>OZ005654.1:58129257-59329257 GCA_963930645.1 Salticus scenicus | reverse complement strand
AAAATCTCAAATTCGGATTTTCGACATGATTACAATACTTTCCTCACTATAGAGTTCGGAAAGTAATAAATAAATAAATGAAGTAAATAAATAAAGTAAATAAACCAAAAGACTTTACACATTTTTATCTTAAAGCATTAGAGGAAAGCTGTAAAAGTATAATTAAAAAAATCACTCATTTAAAAAAAAAAAAAAAACTATCAGCCAAAATGTATTAAATTGTAAAAATCTAAATATATATGTACAAAATATTTAAAATAAAATTGGTGCAACAAAAGTATTTGTAATATGAAGTTTGTGTTAACAAAAAAGTAAAATACTTATACTATGCCTGCTAAAAAATTACGATCTAGCAAGTGTCTACTGAATTTTTAGATACAATTTTCACTTTCCGAACATACAAATGTAAGGAAAATATTGTAATCAAGACCAGAATTCAACTTCTATATTTTAGTATATCTATACGTTTTGAGGTTCCGAAAGCTCATTTTTGCTATTTTTATGGTGATGTTGTATGTGTATGTGAACAACGTCTAAACGCATAATTCGAATGAGCTGAAAGTAGGTACGTATGCTAGAAGTCACCGTATCATGAACCCTAAATACAGACAGCGAAAATTTTTTTTTATCGTTATGGCTTGTTGCCTCAAATTATTTTAAGTGCAATAGCGTCTATTTATGTACAGGTTATAGGTCAATTTTTATTAAAATCACACAATCAACCGTGGAAGAAAATCATATTTATTGAAATTTTATTTTTCCGACTGAGTGAAAATAATGCCTGGACCGGGAGTCGAACGCCGGATCTTTGACTTACAATGTCAAGGCTCTACCAATTGAGCTATCCAGGCCGAAAACCGGTCAGCATTACTCACTCAGACAACCTTTAGGCAGAAACATCTCTGGTCTATCATGCAGATAGCTCGACAGAAATAAGCCGCAGGAAATGGAAAACACCATTAAACAGTGGGAGAAAGAAATACAATTTTTATTAAAATCATACAATCAACTGTGGAAGAAAATCATATATTTATTGAAATTTTATTTTTCCGACTGAGTGAAAATAGTGCCTGGACCGGGAGTCGAACCCCGGATCTTTGACTTACAGGTCAAGGCTCTACCAATTGAGATATCCAGGCCGAAAACCGGTCAGCAAAGTCATGTAAGTCAAAAATCCGGGGTTCGACTCCCAGTCCAGGCATTATTTTCATTCAGTCGGAAAAATAAAATTTCAATAAATATGATTTTCTTCCACAGATGATCGTGTGATTTTAATAAAAATTTAATTTCTTTCTCCCACTGTTTAATGGTGTTTTCCATTTTCTGCGGCTTATTTCTGTCGAGCTATCTGCATGATAGACCAGAGATGTTTCTGCCTAAATGTTGTCTGAATGAGTAATGCTGACTGGTTTTCGGCCTGGATAGATCAATTGGTAGAGCCTTGAACTTGTAAGTCAAAGATCCGGGCTTCGACTCCTGGTCCAGGCATTATTTTCACTCAGTCGGAAAAATAAATTTTCAATAGAGGTTATAGGTCACCTTCATGCGAAATGTACAGATTTCGGTGAACCAAGCACATATAGATTTTTACTGGGACACAAAAAAGAATTCTTTATGATTATGATCTATAATCTCAAATTATTTGAAGTGCAATAACACTTTATTTTCATCAAAAAACCTTTAATTATTCAACTTTCGAAAAACAGTAGAATCCCTACACATTTGTTTTAATGTAAATTGACATTTTTGCAATTAAATAGATTTAATTGTGTTGTTTGCTACAAAGTCATGTACTAAAACAAATAAAATAATTGAAAAAAACAATCAATTTTATTTTCACGTGTTTGAAAGAAAAGTTTAATGTTATTAAAATATATTCCTTGGGTATAAACTGATTTTTCCTTTGATTCATAAATCAATTTTGTACATTAAAATTTAAAAATTCCGAAATAGGAAATATACTAAAAATTCACTCAAAAATTTTTTCAGTCTCACTTTAGTAATATTTTTTCAGAGATGATTAATTTTCTAAATTCTATTCTCTACGGAGTTGAAAAATTTTAATGTTACAGATTTAGAACTTCAAAAAAATTTATTATTTCGAATGTAAATTCCTTTTATGCTAATGGAAAAACAAATCGAATTTCAAGCAAATGGAACTATAAAAGGTACTATTTATAGGAAATTGTCAATTTTTAATGAAGTTCAGAAAACATTTTTTTTTACTCGTGCGATAAAATAAAATATTAAGAATTAAAAAAAAAAGGTG
This sequence comes from Salticus scenicus, assembly GCA_963930645.1. Classification (NCBI taxonomy): domain Eukaryota; kingdom Metazoa; phylum Arthropoda; class Arachnida; order Araneae; family Salticidae; genus Salticus; species Salticus scenicus. The sequence goes on along the minus strand of OZ005654.1, from coordinate 59,326,988 downwards.
CATTTGTATATAACGTTAGATTTTTTGTTAATTATTTTAGTTATATTTATTATTTTAGTTTTGATTTTGCTAAAATGGTTGATTTATTAATAAAAGCTGTTGGGTTTATCTAATTTTTAATCATACTTTGTTTTCCCCAGGTCCTCATCTTTATTTATATTCATTATTTATATTTTTGAAATGTTTATAATTGACATAATACACAATGAAGTAAATCGTAAATAAAAATGCAGTCTTTTTAAAATGAATTTTTTTTTTTTTTCAAAATATAAGTTTTTATTAAAGTGTTTATCTCTATATTTTTCTTTAAACAACTCTTAGTTTATGAGTTGTTAAATAACTTATTAACAGCATTAAAGTGTCATCGCTGATTCTTAACTGCACTAAGCACTCACAAGGAAACATTTAAAAAGGTGTCTTCAAAAAATATTGAAAAAAATACATGTGATTCCACTCTTCCTAAAACTCCAGAAAGTGAAAAATTTATCGGCTGAAATGAATTACAGCGACCACAAAAAAAATATCAAAATTAAGCATTTTTGGCGATTTTACATTGTTAGGCGAATGCTTTTGAGTACTTGGCGGAGAAACAAAACACGGTCCAGTTCGTATACGGCTATTTAGGTCCTAGCGAACTGAACGCCTAATAGCGCTAAATCGCCAAATATGCTTAATTTTGAAAAAAATTTGCGGTCGCTGTAATTCATTTCAGCCGATAATTTTTTTCACTTCCTGGTGTTTTATGAAGAGTAGAATCGCATATATTTTTTTCAATATTTTTTTAAGACGACACTTTTTGGATGTTTTCTTGACAGTATGTTTAACTATGTTTACATAGTTTACATCTGTGGATTGGTTGATGGATAGATGTAAGTTTTGTTCTTAAATTAATATAAACTGAAAATATTAATGAACATGAATGATTTGTAAAGATATATCTAATTCAGAGATACATTTAACTGCATTATTATTATTATTTTATAAATCCTGAGTCCAGAAATGAAATGATGCCTGTGAACTTGTTGAATCATGAAGTTTGTTGTTTAAACAGACATTCATAAATTAACTCCTAGTTCAGTTACACTTTTATGCTGAATTTCTTCAATATTTAAATTTTATACTAATGTACTTAATGTGGTTTTAACGCAAATGAATTATTAGAGTTTAGAACTGTTAGATTGCTTTCATGACTGAATTGATGTTTTGATCATTATATATGAAAATTTTCACAAGAACAATAATTTTTAGCAGTTTAAAATTTTTGACCAATGAGAGAAAGTAAAAATTCATTCCTTAGAAAATAAAGCATCTAATCTGCATTGATCATTAATTGCAAATGTTTTAAATATTATTGCAAACTGATAACTTCTAAATATCTAAAAGGCTCGTTACCATAGGTATTCATAGGATTATCACACAATGGTATGATTAAAAGTGCAATTTATGAATTAAAATTAAATTTAAATAGAAAAAAAGTATGATTTCAGAACTATAGTTGAAATGTGTTGGTTAAAATTGTTAACGTTGTCTGAAGAAATTAAGCTTCCTTAAAAATTAAGATTAAACAAAGCTTTAATAATTTATAATTATAATAAACAATAAAATTATTTTTATTTATTAGATTTTAAAGTAGGAGTAAAGTAAGAATTCATCTCTGATAAAATTAAATTGTTGTGTAAGTGTTTAAACTTAATTAGGGTAATACGGTAATAAAAATGTAGAAAAATAATTAATTAAAAATTAAACATTTAAAATGTCATGATTTTTAAGAATGTTTAATGTTAAAAAATAAGAAAAATTAAACTTTAATTTTTTTTCTAAATAATCATTGACATATGTTCGTAAAAAGTAACAGACAAAGTTTTGAATGTTAAAAATAAATTGCCACTGAAATGCATATATTTCTCAAATAATATTTGCATACATTTATGAAATATTTTCTCCTTACGAATTTTCCCAAACTTTATATATTATATAAAAAGAAACATTTAAAGAACAACAAAATGAACGTTACAACTTAGAAAAAAAAAATCGTTAAAATAATAAGATAAAAAGGTTTATATGATGTTAAATAAAATGATATTGTAACATTGTTGAAACTGCTTCACGAAACAAAAATCTTATTCAAACACTGAATTCGTTTCCTTGACTTAAAATCATACACAAAACATTTCATAAAATTTAAAATCTAACGCAATATGTTTTTAACTAACAATACACTTCGTGAACTAGAATGTCGCCCTTTTATTTGCTTGCCGTTCCTTAGAAATGCAGCGTCAGGTGTCCCGAAATTGCTTGTTTCTTTACGTGATACTTATCAGATATGCGCTTGTGTTCTTTTTATGCTTGAATAATCGAATTTAGGATGAATTGCCAGATGCTACAACGAATAAAGAAAATAAGATTTTGAAAAGCGAAAGTTTTCTCTGAAGAATTTAGTATTAAATGAATTTACATGACATATGCTCATCTCGATATATTCTTTAGATGTATCAAGCAGTTTATATATCTGTACTGATAAGTATAAAGGATTTAAGTCCATTCTTGATTTTTCAGGAGACAAAATATAAAGTTAAACTAACTAAAAACCAATCAGCAGAATCGATTAGGAAAAAGGGATTGTGTTGGTTTATACGCTTTATACCATTCAGTGATTGTCAATCTTCATTTAATAAAGGAAAAAATTTGAATTAAATATTTTATAACAAATATTAATACTAAATTTCTGACTTGAATCTTTTTTTACCAATGAATTTTCTCAAAGACTAAATGACATGGATTTTAATCCTTTATACCAATCGATAGAGAATTTTTTTCTTAGTCTGACTATGTACTTAACTCAAAATCGACATTTTTGGACTTAAATTCTTTATACTTATCAATACAGATAATATATATATATATATATATATATATATATATATTTATTTATTTATTTATTTATTTATTAACTAGGGTATGTGATCCAAGGATTGACATGCTCGTAATTGACATCTTCCCCGAAATAAATAATAAACAAATAAATGCAACTGATTTACACATCAGAATTTTAACTTTGTATGTGAAACACTGCCAATAACTGGTAAAATGGAAAAACTAGCAGTGTCAAAGACTGGAGCGTACGATGTTAATTACTAGTATAATGAAAAACTGGCAGTGTCAATTAGAAACATTGAGTGGATGTAAAATAAAAATTCGTACAAATAAATTACCAAGTGCATACATTTTAAAATATATGTTGTTCTGAACGTTTTTCATGTCATACATATTAACTTAAGATTTCTAAAAAATAATTTATGATGACTAAAACATTAAAAACATCAGAAATTGCTCTAAAAGTGTCAATCACTGGAGCACTTTCTCTACGTAGTTATCAATTTTAGGTCGCGTGTTTTTTTACTTACTATAGCAAAATTATTTTATGTACATGGTCTCATTCCGCCACAAAGTTTGTCTATTTTTTCCATGATTAAATATAGATAAAATTATTATTATTAAATTAAATTACTTATATATAAACATATTTGTATGCTACTTATATATGTAATTATATAATTGTCATTTATTTAAAAAAAATGGAGTAAAACATTTGAATGTTTTATGCAACGTAAAACCTTGCAATATTGACTAAATTAAATATGCATTTATTTCAGGAATATATCTGCATTTGCTAAAATGTAAAATAATAAAAAATAAATCACGGTTTAACACTCGTTATCTACCTCATTCTTAAACGGACCAAAAAATATTTTAAACGTATTTTTTCAATATATATACATGCAATAAAATTTATGAATATCACTTCATTATAGTATGTAATGCAGATTTAATATGTGGTACTTCAGTATGCTATTGGTTCAAATATGTCGAAAAGGATTAAGACTTTAAGGAAAGGTAAAAAGGTATTTATGTTAACTATTAATTAAAGGTAATTAAGTTAAAAAGGTATAACTTTTTATGTTCCTTATATATATATTTTTTTTTGTAAGACTACTGGTAGATTCTTAATATTACATAGAAATTAATTATAGCACGCGTGAAGATCATGAAAGTACGAAGCAAAACGAGCGAGAGCACTCTGTAGAAGTCCTTCTTGAAAAAACGGCTTCGTGTAGCGTTTAGTGCCATGTAGTGATCTTAAAGTGAGTTGTATAGTCTGTATTTTTATACATGCATTTGACATTTCGTCCATATTTTCTATTTCATATGGTTTTTAAACTAATGGTACATTAAAAATACCGTCAATAGATAAAGGTTTAAGAAAAAAATTCCTAATTATAAATCTAGTTTTTAAAGTTTGACTCTTAGCTCTCTGATACGACTATGAAATAAACACATCCTTAATAATAATAATAATTATTATAACAGTTTAAACATAGCGTGGATTAGAATAGATTTTAATACTATAATATATGAAAAATACAGTACATTATTAAAAAAAAAAGTTATAATACCTAATTATTAATGAATAAATTGATACTACTTTAGAATCACACACACATTACATATACAGGGTGGCCCAAAAAGGTTGAAACGCGCTTTATTTCTTTACCCGTTACAGATAAATGGGCAATGTAAATTGACAAAACGTCCAAATTAAGGTGGGAAAGACTACATAAAAAAAAAAGAAAAAAGAAAATACCTCCCATTATTTTTTAAAAAGTAACATTTTTTAAATTTTTGTACAGTCCCTCTACGCAAATTTTGTCAATTATAAAATTTTTATTTTTCATTCAACAAGACCATTAGAAAAAACCGCATAACAATATCTTTAAAACCAACCGAATTATGACACAGAAAAAAAGGGACATACTATTTTTCCGTATCTTTTAAAAACGCTGGCTTTTCGGTGAAAATAGAGATCATTTACAAACTGACAACGGAAACATGACTTGATCGTGACTTTAGATTACGTGACTTGATCGCGAATCAATCCAACATACTCAAGAATAGTTTTAATACAAATGTTCCATGATACGTTCTATCTTTTTTATAATATGTCACAAATTTACATTTCTATTTTGATATATGGTCTCTATAATCAAAGTTCAGTTATCAGTTAAGTATAATTCATTCAGTTTTAAAAATACAAAAATGCGGTTTTTTGCAATGATGTTGTTGCATTGAAAATAAAAAACATTTAATTAACCTAATTTGTCTAGAGGGGTCGTATAAATATCTAAAAAATTAATTTTTTGAAAATTAACAGGAAGGTATTTTTATAAGCATTTTTTTTTCCTGTCTTATTTTGTACACTTTTGCAATTTATATTAACCTCTCATCTCTAACAGGTAAAGAATTAAACCGCGTTTCAATCTTTTTGGGACACCTGTATATATATATGGTGTGTGTGTATGTGCATTTACTTCCTTCAGTATTCAGAGAAGAGAGAGTATTAGATTTGCAAAAATCTTCCTGTACTTTCAATACTTCCTCTTTTCAGATAGATTTTGTTGTTTTGAGATGTCTTCCGTAATCATTTGACCATTTTTAAAAAACGTCCGTCTGCCTAGTTGTATATGCGTTTTACAAAATTTTTGTGTCAGTTCTAGCTGAAAAAAGCCACTTATTTTCATAAATATTTATATTTAATTGTATTATTAAATAAATTGGCGGTTGTTAACTTTTGGTACAAATCGCCCAATAGATGGCGTGGTTTCGCTGCGATTTCTGTGATTTACAGGAAAGATGTATTTCAGATTCTTTAATGTATAATTGTATAAAACTTGATGTGTAAGAGTGCCATTATGATAAACTACTCCGACACATTTATAGTGCATATGAGCTAGCAACTGACGGTATTATACTGTAATTTTTCTCTGGTACGGGAAAGCTTTATCTGAGCTTCTAAATTTTATAAATACATCAAATTTCATTTGTAACAGTTATCTTGAAATAGAATGCTCACTTAATTGGGTGTATAATAGCAGACAGGTGACGCAGTTATTATTTATCCTCTTCTATTTTCCATACGACTACATCTGGGCAGCTGTTGGTTAAAATTGCTGCAAACTTTCTATTTAAAATCTCTATAATGAGAATATTAAAATCTCCCTAATTTTACCTGGTTAAGAGACAAATTCTCAGTTAAAGCCTTTCTTTTAATTTTTCTATCTTCCCGAAATGTGGTTTTTCTTAAAGTTTCAAAGCATTACGCAATTTTAAATTGCTCTCCCCGTTGCAAAACTCTATAAAACTAAGTTTGTTCCGGTTTAAAATAAATGACATTTGAAAATTGGATTTAATTTCAGCTTTCAGCTTCCACACTTTCGCAATTTCTTCAGGCAAAGACTGCAGCGATTTCAGCAATTTGCTAACTCGTACGGCGATCACTGTACTTTATAATCTAGGAGATAAGTGTCACCAATCCTCCACCAGACCCATTTAGAGATATTTGGACGCGATATTTGCATAAAACCTCATTTGTGCTTAAACTTTTGCGATAACACAATTTTAATTTTTGTTATTATTTATTATTTTCTTTTCAATTATCTCAGAATTCGAAACATGAATTTGTAATCCAATTGTTCAGATACAGTAAAATTTTTGAAGAATTCCAGTCTATATATTTCAATTTATTAAAAAATTTAGCTTGTGCATAAACTTTTACACCACACTGTGTTAAACATTGCACATTTCAATTTATAAAATGTTAGAGATAAACCATTTATGATTTTAAAAATAATTAAGTGAGACATACTATTGTAACAATAGCAGCTACCGTAGATCACAAGTCTGATCGTACAGTCGGCAGCAAAATTATCCGAGCACTAGCAATAATCCCCGTCGAAAAAAGTACACTTAATACTGGTTTGTTAAATAAATCCTTGTCGAATCACGTTCTTAGTCGCTGCGATTGTTACAATAGTATGCCTCTCTAAAATTTTCTTTAAAAACTCTAGATTACAATATGCCTTTGCATTGTATTGTTATAAAACATTTCCAAATTAAAGGTTGAAAGAAAGTGACAACCTGTTTTTTACTAAAGGTTGTTGTGAAAAGTTCTAATGTAAGATTATAAAAATGATTTTTTATAAAAAATGTAATAAATGAATTTTCTATAAGTTTAATAGAATGACAGTATAAGAATATTCACTTTCATTACTTATTACTACATGTTTTATATGCATTTTTTGAAGATAATATGATCAGAAGACATAAAATTGACCTAACAAATTAGACACCTAAAAATTTTCTGGTAAGAGAAAGCTTATACACACGTAAGGATATATGAAATACATCTACATAGCGAATTTAAAAATAGTAAGAAGAAAAAAATCGGTTTAGCCATTTTTCGAAACATTAATTTCCAACGTCTAAAACTAATCTACCTAATCAGGATGACTTAATTTTCTTTTAATAACCACGTAATACATAAGAAAGGATATCTAAAAAGGATTTATGTAACAATTTTCAAGAAAATCATTAGAGCCGTTTTTGAGATACTGACTTTTGCCAAAACTTGGTATACTCAATTATTGACCGGAAAACAATTACAGTCGGTAACAAAAGTGTCCGAACACTAGCAAAAATTCCTATGTAAAAAGGGCACACTTTATACGCTTTTGTTAAATAAATCCTTGTCGAGTCATGTTCTTAGACTGACTAAGAACAGGATTCGACAAGGATTTATTTAACAAAACCGTATCAAGAGCACTTTTTTTACATAGGAATTTTCGCAAGTGTTTGGACACTTTTGTTACCGACTGTACTTACAAAAGGATATTTAAAAGGCTGTTAATATGGCAAGTTTGAAAGAAATCGTGCAGGAACGCACTTGCGAGGCCTGAAATTGATCTATTTATACAGGACGCCTATGAATTTTCCTGAACTAACCAAGTATATCATTCGAAAGGACATCTAATAGAGCGTTTACATAGCAAGTTTGAAGAAAATTGTTAGAGCCGTTTCTGAGATACAGACTTACGACACAACTTCCGGTTTTCCAATTTTCACCAAAATTTGGAAAAGTCATCTGTACACCAGACCTGTTACAATTCTGAAGTTTCGTAGTTTTATCTTTATTAGTTTCGGAGATATGATGGCCAGAAGATTCCCAACACATACATACACACACACACGCACTGACCAATCGCCAAAAACTACTTTTTTGGACTCAGGACACCTTAAAAAACATGTAAATTAGGTAACTCGATATCGAATTTTCAGACCGAATACAATACATCCATTATCTACGGTAATCGGGTAATGGAAGTAATAAAGTACAAACATGTATTTTTTTTTTTTTTTTTAAAGGGAAAAAAAAAAAAATCAAAATTTGCAAGACGTAAATAACTGATATAACAATGGATTTTTACGAGATATCGGAGCAATAAAATTCTTTGCTGCCATGATTGAGCCATATCGGTGCAATAAAATTCTTTGCTGCCATGATTGAGGTTGTGCACTATTAATAGAGGGGAAAACATATTTTTTGTTTTAATGATTAATAGAAAGACTACATTAAAAATGTTATCTGTGGAAATGTCAGTTAATAAACTTTTACTTTCAAAAACCTAATCTAATGTTCTTATACCTGTCAAACATGAAACAACACATTCGCTAACCATGCGATTTATGTCACTAAATCCAACTTTATTTTCTTCTCTTTTTTGTAATATAAATAGAATAGTTTTCTTTGCTTCTAATTTAAAAAATCCTATTTTTTTAGATTAATATTTTTTTAATGCGCATTTTACATGAATGCTGAATTATAATTCTTCGTACAAATAGTATTACAAACACAATTTTTTTTTTTTTTTTTTTTTTTTTTTTTAAGTCAATTTTGCAACGAAGGAATGTTAAGACGTGAAAGGAATAGTAACTTTTCAATTACCACCAGGTAATGTATACTGTTAAAAAAATGCAACTTTGCTGCCACAAATTCTCTGTAATTACAGAAAAATATGTTTTGTCAACGTAATTTTCCGTACTTTGTGACTTTTTTCTCAAATTACAGAGAATTTCTGGCAGTAAAGTTGCATTTCTTTAACAGTTTAGATTTAAGATGTTTTGGCAAATATCTTAAAATGTTCTTAACGTATTATCTTCCAAATTTCGGAATGTAAAGAACATTATTTCTCAGAAGCAAAAAGCGGACTACACTATATATATATATATATATATATATATATATATATTGTCCGGTTTGCTGGAAGAAATTTTCTGTAATTCAGAAAAATACGTTCTATCAACGAAAAAATTCCGTTAATAGAGCGTATTTTTCTGAATTACAGAAAATTTCTGGCAGCAAAAAGGACTTTTTTTGACAGTGTATAGTAATTAATGAAAGAAGAAACAGAATGTTTGAGTTCATGTAAAATCTATTGTTTGATATGCATTTTGAGACCTCATACGATTATGAGGCAGTTTTTAATTATCAATAGTCATTTAAATGAGATTAGTGCATATAATCACGGAGACATAAAATTAGTATAACATGTTTGGTATCACACTGGAAAAAGTAGTGTTTCATATTCATTCTGGCATAAACGTATGGTTTTGAGGATTATTTAATTATTGGAATTCGTTCAATAAAGTTCAGTTACTCTAAAAGAAATAGAAATGATATGAGAATTTATCAATTTTTAATTTTTATCAACAAACATTATTCAAAGCTACTTATTGAATTTAAAAAAAAAAAAAAAAAAAAAAAAAAAAAAATAATGAATAAAGTCCTCATATTTTTTGGTTTTCTTTTGTAAGGAGCTGATGTTTAGTTCCTATTATCGATGATAACTTTTTTTAATTTTCACGATAGTTGGTTAAGATTTTATATCAGTAGCTCGATACATTCGGCTAATAAATTATGTAAATGACAATTTGTTATCAATTGTGGATTTACAATTAAAACTTATTTCATAAAAAAGTTTATATTTTATGAGATATTTATTATTACTTCCATTACCCGACTATCGTAGGTAATGGAAGTATTGTATTCGGTCCAAAAATTCGATATCGAGTTTTCACCTAATTTACATGTTTTAAGGTCACCTGAGTACAAAAAAGTTGTTTTTGGTAACTGATCAGTGTGTGTGCATGTATATGTGTGGGGAATCTTCTGACTATCATATCTCCGAAACTAATAAAGACTGAACTACGAAACTTCAGAATTAAGATAGATCTGGTGTACAGATAACTTTTCCAAATTTTCGTGAAAATTGGAAGTTGTATCGTAAGTCTGTATCTCGAAAACTGCTCTAACGATTTTCTTCAAACTTACTATGTAAACGCTCTATTAGATGTCCTTTCGAATGATATAGTTGGTTAGTTCAGAAAAATTAATAGGCGTCCTGTATAAATAGCTCAATTTCAGGCCTCGCAAATGCGTTCCTGCACGATTTATTTCAAACTTGCCTTATTAACAGCCTTTTAAATGTCCTTTAGTATGTAATGGTTTTCCGGTCAATAATTGAGTATGCGAAGTTTTGGCAAAAGTCAGTATCTCAAAAACGGCTCTAATGATTTTCTTGAAAATTGTTACATAAATACTTTTTAGATATCCTTTCTTATGTATTATGTGGTTATTAACCCTTTGAGTGCTGAATACTAGCGGCCTATGCGGTCCATACGGATGGCGCACGATTCAAAAGGGTTTATCATCGTCTCCTTAAATCAGTAACCAAAGAAACTGTACAAAACGCCATGACGAAGGCTGGAAGCAATCTTCGCAAAATGGGACTTAAAGGTGTATATTCTTCAATTTAAAGTATCAAAAGTGATTAAAAATGTTTGTTTGTGAATTTCGTGGAAGTAGCATTCATGTAAGTAATATTTTGTTGGAAATAAATGAGAATCAAGTTGTCTCATTCTTGTCGCGGACGCGCTTTATGCGAGTGTTGCATAGTATACTGATCATTTTTGTCGGGCGCGTATTTGCGTCCATAGTCCATACTGATAACATCTGCTAAGCGCGTATTTGCGTCCATAGTCTATATTAATGACTTTCGCTGGACGCATATGTGCGTCCATAGCACTCAAAGGTTTAAAGGAAAATTAACAGTCATCCTGATTAGGTAGATCAGTTTTAGACGTTGAAAATTAGTGTTTCGAAAAATTATAAACGTTTTTTTCTTCTTACTATTTTTAAATTCGCTATGTAAATCTATTTTATATATTTTTACATGTGTATAAGCTTTCTTTTACCAGAAAATATTTAGGTGTCTAATTTGTTAGGTGAATTTTATGTCTTTTGATCATATCTCCAAAAATGCATGTAATACATGTAATAGTAAGCAATGGAAGTCGTGTGGTTGTTTCGCACCAGTTTCTTTCTTTCTTTTTCTTTTTTTTTTTAATAATCTGTTTGCAATATGTTGTGACTAATGTAGTAAGGATATAAAGTTTTCAAGTACTTTTTTATTCAGGCGATCCCAAACCTTTTGTTAATTCTTGTTTAATTTTTTTTTTTTTTTTTTTTTTTTTTTTGTGACTTTATTTTTGCTTTCGAGATTTTCGCTGGAATATATGAGGTATAACAGGATGCTCTTCACATGCCCAGGTAATCGATTTTTGACATTTTTCTCCTTCAAATGATGTACTTTACAAATTGCCAAAGTAGTCCTGCTACGTTATATCAGGTGATTAAGGATTTGCGTCGCTTCGCCGAATCTATCTTTCAATGGAAAGGCCATTCAGAGAACTACGAACGATGGTACCTCAATCAGGTGGTGCACTATTTTATTGCAAAAATACACATGACTGTAACTCTTCAAGGTGAGGAAATACAAAATATTCAGTGTCATTTTTAATGAAAATGAAATGGCGAAAAACGCAGTCGTACAGAGGTCTACATCCCCCATTTACTTTTGGGGAGTTCGTTTGTAATTGTATCTCATGATATTCTTAGACAGGAGTTTAGTTCCCATATGAGAACACTATTATGCGAAAGAGATAAACGCAAGCTTCATTTGAAAATATTGTACGATTAAGAAATTTATATCATACTCCATCCTCTTTAGCATTTCTGTTACAAAATACATCCTTTTAGGCTTGTCATCTGGTTTCCAAGGCTTGCAAAATAATAACTTTTTAGAGTATAGTGTTAAAACTTTTCAAAGAAGTCTATGATTATATGAAACTGGCATATCCAGTTCTTCTGCCGCTGATGTCCCAGACCTTCTAGGACTATAAAAATGCCTCTGCCAAGCTTAACACCAGTAGCAGTGGTATAGAGACACCAAAAATTCTTCTTTTAAGGACACGTCAGAAACTTCTTTTTCTACTGCTAGATATTGTTTGTCGATGGAGGATCTTTCTAGTGTGTTCTTCTGTATTTGCGTTATTGCATTTTCATTTGAATAACCATCATAAATTCTGTGCAATCTTCTGTGGTACTTTCATTTACCCCAGTTATTCGATCGAGTAAAACATCTCATTGAGTGAAACGTCGAACAAACATATCAAAAGTAAAAATGATATTACCTCTTCGTTAAAAGCAAAAGAAAAACATACAATTGATAACATGCGCAGATGATATTTACAAAAGAAAAGATATTCAAACAGGAAAAGAAAAAACATTCCGTGAAAAGATTAACGGAAAAGAAAAGACATTCCGGTAACATTATGTAAAAACGTTCACAGCATGATAGAAAATATTCATGAGTTGTTCTATGAAAAAATGCCATTGGCTTTTTTTTTATCATTATTTTATGAATATTCAGCATCAAAATGAGCGAGCCATTTCATAGACATTTTGTATATTCTGGACCTGTTTCTTACAGTAACTAACATTAAAGTGGAACTTTCACTGTTAAGTATATCTAAAATGCTTACTTTAATTTTCTTTTGAGTGTACTATTTTGTTTTTGGTACCAATTTACAATTACTTCTTTTTCTTAATATATTTTCTTTCTCCTACCCAAGTCCATTTCATTTAAAAAAAATTTCGAAGTTTTCACTAGTTCTCCAGCTTACCAAATTCTTCTTGATCTTTTATTAAAATGGGAAGCTGTTTTTTTTTTTTTTTTTAAATTGCCTATCAAAGCTACTAAATCTAATTTTATATTACGATTTCGATTATTAAAAATTCGCTTTTTCAAATTGAAATATACCCATTTGGTGAAGGAATGGTTAATGCTCATGTGTTATATTTCCCAGTGTTTATTTTGAATCCCAATTTCGAATCTATTTCATGCGGTAAATCCCGATCTAATTAGTCTTAGTGTGAAAAAAGTATGATCGCAAAGTGACAACCCAATCAAATCAAATCTGAATACTATAATCATCCGAGATGAATAAAGAAAATAAATATCAATGTTATTAGTGCTATTTAAAAATCACCTTTCGATATTGATAATGTGTTTTTTCTTTATATTTATATGCACATGTGTTACATTTTAAAAATCAATAATTACAACAGCACTGTATTTTATTTAACTTGAGAAATCAACAGATGAATGTTGAAACCCTTTTGTAAAACAAATTTTAAAGTTTGTTTCTTCGGCCAAATAAAATTAAACATGTATCAATATTTCCTTAAGCATTTTCACAACGTAAATATAACCAATAAAGTAAATATTTGTGTGCTTTTTTAACGCAAAAAATTTTGTTTGAATATCCCTTAGCAAACTCATTTTTTTTTTTTTTTTTTTTTTTTTTAGAACAGCCATTTTTTCTAGAAATATGTAACGTTTTTCAGCAGAACAAATTAATATTTTTTTTATACCAAAATTGAATTTTTTTATTAATTTTTGAAACCTGTGAGAAAGTTATGAATTCAATATCTCAGCGTTTAAAAAAAAATATTTTTTTATTTTATAAATTAAAAAATGATTTATTTTAAAAAGAAATGATGGAAGAAAAAAACTGAACTCTGATTTATATATATATATATATATATATATATATGGGTGATTGCCAATCTAAAGGGTAGAAAACGAAGACTAATTTGAAAAAATAAAAATTTTACCAAAAAAATTTTAAAAAATTCCTTAATTCCTTTTTGACAACTATGAATCTAAATTACTTGATGAGCTATCTCGTTAGCTATTTTTTGGTTGGTAATTAATTAATTTCAAAATTAATGTGTCAACGGAGCGGACATCACTGACCACGGAGTGGACACTTATAAATATCCAAACCTGAAAGTTATTTTGCAGCTGTATCTTTTCATCCTTATTGTTTTACTTGTGTTTTAGAAAATAATCAACAAATATTTTTACTTTAATTCTTTTGAAAAATGAAAATAACAGGAAAATAATTGTTGGTTCCGCATATTCTTTCTTTCTTTTTTTTTTTTATGTGATTGATCTAATATGTTGAAGACACTTGTATTTCCTTGCTATTTTTCCTGTTAAAACTTCGAAGATTTCTTTAAGTTTCTTCTTTGATTTTGCGCCTTTAAAACTTTCTTTTATTGGCTTTTTTATTACCTCGCCAAAAATAATACATTTCTCAATTTCTTTTGAATTTGCTTCTGTGATAATTTTTTTCACTTTTCTCTTGGGTTTTTCAGAATCAGTAGTATTATTTTTTGACTTCACATCCTTAGATCTTTGCACATGCTTTTTGTGTTTTTCAAGCTTCCTAACCAATTTTTTGTTTTCTTCTCAAAGCCTTTCACTGTTCTTTTTCGACCTTTTTCTTCCACTTTCTAGTCTGCTAGATGATGATACAGATGGTTTTGTTTTCAGAGATGGATTAATTTGAGGTAGTGTGATGTTTATGGCTGCTGAACGAGGTGTCTCAGGAGGTGTATCATCTCTGAGATGTTCTTCAAAGATTATTCTGTTTCTTCAATCTCTCCCTTTGATTTCTGTTTTGGTTCTTCCATTTTTTCCTAACACTTCATTTCATTTGTTCAAACATTTTAACTACAGTATTCTTCCTTCTGTGATATATTTATCTTTCTTTAGCTTTTCCTTCTTCATGTCTTGCGGGATCATTTCTTATGCTCTTATTATACACAAAGATGTTTCATGCGACTTTTATTTCATCCAATTTTTGCTCCAATTTTCGAAAGCTGTAAACCGAAAGAAGGTTACAATAGTTGAATCAAAAATTGTTCGAAAAACTGGTTTACACGGTGTACAGTACATGTCAAGGCACACCTATTTATTTCTGTTTTAACGGGGACGATATGGGAGAGCGAAGAGGAAAACGGTGAATGAATTCCCGTCGGCGCTGTCATTTCTCGGTACATAAAGAGCTTTATTCTCACTGGTTTATCACAGTCTGACTTGCCAGAAAAAATTGATCGTATTCCCAATTCCTATTACACTGGGCATTGACGTGATTTGAGCCAAATTTACAATTATCTCAAAAGTTGTGTGAAAACGTGTTGTGTGTAATAGGAGCATTAGTCTGTCTCCTGCTCTCTGCATACTTTTTCTTTTTTGTTCTTTACGTTTTTCTGTAGTTTGGCTGGGAAGTTTCCTTTTCTTGTTATTTTTCTTATCTTTTTGATTTTCAACTCCACCTAATTTTCTTTTTGACTGAGTTTGAGCGAAGGTTTGTGCACATTTGTTTGCCCTGCATTGGGTTACATGCGAATTTCCATTTTTCTTGAACAGCATAATAAATTTCTGCAAAGAAAATAAATATATATTTTAAGTATTGTTTATATATATATATATATAAAGTTATTCTATTAATAAAAATACAAAACAATTTTAGTTTTGCTGTAAAACAAGAATATTTTTATTTATTTTTTCTTCTGAAACTAAATTTAATTATATTTTTGCAATTATTTTTCTAAAGTGTTATGTCACCTTTTCTACATTTTACCTTTAAAATTAAAAAGAAAAAAAATAAATAAATAAATAAAGGACATATAGTATACATCATTCTTTTGCATTACTCTGTAAACAACACTCATAAAACTGTTCTTAAAATTATATTAATACGAATTCTGTTGTTACATTTAAACCATGAAGAGAAATGCTTAAGAGTTCAGTAAAAAATAGCAAATACTGTTTTAAAGACGTTGAAATGACATTTCTAGAAAATCACGAATAAAAATATAAAAGTTAGGGGGAAAATATATTTCCATTGCACCTTAAGCAATCAGTAGGCTAACAAAAAAATAAATAAATAAATAAAGGGATAAAATTTATTAATCAAATTTATTTAGATTATTTTTCAAATGTATCTATTTTTAAGATTAATTTTGAAAGTATCCACTCCGTGGAAAGAAGTGTCCACTTCGTGATCAAATGATGTCCACGGAGTGGAAGTCCACGGAGTGGACAGAATGTCTGATTTTGAATTTTAAGGAACAAAGCAACAACGTCAGGAACAATTTAACTTTAGTGTTGAATTAAGTCTTATAATCATTAATTGTAATAATAATTAGATAATAAATAATCCTTATAATTATTTGTATACTTCTGACCACGGAGTGGACTGATGAGATAGCCAAACAGAGGTATCACAGATGAAATCTATTTTAACAGAACGAAATAAAGCATTGAGTTCAGCACATGTAGGTAAAAACAAAGATGGCTTCCCCCTCTTTCTTCTCAGTTACACACTGGTGACAGGCAGTGCCATCTACTGAACTTTATGGGAAATTAAATAGTTGTCCACGGAGTGGACGCATTTTATTAGGGACATTTGTTATAAATTAATTAAAAAAACAAGATTCATTTTATAACTCTAAAATTTAATAAATATATTTTTAAGGATAATTATGTCCTGCTTAAATCAAAATGTAACTAAAAAACATTAATATTAAGCTTGAAAATAATGCTATATTCTGCAGACTTCCCTTGGGGACAGTCCACGGAGTGGACATTCCAGGTTTTATCGATCGAGTTCTAAGAAAAATAAATAACATTAAAAAATTTTATAATAATATTCAACTAGAGAAAATCGTAAGAAATAGCCTAGTTGTAAATTTTTTTCTGATTGAAAATATTTTCTATTTTTGAGGGCTAAGGGACATGGTTTCTACCCCTTATGTTGGCAATGACCCATATATATATATATAAATTTTTTTTAAATATCTTGAAGATTTAATAACTTCTTTTAAAATATCAAATAAGAAAAAAAAAAAAAAAAAAAAAAAAAAACATATTTCAGTATTTCGTAGAAAAAAAAGTAAACTGATATTCATTTTATTAAAAATATATATATTTTTTATCTGTGAAAAATTGATTTCTTAAAAATGTCAAAAGTTTAAAATTCGTCTAATTTTACAAAAGTATGGACATAAAATAGAGGTTTAGAAATTATATATATTTACAGTAGTTTTTTTTTTTTTTTTTTTAATAACACAATTCATAACATAGCTTAGTTACTAATTATTATGAATTTGTATAAATTGACAATTACTGTTCTTAAAAAATAAATAATAAAAAAAAAAAAAAAAAAGAAAAAAAAAAAAAAAAACGTTCAGCAAATTTAAAAATGGTATTAAAATGATTAAAATGTAAAATTAAAAAGCAAAGAAAGGTCATTATCAAGATTTTTTGAAATATTAAAAGTGTAGAAAGTTTTATAAAATAGAAAGCAAAACAAATAATATTGGTCTCGAGATATTCAAAACTAGTTGGCACAGAGTCGTTCTTTCTGCTACGTTAAGAAAAATCTTAAATTTCGAATAATTTTACATGGAATTCAAATTGTCAATGATGTTCCAGCTATTATCATAGATTTTGTGATTTTATTTTATTACCGTTACTTGAATTTGAGAATAATAAACACTTCTATGTTGTTCTCACATATTATTATTATTATTCGTTGTATTTTCTAAACCTTGACATTTAAACTTTCAATTAATTTTTACTTTCCGAACATACATAAGTAAGGAAAGTTCTGTAATCACTTCCAAAATACGACTGAGATTTTGGTCTTTCTATAGGTTTTGAGGTTCCCTGAGCTCATTATTACTATTTTTACGATGATGTGTGTGTGTGTGAACACGATAGCGCCTAAACGCTTTGTTAGAAAGATTTGAAATTTGGTACGTATATAATAGGTCACCATAGCACGCACGAATCCTATTGATTTTGGTAAATCTGGGACTTGTTTTTTTTACAGGGATACAAAGAAAAATTCTTTATCATTAAGGCCTATGGGACCAAATTTTTTAAAACGCGATAGCACCTAAACGACTTAATTATCTGAACTGGAAATTTATACGTATGCTATAAGTCACTGTTGCAAGAACTGTATAAATTTTAGCGAGTCAAGCTTTTATAGTTTTTTTTTTTTTTTTTTTAACAGACACATAAAGAAAATTCTTTATCATTATGGTATATGGGTCCAAATTACTTAAAGTGCCATAGCACCTAAACGTCTTAATCATCTGAACTGAAAATTTACACACGTTATAAGTCACTGTTGTACGAACTGTATATATTTTGGTAAATCTAGCGATGGTAGATTTTTATACGGACACAACGAAAATTTCTTTATCATTATGATCTATGGGCTCAAATTATTTGAAATGCAATACCCTAAAATTAAACAATGGAGAAAAATACTTAAACACCCTATTATAATTTTCACTTTTATTTATTTAATGTTTTGTCTTACTTTAATTTATTTATAACCGTTAATTACTTAAGGTTCGGAAAGTTGAGTGAAGCCACTCAGGATTGTTTTTTAATTTTCCCCTGAAAAAAGCTTTTATGCATGATTACATAATTTCTTTCTAATCTAAACAAAAATAATAAAATGAAACAAAGAAATTGAAAGTCTTTATAATTTTTAGTACTATGTTTTTACAACGAAATAAAATTTATCGTTTTAATAAAAATAAAAGAAATAATAATATGTTTTTGTAACATAAACAGAAAAACTGAAATCAGATTAAATATTCTTTAAGATTTGATATTTACAGTAAACTTCAATTAAAACAAAGAGAATTTAAATAAAAATGAAAAAAAAGACAGTTTCTTAAAAATCTAATATTTAACTTAAGAAACATCTGTAAAAAAAGAATGGTTAAAGAATTGTGATTAAAAAAACATATTGTGAAACTTCTGAGCAATAAAGTAACAGAATAAATACTTAAATGGAAATTTTCCTTATCATTCTTAAGATTAAATTTTTGTTATTATTTCTAGTGTTATTTACACGAAAAGGTTTCAATTTTCAATATTTTGAATTATATAATAAACTATTTAAATTTTTCTGAGTAGAAAATGTGTTATATAAAAATTTTCATTTTAAATAAAACAATAAGCTAATAATTTTTATTCCTATATGAAATTGATATTATAAATTATTCATAAAAAATAAAAAGGTTTTAAAACATGATAATTTTGTTTTAGATACGATAAAAAAGTTTAGAACAATATACGATTTTTTGAGGAAAATACATAGCATATGTTTTGTATTTTATAACATGGAACAAAGGAGGCATAAAATTAGCTGAAAGTCTTTAAAATTGGTCGTACATTATCTTAAGAAAGTGATGAAACTGTTTAATGTATGAATTATATAAACTTCACAATTCTATGTATTAATAAATACTTTTAAAAAAAATTATGAATTATCCCAACAACTTGAAGGAAAATGACGAAATGCGTAATAAAGAGAGCCATTATAAGAAATTTTCAAACATTTATTAATTGAATAAAAATATTAAAAGAATGCATTGTCATCGTATTCTGAGCTATTCTAAAAGTTTCATATGTCTAGTTTGTCGGAAAGTTATTTAAAAATCAATTGCAAGATTTGTACTGGACAAACAGACAAGAAAGCGAGTTAGTAAAAACATGTTAAAGTAGACGTAATCTTCGACTACATTTCGTGAAACCATGAAAGCATCTGCGCAAGTGCCAACTCAACGAGTCCAATGTTAAAATAGGGGTGACAGTCATCTGACACAGAGAAAATGTGCAATAACATGAAGCGCGGAATTACTGGATATTTTCCAAATTTCAAACTGTCGGTCAAGTTGGCATCCCTCCAATATTTTGGACGTGTCGTCACTGCTAATTTTAGGATATGTGGCTGCACTGTATAATTTGAATGTATATAAATAAAGTGTTTCGTTACATATTCAATAGATAATCAACTAATTATCAGCTTAAATAACCAGGTGTGGAACTCACAGGACTTTTTCCCGGCATTTCAGTACTATAAAAACAATTACAGAATTGAGCGATAAGATACTACGTATTGCATATGAGTAGATTATAATAACAATTTAAAAAATAGTTTTAGAAGCACATTTATCAAACAAAAATTTACAGGCATAACAAAGCAAAATCAACAACGAATTCTAAAACAGTATGTAATTTTTCAGTTTTCACTTTGAGATTTGTTTAGACAATATGTTTTTGTTTGATGCTTCAAAATAGTAAATAAAAATTCTTTGGAATTTATATCAAGAGATTACAATGATAAAGCTTTTATGCTTCATTTTTTGTCATCATGAATAACTAAGCAGGCTTGTTTTTAACCCTTTGAGTGCTGAATACTCGCGGCCTATGCGGTCCATACGGACGGCGCGCGGTTGACGCTGACGAGTTGTCTCATTCTTCTCGCGGACGCGCTTTATGCGAGTGTTGCATAGTACACTGATCATTTTTGCCGGGCGCGTATTTGCGTCCATAGTCCATACTGATAACATCTGCTAAGCGCGTATTTGCGTCCATAGTCTATATTAATGACTTTCGCTGGACGCTTATGTGCGTCCATAGTCTATTATTAATGACTTTCGCTGGACGCATATGTGCGTCCATAGCACTCAGAGGGTTAATGCATAGAACAAATTCATTAAAAATTATCATATGTTCATTTTTCACTTCGAACGTATGCTAAATTCATTTTGCCTAAGTAGAGTACAAATTTGTTAAAATGTACTAACAAAAAATTTCCACCCAGATTAATTGAATTATTCTGAATATTTCTTTATACGAAGTACTTGTGCGATCTTAATAAAACAATTCAAATAACATTCCCATATGATACAAATTTAAAATTCTCAATATGGATTTTTTGTAAATACCGTATATTTCCGTATACAACAAGGGGAAAAAAAAACTGCACTCCAAAAAATTGTTTTAAACCTTTAATGTTTCTAGTAACTTCAAAACTAATGATTGAACAAATAAACTGTTATGTTTGTATAATACGGAAGTCATAACATGATATCTATGTACATTTTTAATTTAATAATTCGCTTTATTACACTCTAAGAAATATTTAATAAAAATATACGTAAAATTTTCTTTTAAACGTAATATAATAAACATATATTTTATATTCTATTATGATTTTTTATATGAAATAAACACGTTATATTTTAATGCATGAAATAAAACTATGTGATAGATCTAAACAATTAATAAATAATTATAAGATAAAAGATTTTTTATAAACCATGTTTTTAAATTTTCTGTTGAATCATATAAACGCTACTGAAGGCAGCCGGAACCCCAGCAATTGGATAAAAGTATTAAAAATTCCTTGCTATCGTCTTTTGAGCTATTATAAAAGTTTCAAATGGTTATCTAGCCGGGAAGTTAGTTAAAAGTTGATTGCAAGCTTTATATGGAAACGCTGCCGAAGGCAGCAGGGTCCCGAAGCAATTGGATAAGAATATTTTTAAAAAGCATTTTTCACCGTGTTCTGAACTATTACGAAAGTTTCAAATGTCTAGCTACTCGGGAAGTTAGTTAAATAAATTTTCTGTTGAATCATATGAACGCTGCCGAAGGCAGTAGGGACCTGAAACAGTTGACTAAAAGTATTAAAAAAATGTACTGCCACCGTGTTCTGGGCTATCCTGAAAGTTTCAAATATCTAGCTAGTCGGGAAGTTAGTGAAAAATCGATTGCAAGCTTTGTACTGGTAACGCTGCCGAAGAAAGCAGGAAACCGAAACAGTTGGTTAAATATATTTAAAAAATGCATTTTCACCGTGTTCTGAACTATTCTGAAAGTTTCAAATTTCTAGCTAGTCGGGAAGTTAGTTAAATAAATTTTCTGTCGAATAATATAAGCGCTGCCGAAGGCAGTGGGACCTGAAATATTTGACTAGATTTATTAGAAAAATGTATTGTCACCGTGTTATGAGCTGTCCTGAAAGTTTCAAATGTCTAGCTAGTCGGGAAGCTAGTTAAAAATCGATTGCAAGATTTGTCCATGACAAACAAACCCACAAACAAACAAGAATCGAAGTTAATAAAAACATGGTAAAATATGTATTCTGCATTGGATATACTTCTTTAATGCGCAATGGCATAGTATGTTATAGTTTTTTAACATGAAACTTATAGAAATTTCACTGTACCAAATATAAATTTTTGCTAGTTCTTGCAGTTTTGTAGGCTACAAATTTTCATTTCCCACCCTCTTTTATAGACTAAACATTTTCAAGAGGATTAAGATTAGGATTCTTTTCAGTTCTAGTAAAGAAGAAATTCTATGATATTCTTTGTGGGATTTAACTTGAAGTAAAGAAAGTTATGATAACTTACAAAATTATAGATACTCATGCGAATGGATAGGTAATTTTAACAACTTGAATCAAACATACCACAGGCGCCATGTAATAAAGTGCCTTATCATTTTGAAATGCTGATTGTGAAAAAGTCTATAATACCTCCAAAATAGTCGGTTAGGCATTAATTTTTTTTTTTAATGGCGGAATTTTATTTCGGATTAATTGATCCCTTGAACATGAAAATTTGCTCGAATCATTAAAAAACTATGCAGTTTCGTATCATAATGTATGGAGAATGTGTCATTGTTTTAAAAGTGCGATTTTCCTACAGTAGGTCACATTTTCGCCATCAGACCTGCTTGTTTCTGCCAGCTCGAAATAAGTTAAGCTGGACTCATTAGAGAGAACCACTTCAGCCCAATAATTAACGGATCATTTTTTAACCATTTGAATTTTTGCTTTCCTAATTCTTTTCGTTAAGAATGGATTTATTTCAGATTTTTCTGGCACTTAAACTTGTTTTATTTAGTTGTTGTTGCACTGTATTTTAATAAGTTATGTTACTAAACACTTTTTCTGAATACTTTCTTTTTTTAAACACTGACTTTTTAACTTGCGGCTATCTTGATGAGCAACATGGCCACCTAGAGACAAATTTCCAGTTTAAAAAGCCAAAAAATTTTATATATTGCTTAAAATAAGATAATCAATGTTTCGTCAACATTTAATCATTTTAACATTCCGCATATTAAAATATTTTTTGACTTTCAGTCTAAAATAAAATTTTTTTATAATATCGTTAATTGCCTTACTCTTGCCATTTTTGAAATACTTTCTAAAATTACAATTTTTCGAACAATTGCATCTTGTTTTTAATATTTAGATCAATCCTAAATTGTACGTGGAACACAACATAATAAAGATGTTCGAAAATTTACTTAAAAAATAAAATAAAATTGGCGATTGCAGAAAAAGAAATGGAAAATATCCAAGTGCGGCTTTTTTTTTTTTTTCTTTTTTTTTTTTTGGGGGGGGGGGGGTCATTGTAAAAACACATGTGCTCTTTCATTAGTCAAGCTCAAGCAATGAATCGCAAAATATTTTGGTATTTTTGGTTAATATTCATTTGAATTTTGAAAATGAAATAACAATTACAATTGTTAATGAAATTATCAATATATTTTATAAAATTCAGTAATTTTGTCGGTTTTCAAAGCTGTTTTGATAGACGATATGTTGTTTCATCACATTGAAAGTCTTGTCAAAAAAAAAAAAAAAAAAAAAAAAAAAAAACTAGATAACAGGGGTCGTACTCTCCGCCCCTTTTTCAGGACACACTTCAGAATAAGAAATTTCCTCCTATTTTGCCATCAGTAATTTCTATTGGGCTTAGAAGGCAGAGCACGCAAATTATAATGCATATTAATGAGTCCATATTAACACGAAACACTTTTAATTAGACGAACACTCACATCACATGGTACATACAGAGAAACAAAAATTCAACAAGGTACAGGTAAAAAGATGCGCCGTACGAAAAACAGTCCAAGTGGTGGCGCACCAGTCGTTATTGGAATGATCTATTATACAGTGAAGGAGGGTAAATACAAGAGGCATTGGTAATGGAAAATAAATGTAACCTAACACCCCCCCACAATGTCGACGTAATTACCTAAATAACAATGTTACATCTTCCAATCCCATAATTTTACAACAGTTGTAATGTTTTGATGATGTTAATGCTTTTGTAAGAATATCAGCCCCCATATTTTCAGTAGACACAAAATTTAAATCAATGATTCCATCTTTCAGTGCATCCCTTATGAAATGATGCCTGATGTCTATGTGCTTGGTGCGCTTATGAAAGATCGGATTTTCAGCTAATTTAATAGATAAGTTATCTGTAAATATACTCACTTTTTCAATTTTGCGTTCAGATAACTCATTTAGTAATTTACATAAATATATCCCTTCCTTAGTGGCATCTCTTCCTTAGTGGATAAAGCCATATATTCGGCTTCCGTTGATGAGAGAGCTACGGTACACTGTTTACGGCTTTCCCATGTAATTGCACTCCCGCAAAAAATGAAACAGTAACCTGTATATGACCTACGGTCATCGAGGCAATTTCCCCAATCCGCGTCAGTGTAACCGAACAAAGGCTCATTACTTTTTCTAAATACAAGTCCAAAATTTATTGTTTTCTTTAAGTATCGTAAAACTCGTTTAGCGGCAGTCCAATGAGTTTTATCAAAACAAGTTAGAAATTGACTTAATTGACTGACGGAATTTGCAATGTCCGGCCTGGTGGAAGTTGCAAGATACATCAAACTTCCAACTAATTCACGGTAGGGATATTCGTTTTCACAACATTTTTCGGCCTTTTTTAATCGAATGCTTGTATCCATAGGACAAGCTACGGGCTTGGCTTCTGTCATGCCAAAACGCTCTAAGAGCTCTCTAATATAACTATGTTGACTCATTGTTATAAGGCCATTTTCTAACTGAAAATTTATCCCTAGACAATATTTAACTATGCCTGAATATTTAACATCTAGTTTTTCATTAAGATGAATTTTGAAGTTTTCTAACATATCAGGGTCCTGTGACATAAACAATATGTCATCAACGTAAATCATTATAAGAGTCAACCTTTTATCACTTTTAATATAATATAAACATGGATCTGCATTTGTTTGTTTTGCTCCGAAATCATTCAAAATTTTATTTAATTTAGTGTTCCAACACCTCCCGGCCTGCCTGAGGCCATAGAGAGATCTTTTTAACAAAAGAACTTTATTCCCTACATTTAGATATTTAAGAATCTCGGCTGCTTTATTAGATATGTCCCTATCGCAATTTTCATTTATAATTATTTGAAGTATTTCTTTAAAGTAATCGGGAACTTCCATAAAAATTTCCTCATCTAATTTTCCATTCAAATATGCTGACGTTATGTCAAATTGATGTATTTTTATTCCTAATTTAGCAGCATAACCTGCTAAGATTCTAATAGATCCCATTTTTGCTACCGGAGAAAAAGTTTCACGAAAATCTATACCAAATTTTTGACTAAATCCGCGAGCTACTAATCTCGCTTTATATTTTAAAAGAGATCCATGTTGATCATATTTATTTGTAAGGACAAATCTACCTCTTATGCATTTTTTCTGGGGCCTTTCTACTACTTCGAATGTATCATTTTTTAATATTACTTTTATTTCGTCAGTCATTGATTTATACCAATTCGAAGCTTCCGGACTTTTTAAGGCATTATTTATTTCTATTTCCGAATTAAAACTATAAACAACATTCGCAAATGATTCCGGCTCCCTAATTATTTCGCGATTACGCAATGACAATATGTTTTTATCTTCGAGCGCCGAATCTGAGTCACGTGACAGCTCATCTTTTTCATTTTTTATTTCAGGAGGAGAAATTTTCTCTTCTGCCGGCTGCATGTGTGAGTCATTTTGCAATTCGCTTAATTGTATTTCTCTCTCAGAAATATCTGGATACAATTGACCTATTTTTGAAACATCATTAGATTTCTCTTCAAAAAATTTTACGCTACGGGATAAAATTATTGTTTTTGATTCAGGAAGATAAATACGAAATGCTTTAGAATTTTCTGAATAACCCACAAATATCCCTTTTTTAGACCTTGGGGAAAATTTATGTTTAGGATGGTTATCGAAAAAATAAGAAGTGCAGCCAAAAGATTTAAAATAGCTAACGTTAGGTGTTATATTATTCCATAATTCATATGGGGTTTTTCCATTTAAAGCTTTTGTTGGGCATCTATTTCTTATATAATTAGAAGTATTAATAGCTTCTGCCCATAAATTTAAGGGTAACTTTGATTGTGATAATAGACAACGGGCCATTTCAACGAGAGTTCTATTCTTCCTTTCACAAACACCTGATTGTTCCGGACAATGTTGTTAATCTATGCTGAATACCATTTTCTTTTAAGAAATTTTCAAATTCAGTCCCAATAAATTCGCCCCCATTATCACTCATGAATTTTTTTATCTTTATAGATTTTTCATTTTCCCAAAGAAGTTTGATTTCTTTAAAAGCATTTAATGCTTCATCTTTAGTTTTTAAGAATTTTACTGCACAATAACGAGAATAATCATCAATAAAAGTAATAAAATAAAGGGACTTACCTATTGAGGGAACCCTAATAGGCCCACAAAGATCCGAATGCACTATTTCTAACATTTTTGTAACACGATCTGAGTGCTTAGGAAAAGGAGCACGGGTCATTTTATTTAACGCGCAAACTTCACAATTGAAGTCGGATACCTTTTTAATATTTAACCCCCTAATATGACCCTTTAAATTAGAGTCAATCAAATCTTTTACATTTAGATGACCCATTCTACAATGCCATCTTTCCACATCGGCGAAAATATTTTTAGAACTATCGATTGATTCACTCGAAAAACTAACTGCATTATTTATATTTGCATTATTATCCCGCAGATAATAAAGTTCATTTTTTCTGTCCGCAATTAGAGTCACATTTTTTTGTCTGTTATTTATAACAGCACATTTGTCTTTAAAAGTTACAGTGAAACCTTTGTCGCACATTTGTGACACGGACAATAAGTTCGTTTTCAATCCTGGAACCAATAGAGCGTCGTTGATCTCTACATTTTGAAGTTTTGAATTGACTTTTGTTTTAATTAATATTTTACCAACACCGGACACATCAGTTGTTTCATTATTCGCTAAATTTACAGATTTTATATCCGTATCCTTTAAATCGTGAAAATTGGAGTCATCCTTCCCCATGTGTCGAGTACAGCCGCTGTCAACACAATAAAGATTCTCGGATTGTTCTTTGAATAATATGTTCGTATTCGTTGAATTTGTGCTGGCCAGTAGTCCTAAACTGTTTTGTCGATATTTAAATGATTTATCTTTTTCACACTGATTTGCACGGTGACCGATACGTTTACATTTCCAGCAAGTAATTTTTGAATTATCTCTTTCATTCTGAGTGTACTGTTCAGTAATCTTAGGATTCCTTTTATTTTTATTCCACGGAGCAGATTTCTTTCGGAAATTCCCAGTCATGAACGCTCCATCGTTCGGTCTGTCATCATGGCGTCTGGCGTCGTTTTCTTCTACTATTTTTATTCGTAGTACTTCTGGTTTTGGTAGCTCATCCCTGGATTCTATTGCGCACCTGAAATTTTCATAACTGGATGGTAGGCTGTATAACAACATCACAGTTAACAAGTCATCATCTATTCTAATGTCCATTTCAGATAGTTTATCGACTATGTCAAAAAACTTTCGAAGATGATCTCGAATGCTCACAGAAGAGGAATCTGCTATTTTATGTTGAATAAGCGATTTTAACAGTGACGCTTTTCTAGCGGGACCTTTAGATTGATATATTTCTTCTAATTTTTTCCATATATCCAAGGATGTTTCGCAGTTTATTTGTTTCAGTTCAGAAGGCGATATACACAAAATTATGTCGGCTTTGGCCTTTTCATCCATATCAGTCCATTTATCGAACGTTTCTTGTGATGTCGCATCACCTGCCACGAGCTCTGGCTTTGGTTTAGAGCCAGATACATAAATCCAGGATTCATTTTTTATTAAGAGTGCCTTCATTTGTATCTTCCATGTCTCGTAATTATCTTTGTTTAAAGTTTCAATACGTAGTGTTCCATAAGACGCCATTTTTAAACGTGGTCGTCTATCTAACAGATAAAAATCTATTTATCGTAAATAAAAATTAATTTGCTCTGGGCCCATAACCTATTGGGCTTAGAAGGCAGAGCACGCAAATTATAATGCATATTAATGAGTCCATATTAACACGAAACACTTTTAATTAGACGAACACTCACATCACATGGTACATACAGAGAAACAAAAATTCAACAAGGTACAGGTAAAAAGATGCGCCGTACGAAAAACAGTCCAAGTGGTGGCGCACCAGTCGTTATTGGAATGATCTATTATACAGTGAAGGAGGGTAAATACAAGAGGCATTGGTAATGGAAAATAAATGTAACCTAACAATTTCATGCAGAAATTTTTATGGTACTTTTTATAGAAATGTCTCCAGATTGATCTGGTTAGAGATCATCGTAAAAAAATAGTGGTAGGAATAGTGGCGGAAATTTGTCATATTTGAGAGAGTCCTGAAAAAAGGGCGGAGAGTACGACCCCTGAGATGATAAATTTATGAATTCTCGATTATCCGAAAATTTCGATTATCCGAAGTAGGTTCGGTCCCAATTACTTCGGATAATCGAGGTTCTACTGTATATATATTATATATGTATAATATGTGTACGAAAAAATTAAGAAGATAATCCATTATTAAGAGCTTTCTATATAATCTGCAACATTAGATGATATGTGATAGTGATATTCAAATTTTATTATATTTTTCTTTAGACTTATGGTACATTAAATATTAATGGTGCTTGGCATGGGATTATAAAAATAAGACAAACAAAGACGCCAAATAAAAAT
Source organism: Salticus scenicus (assembly GCA_963930645.1). Lineage (NCBI taxonomy): Eukaryota > Metazoa > Arthropoda > Arachnida > Araneae > Salticidae > Salticus > Salticus scenicus. The sequence continues at coordinate 59,298,134 of OZ005654.1, read as the reverse complement.
AATAGTAGAGCAGACCGCTGCTTCGGTAGCGGTTAGCGTACAGTCTTCATTCGTACAGCTGTTTTACTAATATTTTTATTTGGTGTTTTACACGTTGTTGTGTCTTATTTTTATACTCAAAGTTTACTACTTTAACATAAATTAACAGACATTCAGTAAAATATTTAAAAAATACTGGCTGAATAATATCGAAATATTAAGAGTGTAAAGAAAGTACCACATCTCCTTTTGCAGTGAAAGTTTTGCCACGAAAGCAAAAACGAGACCAGTAATATATATATATATATATTTAAAGGGGACTAATATGCAAGTTGTACCTGACGGGACTAAAGTGAAAGTTGTACCTCAAGGGACTAATGTGAAAGTTGCACCGAACGAATAAACTATTTCTTTCAACAAAAATGCCTACTAACCCTGGACGAATGGTCCAATACATCATATCATATTATCTATCGTATTTATCGTAATATAACTCAATACTTATTTCGCTTCCTTCTTCGACTCGTTTTAATACGCATTTTTTATATGCATGAGCAGCCCCCGAAAAACAAAAACATTAAATTCATTTTTTTACTTATTTTTATTTCATATTATTTCACGCGCACTTTTTATTTCCTAATTCAAAATTATTAAAAAAAACTTTTTCGATATCGCTTGTAACGATACTGATTATTATTTTCTTTTCTTTATCTTTCAAAAAAAAAAAAAAAAAAAAAAAAAAGATTTTGATGAAATTCTGGCAAAAGCAGGATTTAGTTTAGGACTGAGGACTATCAGTTTTTTTTTTTTTTTTTTTTTTTTTTCAAATTATAACATCGCTTTCAAATTATTCAATTATATTTTCGATAAATTTTAGATTTCGACGAATGTCCAACTATCGAAATCGACAACGCAAAAATCCCAGATTGAGACTAATAGGCCCTCAGTCCTAAAAAAAAAAAAAAAAAAAAAAAAAAAAAGTTCAAATATTCTGGATTTTTGAGTGGTGATGGTGTATAAAAAGTTCGATACTGTATAAACCAAGAAACTTTATAACTTTCATTAAATAAAATTACGAGGGGCGACTTGTATACAAGTTTGTTTTTTTTTAATTTTGTAAAAAAAGACTTTTAGCTTATACACGGATCAGGTTATAAACAGATTAACAGCAAAAAATTTGATTTTTGGATTTAACTCAACGTCTTTATTTCACAAAAAAATATTTTCATAAATTTAATCTGAAAACAATACATTTTGTGTAAAATAAAATAAAAATGAGATTAATTAAAGATCGAAGAAAAATAATACTATTCAATCTAAAAGGAAATAAAAGAATGAAAGAAAGTAATATTGACGTTGGAAGCTAATTGTTGACTTTTCTTTCTATTTAGTTGTCTTTCTTGGCTTATCGACAGAAAATAAATCATACAATAGAATAAACTAGTCAACCAAGAAAACAGTTATCTGAAGTTATAGAAAAAAAAAATGAAAGTGAAAATGAATGAAAGAAAAATAACGTTTCATTTATTACTACAAACAAAATAGACACTTACTAAAAATAACTTTTTTTTTCTTTTACTTAATATGGAAATATGTTGGCTAAGAATTATTTCTAAATTTTACTTAATGAAACACGTAAGCCTTTCATTAAAAGTGCATGATTTTTTTTTTTTTTAAATAATTTTAATGATAATAATTTTATTATTTAATATATTAAAAGAAATTATTCGTCAAAATTAAAAAATCTTTTATCATTTTTTGCTTTTAAAAAAATATTTAATGAGTAAACTTATTTTCTTTTTTTCTATCTAAAAAGGATTTATTTTTATTTAATATAAAATTTAATAAATAAAGATGTCTTAAAAAATATTAGACAGAAAATATTTTAGCATATTTGATTTAAATTCATGTTTAGATTTTTCTTATTTGAGAAAGATGTAGAATTTTAATTAATAAAACTATTCCTATGCTTTTGCTTAATGCATGTAATGGAATATTTATTTATTCATAATATAATATGAATTAATATAAGTAATAATGCATGTGAATATAAATATTTATTCATGACAAAAAATATTCATTCATGATGAAATTATTTCTACATACTTAAGTACAATGAAGCGAATCGTACATTGTTTTACATAATAAAATAATTTATATTTTTACTATTACTGAATATGAAGAAAGAAATCGTTATATGTTTAATTTATTTTTTGTATGGTAAGAAAGTAAATTCCAAAATAAAATATTGGTTATCCAGAAAGGTTTTTTTTTTTTTTTTTTTTTTTTCCCCATAAAAATAATAAAGCTAAGAGAAGAAGATAAGAAAATTTTACTGGAATAGTAAAATTTTATTTTACTATTTCTTCATAATTTTCGTGGCTAGAAAATTTCTTTACGACTCTCAGGTGAAGAATTTATAGAAGGTTCTGTTTGATAGAGTTTAAAGAATTCCTATCTTTAATATATATATATATATATATATATATATTAAATAACCTGAGGAGGTGAAAGTCTGAAAGGGTGAGCACTGGTAAGTATGGTGGGTGACACAAAATAACCCCACCACGCTCATTAAGTCATTGTCGGGTAACCATTGCAATATGGGACCAAGTATTATGTTGGTATATAGTACCTTGAGCATCAGTCAGTTCAGACAGCTTCTTTTCTAAAACTGCCATTTGGAAACAGTATTTTTCCGTATATATAGTTTGATTTAATTGGAAGAATTTATAAAAAACGGTTCCTTTTTAGTAAGTTTCGATGCTTAGGAGTCTCAATTAAAAGTCAGTATTTTTTGGTAATGTGGTTTAAATATGTAAAGGCACAAAATGATTCTTCTGTAAAATCTAAGCAGAGCTCATTTAAAGTTTTGGAGTGCTTTCGCGATTGCCTAACAAGTTTAGGTGAGGTCGTTTAACTTTAAGTCGTTTTAACGTCACACTAGTGCTGCGATATGGGCAAGTGGCGGTGGTCTGGGACACACCCCTAAGTGTGATCCGGAGATATGACATCACAATTTTGATCCTCCAGTTAGGATATAGATTCCCTGCTTCGGTGGCCCTAGAGGTATAATTTGGATGTGTGCATACTAACGAGTTCGGAGATGTTTTTATTAAGATTGAGTGCGTGGGTGGGTTTTACGTCGCACTAATGCTACAGTATGGGTAATTGGCGACTGTCTGGGAAATACAATACATTAAATAGTGTCCCAGTGACATAACGTCGCAATTTTGATCCTCCACGGAGGAGAGTGTTTTATTGCGGAGTTCGTTTTATGAAGACTCATTATCCAATCATATTTCGAGTATAGTGACACAAAACTCATGGCATACGAGTAGACTTACATTTTCATTTCAGGTGGTAATAAATTAGATTCTAAGTGTATAGACAAATCTCCCCCATTAAAGGATTCGAATGAAAGATCGAGTTTTTAGTTCTGCCATATTCACATTAACCATTCAATGCATGGTGATGCATATATAAATCATAACAATTTTGACTGAATTTAGCATTCAAAGTACTACAAAACAGGCAGTCTACTGGGCTGATTTTAATCTTAATATATCCATATTAATGTTTAACCGTTCTTTTCCTAGTATATGGCAGCATGAAACAGCCAAGAGCTCAGAACTGCAGCCAAGAGATCGGAATTAATTTTTATTTTTTTTCAGTGGTAAATCTAGATTTGTGTAATTATCATAAACTCGATATTAGAGACTTGAAAATTTTACTCTACATTAGTGAGGATATGTATTTTTCCTTTCTATGTTAAGATTTAACCACGGAAACGTTTTAAAATGAAATATTTCAATTTTTCTGTTTGATTGATTAAGCATCACAATGCAGTCATGATTATGAGTGCAGTTTGATGCATATATGAATCAGGTTAAAATTTGGAGTTTATTTTTAATTCATGCTAATGTTTTTATCAGAAATACAGACTCGATACTTGCATGCATTGTTGTTAGTTATAAGCATAAAATATTAATTTTGTGTCTCTAATTATGTAGTATGCGTATTGTTTGTTCGTATTGAAAATTCCTATTATTGCCACTAAGTCAGCTTTCTGTGCAGCCGCCGTAGCGTAGAAGTATGTCTTTGGACTGTCACTCAGACGGCCTCGGCTCGATTCCGGCCGGGGCAAGTAGATTTAAAGACTAAAAAATTATTTTCTTTGAATATTTAATTTCCTATTCTAGCTGTTTCTAGATTATTCTAATCTATGTTAATCTTGTATTCTGGAATATTCAAATATTCTATTTAAGCGACTTGTTCCTCAGTTTGAGTATGTTTCTCAGCCGAGTGTAGCTGCATTACAAGTTCGTTCTGCTAATAAACTACGCCTGTTACTTCACGTCTAGTGCTCACTTTGGCTTTTCACAACATCTACCTGACATTATTATTACTATTTCTGCTCATCCAGTGAGTAATTGCTTTCAAATCATTTTAAACTGATGCAAAGCTGCGAGTTATATAGTTTTTCCCAACAATTTAAACTTAAATTTCTAATTTTTTTTTTTTTATACTAATAATGCGTATGATAGAATTTCAATTTAAAATTAAACTGATTAAATATATATGAGTCAGTTTGGAAGATGAACGAAGAAAAAATATTTCACTACAGAAGAAATAAAGGAAGTAAGGGATAACTTGCCATCTAACAGCGAAGATGATTTTGAACTTCTAAAATTGAGGATGATAACTCTCCATCATTCAGTAAAAAAATTTTTGTTCAATATTCAGTTTCTAAGCGTGGAAGACCGAGTAGTCTTTTACTAAATGATTATAATGGGAAAAGACAGAGTAACTGCATCATATATTCTTTCAATCCGTCAGGAAGGATAAAATTGAGCATGTTCCCATGTCAAATGAAAATCGCACTCGTTGTAAAGTGCCAAATTGCAAATTCTAAACATTTATTGGATATGAAAAACGCGCTGTAGCATTATGTTTGAATAAGGATAGAAATCGCGTTAAAATTCTCCACACAACATAAATTTCTCAATGTACCTGTAAAAATGCTTGATAGGTAATTTTTGTTTAAATTTATATCAAATTTTTATTTTTTATAAAGTCTAAACTTGATTTATTAATCTAAATTTTAATAAAACTTAATACTAAAGTCAACATATATTTTTTAAACAATAAATAATTAAGTATTTTATGCCAATATTTATTACTTTCTTCTATCTTCAATAGAAGAAAGTATTAGATTCGTAACAATTTTCGATTTCGGGTTTTTGATGGATTTAGACGTTTTGACAGCTGTAGAACACAATTTGACCATTTTTAGAAAATGTCTGTGTCTGTCTGTGTGAGACAAAATTTTGTGGCAACTGTACCTCAGGAACTACTGGACAGAATTTCATACAAATTGGTATGTAGTTGCACCTTGACATAAATTAGTGCCTATCAACATTTGGTAAAAATAGTCTTAGGTTGCGTTGCCATCCAGCTTTTTCTAAATTTTTAACATGGTGATATAGGGCAAAAACTTTCAAGATAGGTATCTTTCGAAAAGTCTCGTCAGTACCTTTCAAACGAATGGTTCAACTATAAATCTGTGATAATTTAAAACAAAGTTATCATTTTTTTTTACTTTTTACGAAAAAAAACCTTAGAATTTTTTTTTTTTTTTTTTAAACGAAATTATCAAAACTTGGTATTTAGTTGGCTTCTTACATAAACTGATGCTGATTAGATTTGGGGATCAATCGCACAATAGGAGGCGCTGTGATCGTATTTCTTCTAAATTTTTAACATGGCAGTATAGGACAAAATTTCGTATAAATGTACATAATGAGAGTTATTCTTAACCTGTGATTGTAAAATTAATATGAATTATTGCTAATAGTAGTAGTTAATTAGGAAAAAAAAAATTGTGCATGTGGGGGCATCGCTTCCCCCCCCCCCCCCACCCTGAGGGGAAGTACCCTCTGGGGTGGGGTAAATTTTCAAGATGGATATCTTTCGAAAGGTCTCGTCAATACCTTTAAAACGAATGGTTGAACTATAAATATGTGGTAATTTAAAACAAAGTCATCGATTTTTTTTACTTAAAAAAAAAAAAAGGGGGATTTTTTTTTTTTTTTTAATATTGTTACTGAGTGAATTTGTATAGGAAAATATAGAAGAAAGTCTCGTGGTGGCCACAACATACTAGTTAATTATGTTATTGTAAATGATTTTCTAATATGGTTTACATTTTAGTGCTAAATGCATGATGATACATATATGCATTAAAACATAAAAAATCAAGAAATAAGCACTAGAAAAATGCTGAATAATTTTTTAAAATATTTTTCCATGATTATTCAAGCTATGACCATGAAGAATTTTTTTTTTTTTTTTTGGTAAAAATATAAAAAATGATGCATTTAAGGGTTAAGATTTCTACATTTTTAACTTGACAATGAGTAATCAAGAGGGTGCTGGAAGTAGGCAACAACTCTTACACATTTTCTATAGCCATTACCAATAATAATAATAAAAAGACATCAGTTTCGGGGCATTACAACGTTTTGAAAACTTACATTAAAATTATTTTTGAGTACATAAGATATTTTGAGTTGTTTTAAGACATAAATCGGATGTTTAAATTAGATTTTTTTTTTTTTTTTTTTGACAATTTTTCGATTATCTAAAATAATACTAGACGAAATGGCCTGAAAATTCATACATGAAAAGAGTATTTGAAAACTCATATTCTTCATTATCGATTTAGTCCAGAGTGCAATTAGGGAATCAACCACAAACTGAAGAAGAATGAAAATACTTTGGTCACCCTGTATCACAAAAAGCTACTTACTTTAGCTACTTACATTGTTGCGCATTGTATGTACAATGAATGATTTGGTGTGAGAATTGCGCAATTATTTAGGCAGATTTTTTTTTTTTTCTTTTTCAAAAATTACTAAATTTTTTTACAAGTATTTTGCTCATAACTAGAACGGATTTCCATAAATTCTTACAAAACTTACTGAAAAATTGATAAAATGTTAGAGAAACATTATTCTGAAACATAAAATTCACACGTGTAACAGTCGTTGAGCTATAAGCATTTTTAGTAAATATTATTTTACTGTGCATGCGCGAAAGATAGAAAAACTTTTATTGCATAGGTTTAAAGCTAGATATATTGAGCAACTTTTGTCAAAAACTCATTCGAATAAAGTAAAAGTTAAGAAAATTGTCGGCAAAAGAACGAGCTAGATTTTAAGTATTTTTCAGAGTAGAAATTGTATAGGGGGCTTTTCACAAGCTGTGTATTGAATTTGAAGATCCAATTATTTCAACCACACTGCAAAAGTTCTTTTTTTGTGAAAAATTCCTTATAGGCTTGTAACTAACATATTTTTATTTATTTACTTAGTTTTGTGAGTCCATAAGGGTCCCCCCCCCCAAAAAAAAAAAAAAAAAACTTTCGCCCCGTGATTGAAATAATTAGATCGTCAAATTAAATACGCAATATGTGCGCGAAAACCTCGTATGAAATTTCAAGTGTGAAAAATACCTAAAAGCAAGGTCGTTCTTTTGCCGACAATTGGCTCAATTTTTACTCTATTCAAAAGAACTTTTGACAAAAGTTGCTCAATATATTTAGCTTTCAACCTACGCGAAAAAAAAAAAAAAAAAAATTCTATGTGCGCTTGCGCAGTAAAATAATGAAAATTCTCATCTCTCAACGAATATTACAGACAGAAATTTTATGCTTCAGAATAATGTTTTGTCACTTTTTCCGCAAGTTTTGTAAAATCTTTTGGAAATTCGTTCTAGTTATAAATAAAAAACTTGCTTAAAAAAAAAAAAAAATCGTAATTTTTAAAAGAAAAGAAAATAAATAAATAAAAATAAAATAAATAAATGCCTAAATAATTGCGCAATTTCAGCATCAAATGATGCAAATATTATTGTACACAGTATGTGCAACAATGTATTAAAGTTACAAGTCATTTATAGCTTTTTGTGATACAGGATGTTCCAAAGTATTTTCGCTTTTCTTTAATTTGTGTTTGGTCCACTAAATGTACTCTGGACTAAATCGATAATAGAAAATATGAGTTTCTAAATGTCTATTGCGTGTATGAAGTTTCCGGCTATTTCGTTTAGTATTATATTAGATTAATAAAAAAATATTAAAAAGTTAAAAAAAAAAATCTAATAATTGGAACACCCACTGTACATACGTTCATTAAAAAAAAGTTTTTATTTATTTTTAAATTGTATTATTATTGCAGGAGTTATTATACTAAATAATACTCTTTAATTAAACGGATTTCAAATATTGTTAACCTTTTAACAGGGGCTTTGACAGCAGTTGTCACTCTTCACTATAGAAACGTATTAGAGCCTGCTTGAAAAGTATGATAAAAAGATTTTTGCACTGGAAGATATATTGAGTACTTCGACATTAATAAAATAAAGTGAAACTAAACTTTATTAATCGATTAACATTATTACATACTGAAGTCTTTAAAAGATCCCAGAAATAGGTCAGTAAATTCTAGTTGAATAAGTAATAAGAAATTACATAATGTATAATAACAAATAAAGAAATTAAAACGATTATCAAGATTTGATAAATAAATAAATATTAAATAAAGAAAAAATGTGTGTTATTTTGCTGGTGACTATAAAAAAATTCAAAACAATTTTATTAATACTTATATATAAATCGTTGCAAGAAAAATTGAAAATTCAACTAAATTCATAAACCATATCCTTGACAAAGTATTGACGTTTTACTCATAGTACTAACATCTCTTCCACAAAGATAAAATCTCCTATTGCTTCCTATTGCAAGACTAAATAAATAAATATTAAATTCGCAAAATATTTATGTATTTTTCTGCTGGTGACAAAAAAAAAAAGTATTTTTATTAATACTAATGTGATTAATTAGAATAAAAATTAAAAATTCAACTCAATTCATAAATTATATTCTTGACAAAGTATTGACGTTTTACTCTTAGTACTCACATTGCTTCCCCAAAGATAAAACTTATTGCTTCTAAAAGTTTAATAAAGGAAAACAGTGTTCGACGATAACCTCAATAACATTTCCTCATTTAAACTTCTAGCGATGAAACTTCGTTTAAGAAACTCGATCATGCATGACTGATAATCAAACAGTCTCATGACATTTAGCATATACGAACTTTAGTTAGCATTTTAAAATGTTTTTAAATACTTTAAAGGAATTCCAGTGAATAAAATAAACAGTAATACACAAGTGTAAAAATAAATATAAAAATATTGGAATTTACATTTATTTTTGTTGTTTTATTCTTTTTCATAGTGCATGCAATAATTTAAGAAAAATAGTTTATCTTTTTCATATAATTTAAATGTCTTTCTTTATGAATTGTTTGAAGGATATTTACAAAACTTCCTATAAAGTTAAAAAATTATGAGGTCGTAAAGTTTCACACGAGAAAAAGCTCGAATTCGCGCTGAGATTTAAACACTTTACCGGCCATCCCGAGATAACTCGGGGAAAACGTAGCCTTCCACACACTACAGAGGTCGGTAAAGTCTTAGTTGTTCATGGAATTTTCGATCAGTCAAATGTTAGTTGTGCATGGAAGTTTTGGTGAAGTGGCGATGGTTTCGGCGATATGTTGAATGCACTTAAAAGAATGTTGGGCAAGTTGCGATGTTAACAGTCTCAGTTGTATGTCAGTAATTTCGATGAAGATAGCGACTGTATTCGCCAGAGAAAATACTAAGTAGAGCTCGTAATATTTACAAAAGCATTTTAAGCAGTGTTGCCAGACTTGGGGACTTTTTTATTCAACTACCACCAATAATTTTGAGAAGTAAAATTTGACATACATAATAGACGATTAATCGTCGATGTGATTAGGGACCTGTTGCAATAAAAATTTAATGGTGGATGTTGAATAAAAAAGTCCCCAAATCTGGCAACACTGATTTTAAGAGAGAGATTACAGAGCATGGCGGTGTTTAAGAAGTTTATCATATCAAAAATCATTTATCAACTACTTTCGAAGTATGGTGAATTATTCACCTAAAGCATCACTCAGAATATACAAGTTGAATTACACATTCATTTCAGGTAGTATGCATTAAATTCTAAGTGGTTAATCAAAATCCCCCCCCCTCCCCTTCAAAAAATACTGTGTTTTCACTCCTGGTTTATCCATTTAAGTATGACAATTTCACAATGAGTAATTAAGAGGCTGTCAAAATATAAGTAGCTCTTATAAAGTGTTTAGAACTTCAGATAGTCTGCTGTTGGCGCTTCCAAATCAATAAATATTTTAAGAATTTCACAGAACTGATATATGCTATTTAGTTTTTCCAGATATACAATAGATTGCTTTGTATTAAAAGTAGTACATGCTGCCCGACTGGTATATGCATAAGGATTCGAAAAATAATTTGGATACATTGTGGTCTATAAAAGGCTATTTCTTACAAGCATATTTCAATATATGTACTCTTCTCTAAACATAAAATCAGCATACAGTTTCCAAATGCAATAAAATTTGTTCTATATAGAAAAAGACGTAATTAATATTGACTCATTTACAAGGCCAGACAAAATATTCAAATTCGTTACGGTAAATTACTGGCAATGAATTTCAGTTGTGATAAGCATTTTATCAACAAGATTTTAGTAAAGTTAAAAAATATTTATATTTTGGTTTTCAAATTGTAAAAAAAAAAACTTAAAAAATTGAAATTTTCTGTTTTATTAAACTACAAAAGTGCAGTTTAACCCCTTGAACTGAAATAACAAGACCAGCTCGTCATGAATTTCCCGACACTAATTATGTTCTTATATGTATATATAACCATAAACATTCATATAAATGTGTGAAACAAATATTTTTAATAATAACAAAATTATTTGAGCAACAAAACCGTAAGTTTCTATATCAGCCCCTCCCCTTGTTAAAACTCAGAAAATTAAGTTGTCTGCATGAGCAGTGCTGGCTGAAAATAAATTGCAGTTCAAGGGGTTAAAATTACACCTCAATCTCGGAAGTTTTTTTTTTTTTTTTTTTTTTTTTGGTTGTGTGGTTCAGAGATAACATCGTCTCGATCCTGGTTGTCGAGCTGAACATTTCTCTTTAATGTAAGTTTTTTTCCCCTTACAGTGAGCCTTGAGGGAAAAAAATTGCAGCGTATGAATATTATTTCGTAATCTGAATTCCCTTCCAGTAAATTTTTATCATTACATTTTTCTCATAGCATCGTGTATTTTGAAATCTTCTATGGGATAATATTCTATGTAATGACATTGTCTGGAAAACTTGAAATTTTGTGTAATATAACAAGATTTTAAAACAGGAATAAACTACTACGTCAGCAACGCCAAAGAAAAATTATTGAGGTGCATACTCTGTATCTCACTGAAGACGGTACGCTTTAGGCTACCGAAACAGCTGTATGCACCTCAATTTTTCTTTGGCGTTTCTGACGTAGTAGTTTATTCCTGTTTTAATATTCCAACGCCAAGTCTCCTGCTATTATAACAAGATTTTCTTACTGTGCACTAAAGATAAGTGATTTTATGAAATGGAAAAAATATTTATGTAAATGGAAAAGGCCACGAGCAAAAAGACTAATCAAAATTATAATTATTTTTTATTTTCCGAACACTATAGTAAGGAAAGTATTGAAATCATGTCAAAAATCAGAGTTTGAAATTTTAGTGTTTCTGCACGTTTTGAGGTCCCTTGAATTAATACTTACTATTTTTACGATGATGTATGTATGTATGTGAGGGAACACGATAGCGCCTAAACATTTGGCACGTATGTTATAAATCCCCATACCACGAACTCTATTGATTTTGGTGAATCTAGCACTTAGTTTTTTTTTTACTGTAAGTGCTAGGTACACGAAAAAAAATTATCACTATGGTCCATGGGTCCAAATTTTGTAAAGTGCGATAGTGCCTAAACGTCTGAACATTTGAGATTAAAATTTATACACACGTTATGAGTCACTCTCACACAAACTGTGTAAATTTTGGTGAATCTAGCATTTATAGTTTTTTTACAGGGATACAAAGAATAATTCTTTGATTATTGTCTATATGGGCCAAATTTGCTTTAAACTGCGACAGCATCTAAACGTTTACTTTCAATTGAGTTGAATATTTACGCACATGCTATAGGTGATTGTTGCACGAAGTGCATACATTTTGGTGTATCTAGCACGTATAGCTTTTTTACAGGGACACAACGAAAAATTCTTTATCATTTTGACCTACGGGATGAAATCATTAGCGTCTAAATACTTTATCAGATTGAGTTGAAAATTTATATACGTGTTAAAATTCACCGTTACTCGAACTGTATGTATAAAATTCACCGTTGCTCTCGGTGAATCTAGTACTCAGGGATTTTTTTAACAGGGACACAACAAAAAATCTATCATTATGGCCTATGGGCTGAAATCATTAGCGTCTAAATTCCTTATCCGATTGAGTTGAAAATTTATATACGTACTATAGGTAACCGTCGCATGAAGCATGAAGATTCTGGTGAATCTAGCACTTATAATTTTTTACAGGGACACAAATCTCCTTATTATGCCCTATGGGCTCAAATTTTCTAAAGTGCGATTGCGTCTGAACTCTTTATTTGAATGAACTGAAAATTCATACACATCTTAGAGGTCAGAGTCACAGACACCATATAGATTTTGGTGAATATAATTCTCATAATTTTTTTTTTACAGGAATACACACACACACACACACACACAAAAAAAAAAAAACCATTATCATTGTGGCTTATGAGCTCAAATTATTTAAAATGATATAGCGTCTAAATGCCTCATCTGATTGATCTGAAAATTTATGTACATGTTATGGGTAACCATCGTATGAACTTTACAGATCTTGGTGAGTCTAGCACTTGCAGATTTTTACAGGGACTTAATGAAAATTTATCATTATGATCTACGGGCTCAAATTATTTGAAGCGCATTAACGTTAAACTAAACATACTATATGAAGAAAAGTACTCATACACACTATTATAATTTTCTCTATGAAATTTACATATATTTTATATGCATAATTGTCGTAAGGATCTATATTTTCATGCAAGTAGTGTTTAAAAGTATTGGTTCATAGATAAGGCTGCATAAATGAATGTGGATACATTAATTATTTACAGATTTTTACTTCACTCAGTGCAGTAAATAAACTGCATTTTTGAATATTAAATGAAGTATGTACTATAATCAGTAACTTTTACATAGAGCCAAGCAATATAACTTGAAACAAAGTCTTAAAAGCTGTTATTGGCAGAACAGTAGTCAAATTTTTCGATTAGAGTGCCTCTTGACGCAAATTTTGTGACATTGAACACCAAATAGAGCAGTAAGAAGGAAAAATAAAGGAAGATTGGTAAGTTTAATTGCAAAATGCAATATTTTATTATTAAAATGTTCTTTGAAAGTGCTCAGATATGTTATTTTAGTATATTGATTAAATACTGGTGAAAATACTAGAGTTATTTTTTAATGCATTGACAAAATTTACTCATTATTTTACAGCAAAAATTGAACATCCGCCATCAGATTAACTAACAGCAGAATCGCCTGTGGAGAGTGACTTTCTTCACAGAAAATAAAGCTGTAAAGTTTTCTATTTACAGCAAAATGTATTTGAGTAGTATGGTTTTTCTATGTAAATAACTGCATGTCAGTAAATTATTTTAATATTATGTAATGGCATGTGCAGAATCGTTATGTTCCACCATAAATACTTGTAAAAATGTGTAATTCAAATAAGCACAATAAGTAAAAAAAGATTCCCAAAAAGTACTTTTCAATTGAAGGGATGCTTCGTTCACCTTGAAATATGTAACCTAATCTAAAAATACCTACATCTAATTGAATACTAAACATTCACAACTACTTCTATCATTTCTTCATATAATTTGAAATCAACACTAATAAAAACTAAATCCACTAGGTCTTTTCTTCGGTTACCCGAACTCATCTAACTACAATCTTACATAACATTATCTCAACCAACCAAACTCTTCATGGCAACTTTAGTGCGATTTCGAGCATTTCGATATGAAAGTGGTTGAGTAAGGACGCTCTACCTTACAATTATTCTGATCAAAAATTGAGCCTATAACACTAATAATACTGATTAAAAAAGCACTAATGAAAAAGAAAATATACAAGAGCTCCGTTTTGATTTTGCTGAAAATAAGTACAAATTTAAAACTTATAATTATTATGTATGTATTTTTAAGTGCTGCACACAGTTATTATCAAAGGGCTATTTTCACGCTAAAAATGCTACAAATTTTCAGAACTACACTTAAAAAAAAAAAAAAAAAAAAAAAAAAAAAACCATTTTATTACTGGATTCTGACAACTTTGCCTCCGGAAAATTCCTGGAAGTAAAGTTCTCAGAAAATATCTGTAGGTTATACACACACACACACACACCAAAAAGAAGTCAGGATTGAATTTAAATCCACCACATAATACGCTAAGCCTTTACATCCAATCCATGGAAGGGCGTGTTGTTACTTAGAACTTCTCAAATCTACTTTGATACCAGGTTTTCTGTATGTAAAACAGAAAAAAATATGTAAATGTAATCACCAGATGGGAAATGTATCGATGATTACAGATTTTATTTGGTTACAGAAAATGTTTTCACATGTTACTTTTGATAAACATTGAGATGTAATTTTACACTAATTTCCTTACCTAAAAATATTTATAATTTATTCCGGAGTACCGTTAGCGCCGCCTTTTTTTCTACAGCAGTGTGATTTTAGATAATATGTAATTACAACGAAACAAGGAAATTGCTTTTAAAATATACTAGTGTGGAAAAGGGGCGGGGTTAAGAGTACTCCGCAATAAATTATAAATATTACAAGGTATGAAAATCATATAGTTTTAGAAATCAGAAATTTTCTGTAGGAAAGTTACATAAGTTCTCTAACTTTAAACAAAATTTACTTACAGTGTGCATTAAATAATTCATTTTTTTTTCCCTTTAAAAGTTTCATTTTATAAAAAAAAATAATTTTTTGAAAATATTACTTAACACGTTGAGCGCCATGTCAACCATTCTACATTCTAGAGATTTTGTCATATCTCTAAGTACTGAAGGAATCATCTTTAAACTTTAGGAGTGTACAGAACATGTTATATTTCAACCATTTCAGTGAAAGTTTCAACCCGAAAGTAAAAGCAGCACCAATAAAAAATTAAAACGTTGAGCGCTCTGTTAGCCATCGGTGGCTGACAGTGCTTAAAATATTACAATTAATAATTCAAAATTTATTCAAAATTTGTTTAATTTTTATTTATTACCGATAGAATCATCATGGAATTTTAATGGATTTTAAGAATTTGCGTGGCGCTCAACGTATTAATGCCTTTAAGAAATAAAATCTTTGACGTTTTTAACAATAATAACTTACTTCATTAACAGCATTAACCCGTTAGCGCACAGTGTCCACATTTGAGGACAGCTAATAAAATGGCACGTATATTTTTTGTGGTTTCTTGGAATGATTTCTGCTTTTTAGGGACAGTTTATAGCGTCACTCTAAATGATCTCTGAAAGTTTTATGTGCCTACTATTAATTATTATTTCATAATTTGGATAGTCATTTTATGATTTTTCATTCGTCGCATATATCTTTGCTTTTTGCGCATGTATAGTAACTTAAATCAAGTTGAATAATAATATATATTATAACTCTAATTTCGAGATCTTTGTCAACATATAATAGGAAATTAATCTGTTATCTCAAAGTTTTTCTATCTCGAAGTTTTCTCGCTAGAACACTAAACGTCAATAAATGAGGATGGGCTTTAAATTTAAAACTATCTGAAGAATTGTTTAATTTAATATATTTTACTGTCAGTTGTCTACATTAATTTAGAAGTGAAATAATCAGCTAATAATATTTTGCAAAATTAATTCGGGTGTAAACGGGTTAATATTAAATTGAAATAGTTTAATCAATATTATATGTGTCTTAGTATTTATAGTAAATTTTACGAAAAATTAAATTTATATATAAAATAAATATGAAGCTTTAAAATTTTTACTTCTTATAAATTTTACTTAAACTCTGAGAACAAACATTGGAAAATAAAACATTAAAAATAAAATAAAGCTTGAAAAAGTACAGGAAGGAAACACAGTATTTCGGATTCTATAAACTATAAAATTTTAATGCTACAAAATAAATTTAATGTCTCACACTTTTCATTTCTAAAGCAATGAAAGGTTATTTCCTGCCACTAACAAATATTATTAAAAGATAAACGAGTAAACATAAAAAAATAAAGAATATTTTGTCGTATTTTTTTATTAGTTTACGTACTATCATAAAGCACAAAATTTTAATCAGGAAAAGAAATACATATTCATATCTTCTTAGAATTTAAAATAAAATATTTTAAAGCTTTCATCTGTTTTAATAATATTGATTTAGATAATAACATGCTTATACATTATATAAATATTTTAATTTGTTTATGAATGAAGCACTATTTATATGTTAGGTTTGTTTGCTTGAAAAAGGGGCTGCTTCAGCGTCTTTGATACATAAAAAAGTAGAGTTAAAATGCATAATACTACTTTAGTCAAAGTTAGGATGAATTCATTCTTTAAAGAGGGGGGGGAAAAACTCATTACATAATATATAAAAATAAAAACATGAGATCAGTTTTACCAGAAGTTTTTCGCACATGTAACAGATTTTTGAAAAAGTTTTCTTTCAAATGAATTATTCATATTATACATATCCTTTTATGCTAAAATTACACCCGTTTTCAGGTTTTGTTGCACAAATAAATGTGAAGTCAAATCTAAAAATATTTTAGAAAATGATCATATGAATTAAACAAGTAAAAAAATCCAAATAATGCAGCTAAAGATTTTTTTTTCAGAAAAACTCTGGTGAGTAACATTCACGTGACTCATTATCCACAACTACACATATTATGAATTCTCTTTGGAAATCGTGTAGTTAGAAAACATAAAATTGATGTAACTAATCAGACAGCTGCTAATTCTTCTGCAGTAACAAACAATACAAATGTTGTAAAGACATCTAAAAGACTATAATGACCAATTAAAAAGTAAAAAAGTGTAATACTATTTTTTAGACATGCATTTCCGAGATTTAAAATTGATGTACATAACCTAATTAATGCGCTTGTCAATTTTCCTAAACTAACCAAATATATACGAAAGGACATCTAAAAGGGTATTTAAATAACAACTTTGAAGAAAATCGTCAGAGTTCTTTTTAAGGTACGGATTTACAGTCACACTTCCGATATTCCAATTTACACTTGACCTGTTTAAAATCTGAAGATTCGTTCTATCTTTATTAGTTTAGGAGATGTGATAGTCAGAATGTCCCCCCCCCCCCCCCACACGCATACCAACATGTACACTAGCCAATTGCAAAAAATTTCTTTATTGGACTCAGGAGACCTTAAATCATGTAAATCAAGTTGTTCGATATAAAAATTTTTGATCGAATGCAATACGTCCATTAGCCTTTGCAGTCGGGTAATGGAAGAAATAATTTCAGAACTGTGCTTGTAGTATGCAACAATGCATTTCTACTAATTTGAATAAATTATTTTAAGATTAGTTTTAAGTACAGTACAATATCAATAGGACAAAATATATCCAGTACAGTAATAATGCATTTCTATTGATTTGAATTGATTACTTTAAGTTTAGTTTTAAATGAAATATGTCAAATTGTAAATGTAGATCCAGTACACTATGCAACTCAACTAATAGCGATAAAAAAAAAAAAAAAAAAAAAAGCAAGCGAAATATTTAATCTTTTTCCACAAGATTATTGTTCGGAATAAAATAATTGCTAAAAAGGAAAGTTAAAAATAATAATAATAATTTCTACTTTTTATAACTAGTTGTTAACGTACAGGAAAAAAACGAAAGTTTTATATAAAAAAAACCAACTAAAATATTTATAAACATATTTTATTCTTAATTGATATTCAATAAAACTTAAAATTATAAATATACCAATTGATTTCTGCGCTTTCAATGGTTACACATCATGTTTCAGGTTAATTAATAAGCTTCGATAACACTTAAAATTAATAATTCATATAAAATAGTATTTCAAATAGTTACAGTAAGAGAATATTAACATCTCTAATAACTTATTTTGAAAAATAAAAAACTCCCACAAATAACTTAAAAGACATCAATGCAGTCACTTATAATTATTCAGAAGATATATATACACTCATTGCCATAAAAATTTGCGCACCATGAAGTAATTGTTGGACTGTAACGAAATTTGGCATGGAGGCACGTGCCAGGCAGATATACAAATGATTAGAATTGCAACGTCATTGTCATTGCACATCGCGTAAGGCCAACAGGTGGCGTTAAACTTCGTTCTTCTTGGAGTATAAAATAGGCAAGCAGAGCTTGTTTGGTGTGCATAATCTGTTTCAGAGGGACGCTTTTTAAATAAAAATGCCGTTGCGCCGCCATCGAAGACAACACGAGCCACTGTATGAGTCCAAGAGAGGAAGAATCATCGATATGGTATGTAGAATCCGGGTAATCAGCTCGGCGAGCAGAAAACCACCTAGGCCGTTCTGATTCTACTATGAGGTGGTGTTGGGACCAGTGGTTAAGGGAGATGTCGCATACACGGCGATTAGCCTCAGTACATGCTCGACAGACTAATAATAAAAAAAAACTGTCGCTTCATACGAAATATACGTATAGCGCCAACTGTCTGGGTGTCCGCCATCCACACATATGCAGCGCCTACATCACCTTTTCCTGTGCGTACCATCGCAAGGTGCCTGCCTGAAGGAAATTTGCTATCGTGACGCCCATTTCGTGTGCTGCCAATAATACCCACCCCCCTCTCCTCTTGACGGGGTTTGGATTGTAACCGAATGTAACCAGGTCGTCTTCAGCGATGAATCCAGATTCAATTTGAACAGTGATGATTAACATGTACGTGTGTAGAGGCAAAGGGGGAGATGCCTCAAATCGCCCTTTTCTTTACAGCTGCACACCGCATCCACAGGTGGTGTGATGGTATGGGATGATATTGCAAACCACACAGGGTCACCCCTAATATTGATCCACGGCACCATGACAGCTCAGCGCTACGTTCGTGACTTCCTTTAGCCATAGGTGTTGCCACTCATGGAAGAGCCCCCAGGAGAGATTTTCAACAGAATAGTGCTCAACCACACACATGAATGGTGTTACAGAATTGCCTCCGCCAAAATACCACCCTCTCCTGGCCGGCTCGATCCACAAATTTGTCACCAGTGAAGCATATCTGGGATCACTTGGAGCGGCATGTTGGGCAGCCCACGAATTCGGAAGAAATAGAATCGTGTTTACAACACATGTTGAACGAGATGCCACAGGACATCCTACGGGACTTGTATACCTCAATGCTCGCCCGCATCGTATCGTGCATTCACGCTAGATGTGGCCCAACAGGGAACTGAAACCATTCTTTCGTAATTTTTCCTGTAATAAATTATTTCACTTTGATTTTTTTTTATCATTTACTTATATCAATGTTGCATTTATGTGTGTATGAAAAATTTCATTTCATTCAGGCAACTCTTTCTTGGTGCACTAATTTTTATAGCAATGAGTGTATATTGTATGTAAAACTAATTGAAAATATTGAATGTATAACTGAAAAAAATATGCTTAAAGTGATGTTATTTCTGTTCATATTTCTAGTTTAATATCATCACCTATTTTGTAAGTTGCAGATTAACTTTAAACATATTTATCTAAGTTTTCATTCCACAAATAAAATATTTAACCAATAATATTTATACGCATACATATAAGTGTGTATCTGGAAATTTTAATATCGGTTAACAACAATTACACTTACAGAACTTAAACTTAAGTGAATAACTTAATGTTATGGAAGACAAATTACATAACATAATTGCGAGTACATACTTTTAATGTATAAGTTGCAATTAAGTTTAAATAGGTATTAATGGGTTAAAATATGTAATTGACTGAATGAAAATAAAGACGAGCTTTTACCACTGAATTATTGCAATTACATTTTAAACGTATACAGAGAGCTAGTTACTGGCGTTTTAATATAGCATTTCGCAAAACGATTTTATTGCAGTTGCTTAAATTCATATTTTCTAATTTTTATTCCATCATAAAAAATATAAAAACAAAGTCTTAAAGTGATTTAAAATAACAAAATATTAGAGAATAATGAATAAAAAAGTGTATTAAAAATAAATCAAATGTAATGCACAGAACTAAATAAAATATGAGAATATACTGTATGTCATAAACAGTCAATGCGGCATTACTGATTATTTGTAAACTAAAAGAGAAGAATTACATTATTGGTTAAATTTGAAAATACAATAGTAATTTCAAAATATAAAATACAACGTATTATACAGGGTGTTTATAATTAAAGTTACGATTTCAAACCGCTATAATTTTAAAACTAACGGTCAAAATGACTTGGCATTGGAATTTTGTTTGGTGAATTGAAAAAGTATTTATAATATGTGCGTATAGATGGTGCTGTCAATGTAATATCAAAAGAAATGCTTAACGGCCCTCTTCACTTACCGTCGCCGGAAGCCCGAGCCAAATGTTATTCTATGGCGAAATTTTCTTTACAAATAACTTATTAATACATATTTAATTCTGTTTTCACATTCAGAAAATTCTCAATTGTTAAATTGACGCACCTTTTTTAAAAATGTATATATATTTTTAATTTTTAATATTTTATTTTGAAATTGTAAAATGAAAAAAATTCACATATTGAAAATTCGTATTTTGCAGCTTCAAAATAAAATATAAAAAATTTTAAAAAATGATTTTTTAAAAAAAGGTCCACCAATTTAACAGCTGGAATTTTCAGAATGTGAAACAGAATTTCAAAATATGTATTAGTTAATAAGTTATTTGAAAAGAAAAATTTCCCATAGAATAACATTAGCTTCGGCTTCCGGCGGCGGTGAGTGAAGAGGGCCCTTAAATAGATTCATTATACGCAGGATTGTTGTTAGGAATAGAATAAAATACCAGAAAAAAATGGACTTTAAAAGCTTACCACAACTTTTTCAGCAAAAAATAAATAAATAAATAAATAAATAAAAATAAAAAATAAGTGTTTACAGCAAAACAGTGAAAGTGACAAGATAAAAAGTGGAGCTTCATGAAACATCTTATAATTGATTAAAAATACATTTTGGAACTTTTTTTTCCTTTGTCAAAACAAAATTTCATTGCCTAACTACTGTTCTGGTCTTTACTTTTATTGATTTCTAGCAGGCAACGCCCGCTTCGCTGGTCCCTATTTTTAAATGAATCGCTAAAATTACTGAATTCTCAAAATTGTATTAATTATTATCACGTGGAAAAAAAAAAAAAAAAAGAAAAGTGAAACAAAATCTGATTAAGAAAATGTCGCACCGGGTTCTCACTGTCTTCCGAAAAAATTCCCAAAATGCTCTAACTCTTATTTCTATTATTTTCCCCCTTCGCCCCCCCATCCCTCCTATCCTAATAATTTTACAAATTCGAAATATCCGCAATCGATTTGTAAGTATCAAAAAACTCTATGCACCAGTTTTGAACGATATATCTCTATTTTTATTTTTTTGCCCCTCCGCTTCTCCCTTCCCGCCCCTCCCAATAATTTAAAAAATACGAAAATATCCGCAATCAATTTGTAGGTATCGAAAACCTCTATGTACCAATTTTGAATGATCTAACTTTTTTTTTGCCCCTCCGCCCCCCTCTCCGGCCCTCCTAATAACTTTACACTTTTGAAAATATCCCCATTCGACTTGCAGACCTCTAAAACCTATCTGTACCAATTTTGAACGGCCTAACTGTATTTCTATTTGTTTTTACCCATAGCCCCCCCTTACCACCCCTCCTAATAATTTTAAAAATTCGAAAATATCCGCAATCGATTTGTAAGTATCGAAAACCTCTATATACCAATTTTCAACGATCTAACTATATTTTTATTTTTTGCCCCCCCCCCCCTCTCCTTTTCTCATCCCTCTTAATAACTTTACACTTTCGAAAATATCCCCATTCGACGTGCAGGCGTTTAAAACTTATCTGTACCAATTTTGAACGGGTTAACAGTACTTCTATTTGTTTTTGTCCCATACCCCCCCCCCCCCCGTTGCTGCCCAACCTGGGGGTTGAATTTATGAAATTCCAGAAATCGGTTTTTAGATATTTTCATTAGCAGTATTTTAGAGCAAAAATTTCACGCATATCTTTTTTTTTTTTTTTTTTTTTTTTGGTTGTTTTGTTTGAGATATATATGAAATCACGTTTCGCCTCCTCCCCCCCCCCTTGGGGACCGAATTCCTAGAATTCTAGAAATCGATTTTTAGACATTTGTATTAGTTATATTTTAAAAGCAAAAATTTTACGGATATCTGTTTTTTTTTTGCTTGAGATATGAAGGATTTTGTGAAATCAAGTTTTGCCCCCCCTCCCCCCTTGGGGGCGAATTTTGTAAAATCGCTTCTTAGTGGATGCCTATGTCATAGAAAGAACATTGTCACAAAAGTTCATGCTTCTAGGTCCAGGGGTTTGGTCTGGGCGATGATTAATTACCCCCTCACTCACTCAGTCAGTCAGGAAGAACGATTTATATATATATATATATATATATATATATATATATATATATATATATAGAGAGAGAGAGAGAGAGAGAGAGAGATGAAATACAGTTTTATTGGTTTAAATATAATATTTTTGTACATCTCCACAAAAAATAAAAGTATATGAGCAAACTAAATTTTAAACTTTTAGTGATTAAAATCGTTACAAAAAAAAAAAAAAAAAAAAAAAAAAAAAAAGTTCTGACACATATAAACAAAAGAAGTAGAATGCACAAAACATATGATAAAATGGAACCTTAATCCATAAGAGACTTCAAATGTATTAATAAATAACTATAATAAAGTTAACCATTAATAAAAGTACTATAAATGAAGTCAGATGATGTATTTCAGACAAAACTATTTTATCGACAAACCATTTAATTTTACATAAAATTAATTTGAACTAATTCATTGATTGTTCTTTTATAAAACTGAATAAAGATTCTTTTGTTATTAGGAACAAAGAATAATCCTTCAGCTTATTTGGAACCACTATGCAGCACAATGATTCTAGTTCAACAATAAACCACCCTTAAAAGTTTTAGTATTTCTGAAAGCAATTATTTAATTGATATTGCTGTGAATAGAAATCTTTTAAAGAAAAAAATCTAAAGATCGCCTGAAATTGGTGTTCAGAATTGAAACTTAATTGATAATTAATTAAAATGAATTGTTTAGATTTCATTTATATTTTATATTATTAATAATAAAAAGAATTATAATGTTTATTTAATGAAACAGCATATTCAACCAATCTCTTTTTAAATGTATTTTTAACCAGCATATTAAACTGATAAAAGCAATGAAATGCTATAAAATAAAATTGATGAAAAATTGTCCACAAGAGTCAATATTAATGCTTTGCTTTTAGGTTAGATAAATCTGGGTACACTTTTTAAAAAATTAGGGATAGCTACTGACTACAACTACCTGACATTCGTTTAAAACGTCCTAATATCATAGATGTTTGATGCAAATGTTATAAATGGTTACGAAATGTTAGAAATGGTTAAAAATGTTATAATATTTTTTTTTCTTGAAAATCAGAAACGTTAAGTTATACGGAAGATGTACGTTCTATGAACAGATATGAATTACATTACATTACTGGGTTAAGTTAGTGCAATATTGTGATTTTGAACACTTTTTTTTTCTATCCTAATTCTGTAGAAAATTTACGGAGTATAATTGGCAGGAAAATATCCATAAATCAACGTAAAACAAAGTGAGAGCTTCCGAAAACCATAATAAAAATTTGGCACAGTGAAATACTAAAAGAAGTGTCGCAGAACCTTATTGATTCCATGCGTAAAAGAGTGGCTGCTGTAACCAAAGCCAGAGGAAGTTAAACAATATATTAAATGCTTTTTGGTTAAGTTGCACTCATTTATTATATTTCTGCTCTTAAGAACTTAAGTAAACTGTAAATTGCTAGTTTATTTCATTTTATTCTAGAATACTGAAATGTATGCTAATTTCTGTTAACACGTTGAGCGCCACGCAAATTCTTAAAATCCATTAAAATTCCATAATGATTCCTCCTGTAATATATAAAAATTAAGCAAATTTTTAATAAATTTTCAATTATTAAATGTAATACTTTTAGTTTTATATCTTATTTTATATCCGCCACCGATGGTTGACGCAGCTTTATAACATATTTAACACTGTCAGCCACGGATGTCTTACAGGGCGCTCAACGTTTTAATTTTTTTATTGGCACTGCTTTTACTTTCGGGATAAAACTTTCACTGAAATGTGTCAGTATAATATGTTCTACACACTCCTAAAGTTTCAAGACGATTCCTTCAGTACTTAGAGATGACAAAATGTCTAGAATCTAGAACGGCTGAAATGGCACTCAACGTGCTAACCAGTAATAATTTTGTTTGTCTTTCTATGATATATATATATAAAATAATAATTATTTTTGATCAGTAAATTACTCAAATCTTGTCGTTAAACTAATTCAACATATTGGCGTTAAAAAAAAAAAAAAAAAAAAAAAAGTTAGAAAATTTAATCTTGCAATACTTTTTGACAAGTGGTGTGAATACATAAATGTTGAATTGTAGATTATCATTATACAATATATCATTAAAATACTTGCATAAACAGTGTCGCCAAATTTAGGGGCTTATAATTCCATAAACACCAATAATTTGAAGAGTGATGTTTGATATACATAATATACGATTAATCTTCAATTTGATTAGACAAACATTATATTTAAAAATTAATAGTAAATATTGAATAAAAAATTCCCTAAAATAGCAAACACTGTACACGAATCTTCTAGAATATACATTCTTTAAGTATTTCATATTTGAATAAGAAATGATTGAATGTGTTTTCTTAAACTGAATATTAAATATATAGAAATATTATGGTTTCAATTCTTAATGTGTTTGTGTGCTAGAAAGATACATGTAAGCTTTCTGTTTAAATTCGGAAGCTCATATTTATGTTTCCATTCTCCTAATAAGAAATAAACATTTGTAAGAAAAAGCAGAATTAATGTGGATTTAAAATTCAAGTTCTTAAAAAAAAAAAAAATGATAATTGGAGAGGAGAGGGAGAGAAAAAGAAGGGAGAAAGATAAAACTGTACAAAAATTTCACAGTTTTCTTTTTTTTTTTTTCCTAAATAGTACTTTCAAAAATTTTAGAATACTTTAACTGCCATATTATTACACATTTTTTTTAGCGCTTAAAATTTACTCATTATTAACACTGTCACAACATATATGTGCAATATTTTAACGGTTGGATTACATCTGAAGAGAACACAAGTCACTTTTTTCTACTTCGCAAGACAGATTTGTCAGCGATTATTAATCATCCTCATCCTGAGATTCCAAGTCATTTTTCTAATGCATTATTAATGACTTCCAGATTTTGACATGTGGAAAGCAAAATTTTATTTTATTTCTTATTAACAATATTATTTCAGGGATTCTATATATATACATATTTGTTGTTTTATAAAATGTATGGTACGTGGTAACTTCTGAATTTATCTAACTTTTGTAATGTATAAATTCCATAATTCTTTGTATGATAATAATAAGCATTTTTGAGAAGTTGCAAAAAATGAGAATTTCATGTTAATAAACTTTTTTTGAAGGGTTTCTAATTATATTTAGGTTGTTTATATTATTTCAGAAGTTTTAAAAACTTCTAATTATGTAAAAATTCTTAGGTTGAATGTTTAAAAAAAAAAAATAATTTTGTCGTCTAAAACACTTTAATACTTTTCTTAATGTGAGATATCATGCAATTTTATCCGCTATATCAAAATTAACATTCCAATATTAATTGAATAAAAATGCTGTATTTATATGTATGTCAAAATTACAGTCAAAAAAAAAGTCCGGTTTGCTGCCAGAAATTTTCTGTATTTCAGAAAAATATGTTCTAGCAACGAACGAAATTTTTCCGTTGATAGAACGTATTTTTCTGAATTACAGAAAATTTCTGGCAGCAAACTGCAATTTTTTTTGACAGTATGCGTTTATTATTTAAAGTTTTTCAATAAAATGCTAAATACATAAACTTTTGAGTATCAAAATATTTAATTTTAAAATTACTTTAATATACGTCTGTGTTATAATTAAATTTTGCGTACTCATGAAGATCTAGATCAGCTTATACACTTAAAATGGTTCAAAAATTCATTGTTATGTAGTTTAAATGGTGTAATCTATAAAAACAATGAAAATCAATAAATAGTCCAAAATCTTTTTTCTTTTTAATAAAACTTTTTTTTCTTTTTGTAACCTCCCCAAAACTTCGCATTGCATGCGATATACGAATATTGCTTTTTCTTTTTTATAATTATCTTTATTTAAGTGTACAACACGGATTTAATTTATATTTAACCAATTACTTTCTCAAAACCGTCTTCGATATAATAAGTTGGTTTTATCAAGTAGTCTCCCCAAAACCGTATGTGATATATTGTTTATCAGGAATAAAAATTATGACTTAGATTTATCTTTTCCAGAGGTAAATAATTTATTATAACTACCACCAACTTTTTCCTTCCAGTGCATCTAAAACAAATCTGAAACGAGACGTTGGAGAAATATATAAAGATAATTTATTTCTTAGTGTAAACTTTAAATTTGATTTCAACACGCCATACTAAAAGTTGTTACTTCCGAAGTTTACCTCGCTTAGTTGTAAATATCTTTTGAATTAAAAATTTTCTATTAATATGGTTATGGGAAAAGAAAAAAAGATAACCTACAATTGTACTTTTATAACTAAAAGAATAAATTGCGTTTTTTTGTAGAACATGTGGATTAATCTGTTTACTAAAGTGAGATAAACATCATTATAGCTATATTATATAGATATATGTATGTTTAAAACGTAATATTCTTTGCATAGTTCATGAAATTAAAAAAAAAAAAAAAAAAAAAGCAAATTAATAAAATTGTGTTAACTTAAAATGAAAGAATTTCGTCTACATGGCTCAAATTTAGTTTTTGTGAATATGACTACTGTTAATGTTTCGTAATTAACAACAGAAAACTGATTTTGGCATCATAATGGTTATTCCATAGCTGGCTTTAGAAAAGAACTGAAAAATATTGGCATTACCTTTACTTGAGAATATTCAAATCTGAGTTTAAATAATCAGAGGCAATAATATATATATAGACATTTTTTGAAATTGGCGTTAGTAATATTAATAAAACTCCATAAATTGAAGAGATTTATATATTTTTAAACAATAAATAAAATTTGAACATTAGTGTAAACAGAAATTTTGGCTAGAGAGATTGATATTATAGTTAACCCGAAACCTAATTGTATAGAAAAAAATTTTGAAGAAAACTATGAAATTCACATAAATATTTAAGTGGATATTTTTTCAATTATGACAATAAAGATATGAAATGAAATTTAATTTCCTTTCAAAGAAATCACAAAGTATTTCAGATTGTGTGTTTAATTGTTGCATAATCTTAATTAAAGGATTAATTTAGATGCATTCGATTGTAATTCTTTTTTTTAAATAATTCTCTGTTTCAGTGTTAAATTTTTCCACACCTGATTATTATTATTATTATTATTATTTAAATGGACGTTTGTATGAATTTATATTTTTCGTTATGTAAAAAGTTTTCTTTAACTTAAAGTAAACACAGTATTTTAATTTATTTTTCAATGGTATGTATTCACTTGTACATTTAATTTGGGGAAAATATTCAAGTTTTGCAGGCTAGTACTTCATTAAATATAAAACCTCAACATAATTTCATTTTTGATTACTGGAAACATTTAAAGTAATACGAAACAATCAATTTCTTCTTGAGAAAAATAAGAAAATTACATCATTGACTGACATATCGTCTGAAAAATAGCGACTACACATACAACAAAATTATTAATTTTCACTTCTGTACAATAATATCGAATTATAAAAACATGAAATAATTTTATTATAAATATATTCGCAAAAAGAATTAATTATATTCACCAACTATTCCAAAGAAATTAATTTCATGATAACATAAAATGAATAACATTTTACATCAGCTAATAGCTATTATAAAAAAAGTGGGATGGAATACTCGTATCTGTATGTTTCCATACATTTATAAACATATTTGATAAATATTGTCGTCATTTATACATTTATTGTAGCTGTGTTTCTGATATATATTTGTGGTTCAAGCATTTATTCATATGCCTGATTCAGTACCCACTTTCTCTGAAGGTTTTATTTATGTTTACAAGTTACTCATCCATATAACAATGTGCTTCAGGCGAACATAATTCTGAAAACAGCATTAATCTCAGAATGATTATAGTTAGTTATTGTTCATTTACCTTAAATAATGTCAGAAACCAGCTGTATCTATAAATAACATGTTTGTATAGTCACCTGTTATAAGTTTACATAATATTTATATACAAACTGTTGTTTAATTAATGAACTTTTTAAACAATACATAATTCTTTTTTTCAAGTTTAGTTTTTTGCTGTATTGCAACAGTTACTGAAATTCGGCTTAGCTTTAACCCTTTGCGGCGCAAGACAATTCGGATCATATAAATTATACTGCCACCGGAATTCATGAACTAAATTAAACTAAAAGAAATTTTAAAGTTAAAAAACCCGGTCTTTTCTGATATGTTATAAACGTAAATTTATGCTAAAAATATTCCGGGATGAATTTTTGCAGCTGGATCTTAAATTTTGCGTCCTCGCAGCGAGGACAGCGCGCGTTAAGGGGTTAAATAATTTTAAGATAAATTATGAAAAGTATAACAACTTTGCAACGAAACTTTACTGAAAAATGTAATAAAGAAAAATTTGTATACATGAATTTATTTAATGGGTTTAAATAAATAGTATGTGTTATAAAATGTATAATGCCATTTATATACATAGAAAAGGAAATTTTGCGCTTATATCATACCACTGTTTTCAAAAATATCTTCTCGCTAAATATAATATTCATACAGAAGAAATTATTTTTTCATAAATTGTGGTATGAAATCTGTGCCAAATTTTTTCCCTGATATAAAAATTAAAATATAGTTTGTATAATGTTTTAATACAGAAACAATCTTTGTCAAATTTGCGGTTTACAATCACTATTATATTCTTTTTTTTTTTTTTTTTTTGTAATGATACAGTATCTAAGAAAGAACTAAATTCTTAAAAAATGAAGTTTTCCTTTTTGAAAAATGTGTTAATGAAAAGTATGTTCAGTAATTAATAAAAATATGTTTAATCATATTAATTTTTAATAGTTATTCTAAAAATATCATGTACAGAAATAATTATAATTCTTAACTTTTCATGGATATTTAATGTGATAAGGATTAATATGATAATGATCATTTAACACTGAATATCTCTACTTTAGTAATTATAAAATGAAATAAATGTTAGCGTTAAACTTGTAAAATAATAAATTTAAAAAATATGCGTTTTTTTTTTTTTTTTTTTTAATTTCTTAAATGTATTTTAATGCAGACGAAAAATCAGTTTGAATAAAGTAAGTACAAGTAACAAAGTTTCACATTCAATAAAGGTCAGGTTATATAAATTATACACAACGATGACATAAGTATGGGTAAGCAATCTTTTACTTTATTTACACGTGAAAAACTTGCTTCATCAATTACGTCGTAAACGACTACTTGTGGAAGTCTACTTAGTGTGCTGCCGCTTTTTTTTGCTATTTATAGTCTGGTTTGTATTAATGCCTAAAAATTATTCATTTATGTACGAATAGATTTAAAAAATGCAAGTTTAAGTAGAGTAAATTTTTTAATTTAAGAAAAATTTTCATATTAAATTAACTTATAATAAGAAACTTATAATTAAGGAATAATTTCATATTAAAACAACTTGTGTCATATATTATATATATATATATATATATATATACACACATACATATTCATTTTATGCATACGAATAGAACAAATGATATACAGATACTTAAATATTTTCAACTATTATAGTTCGTCAATGGCTTTGATATCTAAAAAGTGACTTCACCCAAGGGTGCGTTACCGATGCCAACGAAATTTTATTTTCTGATGAAATGTATGTTTTTTTTTCCATTTTCTTCTAAATTAAATAGAAGAAAGTACTGGTTTTGTAAAAAATTTAAATTTCGGATTTCTGATGGATTTACATGTTTTGAGAGGAACAGAAAACGATTTGACCATCTATAGATAATAGCTGTGTATGTGACAAAATTTTGTAAGAATTAAGAGCGGCATTGCAGCACAGAATTTCCTGGAAATTTATATGTAGTTATACCTTGATATAAATTAGGCCTACCAATTTATGTCAAGGTGAAACTACATGTTCACAAGCAGCGCCCTATTTGGGAAAACATTCCGAGAGATGACAGTGCTATCCGATAATTTTCACATGGTGGTATAAGATAAAATTTCACATAAATATGAACACTCAAAATTATTTTTAATGAATAATTAGGAAATCGAGAAGATTTATACATAATATTAATAGTCAACTAGGGAAAAAAGTATGTGTAGGAATATCCATACCCTGGGAACAATGCTACTAGTATTTAAGGGTTTATTTAGATTCAAAATTAAAGTGGACTCGCTACATTTCAGAATCTCTTAAAAAACTGATCGAGCCACAAAAGTTCTTTATTGAATTGGGATAGCCGCCTGTCTATTAAAAATAAATTATTGTTATACAAATTCATGATTAGTCCGATCGTCACCTATGGCTGTATGATCTACAGATCGGATGCTACAATTCAACTACTAAAAATTCAGTTATTCCAAAATAAGCTTTTACGTAGGTTCAAGCTACTCGTTATGTCAGTAATGATACTATTTACAAGGATCTTCGAATTAAGTTGATTTACGCTGAAATTCGGAAACTTGTGATGAAGTTTCACAGATCCATTCCCAACGTTGTAAATTCCCTGTTAGACTCCATTCACTGCTATGAACCTAGAGTCGATGGTGCAAAGAAACGACCTTTGGTTATTTTTACAAGAGGAGATGATGTTTTGCCTATCTTTGCGAAGTAGAATTATTTCTGGAGTTACTTAACACAGTTTTTCCTCAGAAAATTAAAATTTTCCTAGATTGAACGAAATGTTCCTCTTGAGATGTCTAACTCTAGTACAGGCTTAACTACTGAACTTTAGTTTCAGTCGCGAGTGTCTACCTTACTTCTAGTGAAATACTTTATTTATTGAAAATACACTTAAAAATTTGGTCTTAGTTTGAACCAAAACTTGGTACTGAAGTACCTGCAATCACTCGATGATATAACTTTTTACCATGATTTGGTAATTTTATGTTGAACCAAATATTAATATTATTTTTTAATAAAAAAAAAAAAAAATCGACGGAGATGGAGATTGAACTGAAAACCTTGTCTCAAGGCATACACCTGGTACTGTGCCACTATTTCTTGTCTGCTAATTCTGTGTTTCGTTGATTTTGATAAACGGGGTTAAATTTTGTCTTATTCTGGCCCATGGGCGAGTTGTTTCCCAAAATTTGCACTTTACTTTATGTTTTCGACCACGCTCTTTAATTTAAACGTGGTTTGGTTTCAATAAGAATTTTACTTATTCATACTTCCTCTGTGAGTGGATGTATGGTAGCTCCAAGTTTTGGTGCAACTTAAATTCAATCGCAAGAAGCAGAAAACTTACAAGTTAAGTTGAACCATATTATAGTATTGCTTATATCATTACTTCATATAGTGGTTCAATTTTGAACTAGAACTTTTAACAGTGTATTTATCAAAATTTTCAACTGCCCCCCCCCCTTTTTGTTTTTTTGTTTTTTTTTAATTATTATTTGGCAATTCTTTATAAAAGGTATTTTTATTCAGTTTTGTGCTCAGGAGTGAGTTCTTAGATGTATTTTTTTAACTCAAATTTTGATTGGTCAAGGGGCGGGTCTTACGATTCGCTCTGTAATCCTCTTGAATTTTTGGTAGTAAATTTAATCTAAGGTTCTTAACTTTTAGTTTTCACTTCCGATTGGTCCTCTGGCATTCTCTCTTTTTGAATGGTCCTCCAGGATCACATAGGGAATTTATAGTAGCAATTTTTTTAAATGAGGATTTCGAAGTTCTGTACTGGCTTCTGATTGGTCCTTTGAGATCCCCTCATAGCGAAATTCTGGTTGGTCTTGACGGATCTTGTCGGAGTTCAGTATTTTATTTGCTTTAAGAATCTTTTCTATTTAATTAAAATATATGCCTCTTTTTTTATTTATTAATTGCAGGACTGTAAGCCCATTTCAGGGTTTTTTTTGGAACGCCCTGCTCAAGGTCTTAATTTCTTTTCGCCGTCTGGATTCGTCAACGCCCGAAACATTTCATGTTGTACTTAGGATTTTTCAAGGAGTTTCACTCGCTCTCCCTGTAATGGGCTCTTCCCATCTGACGTCAGATGTCACATGATAGAGGAAAAACAAATAGCAGACGAAGACTTGTTTATCTATAGCGATTGCTGAAATAAAATGTTTTCTATTCTTATTTTTGATCAATCGTATTTAATCTTTTTTTTTTATATATATACATCATCATTTTTAATTCCTTTTATATCATTATTCGTCATCTTTTATTTGCTGTCTACATTTACAATCATTTAGTTTATATTTGTTATTGATGTTCATGAAGACCATGTTAAATACTCTAATTTTTGGTACTTAAATCAGTGACAGTGCAATATAGTACTGCGTAAATTCATTTAGATCAGTAACTAAGTTAATTTACTTGTTGTAACACCTTTATGCAATTAAATTAAATGAAAACATTTAAAAATTTCAAATTATAATCCATAAACATTCCACAAGAATAAGCTATTATTTATTGCTAGATCCGTTAATGTAACAGTTACGCTAGAACATACAAAAATCGTTTCTTACAGTTGAAAATAAATAAACACATAAAGTGTTTTTAAAAAATTATTAAATTTACAAATACAACTATTCTACTGTTTAGAAATGCACAATATTACTTGTATTTTATTTTATATTAAATATTAACATTTTTGTTCTTAAGAACAATATTTAATTGAATTAGATTCTCAGAATTCGATTATTCGTTTTCCTCTATCACATGATTGAGCAGACGAAACTTGGAAGAGCCCATTCATTGTGCTTCGCTCTGAAAAATCTCTGCTCACGTGAGGAATTTTTCAGAGACAAAATTATAAATCAAATCTCTTTTGGTATATATATTTTTTAAATTATTATTTTTTGAACAAAATATCTATGTTTTTTACATTTTTGATGGAGGTAAGCACTGGTTGCGAACAAATACAGGTACTCCGAAGAACGTTCGTTGACGCGGACGTGATGTATGCTTTTAAAGTTTATTTTTGTATTCGAAAAACTGACAGTGATTAAATTAACAATCTTTTTCCAAATGTTTGTTATTTATTTATTTTTTTTTTATTTCATTTTAAGAATGATAAAATATAGAGAAAAATGCACTAAGTTTTTATTTTATTTATTTTTTTGAAAAATGGATATTAATTTAATGGCTGGGATTTTTTCCCACATGAAAACGGAATTTGAAAAAAAATATATAAATAAAAAATACATTATGTATCTTTATGTTTTTACATTTTCGATGGAGGTAAGCACTGGTTGCGACCAAATACACGTACTCTAAAGAACTCCTGCTGACGTTGACGTAATGAATGCTCTTAAAGTTTATTTTTGTATTCGAAAAATTGACAGCGATTAAACTAATCGCTTTCCAAAAGTTTGTTACTTAAGTTTTTTTATATTTCAATTTAGGAATGATAAAATATAGAGAAAAAATGAACTCTTTTTCTTTTTCTTTTTTTTTTTTTTTTTTTTTTTTTTTTTTTTGAGAAACGAATATTAATTTAATGGTTTGAATTTTTCCAACATGAAAACGGAACTTGGGGGGGGGGGGGGGGGAAAGTTATGCATTGAGTAATTGTATAAACTAATTTCCCCACAGAGATTAAGATTTGGCGATCGGAGACAGAGAAATTGTGAGAGGAAGACCTTAACATTTCATATCAGTACAGTCTATTTGAGATAAATGGTACAATAGGGATAACCGACGACGAAATGCTAAAAGCAAAGATATTTTTTCCATCATGGATATGATATGAAAATTGTTATCGAAGCTTGGTTGGTTGGTTGGGTTTAAAGTCTCGCTACTACTGCGCTATGGGTAACTGGAGATGGTCTGGGACGCACCTGGTGCAGGACATGCCATCACAATTTTAATCTTCACGGAGGAGATGGCTCCCACGCTTCAGTTGTTGGCGAAGGACACAATTCACAGCCGACGACAAATAACTTGAAACGAAATTTGATAAGATGTTGAAATTTAGAGGCCAGACAAACTTATTTGTTATAGTAACACATCGTGTGGCATAATCCATAATTTCGGTAATTGTCACCCTATACATTTTGTCCTGGTCATTTGCGTAAGTAAATAAAAAAGTTGAATAAATTTAGGAAACATACACCATGGCAATTTTTTTTTTAAATCAAAACTAAATTACACACCCTTTATCAGAAAATAAAATTACATTGACACAGCATTAACTGATGTTTCCTTACTATTTAATTAATTAAAGTGTCGCTTCGATAACTATTTTTTTAAGGTCAGGTTTATTAAATAATTCCCAAAAGAATTTGTTAAGTATAAGATATATCATAAACCAATAATGAAAAAATGTTTAAAATTATTATAATAGTATATTAACGTATTTAAAGGAGAAAAAGAATTTATATAACAAGAATTTGTCATGCCCCTTTTCATTCATAAGGCATTTCAGGCGAATTTGTGTACTTCATAAAAATAATCAGCACAGACATTAACTATAAAGACGGAAGATATAAATAAAGATAAGTATGACATCTTATTTTCCCCCCTAAATGTGGATCTTTCTGGTTATCAATGGCTCTGTTGTCAAAGTCCATCTAGGGTATTAGAAATTATTAATGTTGCCGGTCTCATGGTTATTTTCCTTCGAGATATCATTAATGTTTACCAGCTATTCATACACGAAATGATGTTCCTTGTACGAGTATAATGTAGAAAAGGATATTTTATTACTAGATAAATACGAATATAGTACTTTTAAATTTTACACTAAAAATGTATTTAAATGTATATTATTTCTACATATTGCATCATTTAACTACATTAAAAAATAAGTTTCTGTTACTTAATGTAATCAACACAGTATCTAATGATAACTTTTAGTTTCTAAATCTTAATAAATAAAACTTTAAAACTATATTTTTAAACCATTTATTTATTTATTTTTTATAAAATTTTATAAAATTTGATTATGAGTTTTCAAATTAGCTAGATGATGAATGTTTGAAAATAATAATAATAAAAAAAAAATCTATATAATTCGTTAGCATCGTTGTAAAACTTCGTGAAATCAAGAAAACCTTTAGGGCTAAGAAATATATTCAAATTATAATGTAGACACAAAATAATTCATATACTAGGAGTCAAATTCTTAATATGAATGAAAGAACTTCAATAATGATTTAATTGACAAATTATTGAATAGTATAACAAAATAAAAAATAATATTTTTTTTATTGGTTCAGTCTATATTTAGATGTAAAAGTGACTACAATTAAAAAAAAAAAAAAAAAAAAAGGATTTTACAGAAAAACAAATCTTTATCAATATTATCTCGATTATTTTTAAGTTGATTTCTTTAGAAACTGACCCTATTGCAATCTCGTTTTGTATAGTTATTAGTTATATATTTATATATAACGAAAAAAAAAAAAGTCACCAAGATAATGTCCGGAATACTGAATTATTTCCAATTTAAGTTAAACCATGCCCATAACTTGGATACATCTTGGATGAGTTCGTTGCTCAACTTGATGTGCCGTTTTGTTTCCAAATGGCGGCTATTCGAAAATATGAAAATTGTAAAAACATATTTATTAATCGATATATAGAAATTCGGTATATATATATCCGTATCAAAGTCTCAACCTAATTTATTAATCAACTCGATCTGCCACTTTGTTTCGAAATGACGGTCACTTGAATCTTTAAACTTATATAGAAATAGGTTTTATGAAACTATTTGCTTAAAAATCAGTATGAAAATCTCATATCACGGTCTCAAACAATTTATAAACTTGATATGCCAACTTGTTTAAAATTGATAGCTATTTTAAAATGGACATAAAAAATGTATTTGTGAAATGATGTTAATGAAAACTCGGCCTGTACGTATTTTATTTCATATTAAGCCATTGATCAAGTTTATTAATCATTTAGATCCGATATCTTGTTATATATATAAAAATAAACACACACACAAGATGATAGTTTCATACTGACATTATTCAAAGCCACCTATAGCTTGATTTAACAATCAAAATGGTACTAAACTTGGTACGGAGACAAATGATGACATGCAATGTAGAATTCCATGAATAAAAAATCAGTTCTAAAAATCTTCGATAGGGTTATTTTTAGCGCTGTTGCAGATCATCAAACAGAGATACCGCATAAAACACTGGTATCAAGGAAAAACTTAAATTTATTTTTTAGTAAGCGACAAAAGCGCCAGTAATATGGGCTATAAAAAATGTAGACAATTCCACAAAAAAGGTCACAGCTGGAGTAAGCCAGTTCAAATGAATATACGACTTACAACCAGAAAGCGAATTACTGGTGAAGATGCCTTATTTCTACAGTTCTTTAGTCTAGAACCAGTCCAGAGCTGCATGTAGTAGCTTTTATCGCTTAATGCTTTGAAGGGAAGGATTAAACAGTTCGAGAAAACAGAGTCACTGATAATTAGTGCAGGCAGAAGACAAACCTGTGTCAGAAGAGATAACAGATGTATCTAAGTACAATGGTCGCATGATCAGGGAATCACTGCTGGTAGTAGCAGTGCACGACTGACATTTGCTCAGGATAGAAGCTGATCTTAATTTCCCATGACAAATTTTATGTAGCGTGACAGATGGGTAAAATTTTACTATGGTATAAAGAGTTTTGTGGTGATTTCTCTTATATTATTCATACAAAATCATCTACTCCCAGGTACTCAAACATAGTAATCAGGATAGGCAACCGACATTTGCTGAGGATGGAAGATGATCCTAATTTACCATGGCAATTTTATGGGAAGATTTAGGCTAATTTTTCTCTGAATGGGTCTGTTAACCCTTTAACGTTCACTACTTAATTTATTTTAAAAATTACTAAACTAATTTTAAAAATGGCTTTTAGACACACAGCTGATCATAAATATTTAAACAATAAAAAATTAGCATTTTTCCTTTTCGAGAAATTTTCGGTTTGAAACATCTGTAAGTAAAGCTTATTAAATTCAAATAATATTTAATTTAATAAATAAATCACTTTATAAGTAAACATTATTGACAACAAAAACTCGTAAAAGTTGCATAGATCCCAACATTTCAATTTATTCCGGAGTATTTTAACCCTTTGCGGCGCAAGGTAATTCGGATTATTTAAATTACACTGCCACCGGAATTTACGAACATAATTAAAATAGAAGAAATTTTAAATTTTCACGTTAAAAAAAGGGCCTTTTCTGGCTATGTTATAGATGTAAATTTTTGCTAAAAAGTTTCCGGGATGAGTTTTTGCACTTGAGAATTAAAATTAGGTGTTCTATCAGCGGGAACACAGACTGAAAGGGTTAACCCACAAAATTACCGAAATTGGAACAGAGCCATACAATGTAAGAAATTCTTTAGGATTCCCAAAAGCTCACATTTTGTTTGCTTCAGAGCCGAATTCATTATTACTTTATTTTAAGAAATTCACTTCGATAGGACCAGCAACCTCTATCGTTAGTGCACTCAGATATCTCAAGTTGATTAATTTTGTCATTCCATACCTTCAACAAAGAAAATGTCTCAATCAGACAATCTTAAGCAGGATAGGGCATCACTACACACTGGTGTCCAGATACTGAAGCTGTTGTGCCAACACTTCACTTATAAATGCGCGATCAATCTTAGTTTTACAGTTGCATGGCTGCCTCGTTTCCCTGATTTAATTCCATGGACTTTTGGCTATGGAATTATGAAAAATCAAAAGTTTACCCAAATAAAAAAAAATTTAAAAGCAGATAAAAATATGTCATTACCTAAAACTTTTTATTGTACCAACTAACTTCAGATTATCTGCAGTTTTGTGCAGTTTTCTTTCGTTTTCAATAGTTTTTCTGCAGTTTAATTTTCTAGATGGGTATGTTGTTAGAGTCACAAACTTAAGTATTTTAAAGGGCAACACATCACAGGCAGTGCGAAATATTCCTTGTCACGTCTTGCGTACGGCCGTAGAGAATGTTTTTGCAGAAAATACACGGTGTAGGTCATATTGAATGTAGTCGAATTCCTCGTCAGGGAAGTGAATGAAGATAAACATATCACAGTAATTTTGTATGTGTTGTTATTTCTTAAAACACTTTTTATATTGCACAGCTTCATAAATACCTTATCGGTGATTTTAAGAATTATCTTTTTTCACGGAATCCTGCTTTCCATGTCAACATTAGCTAGCTAACCAAATGACCCATTTTCTGAGGACAGCCTTTATTTTACTTAAGGCATTTTTGTAAGTTTTTTAAAAATTGTAAAAAGTAAATTCTTTATCATTGATATTTTAGTCCTTATTTATTAAGAATGAAAAAGTACATCCGTAATTGGATAATTGTAGCATTTTTTTTATGCCTCTCTGTTATAAAATGGTACACATATCACGTCACAATATGTTTAGTCTCCATATACCGTAACCACATTTCCTAAAACTCACAGTGAGGAAGAGTCCAAAAGCTTGGAGGGGTGCAAATTGACCGACAGCTTGGGATTTGGAAAACATCCAGTAATTCGACGCTTTCTTATTGCTTATTTTCTCTGAATCAGATGACTGTCTCCCCTATTTTAACACTGGACTCGTTAAGTCGGCGCTTGCGCTGAGGCTTCCATGGTCTCAAGATATGTGGTAGAAGAATACCAAGATTTGTGCCATTTTGGTTGTTAGACCAAACTACAGGTTTGCTCTGAGTGGTATCAATCTAAGAAAAATCACTCTGTAAACCCCCCCCCCAAAA
Organism: Salticus scenicus; assembly: GCA_963930645.1. NCBI lineage: Eukaryota > Metazoa > Arthropoda > Arachnida > Araneae > Salticidae > Salticus > Salticus scenicus. The sequence continues at coordinate 59,258,825 of OZ005654.1, read as the reverse complement.
AAAAAAAAAAAAAAAAAAAAAAAAAAAAAAAAAAAAAAACTTTTTCTTCTGATTGCATCTGAAGTCTCTGAATTTTCCTTAGTAAACGTAAAATGAAACTAATGTTTAACAATTAAAAATGCATTATAACCTTTTCCTAGAAATAACTGATAATCTCCAAACTTAAATAGAAACGAACAAATTTGTCTTTAACTTTAAATGTGGCTATTTAATGTAGATAACAACAAGATTAAGCAATTAACGTTATTCTATTTAAATTTATAAAATAGTTTCGTGATTAATAATGTAATACTTCAGTAACCGAACTCACTTTGGACCTCTGACATTTATGAATTTATCCGCTGGGATGATTATTTCCTAGAAATATTTATTGATGTTTACAAATTATTCATCTGTGAAATAAGGTGCATTGCATGAAGGAAAACAATTTTATATAAGTAATTATTGTAAAATAATTATCGTTGTACTTTTCTCAAAATTTGGAATAAAGTTTTGCAACGTATATGAATTAAATATTGTTAGAGATATTTTGTTAGAATATTTTAAAATAATGTGTAAAATGTAAATTTTCAGATGTTAAATGTTATGAGTTAAGATAAATGTAAATTTTTCATGCATTTTACTGCATGGTTATAATTAAAGTTACTCTGATTAGACCTACACACATCCCATTTTAGTTGAAATATTTCGTTGAGACTTCGTACATGTATTACATGGACTATGGGAAAAAGAAATCCGTAATAAAAATTAATAGTTCAAAATTCAATAGATGGATAGCGTTTTTCATGCAATGTTGAAAAGACGTCATGTAAATTTGGAGTGTTAATAAAAAATGGTCAATGTCAATAATGATTCTTCACCATGCATTTAAAGAATAAATATCGATCCTTACACTAAACGAGTTGTTTTATTAGAAAGGTAATTTTAGATCATCGAAGCTTAATAGGATAACGAAAAAAAAAAATCTGGAGACAAGATTTGAAAAACGTAATTTTTGAAGAGATTGAAGAGTTGGATATGCTGCGAAGAAAATAACAAATTTATTTCAAATGAAACTAAAGAAGAAACCATATTGCCATGGCTAAAAAAATCGCCCTGTTTCTAATTTGACAAGTGCAGTGTGACATCGCTCACGTGATTTGTATCTTCCTTTACATCCACAGTACTACAGTTTCTATAATCAATTTTAAAGTGGTAATGATACAATTGTCATGCGAATAAAAAAGTGCACTGATTTTGCTTGCCGACTTTGGTTGAACTAGCTGTGTGAATGGCCTGCATTTTCGACTACGGTAATATGACACTTCAATAACCTTTTTCTTTAAATCCGTTTCTCTGGCAGTCCCCCAGATACTTCAAATTTAATAAACATCTTTCCCAAGCCCTGTTTTGACAGAGAACTCTTTCGTAAGTCTATTAAAGTCAATATTCTTGCAGTAGAATTGAAAAGTTACTGCAGGTATAATAAAACTGCTTGATCAGTAAGGACTGATTTTTTTTCCTACAAAAGACACGACGAAGAATGATAAAGATTTTTGTCTTTCTAAAACGCTCCAAATTTGCATAACTTCTTAATAATAAAAAACATTAATAGCATAATTTCTCTAGGCAGGGTTACTGGAACTTTTAACTGCAGCTTAACAGTGAACTAAATAAGTTATAAAAACAGCTAAGGACAAACCATCTAGTTTCATTCTTAACCACCAAGTTTCACCACCTGCCACAATCTTAACAAAACTATCTATTTTGTCTAAATATCTATATAAAGACATCCATTCTCATCGTCTTCTGATACTCTGGAAGATGCTTGGGCACCCACTTTGTACAATATTTGCTGAAAAGAAGAATTTTTGTTGATTATATTATTCACAGTTCTTTGCTTACCGACAGTTCAAGAACCATTTAGCGTGTGGTGGTCCGACAATTCTGCCGTATGAACTCCTCCAATGCGCAAATCTTGGCACTGTTTGTGGAAATGTGTGCCTGACCACGGACGGGCAAGTACTTTATTTTTACGCATCGTGCCTCATAATGCTGGCATCACTTGAATATGGTGCAATGTGTGATACACTGCTTTGAAGATACTTTTTGCCAAGCCTGCTCTACTTCTGCGCGTAGAAATTGTATAATAACTCATTGGTCGAATCTGGAGGAATCCATCCAGCATCAAATTGCGGAGATAACTCTAACGAAATGAAGAAACCTGTAACTGGGAATTACACAATGCCACCTATTAGTTAACACATTAACTTACAGGGACTTTTATAACAGCGCCAAAATTACGTCTTTTTTTCATTTAAACACACTACATACAAAATTATAATAATTTCATAATAATTTCGCTAGGCAGGGTGAATGGAACTTCATGAAAGTTGAAGCTTAATAATGAACTAAATTAGTTACAAAATCAGCTGACAAACTACTGAATTTCATTTTTTAACAATAACCTTATTGTTATTAAAAATATTATATTTTCTCTTTATTTTCTCAACCATTTTTTCCGATCAGTTATGTAAATCAGTGTTAAGCATGGAGTAAAATATGCATAGAACGTGCTAAGTGGTATCTTTTTGTACGTACTGGAAAAAAAAAAGTTACTTTTATCGTTATTTCTTATAGTCATATTTATTAAATCATAGCTACCAACTTATACGTTCTTTTGCTACCAGAAATTTCAAATAGATATTCTTAATGCAGTTTTATCAGTTTTTTTTGTAATTAATCATAATGATTTCTTTTTTTTTTTTTAAGAAATTGTGGGGTTAAAAAACCGTAGAAGTTGGCACCTATGAACAATGAATAATCAACAATCAACGTAAAGAAAGCACATTTTTTTAAAAATCGGAAAAATGCTCATTACAACCTTTTTAGTTTTTGTATAACGATTTATTACAAACGACACAAAGATACAATAATGAATTTTGTCATTTTCCACTTGACTACGGATAAGCGAGAAATAAACGTTTTTTTTTCTCTTCTGTTTTTAACGAAGTTGAACCAGTTAGCGCCCAGTGTGCTCATTTGAGGATAGCTAATAAAATGGAACGTATATTTTTTGTGGTTTCTTGGAATGATTTCTGCTTTTTAGCGACAGTTTATAGCGTCACACTAAATGATCCCTGAAAGTTTTATGTGCCTACTATTATTATTTCTTAATTTGGACAGTCATTTTATGATTTTTCATTCGTCGCACATATATTTGCTTTTTGCGCAGGTATACTAACTTAAAATCAAGTTGAATAATTATATATAATACTTTGCTTTCGAGATCTTTGTCAACATATAATAGGAAATCAATCTGTTATCTCAATTTTTTCTATCTCGAAGTTTTCTCGCTAAAACACTAAACGTCAATAAATGAGGATAGGCTTTAAATTTAAAACTATCAGAAGAACCGTTTAAGTTAATATATTTTATTGCCAGTCGTCTATATTAATTTAGAAGTGAAAAAAAGTATTGCGTTTTAAGCCTTTAAATTGCTTAAATTATGCTGAGATTACTCAAATAGTTCTAGGAAAGGAATTAGACAACAATTATATGCGATAGTTACTGTTTCTGTATATATATAACGTTTTTTCTGGCCTATAAAATCGAAAAAAAAAAATGGTATACCCAAACAGCTTACAGAGATTGCATAAAATTTAATATTTCCTGCCTACAAGTTTAACTCAATTTAAGATCAAAAATCCAAGTTTACGCTGGTCCAGCTTAGTGATCATTATTTACTTCATTATACAAGCCAGGAGGCAATCAATACGTATAAAGCAATTACTATGCTTGCTACAGCACACATAAAGTAAATAACTCTTGAAGACGGGGAATACAAAAAGGAAAAAACAAGATAAATTTTATACACAGAAAATGTTACTTTTCTGTTTCTGAAACAGCATCCAGAATTAATCCATCATTACCTGATAAATTTATTCTTTATTTTTTCTCTTCTTAGTGGGATTTTAGGAAAGAGTAATCTTTTACTAATTTTAAAGAAAACCGATTTTTCCCTACCAATTTTCTATTTCCCAAACTGCTTCCCAGTAAATACCTGTCTCCAAAAAATTTCGCCTGAAGCTTAAAATTCCCTAAGTAGCGAAAAATCCCCAACCCTGATTTTATTTATTTCCACAATAAATTGTGTTTTACATATTTCATTATAATAAACAGAATTGATACGTATTTTAAATTATCCAGAATTTTATAAAATCACCGAAATCCCGATAATAAGCTTAAAAACTACATATTACCATAAATATTAATTTCGATCAACGATTAAGCGAATTTATTAAGGTAAAATAATATTTAAAGTAACTGACTTCTTCTGAAATATTTTCCTTAAATATTAAGTTTGAATATTTCATACGGCTAAACTCCAAAAGTGCATTAAATTTTAAAATCTGAAGAGAAAATAGCAGTTAAAAAAGACCACGAACTGCCATATCTCATTTTTTGGGATTATGCTCATGTAGATTCAGTAGTTCAGACTAGGTTTGGATGCAGTCACTTAATTTATGTCTTGTTTTATTAAAACATCGAAATTATAATTATCTTTGAAAGAATCTTAAATCCCGTTATTAATGCTAGCAAGAGTAATTTGTTTGGAGCTTTTAAAAGTTCATTTCTATCAGAAGAGATACAAGAAAAGTTTTATGTTATAATCAGCTACAGCTATATATTATGCAATCTTGAAAATTTATCTGAAGATATTTTTATTTTTACATAAATTTTCGGAAATGTTTCATAGTCATAGAAGACAAGTGGTATTTCAAAATAAATTGTATTTTTTAAGATTTAATACAGTAAATGTAACTAAAATTACAAAAGCTTAAATTTCAGTTAAATTTTTTTCAGTGAACTTTTTTCTACATATATTGCCTTTGTAAAGCAATCTTGGACTTATTTAAACCTGATCTGCATGCATTAAATGCCCAATTTTCCCCAGCATATTGTAAAAAATTAAAGGTTTTTATTATTGTCAATATTTTTATTTCTTGTAGTTGTTACGATAAATTACAGTAAATAATCAAGATTCAGTATAATGAAAAGCATTTTCCTAAAGTGTATATACGCCCATTACAAACGTTTCATTATTTTTATGTTGTTGTTGTTGCTCATCCTCCTTGTCTGACGGAGTCAGACAAGATCCACGAGTTCGTTGACTGTTAGGAAGTCAAAGACCAGAAGAGGATTGGTAAAAAGATCCTCCTTAGAGAGTCCCATGCATTCCAAAAGGTGCTCAGGAGAAGCCTGATGATTTTGGCACTTGGTGCAGGTGGCGAAGGTTTTCCTGCCCTCGTTGAAAGTGAGGCAATTGATGTGACCGCTAGCGAGTCTTGAGAGTACAATTCGGGTACGTCTGTCACACGGGAGGTCAATGAACAAACCCTGTTTTGAGCACATGTACCAATTATGGGTGGGGGGAGTTTTCCACTCCTCCGAGATTTTTGAATTTTCCCGGGAGTATAACTCCAGAAAAGTAAGTGCGGAGGAGGGAGTTGAAGAAGTTATTTTTATGTAATGATTCACCAGAAACTAATAAAAACACAACACTCGAATTTTGTCGTATTCCAGAGCCTTGCCTTGGCTGTAGGTACGGGCAGTGTTGCCACACTTTGCAACTTTTTTATTCCACAGTCGCTAATAATTTTGAGAAGTAATATTTGATATACATATTTAAAAAAAAAAAAAAAAACACCAATGGGAAACGAAGTATGTGTATTATATGTATATCAAATATTATTTCTCAAAACTATTGGTGACTATTGAATAAAAAAGTGCAAAATCTGGCAACAATGGATACGGGGATAAATATATGATTGAATAATTTTTTTAAGTGAATCTTAATACATAATTTCCATAATCTATATAAGTAAAGAGAAGTGTCTAACTGTATGTGCCTGTCTGCGCTCTGGTGCTCATACTACTTATAGCAGAGCTACAAAACTTGGCAGATAGGTATCTGGGACCTTGTAGGTATGCACCTCATCGAGATCTTTTCGAATTTCAACTTTGATTTTTTTAAATAATTTTTTTTTTCGATTTTAAATACTGGCTTGAATGTTTAAATTTTTCTAAAATTTATTCTTTTACTTCAATCGTCTGCGTATCTTAGTAACGTCTATACCCTATTTATATTTTATTTGTTTATTTCATTCTTTCATTTTAAGGCGATTTCTTTTTTTTTATTATTATATTTATTGAAAATCAAATTGTAATGCAATATAAATAAATTGTTACGTTTATGTATAATTTTTATACTATAACAACTTTTTTTTCATTTTTTAAATTAATTCCTTAAAAAAAAAAACAAAAAAAAAAAACAAGACCTTCCGGCTTTTTCGGAAGGGTAGGTTGATTTCTTTTTCCTTATCAAGTAGCCGTCATTGTTTCAAAATGGCGGCTACAAATTATTAATGCACTTGGTAGAAATATTGATGTAGGCTATGCACATATGGAGTTTTAAGCAAATCGGTTCATAAATACACTTTTATGTGAATTTAAAATTTTCAAGTGGCCGGCACTAGGAAAAAAAATGGTGGGTTAAGTTGACAAATATATTAAATGCATTTGTGAGATAAGTCTACTGTACACACATAGTTCAAATTAATTCAAAATCTCAAAAGTCAGTGTTGAAAAATTAAGTGGCTGCCACTTCGATAAAAATGGCAGAGAAAGTTGCTCATCTAAGATATCGTTGCAAATTTGAAAATAATTTTTTTTTTTTGTAGAAATTCTTTCAAAGAGGCTTACTAAGTTGATAAAATGTTAGTTTCCTGCATTTCTAGTTTGTTTTAGCATTAAAATAGTCTAATTTTACCTTAAAAACGCATTAAAAAGATCCAGTAACGCATGTAATGGATTTGGCGCCAAATTTGGCGACTTTTCCCCTATGGCGACTTTTTTGGCGACTATTGGCGAGAAAATACTTGTTATCGATATACCAAAGATGGACGCAATAACGTGATTGGTTCATGAGTTACGTGAATTTTCTAAATTTTTGTTGTTTGAATGATAAATCCATTTTTCAACTTTGATTTGAATTAAGTATTTCTAAAGTTCCAGCAAACACATCGAAGATATTTGAAGCATAGGTTACTGTCCAACTGTGGTTTAAATCAGTGCCGTGTTTCAAAAGTTATTATGGCAAATTTTCAAGTTGCAGTCTAAGTGGCTGCGACTTGTAAAACAAAATAGCAAAACAACTTGCCCATCGAAATCATCCAGTATATTTGTACGATAAGTTCATTGTCCAGTTCTACTTTAAATTAAATCAGAATTTCAAAAATTATAATCATAAGAAATTTTCAGGTGGCACCACTTGTAAAAAAAAAGTGGAGTGAGATGCCTAGCGAACATATCTGAGATATTTGAATGATAAATCCACTACCCAAATTTGAAGCGAATTGATTCTGTCTTACTAAAGTTACCATAATGATAAATTTTCAAGTGGCCGCCACTTGAAAATAAAATTGCGGATCAAGTCATCAAGTGAACTTATCCTAGATATTTGAACCAAAAGTTCACTAACCAGCTTTTATTTGAATCAGTTTAGTATTTTAGAAGTTATCGTGATGGCATATTTTCAAGTGGCAGTGTGATTTCATGTGGCTGGAACTTAGACACAAGATGTCGGGACAAATTGCCTAGTGAAAACATTCAAGATAATTATATGATAATATCACTGTCAAAATTTGGTTCGATTTGAAGTATTATTTCAAAAGTTATGGTGATTTTAAATTTTCAAGTGGGAGCCTGATTTCAAGTGACCGCGCTTAACTTAAGATATCTGCCACTTTATTAAAAATGGCGGATACAGTTTATTAATAAACTTCATTGAGATCCTTATGTGGTCTGTATTTACATCAAAATTCAAACAATTTCGGAATACGCTTTTTACAATTTAAATTTGAAATTTTCAAGTTGTCTCCACTTGAAAACAAAATGGCGGAGCAACTTGGTTAACAAACTCATCTAAGATATTTATAAGATAAGTTAAGACACTGTTCAAATTTGGTTCGATTTGGAGTATTATTTCGGAAGTTATAGGGATTTTAAATTTTCAAGTGGTAGCCTGATTTCAAGTGGTCCCGCTTAACTTAAAATATCTGCCACTTTATTGAAAATGGCGGATAAACTTCATTAATAAACATCATTGAAACCCTCATGTGACCTGTATTTACAACAAAATTCAAGCAAATCTTGCGTTAAATATGCTTTTTACAATTTCGGTTTGAAATTTTCAAGTGGCTGCCACTTGAAAACAAAAAGTCGGAGCAACTTGGTTAACGAACTCATCCAAGATATTTATAAGATTAGTTCACTGTCCAAATTTGGTTCGATTTCGAGTATTATTTCGGGAGTTATCGTGATGACAAAATTTTCATTATAGATAGATAGATAGATAGATAGATATATAGATAAACGAAGTGATTGCAATAGGTCGATTTCTAAAGAAATCAACCTAAAAAAAATTATACAGACACGACATTATTTCATTATTTAAAACATGAAAATCTGACATTGACAGATTTTAATTTAGTGCCAGAGGCCTACTGCTAAACTTGTTAGTATCGACAAATTCTTCTTTAGTTAATTCGTGACGATCTAAATTCCATGATAAAGTTTTCATTAAATCAAACCAATGTGTTTCAGCTGCAGATATTGTAACAAATAACGTTGGAAGTCCAAACTGTCTTATAGCCGCAAAACAACGTTTTTTTCTCTTTTTCCCAATGAGGGGGAGGTGCGCCTTGGGGGGTACTCATGTCAAAGTTGGGCCTGGGGGGGACTCATGTCAAAGTTGGGCCTGGGGGGGGACTCATGTCAAAGTTGGGCCTGGGGGGGGACTCATGTCAAAGTTGGGCCTGGGGGGGGACTCATGTCAAAGTTGGGCCTGGGGGGGGACTCATGTCAAAGTTGGGCCTGGGGGGGGACTCATGTCAAAGTTGGGCCTGGGGGGGCACTCATGTCAAAGTTGGGCCTGGGGGGGCACTCATGTCAAAGTTGGGCCTGGGGGGCACTCATGTCAAAGTTGGGCCTGGGGGGGGGACTCATGTCAAAGTTGGGCCTGGGGGGGGACTCATGTCAAAGTTGGGCCTGGGGGGGACTTCATTCAATAAATCCCCATTCAATAAACCGACTGAAATAGGCCCTTAGCACTATTAAGAGTATTATAAAAATTCGACAACTGTACCGACAGAAATAGGCCTCTAGCACTAAAAAAAACATTTTTTAATTTATAATATTTATTGGAAAAGAATGGTAGTGTATAGTAGAAAGGATTAAACAGTTTAAAATTAAAGTTTAATTAGTTTTTTTATTTAATTCCTTTCAGACGAAAATCTTTTTGTTTCATTTCTTATATTGGGCGGAATGATATGATAATATAGTGTAAAGAGCGAGGGCTATAAAATACATGGATCAAAACTAATATATTTAGTAGACGCTGAGATAGAGTCATCTTTAAAATCAAAAGTTCTTAAATAATAGCAGGGGATTCACCTGTCGTCGATAAATACCCTAATATAAGTGCCCTGGAAATATCTTTCTGCAGGCAAGTGGGAACCTGAACCCGATGCAGTGCGGTCTGTAAATGATGCCGTAGGCAACGGGTTCCTGAAGCGAGGTTTAGAGCGATTTCAATGTACGTTTTTTTTTTTTTTTACTTTCTCTTACCCATAGGGTCGAGAAAGTATTGTTTTAGGGTCAAATTTTCAAACGTGAGTTTTTGTTATATTTACATATTCTGAGGTCACCTGAATACGAAAATCATGTTTTTAGCGAATGGTCTGTGTGTCTGTCTGTTATCAGCATATCTCAAGAACAAATAGTAGCAGAAATTCCAAACTTTGTAGTCTAAATGTGTATGCTGCACTAAGCTTTTCGTTGATATGAAGCCAATGGTTCGTGTACAGGGACACTCAAGAGTATTCAAATACATTACGCCTATGTGGGAAATTGCAGGTAAGTAGAGTTTAACATCTAAAGACTGCACTAAACCAAATGAAACTAATATATATTTTGTATAATAGAGATAGTCAACTGGGAAAAATAATAATATTGAGAATAAACTTTTTTTTTTTTGGATAGTTAGTGTTATACTATTTCTTAATTATGGAAACTGTGTGCATTATTCATGGAAGATAATTTTTTTAAATAATAATTTTAATAAATTATTTTTACCGAGTGAATTTGTACAGGAAAATATAGAAGAAAGTCGTGTGGTGGCCACAACACACTAGTTATTTGTTGTTAGTGGATGTTCTTTGTTACTATATTTTACCATTTCCAGGAAAGATGTTCGGGAATTGAAATAAATTCCTCATAGAGATATGGTAAATAATGTATGTTTTAAGCTAATTATTCATCGCTTGTCTTTTGTACATTAATGAAACGGGGGGGGGGGGGGGGGTTGAGGGGGGCGGTAGCCCCCCTCACACAGAACTAATTATCATATAAAACTCTTCCGAAGCATAATTTGAATTGTTTAACATTGGTTTACATAACAGTACTCATTATCTTATCTCTCAATCTCCAACCTGTATTTATAGTATTAAATTTCAGGGTAAGAGAAAGTAGTGTGAGTGACACACCAGATTATTTTAGTTGTTTAATGATATAAAGAGTAATGGATTTAATTGTTTTGAAAATTCATTTAATCATAGTGACCAGGCGTAGCCTGCTAGTTTGTTAATACAATAAACTTGTATTTCTGTTAGTTTATATCAAATTAGAAAATAATTATATATGATCATGTTTATTCAATTGCGCAATAAAAAGGTTTTTTTTTTTTTTTTTTTTTTTTTTTTTTTTTAATGCTATGTTATAATAAATTACGCGTATTATAAATTATACCCAATTTTATAATCGCAAAAATGCCTATGGTAAACATAAAACAATGTTTTATTATTAATATTCATTGTGATCTAATAAAGAACACTATCTCAAGAATGACAACTAAAGCAACCAACTTCTTACACGCTATTTTCTTGAAATATTGAGCATCGATTTGCGTGTTTGAACTTTAATGTCCAAATCGATTTGAATATTTCATATGGCTAAACTCGTAAAGTACATTAAATTTATTAACCGCTGTTTTCACCTATATTTTAAAGACCACAAATTGCAATAAATCTCATTTATGGGATTATGCACTTGCAGATTTATTCTTTCAGCCGCTTGTAGATGCAGTCACTTAATTTATGTCTTGTTTTATTAAAATGTAGAATTTATAATCATCTTCGAAATAGTCTTAAGTCGTTATTAATGCTAGTAAGAGCAATTTGTTTGGAGCTTTTAAAAGTTCATTTCCATCAGAAGAGATAAGAAAAGTTTTGTTATAATCAGCTTGTAGTGTTGAAATCCATCACCAACAAATGATTTGTTTGAATCAATTCATCTTGTTGTTGCTTGGAGTGTTGTGCCGCTAAACAAAAATTTACAAGTCTTGAAAATTTAACACATTTTTATTATATTTGTTAAAAGGACTGACATCATTAATCAATACAGGTTCGTATTTAAAAATATTGTTCAGGAATCAAACTCCAGATAAATTCCGAGGAACAAGGGAGAGAGAGAGGGCAGCGAAAAAAACTTACGTCTTTACTAACAAGTGAAAAAAGCAAAAACTGAGGGTCTGCTCTTTTCGATCGCACGGGAGAACCATCTGGAAGGGAAGTCACATGACTGCATTATCATTATTTTCGCCAAAATGAAAGCCAACTTCAGTTCTTTGTTTTAGATATTATACTAATGTTAATTTTTGAATTTGAAATGACGGTTTATAATTGTATTAACCTTTTAATCGCCAATTTTTATGCCAAGCGACCTTTCGACTAGAGAAAATGACCGTTATGAACTGAAATCATTAATATTGGGTAATTTAAAATAAATTATATCCGGTGTTGCAATAATATAAATTCTGACAATAAGTTTTCTTTTTTTTTTTTTATGACTATTTGAGAACACTTTTTTTTTATAATTACGTTTAATGTCAGAATTTCCGTTAGATATTATTTCTTTTATTTTCTTTTTATCCCATAAAATAAAGTACTTTTCTATTTAATAATATTATAGTTTTAAAAAATTAAAGAACACGCTTTTAGAGAAATGTGAACTAAAAAGCACAAAATATCTATCTCAGTATTAAAATTCAGGGTAAGAGAAGATCGTGTGAGTGACACACCATATGTTAGATATTGTCCATGTTTTATTTTATTCTCTCATTTTTATATTTTTAACTCACGTGATGTATTTTTGTTATTGTAAAAAAAATAAACTTTAAATTTTACTTTTTAAGATAGCACGCGATCGTGTTTTATCAAATCATTAAATTCATATTTTTATTTCATATTATTGCACGCGCACTATTTATTTCCTAATTCAAAATGATTAAAAAATATATTTTAAAGCAAAAATTTTACGGATATCTGTTTTTTTGTTTGAGATATGAAGGATTTTGTGCAATCACGTTTTGCTCCCAGAGAAGTTACAAACATACATACATACAGGTGAAGCTAATATAAGCGTGTTAATAAAAAAGATAAACACTTATTTATGATTTAGATATAAAAGATATACAATTTAGATTTCTGAATGATGTGTGTTATTGTTTTATGTTAATAAATAGTGTAGGTCGTATGTATAATTAAAATTGTGTAATTTTTAACGACATTTAAAAATAATTCTTTCTCCAAATGCTTAAGAACAAATTATGTAAATATAATATCTCACTTAAAATTTAATTATTTTTTTATTGCAATAATGCATTAATTTATCATTAGATTTTATTTTATTTAAAAATTCAATTAAAATTTAACCAAATATATGTGAACACCTTCACATATTTCTCCCGGCGACCCAGAAAAATAATAAAAAAATCTCTCTCACTCCCTAGTATGTCACATAATCACAATGAAAAACAAATAATACAAGAAACCTGCATAAGTCCAAAAAAAAAATGTATGTCAATGCAATATTCAATTGTAAATATACGTATGCACATTATAAATTTGTTTCATCATGAAACATATTAGCATATGACGAATTTGCATCATTCTAAATATCATTGTGGGCACCACATTTGAAGAGTTCTGTTTTCTTTTAGAGTCTGGATCCAGATTTAATCGTCAAGAAAGCTTTCAAAATAATACTGTTCATTTTTATTTTTTTATAAAGAATTTTCTTTTCAATGTTCTTATATGTGTATAGAAATATGATGTTATACTTTAAAGTTATTTCATATTACACTGTAAACAATACTGAATGTGCATATAATACTGCAACATATCAAATAACATCAATGTTAAACATAAAAAAAAAAAAACACATGAGTACAAGTAAATTAAAAAAATAAACATAAAATGAGAGGAGAAAAAAAAATAATATATAAATGTATATACAAATAGAAAATATCACAAAAGTGAGAAAGAAAAAATTTGTTCGTGCAATTCCACACAGGAGAGATTCAAAAACGACGCCCATTGGACAGTCAAAAAAAAATATCTCCCCTTAATCTTGTATGTAGCAACAAGTATATCGACTTTGGCTTATGGCCATTGTCCTAGCGGGATAGGGCTTGTAGAAAGACCTGACCTGTTAGGGACAGGCCTCCGTCCCCCATCAAAGTCAAAGAATTCTGTAGGGACACCTCGCAAAACTGGGTATATATATATCAATTGAATTGTATTAAACAATTTTCAAAAGAAGTGTGGGGGGTCTCATCACAATGAAATGCTACTCTCCCGGGTAAATTTTGAATGAGTTAGCATTATCATAGAGGGTAAAATGAAAAAATGAAAAAAAATATATTTAATTAAAATTCTTAGTACTAACAAAATTTAGTGTGATGAGATAAAGACCACCAAAACAACTCACCAAACCCAATGAAGCATTTAAAAATAATATAGCATAATAACAATAATAATAAGGTAATTGCCACATATTCGAATTTGGAGATTTTAACTTTAAGTCATTGCACTATTGAAAAGTTTTGTGTATAGTATGTCAATAAACAGTATTGTAATTATCTGTTAAACTTATGATATATTAATATCTATCAAAATGTAAATATTGTTAAACAAGATTTTTTTTTTTTTTTTTTTTTTTTTTTAACTGAATTATAATAAATTTTATTAAATTTGTTGTTAAGAAAACTGTAATAATAAGAACTAGAAAAGAGAAAAAAAAATTATGTAATATTTCACATAGTGTTGTGTCATCCATTGTAATTAAAAAAAGAAAGAGAAAAAAAAATGCAGAGTATATTGGTCCAGCCAATTGCCTGCCTACAAGGTATGACAGAACAAAAAAATAAACATAAAAAGAAACTTATGCATCAAGGCCTTTTCATATAATGCACAAGCCCTTGCAAAACATTACATAATATGATATTAAAATTTAATTCCTGTTTCTTAAATTATAATTGTGGCTTTGTCTTGAATTATAATTAACATTTCTATTATGACTTGCTTCATCAAGTAAGTGGCTGTATCTAGGTGGTGCAAGAATAAGTCTGTCAATATGGACTCTAAATGACAATCTATCAGGCGCTTGTAGTCTTTTAATTGTAAATGAAACCGGTGAGTGTTTTTGTAGAATAATAAAAGGTCCTGTGTATTTTGGTTTAAACTTATCAACGGATTTTAAATAAACAATGTCATGTACCGAAACAGGTCTTAATTTAGCATGTCTGTGAAAGTGTTGATATCTCTTATTTTGATTATCTTTTATGTTAGAGTAAGCTTTAAGGTAAATTTTATTTAAATCTTCTAATAATTTATGTGTATCAACATTTTTGTCGAGAAAAGGTTGATTCATCTGTTGCTCAAAAGTGTCAAAAATTAATGAAATTTCTCTTCCAAAATGTAATAAGTTAGGTGAATACAAAGTAGATGAATGTTTAGAGCCATTATACAATGATTTATGTATAAACAAAGAGTTTTCAAATGTATGGCCTTCAGACATTAAAATGTTTACTGAATATTTAATGGATTTATTGATCCTTTCGGACAAAGCGTTTGATTGTGGATGTGCTACAGAAGAGTGTGTAATTTTTATACCAAGAGTATCATTAAAAGTGTTGTAAACATTGGATGTAAATTGAGGACCAAGATCCGAGAGGATAACTGAAGGTCTACCAAAGGTGGTAATATAACTAAACAAACAT
This sequence comes from Salticus scenicus, assembly GCA_963930645.1. Lineage (NCBI taxonomy): Eukaryota > Metazoa > Arthropoda > Arachnida > Araneae > Salticidae > Salticus > Salticus scenicus. Next base: position 59,243,665 of record OZ005654.1, on the reverse strand, counting down.
TTAACTATTTTTTCTGCTGATGTATCCTTTAATGGATAAAGTTCCATATGGCGTGAGAAAATGTCCAACACTGTGAGTACTGAGTGACCATTATTAAATGGTCCTACTAAATCAACACTGATGGTATGTCCAGGATGTGTGGGTGTGTATGTAGGTTGTAATGGAGCTGGAAGAGTGTTATGATGTTTAGCCTGTAAGCATCGTGTACATGAAGCGACAAAGTTTAATGTATCTGTGTAGATTCCTTTCCAAAAGTATTTGCTTGATAGGAAATTATATGTTTTATTTAATCCAAAATGAGATAAATGTGAAATTGTTAATGTCTTAGCTTTTAGTGAATTAGGAACAATAATAAGATATGAGAATGTTGAGCTATTGGGACATTGCTTTTTATACATCAGTACCTTTGTGTCTGGATGAATAAAATAGTTTGGGTATTTTCTTGAAAAACCTTTCTTTAGAATTTCTGTGTAAATTTTTGACAATACAGGATCCTTTATTTGTTCATTTACAAAAGTATTATTAGAGATTTCTAAAAGTGGGTCTTTATTGTTCGAATCTCCAGAAATTAAGCAATTAGTGTATTGTTGTTTGATTTTGTTATAATTGTTATCATTAAAGTGATTAACAACATTACTATTATCACGTACTACAGGTAGAGGTTGTTTTTCAAAAATTAATTCAGGATTAGAGTTCAAATCTTGTTGATTGTTAGTGAAGTCACATCTCGAAAAATAATCTGCTAAAATATTTGATGAACCAGGAATGTGTTCAAAATCAAACGAATATTCTGAAATTTCCATTAACCATTTTGTGGTAAGGTCTGTAGGATTAGTTGTTTTTTTGTATCTTTTTAATGGAGCACTGTCAGATAAAATTGTGAATTTTCTGTTATACAAATAGTATTTAAATGCAATTATTGATTTTTAGATAGCCATTAATTCCAGTTTTAGTGCAGGGTAGCGTTTTTCAGATGGCTTCAATGATTTAGAAAAGAAGGCTATTGGAAGTAATTTATTATCATGTTTCTGCATTAGTACCCCAGCAATGGAAATATTTGAAGCATTTGTATTAAGGTAGAAATCTCTATCCCAATCCGGTAGTCTGACCACTGGTGATTCAAAGAAAATTCTTTGAATTTTGTGAAAAATCTGTTGATGTTCAGTAGTCCAATGAAATTTTGATTTTGGTTTAGTCAGATCAATTAAAGGTTGTATTAGTTTAGAAAAGTTGGGTACAAGGGATTTATAAAATGTTACAACACCAATAAATTTTTTTAATTGCCTTTTAGTTGACGGTGTAGGAAAAGAATTAATTTTGACAATATTTGATTGTATCGGGGAAATACAATGATTTTGAATATGAAATCCAAGATAATTTACATCAGTTTTGTGAAAAGTACACTTGTTAGGTGCAAGAGTTAAGTTGTACTTTATCAAAATTTGTAAGATTCTACTTAATTTAGTGCATGTTTCCTCAAAGCTATTTGAGCCAAAAATGAGGTCATCTTGATAAGCATGTATTCCCTCTAAGTCAATTTCATCAATAATTGTGTCCATTAAAGCTTGATATTGAGAAGCAGCATTTTTCAATCCAAAGCATAGTCTTTTGTATTTAAAACTACCAAACATAGAAGTAAATGTTAATTTATCTTGTAAATCTTCAGGAAGTGCAATCTGGTGGTAAGCCTGTTGAAAATCTAAACATGTGAAGTACTTGTAGGCTGATAAGTCAGCAATAATTGTTTGTATTTTGGGTAAAGGGTATGAAGATCCTTGAATTATTGAATTAAGCATTCTAAGGTCCATTGCAATTCTATATTTTTGTTTACCTTCTGCGTCAAGTTTTTTTTTAACTAAAAGAATGGGGCAAGCCCATTCTGAACAATTTCTTTCAATAATTCCAGCTTCTACAAGTTGATTTATTTGACTTTTAGCTTCTTGTTGTAATGAATGTGGTATTGGAAAAGGTAATGTTTTGATTGGGAATTCAGTGATGAATTTTAAATTTGGTATAACTTTGTCTGTATGCCCTAAAGTTTTCATAGATTTAGAAAAGGCTGCAAAATTTGTTAACAAAATATTCTTTAATTTCTTTTCTTGGTCTCCTTGGAGATGTTTGACATCAAAATCCAAAAGGAGAGAGTTCCTTTCTTCTTAAATTTAATATTTCATCAGAAGCTTGAATGTAATTCAAAATTTGTGTAGTTGAATCAGTAACAATTTTATTGTTGTTATCAATTTCTGTTTCCTGTGGAATAATTTCATCAATTTCTGTTAGGGTGCCCATTTTTGTACCTTTATTTATGTGAATACTTTCTTTAGTTAAATTTTTAACATAAATTTGAAATTGGCCTTTATTACAATTATTATCATTATCCAGCATTTTTGAAGCACTACTATTTATTACTGAATCTATACACAATATATTTGCATTATTTTCTGTATTTTCAAACAAATAGTCCCTGTCAGACAAAAAAATTGTATTCACATCTATAAATGTTTCCTCTTCAGGTTCTAAAAATATTTTCTGAGAAGCCCTAACTGTCATTTGTTTACATTTTTGGGAAAGATTTTGATTTTTTTTCTGAGTTTCAGTATTTTTCGCAACACTACAATTGTTTAAGTTTTCATCTTCTACAAGTGTATTTGCAATGGGAATAATTATATCTTTAAGTTTGATACTGTTTTTATACAAGTCTATTATTACATTATTTTGTTGAATAAAGTCCCATCCAAGTATGGCCTGAAACGTTGATTCATTAGGAATGTCAACTATAAAAAACTTCTGTGAGAAAAATGTGTTATTTATTTTGAAAGAAGTTTGAATACATGAAGAGAATTGTACGTTCGAATTTACAGTCTTAATCGTTACTGGTGAAGACAAGTGTTTATAAGTTAATTTCTCTTTTAAAGATTTAAAAGTGCTTTCAGAAAGCAATGATATCGAACTCCCTGTGTCGATTAAACCGGTGATAGCATTTTTAGCTAAGTTAATTTCAATTAAGGGTAGTGTAGGTGAAATTTTATTTACATTAAAAATATATTCATTTTGAATTTCTGTAGTTTGTGTGTATTTGTTATCAGAAATATTTATTTTATTCACAGTTTGTGAGGCAATTGAATTTACTTTTCTTGTACTAGATAGTTTCATAGTGTCACTTAGATTTGAGAAATCAAAATTAGGATTAGGTGCTGATGTTGTCTGGTATAGTTGAGATGTAAGGCCATCAGCTATTCTACATCTCGATTGTAGTTTAAATGCCTATTGTCATTTCTCTTGAAAAATCTTCCTCTCGAAAAATTATTGTTTTGGGTTTGGCTTCTTTGCTATTTATAACATTTATTAGCTACATGGCCTTTACGGTTGCAAAGCTGACAAACACTATGAAAACCCTGTTGTTGTGATCCCCTAGCCTTATGTGTTTTAAAATTTTTTTTATAATCATTGTGTCGACTTCGTGCAACATGAGCATTTTGTGAATCTGATAAACTGTTTACTTCCTCTTTTTTTTTTTTTGTCCAAACGACAAAGCATCTACTTTTTCCGTTAGTTCAATTAATTTTTCCGATAAAGTGTTGACAAATACACTATCATTTTGTTTGAGGAGAATACTTTCATTCATGTTAATCTCTTGTAATTTTTGAGCGCGATTTACAGCTAATTTATAATCCGAAATTCCCTCTTCCATGATTTTTATACGTATGTTAGATGGAATGGAGGAAATAAACCTTGTAAATTTAATATTATCAAGTGCGCTAGTGTCCGTGATCTTTTCGTAAATAATGTTTGCGAGAATGTTCAATCTGTGTGCGAAATTTTTTATGGATTCTTGAGGGAGCAAATTCAGGTTGTTAAATTCTACAAGTGCTTGAGTGGAACTCATGGGAGTAAAAAAAGTTTTAAATTCTTCCTTAAGGAAGTCTAAATCGTTTGATTTATATAACTGGGGGGATTGTGTTAAATACTTTAATGCCGCCCCAGATAATTTTCCTTTCATAACGGCAACTGCTTCTTCAGATGATAGCCTATTAATTTTGGCATATGTGGACACTTGGTCGAAAAAAAAATCTACTAAAGATGGTTCCCCATCAAAATTCATTAACTGAATATTGACTGTTTTGGCTTTCGCCATAATTAATACTTTTGCCTAACCAACTTAAAATATTGTAAATAAATTATATAATAAATATTGTATGTGACACAAAACAAAAATTGTTAATGCCAAGCATTCTTGTTTTTTTTTTTTTTATTATTATTATTATTATTTACTTTGTTAATTAATTACTTTGGCATATAATTTTATACTATTGTATGCCATTTTTAAAACAAGAATACTTAGTTTTATATGCTCATATATTATTATCCAAAAAGAAAAGTATATGAGCATACATATGATAAATATAGTGTAAAAATATAAAAAATATTGTGAACTCAAATAAAATGTATTGAAAATGAAATATTATGAATGAAATAAACCAATATTATGAATGAAAAATGTTAGAATTTGTACCAAGCATTTCTGCTGCTCTGATTTATTTATTTATTTGTTTTAATTAAATTTTTAGTTGATATTAAAAGCAATAAAAATATTGCATGACAAATCTCAGCAAAAATACTTAGTCTCTCTATATATATGCAATAATAAAATAAATATTTGTGTTCATGCCATGAATTATAAAATAAATATTTGTGTAAAAATGTAGTGATAATTATGCACTATAAATGAGAAAAATTGTGTTTATGAAAAATAAACATATGAATAAATAAAGTTTCAAACATAGCAAGCAGTTTTGCCCAATTTATTTCAACTTACAATTAATATCATAATTATTGTTATTATTTTTAATTGATATACTCAAACTATTACTTAAAACAATCGGCAAAACTACTTAGCTAAATGTATATTTAAATATATATATAAAGTATTATGCAGTTAAAAAAATGAAGTATTAAAATTGAAATTACTTCATAAATATTTATTTATTGAATAACTAATTTATCAGTCTCCAAATTATGAAACTTTCAAATAAAAAGATTACTTACTGTTTCTCTTTTGTTTTATTATTATTTCACTTTTTAAAAAAAAAATATATTTATTAAAAATAATAACTTGAGCAGCAAAGTTTATACCGTTTATCAATAGTTCGAAGACTACGATTTTATCGCAATAAACTATTTACGTGCCTGGTTTTTTTGTATGAAATTAAAAAAAACTTCATAAAGAATTCACACACGCACGGTTTTTCTCCTGTATGAGTGCGTATATCTGTCACGCGCTGTGCACAAAATCTTGAAAAGACACTATCACTTTAAAAAAAATTTCGAAGATTTGAACTAAAAGCACATTTATATGGCTTTTCTCCTGTATGAGTGCACGTAAATTTATTCATTGTGCACAAAATTTTCCCTTAATTTTATCATGATGAACCATCAATTATCACAAGATTAAACGCATTATCGGTAAGAACTCCGCAGCCGAGGACGATTACAGTCATGCAGGTATGAGATATCCAGAATTTTATAAACCTAAAACCTATTTATATGTTCCTGAAAAGTACGCTCGAAGATTTGGCTCCTTGTCATGTTATGGAATGAGTATGAGATGTCTTCAGGGACAGGGAGATGAAGCATTCCTGGCCAGTGAGTGATCCGCTGATTACACTACACAGAGAAGGGTTCCGCCTTGGGAGCAGGGACCTTGTAACACCGATACGATCTCAATGAGCATTCTATATCAGCACTCCATTCAGCATGGACGAGATCAGGAGAGGCGAATCCGTGCTTTGCAAAAAAAAAAAACGAACCTCCCATGATTCTAACAAAAATTCGCTTTAGTTGTTATCCGAAAACCATGTTGCGCCGTTCCATGACTGCACAATCCAATCAGCCTCTTTCTAAAAAGTTCTGTTTATAAGGAGAAGAGCTGAGTATATATATATTTTTTTAAATGCTGTCTTGCAGAAATTAAAAAAATGTTTGTCCATTATCATATAGCAGGAGAGGTGTATTACAAGACGTTCTATAGTTCTGAGAAAATTAATTCAGTCTGCCTCTCTCTACAAAAATTCGAGAGTTCCGATAAAACAAACATGATTCAGTGCACCCCTCTCTCTCTCCATCGCTGCATTCTCGGAAACCGGCCTTGAGCACCAAGTTCTGTAGTATTGAAATCCATCACCGACAAATGATTTGTTTGAATCAATTCATCTTGTTGTTGCTTGGAGTGTTGTGCCGCTAAACAAAAATTTACAAGTCTTGAAAATTTAACACATTTTTATTATATTTGTTAAAAGGACTGACATCATTAATCAATACAGGTTCGTATTTAAAAATATTGTTCAGGAATCAAACTCCAGATAAATTCCGAGGAACAAGGGAGAGAGAGAGGGCAGCGAAAAAAACTTACGTCTTTACTAACAAGTGAAAAAAGCAAAAACTGAGGGTCTGCTCTTTTCGATCGCACGGGAGAACCATCTGGAAGGGAAGTCACATGACTGCATTATCATTATTTTCGCCAAAATGAAAGCCAACTTCAGTTCTTTGTTTTAGATATTATACTAATGTTAATTTTTGAATTTGAAATGACGGTTTATAATTGTATTAACCTTTTAATCGCCAATTTTTATGCCAAGCGACCTTTCGACTAGAGAAAATGACCGTTATGAACTGAAATCATTAATATTGGGTAATTTAAAATAAATTATATCCGGTGTTGCAATAATATAAATTCTGACAATAAGTTTTCTTTTTTTTTTTTTTTTTTTATGACTATTTGAGAACACTTTTTTTTATAATTACGTGTAATGTCAGAATTTCCGTTAGATATTATTTCTTTTATTTTCTTTTTATCCCATAAAATAAAGTACTTTTCTATTTAAAAAGATAAACACTTATTTATGATTTAGATATAAAAGATATACAATTTAGATTTCTGAATGATGTGTGTTATTGTTTTATGTTAATAAATAGTGTAGGTCGTATGTATAATTAAAATTGTGTAATTTTTAACGACATTTAAAAATAATTCTTTCTCCAAATGCTTAAGAACAAATTATGTAAATATAATATCTCACTTAAAATTTAATTATTTTTTTATTGCAATAATGCATTAATTTATCATTAGATTTTATTTTATTTAAAAATTCAATTAAAATTTAACCAAATATATGTGAACACCTTCACACAGCTACAGCTATGTATAATGTAATCTTGAAAATTTAAAGATAGTTTATTGTTACATAAATTTACTGAAATGTTTTAGGATCATAGAAAACAAATGGTACTTTCGAATGTTTTTTTTTTTTTTTTTTAAGATTAAACGCGATAAATGTAACTAAAATCTCAAAACTTTTTCGCTAATAAATTTTTTTGAGTAAACTTACATATATATATTGATCGTATTTGCAAAGCAAGTGTTGGCATTGCATAAAATCTGCTTTGCTTAATGTCTAGTTTTTTTCAGCATATTGATAAAATGGTTTCGGCATATTGATAAAAGAGACTTTGTCAACTATTGAGATGTTTAACTTTATTTTGGGGAGAAAGGAAGGGAAGAGTGGGGATGAATGGGTCATATTTCATGTTTTTACTGATAACGTTCACCATTTGCAATTCAGAATTTTGTAACATTGCTCATAAATACAATTCAGTAATCAGTTGCATATAAACATACTAACTTTAATAAAAAAAAGTTATCATTTTTAACTAATAATAATTGTTCTACATGCATGTGCATCGTCCCTTTCATCCCCACCTATGGGGATGAAAGGGACAGGACTGAAGTTAACAAAGAAAAGAAAACAAAATAGAAAGTAAAGAAATTTTTTAAGTTAAATTGGTTTATGTGATTTTATTACACACTATGAAATTACTGAAATTAGCACAAACTAATGTATTGACTCAAATTAGCATAAAAAATGCAAAAGTCCTTTGGTTCGCACAGTTCCTAGTGCTCTAGGTTTTGATAATTTAATCTAATAAAATCTAATCTAAAAATAAATAAGACACAAGAAAGAGAAATCATTATAATAGAGTACAAATTATCGAGATAAATTTTTGCTTCTGAGTGATCGGGAAAAATCAGCATTCTTCTGTATTACATTAATAATCACCGGGATTTATTTAAATAGCTTGATTGAAATTGTGATTTCAGTCAAATTATAATTAGTCTATTCATTTTTTTTAATTATTGATTTAAGTTGCATTGAATATTCTTGCTTAATTTTTTTAATCATAATTATAAAAAAAAAAAAAAAAAAAAAAAAAAAAAAACAGAACAATTTCAATCTATTTTTCTCTAAATCCAAGCGCTACTTTTATTATTCCATGTTATAACTACTGAACTACAGGTTATAAAAAATTGCAATTATATTTAAGATTTGTTTTAATACAATTCTTACGTACAATTTTAAATTAGCACATAGTTGGGAATATCCCATTCAAACTGTCCCATTCATCCCAACCACCACATAATCATATAAAACAGGAAATAGGCTTAATTAACAACTGTCAATATTATTCTTGAATATCATAAACACAATAAAAGATTATGCTTTTTCAGTATATAAGAATTATATTAACTTTAAGCAAATAGTTAATGTCTTAACTGCTACCTAATTGAATCGGTAAAAACCTACTTTAGCAGCTAAAAATGATACTTTAATTTTTTTTCTGCCCTTCTATGGATAGCACAATTCTGAAAATGCACTTTATGAATGACCTCAGTATTGCCATATCAGAAAAAATGTCAAGTTTCCGGTGCTTCCTAAACATAAAAATCTAGCTATTATCCCATTCATCTTGCGTCCCATTTAACCCCACTCTCCTCTACATAAAATGTTAAAGTTCTTATATGCAAAATATATGATTTTCTTATTTATTAATTATTTCAGGATAGATGTCAATTACTGGAACTTGCCAATCACTGGAGAACCTACCATATATATATATATATATATATATATACACACACACAATTTTTTTTTTTAGGTAGATTCCTTATAGGAGATCTACCTATTGCAATGGTTCTCATGACACGACTTCGGAAAATTTCTTCATGTCTTCACCGATCATGACCCCTAGAACCCAAAACCACCCTCCGTTCAAAAGTTTATATATATATATATAACGCTTTTTCCCATGTTAAGTTGTGAACACGATAACAGGAGTAATTTTTATTTAAATTTAACCAGCTCGGGATATGTTGTCAGGACAGTAAAAATCTCGGTCGAGTTCGTAGATGGGGTATCCAGCTCAAAGGGGGTGGAAATTTTCATATGCCCATAATTTCTTTAATATTGAAAATAGGAAAAAAATTCAAATCAGTCGAATTACCGCCTTACCCTAAAGAACAATTTTTGTATTTACACATTTTCGATAGCTTCAATTGCTTAGAAGTTATAAGCTAAAAAGTGATTTTTCATGAATTGTGTTGAAGCCGACATTTTCTCACTTTCTATAGCTTTCATTGCAAAAATTTATAATCTGATGCTTATGTCACGTGCAAACGATAATAAAAAAGATCACTGAAAATATAATAAAATTTTAATCACGTTTTTAAACAATATAATAATCTGATTAAAAAAAAAAAAAAAGTTTAATTTAACAGAAAATATGACGTCACTATTACAACAATGTACTGAGAAAAATGAAATAAAATTTTATCCGTGATTTTATAGAAATAAAATAAAAGTTAATAAATAAATAAATAAATAAATATGTAAATAAAATCAACATATCTTACGGCTAAGACTTAGCTTTATGACATAGATGCTATAATGTAAAAGATAAATGTCATCGTTAAAAAAAAAAAAAAAAAAAAAAAAAAAATCGTGTAAATCGATGCTAAACGAATTAAACTGGCATGATAGAAAAAGTAATAAATTTGGGGACATTTAGATATTATCCCTTTGACAAATGAACTAGGGACGATTTTAATGAATTTTCCGTTGAAGTTTATTTTCATAAAAACTTAAATTTAAATTAAACTATTTCATTACTCGAATTCCCTTATTTTAATAAATAAAATTATACCATTTAAAAAAAAAAAAAAATCTGGTGTGAAACAACCACACGACTTCCATTACCCACTATTGCACATATTATATGCATTTTTGAGAGATAATGCGGTCAGAAAACATAAAAGTGAACTAAAGAGAAAATCGTTAGAGCCGTTTTTGAGATACCAACTTTTACAAAAAATCAATTATTGACCGGAAAACAATAATTACATACAAAAGGATATTTAAAAGTGAGTTAATAGGGCGAGTTTGAAAAAAATCCGTACAGCTGTTTTTAAAGGAACGCCTTTGGGAGACCTGAAATTGAGCTATTTATACAGGACGCCTATCAATTTTCCTGAACTAACCAACTATATCATTCGAAAGGACATCTAATAGAGTGTTTATATAGCAAGTTTGAAGAAAATCGTTAGAGCCGTTTTTGAGATACGGACTTACGGTCCCATTTCCGGTTTCCGATGTCCCCCTTCCGGTTTTTCAATTTTCACGAACATTTGGAAATTTCATCTGTACACCAGACGTATTTCAATTCTAAAGTTTCGTAGCTCTATCTTTATTAGTTTCTGAGCTATAATAGCCAGAAGATTCTCCACATACATACATACATACATACATACACACACACATACATACACACTGACCAATTGCCAAAAACCACTTTTTTGGACTCAGGGGACCTTAAAACGTGTAAATCAGGTGAAAACCCGATATCGGATTTTCAGACCGAATACAATACTTCCATTACCTACGGTAGTAGGGTAATGGAAGTAAAAATAAAGAACCCTCTTTTATTGAAAAGTGAACTAATAAAGGTTTTAGAAAACTGTTACATACTTTTAAATCTTTATTAAAAAAAATTAATTGTTGCCACTCGACATTATACAAATACATCCAAATCCTGTGTCACATACGATAGTTTTGTATAAGTACATATTTTTTGTTTGCCCCTGGAACCTGCCCCTGATAGGAAAAGTGCCTGGAAACACTTGTATCTAGTATTGTCATTGATTATGAAGTCGCGGGCAAAATTTCAGGCCTTCGGACGACAAGTTGCTGCCGAAAATTCAATTGCGAAATTCCGTTACATACATTAATAGTTGCATCATATCAAGTTAATAAAAGTGTGTTAATTAAAAACCATCTTAAACGCTTTAATTAATCATTTAAAATATATAATTACAATAATACGTCAATCTTAATACAAATATCGTTTGTGGTGAATAGTTTAGAATGTCGGTTTAGGCAAGAATTTAAAATTTACGATAGAGAGTAATACGTTACAGCTTTCTTTGACTTTTATCTTGTCGAAATAAGATATTGGTCTGTGAAGAGGTATGAGGTTTTTGCGTAGAAAGAAAATATAATGACGCCAAAGCTGCCTTTCTCCACCGCCAAGATCGCCAAATTTTGTCGTCAGACAACAAATTATGTCGCCAAGTCAAAACTTTCGTCGTCAACTATCAAATTTTGCCGCCAAATCACAAATTTCATTGTTAAGTCGCAAGTTTTGTCACCAAAATTTCGCCAAATCATACAATTTACTAAATTCATAACAATTAACAGTGAAATTCAGCGGTGCCAAATGGTCCAATGTTAACTAATGTTAATGTTAATGTTCCAGCTTATATCAACCAAAACAGTTTCACTTTACAATTTTTATTCATCTGACAATAAGAATCACAAAAACACAATACAAAACTCTCAATAATTCAATAAAAATTACAATGAAATAACTATCCAAAAACCGCTATCACTTAACTGTATTTGACTTGACCATAGCAACGCCAGGCTTACCAGTGCTTGACCATAGTAAGGTCACAAGTGCATTTTCACGTTTCTATTTTTTCTTTAAAAGAAAGATATTGAACAACAATTATATGGATTTTAAATAAAAATTATAATTTTGATTAAGTTTGGGTAGGGAGGGGAGTGTAGACCAATAGCCCCCTCCGGGATTCACCATTGCTGGGATTGTATATCTTTAAGACTTTTATTTGTTGAATGATTATGAGTTTGAGTTCTAAAAAATTGAAAAATTTACAGACCAATAAATCTAGCCTAAAATTTTAAGTAGATTGAATCCCTTTTGTAGTTGAAAATTAAATTTCTTGAAAACAGAATAGCGGCTTAAATAATACAATGTGTGAAAACAAAGCCATTGGTTAAGTATTAATCCATATGTAAAATTTCCTTACATTTGTAATATTAACGTAAAGGAATCTACCTTTGTCTTTAAGCTTGCCGAAAAGGGATGTTTTTCTTTTCTTTTTTTGGTATCTTCATAAGTTTAATATTGTGAGAGATATTGTGAGAGAAAAAATATTTTTTCTGCTTAGTTTTCAATTTGCGTATTAAAAAAAAAAAAAAAAAAAAAAAAAAAAAAAACTGAATATTTATTAAATAATTCTGTTTTAGTTAAATTAAAAAAAATCTTAAACATAATATTTTATTTTCAATATAAAAATAACACCGTTCTACTATGAATTTTATTTTAATACAGATGTCATCCATAATTATGAAAATAAAGATAATCCATGCAGTAAAAAAAAAAGTTTCGCAAACGAATGTATTTAAATTAATCATTAATTTTCTATTAACTATATAACAACTTGTGAATAGCACCAAATACAGTATTTTGTATGTGAAAAAGTATTATATATATATATATATATATATATATATATATATATATATATATATATATATATATATATACTACTGATCATTAAAATTACTACAATAGGAAGGAATAAAAATAACAGAATGATATTTACTGGACACATGCATTGTAACCCTCTCATTGCGTTTTTTTTTTTTTTTTTTCTCCCCCTTCTTTTTAAATCAAAATATGTTCAATTTTTTTTTTACATATTTTTTTTTTGTTTTTATATATTTTAGTATTAAAATACACTAAATTGTTTGCAAAAGAGTTTTTTTCTAATATAGAATTATATTTTAAATGAAGATTGTTGGAAAATTACAAATAATCATATTCTTGATTAACCCTACAAGGAACCCAGTTCCATATGTGGAACACCGATTTTAATCGTTCCTACAGCTATAAAACTATTAGTAGCGACATCTCTTGACATCTTGATAGAAGCTACTGACATTTAGCAATGTAGTAATACTAATCTTTACCTAAAGATGTCGTTCGTGTTTTTGTTATAGTGCACTCAGTGTGAAATTTGAATGAAAGTGATACGTTAGTCGTTTGTCTGAATTCAAAAATAAAAAAAAAGAATAGTTATTGAACAGTTTTGACTCGGAAAAAAAAAATACTGTGTGTTATAACGAAGCGTATATTTTGCAGAGGTAAGTTTTTTTTTATATTACAATAGTAAACGCATTAGTAAATCATATTTTTACGTATGTTCCACATACGGTACGTTGAGCTAAAAAGTTGATTTTTCCGTAAAATCTCGTTTTATTTTTTTAAGTTTCCCTATATTCTGATCACTAATTACAACCTATATATTTTTGTCGCACACACCAAAAAAAAAAAAAAAAAAAAAATTGAGCCTTGTAGGGTTAAATTAGTATATATATATTTTAATGAAATACGAAGGTAAAATAAACGTATGTACAAAGAAAATATACAAAATATTTACAAGACATTTATTAGAAATGAAGTTTGGTACGATAAACTCCGAAACAAGGCTCGAGCAAAGTCCTACCTCACAATCTTTGAACCAAATTCGCGTTGCTTGAATTTTTTTTTTTTTTTTGCTAGTTTCAGCTTTTTTTTTTTTCTTTTTGAGCAACAAACAGCACGCTGTTTACGCATCTCTTTCTTGATTAAATTGAGGGTATATGACTAGCAAAATGTCGAGCAATTAATCACATGCGATTGAGAGTTGCCAAGGTAAACACTCTAATTTCCATTTGAATGCTTAGCTTAATAATTTGAAAAACGGGACTGTGAAGCATTATATTTTGCAATGGGTTATACTGTTCATAAAGTATATAAGCATTCCATAGTGACTGATCCATGAATTGTCAGAAAATATTTATGTAATATTTTCCTTGTTTTTTTCAGAGTGGAATAATATGACATTTCTTGGTCACACGAATCAACCCCACCTATCGTGTTATTGTAATCACAAACAGCAACTGGATTCATCACAATTTTTACTTCCTTATACAAAGTATAAGGAAGTATAGTAATCCCGATTTGCGAAATGGATTTTGGATTTCACATTGCTCAAAAACTAATGATCGCTGAATGTTGCCAATTTATACGTGTGACTGTCATGATGTCTAGTTGTACACCTGCAAGTGTCGTCTTAACACGAGCTCTCGTTTTAGAGATATAAGGGACTTTACACGATTTTTCGTGACGTCTGTATGTATGTGTGTCAGTGTGTGTATGTCGCATAACTCAAAAACGGTTGGACGTAGAAAGTTGCGAATTGGTACATACAGGGTGTGGTAGATAAGTAATGAGACTCAGTCTAGAAAAACAAATTTATTGATCCGATTTGTACAAAACGTTAATATTCTTCAAAGTACTCGCCTTGGGCGTCGACACAACGTTGCCAGCGCGTTTTCCAAGCTTCATAGGCCCCACTGTAGTCCGTTGGAGTTATCCCAGTTAGTGCCTTCGTGACAGCACGTTGGATGTTCGGAATATCGTCGAAACGATGACTCTTCAGGCATCTTTTGACCTTCGGAAATAGGAAGAAATCAGGAGGACTCAAGTCAGGGCTGTATGGTGGCTGTGGCAGAACTTCAACTCCAATTCGGGTCAAGTAGGAGGTCACGAGGAACGCTGTGTGCGCCGGAGCGTTGTCATGGTGGAGACGCCAGCGTTGAGCAAGGTCCTGTCGCTTCCGTTTGACGGCTCTGTGCAATCGCTGAAGGACTTCTTTGTAGAATTCGGCATTCACAGTTTTTCCCTGAGGGACAAACTCTTTGTGAATTAACCCCCGCTTGTCGAAAAACACAATCAGCATTGTCTTGACGCGGGACTTTGACATTCTTGCTTTCTTCGGCCGCGGGGATGCCGGTGTGTGCCACTCCAAGCTCTGGGCTTTCGTCTCCGGGTCGTATTGGAATGTCCAAAAGTTTCCGAAGTAGTTTTTCCCAAGCGAAAGCAAAATTTGATTGCATACCACTGTTCTATCGAGCGATCCATTTTCACAAGTGTCACGTGCACACAAACAACTAATATGCGAAGCTCGACCCTCACTGCGCCACAGCTCCGACGCGACTGCGAACCGGTTCTATTGTTAGCTCAGATCCCCCACCACGTGACCTGCAGGTGCAGACCGCACTGCGAGCGACTGGGTCGCCGCGCGGCGGCCAGTCTCATTACTTATCTACCACACCCTGTAGGTTTGTTATAACATCTAGTTGTGCACCTTCTTTTTTGGACTTTGTATCATTTTCCGTTTTGGAGATATTTAGGAAAATTAGGTTCATAATGGGCAAAATGTATCAAAAAACGGTAATAGTTCAAAAACGGTTTGGACAAATCTTTCAATTTAACTGACTTCTCGACTAGCTAGACATTTGAAACTTTCAGACTAGATCAGAACACGGTGAGAATGATTCTTTTTAATACTTTTAGCCAACTGTTAAGGGTCCATGCTGTCTTCAGCAGCGTTACCAGTACAAATCTTGCAATCTATTTTTAACTAACTTCCCGACTAGCTAGACATTTAAAACTTCCGGAAAAACTCGGAACACGGTGACAATGCATTTTTTAAATATTTTCAGCCAATTGTTTCAGGTCACTGCTGCCTTCGACAGCGTTTACATGGTTCAACAAAAAATTTATTTAACTTCCCGACTAGCTAGACATTTGAAACTTTCAGAACACTGTGAAAATGCATTTTTTTAATACTTTTAGCCAATTTTTTCGGGTCCCTACTGCCTTCGTCAGCGTTACCAGTACAAATCTTGCATCAGTTTTTAACTAACTTTCAGAAAAGCTCAGAACACGGTGATAATTCATTTTTAGGACTGAGGGCCTATTAGTCTCAGACAGCGATTTTTGCGTTGTCGTTTTCGATAGTTGGACATTTGTCGAAATCATTTTTCGATAGTTGGACATTTATCGAAATCTAAAATTTATCGAAAATATCATTGAATAATTTGAAAGCGATGTTATAATTGGGAAGAAAAAAAAAACTAATAGTCCTCGGTCCTAAACTAAATTCTGCTTTTGCCAGAATTTACACAAAATCTTTCCAAAATGACATTGACATGAGTCCCCCCAAGACACAACTATGACATGAGTCCCCCCCAAGGCACAACTTTGACATGAGTCCCCTCCAAGGCACAACTTTGACATGAGTCCCCTCTTAGGCACAACTTTGACATGAGTCCCCTCCCCAAGGCACAACTTTGACATGAGTCAACTCCCCAAGGCACAACTTGGACATGAGTCCCCCCCCAAGGCACAACTTGGACATGAGTCCCCACCCAAGGCACAACTTGGACATGAGTCCCCCCACCAAGGCACAACTTGGACATGAGTCCCCTCACCAAGGCACAACTTGGACATGAGTCCCCTCAAGGCACAACTTGGACATGTGTCCCCTCAAGGCACAATTTTATTTTATTTTTTTAAGTATGCACGCATTTTTTTAAAATATTTTTAGCCAACTGTTTCGGGTCCAGTGACAATGTTTTTTAACATTATGTATATTTCTAAAAGTGTATAAGGAAGTCAGTCATGTGGTGCCCACATCAGATTTTTTTTTTTTCCACTTTCATTTCACCAAACGGAACTTCAGTCATGAACTGGACTCATATTTAAAAACTTTTTGTTTTGCCATTTCAGGGCCACTGTTAAAAATTTCAACAGAAAACTGCGTAATCTATTATCTTAAGTCTTACGTAAAATTACAAAGAAAAAAAAAGGGAGATGTTAAAAAATTTATTTTAATCATTCATTTTAATAACTAAAATTAATATCACTTAATTATTGGTGAGAATATATTTCTGAATTAGAATGCTTTTTCTAAAGTAGACAGTCATTTTTAATTTTAATTAATAAAATTAAATAATAAAATTATGTAAAAATACAGAATAAAGATTGAGAATCTCGATTATTCACTTTTAACTAAGAATTATTGTAAATTTACAGAGACTCTGGATAAATATTTTCATTAAATTTACAGAAATTTTTAACAGTGCATAACTTTACCCTTTTGGTACGCAAGGACTTCACCTTTAAGGATTTTCTCCTTTGCAAAAGTTGGCGGAAGGTCTTTCCTGGTCTTATTTACTGTGCCATATGAGTATGTTTCTTCTGGAAGTGAAACGTCTGCTAATTGTGGAGACATGTAGCAGTTTTCCATAGTTACACAGTGACCTTTGCCAAGCGATCTGTCCATCAAGTGCAAAACAATTTTACTCGAAACTAGATAATTCGTATAATTAGGAACATACACAGCTCCATTACTTGTGCATAACAGAAAGTCAGAAATATATCCAGTTTCTGATTCGCCAAACACAACATACTTAAAGCAAAATATTGCTCTTTTTTGGCGATAAACATTTTCCAGATGAGTCTACCTTTGAAGCGCATCAAACTCTCATCTGAACTCAGATATTTACCTGGTATAAAACTAATTCGAAATTTGTTTCAAAGATGCTCCATGATGTCATAGATTTCATTTAATTTTGGCCATGGATGATTGTCTTTATCAAACTCTTCATAATTTGTAAAATGAAGAAATTTCATCAGCAAAATAAATATATCTTTCTGAATTATATGTAGAAAAAAATTAGGGTTTTCCTTTGACTATGATATCGATTTCCAAAAAAGCTACACAAATTCTAACACATCTGAGGCACTCTCACAAGAACACTAAAGAGAAAAACGAGAAAAGAAACACAGTTGAAGCTTTATAGGGTTATGGCAATGCCCACTTTGCTGTATGGCTCAGAGACATGGACCCTGACTGCCCAAGAGCGAAGCAGGATCCAGGCAGCGGAGATGCGGTACCTACGATCTCTAAAGGGCTGCACAGTTATGGACAAAATCAGAAATGGAGATATTAGAAGATAATTAAAAGTTTCTAGCCTCTTAGACAAAATCAATATATACCACACTAATTGAAAAAATCATGTCCAACGTATGACACGTGGCAGATTACCGAAAGCTGCCATCTATTTCATTCCAAAAGGCAAGCGTGACCGCAGCAGACCCAGAAAACGGTGGTTAAATAAAGAAGCCGAAACAGGCGTCCAACCTAATCCATGATGATGATGATTAAGATTAGGGTTTGCAATATGCGACGTTTAGACTAATAACATTCTTATTTCAGAAATTTAATTCATCAACGTGGAAATTAATTTCCGATAGAATGCAGTAGAAGGCTGATTTTTACCAACTATGTGAAAAATACCAGAGCCGGGAATCAAACCCTGGGCCTTCCGCCATATATTCAAATTTGTCACTTGATATAGCTGCTTTAATGCAGACTGTGACCTTGCCAACGTAAATTATGTGAGAAGTGCCGAGCTGGTTATCTGCCAGGGTAGCTTTAGTGGTTAGAGCATCCACGCGTTAAGCGGAACGCCCGGGGTTCGATTCTCGGCTCTGGTATTTTTCACATAGTTGGTAAAAATCAACCTTCTACTCCATTCTATCAGAAATTAATAACATCCTTGCTTTGGCTTTTTTTACCATTCTTTGGAGAAACAAAACAGAAAAGAATAATTTAAGTTCTTTCTCATTCGTATCTGTCCATTTTTTACAACTCTATCTTTCTTCAGGAACTGTCTTATTGATATACTATTCAGCATATCTGTTATACTATTATTTGTAATAAAACGATCGGAAAAAAAAAAAATTCAAAATAATTGAATACAGTTGCATCAAAGTTGCAAAGTTGCTCCAGCATTGTCAAGAAAAGGAAGTGAATTTGCGCGTGGTGGAGGGGGAGGGGGTGAACGGAGAAGACTACGTTAAAATGCACACTGTTAGGTAGACAAAAATTCTAAGCCGACACATTCCGTCTTTTCAGCTTTTTGAACTGAACATTTCGGTCACTTGTGTAGCAGCCGTAGTTAGGATTTTAATTTATATTTTCTTCAAATAATATTGTTATGAGTGCGAATCATGTGACGTTTTCGTATATGGTTTGATCGTTAGGCATTTTTAAGTCAGTGTATTATAGCAGATATTTAATAATTACTTCAGTAATGGAGCATAGTAGTGTGTTATTTGAGAGACATTTCAGTAATGAAATATTTAAGTAGAAATAACTTTAAGATAAGGGGATTCAGTTAATTGTTCCACAAAAATTACTCCCACAGAATTTAAATATATTTTTAACCTCTAGGAGTTTATTTTTCTCATCTATATAATTTGATGAACACTTTTCTGCACTTCAAGAAAAGAGTACTATACCATTTATATAAGGAAAAACTAGGAGAGTTTGCGCAAAATTCAACAAAACATTATTAAAAAAAAATCTAAATTTTAATTTTTTGCTAAGCTGTTGGTGCGTAGCTTTGAAGTGGTCCTTCTTCTACACATTTCCATTACATATTTTTTTTTTTTTTTAGTATTATTTAAAGCAACAGCTGTAATAAAACTAAGAGAGCTATTTTCTGGTATCTCTCTTTATATGGTAGGAGAGATTGCGCTTAATTATAACTACAATTAAATTGTTAACAAAGATAATTGCACTTAAATGACATTGGTATGAGGTTTTGTAAACAAATATTTTTTCCATTAGATGTAGGTAATTCAATTTAATAATAATAATAAAAACAGAAAAATGAAAAATAAATTAAAAAAGATTAAAAAATTTTATTTATAGAAAATAAATTAAAGAAACAGATAGAAAAAAACAAGTCTAGATAACAAAAAGTAACATTTAGTTACTAGATACTATGTTTACCGTAAAATTAATGTAGTTCCGTTTCAGTTTGATTGGTTTCTTGACCTATAATTTGTAGGCGTCTATAATCGTTGCACTCGTTGTTATAAATGATGAAACTTTAATGCAATCACCTGCCACAAGTAAAATTTATAAACGAGTCCATGGGAAATCGTTTATTTTAAAAATATTTTGCAATACTACCATTCTATAAAAAATTCTATAAAGGGTTTTGAGCAAACATTTTTGAAAACTAGACAAAATAATCACGTTTAACATGATGAGCGCCATGTCAACCATTCTAGATATTTTGTCCAGGGGTGTTTGTGTCCCCGGAAATTGCTACCAGAATTTTTCAATAGTGATATTATTGGTTGCTTTCCAGTAATGCTCAGCAATTAAATGTAATCAAAAATACATTTCGTAAATACTGGTGGAAAAAAAAAAAAAAAGAAAAAAAAACCCGGAACGCAAACACCCCTGTTTGTCACATATCTCTAAGTACTGAAGGAATCATCTTGAAATATTATAAGTGTGCAGAACATGTTATACTTCAAACATTTCAGTGAAAGTTTTACCCCGAAAGTAAAAGCAGTAATAATAAAAAATGAAAACGTTGAGCCCCCTGTCAGCCATCGGTGGCTGACAGTGTCAAATATGATAAAAAGCTGCGTCAATCATCGGTGGCGGATTAAAAATATTACATTAACAGGGAAGAGGTGCCGCTCACCGCTCTAGGAGCAGTGTCGAGCGATTCCAGCTATGCTAGGCCCCTCTTCCGGAGTTTATTTAAACTCAAAAAAAAAAAAAAAAAAATTACAAAAGCCGCTAGAGACAGGTCTCCCACACGACAAGGAGCGGCATGTTCTATGCTGGTGGAAAAGTGAAAAAAAAAAAAAAAAAAAAAAAAATTACAAAAGCCGCTAGAGACAGGTCTCCCACACGACAAGGAGCGGCATGTTCTATGCTGGTGGAAAAGTGACAAGTGTCTTAAGGCTTGTAAAAGTGACAAGCAAGTAGAGCAAGGCAGAGCAAGTGGCTTAAAGCAAGAGCAAGCAGATGTGAGATTAATCAGTGAGATTAGTCATATTCATAAGGAATTCAAATATATTTAGTTTAGAAAGCAGGCTTTTTCTATTGAGGATATTAAACAGCCAATCGGCTGGCCTGGGAGTGGGATTTCTTAAGTGAAAGGCAGAAGTTAAACTACAGTAGTAATAATAGTGATTAGGAGTTCCCTCCTCCCCGCAAGGACACAGAGGAGAGCGTCGGCAATGAAATCTGTATAAATAGGATGGAAATGGGCCATGACCTGTCAGAAAAGCAGTCACGGGGGGGGAAAGACACCAAGAATTTAAGTTTACGAGTGGGATGAGATTAAAGGTGTATCTTCCCTTTGGAGAAGTATCCCACAGTTTCTGCCAATCTCTAAGTAATTGTTGTTTTAATACTTGTTTAACGTATGAGGGAGGGGCAGGGAGTGAAAAATCTATTGAGTTGTTTTCGGTGGCTGCCTTGGCCAGTGAATCAGCAAGTTCATTGCCGAGAACTCCCCTGTGGGCAGAAACATGTGCCAGGGAAAGATGTTTAGCCAGATTAATAAGTTTTGATTTAATTGAGATAACCTGTGGATGTTTACTCCTGTGGCGAGCAATGGCTAGAAGACCTGACAGACTGTCACTGAAAATATTATGGGAGGGATAGTTATTAATATTAGTCATAACCCAGTCTATGGCCATTTGGATCGCGAATAATTCCGCTTGGAAAACAGAGTTATAGTTGGCCAGTCTGCCCGCCCACTGATGGACAACCGAACCATCGGTCATCACACAAAAGGCCGCACCCACACCGTGGTCCGTTTTGGAGCCATCAGTGTAGATAGCCACAGGAGCAGAAGGAGAAAAGCTATTTTTGTTACAATTTACTATTTGTGAAGCAACATCTTTGCCGGGATGAATATTCCAACTATTGATTGTGGGTTGTATTTCTGTGTTTGGAAAAAGGGTTTTTGCCAAAGAAATATTTTTTAATTGAAGAATGTTTGTTTTTAAGTACGTCTGTTGAAGCTGAAGATGGACGTGGGGAATACCCGTAACAGCAGTGAGGGCGTCAGTGGAGATTGTTCTATATCCTCTTGATAACTGGAGGAGGAAGTTCCTCTGGATTGAGTTAAGGTTTGTCTGAGCAGCAACCGACAGGTTACCCCCCCAAATGCCAGCCCCGTAAGTTAATATTTTTTCTATTATTGTTGAGTACCATATTTTAAGAAAGGAGGTGGAGATTCCCCACCTCCTTCCAACCATTTTAGCTGCATTGTGATAGTGTGTGAGAGTTTTCAATTTAAGTTCTTTAATGTGGGCTAGCCATTTGAGACCCCTGTCGACCGTGATGCCAAGGACCTTGATATGAGGAACATGTCTGACACTGACGCCGTCAATTCTCATCACAGGCATTCTTTTCAATTGTCTTGGGTGAGAGAATGTTAAGGCCTGTGTTTTACCTGGGGAGAGAGATAGATCTAGTTGTTTTAGAAGATTATTGAAAAGAGAGAGAGCCTCCTAGCCTGAACCTCCAGATCTTTTCTAATTCTGCCCGAGAGAAGTAACGAGAAATCATCTGCGTATGCGTAAGTTTTGAAACCCCCAGAGTTCAAGCGCAGCAGGATTTTGTTTGCTATGAGGTTCCAAAGAGTTGGTCCTAGGCATGATCCCTGTTGGCAGCCTTTTGATTGAGATCTTTCTGAGTAGCCGTTACCCCAATTAATTAAAATTTTTCTATTGGAAAGGTAGGAAGCAATGATTCCCGCTATATTGCCCGGGCAGTTGAGATCGCGTAGAGTATTGAGAATGTGGGGCCACTCTATGTTATCGAAAGCACCTTTAATATCGAGGGAGATGAGAGTGGTGTATTCTTTAGCACTTGCGTTGAGGGCGCAGGAGCTCCGGATTTGTTCCAAAAGCATTTCGCACGATCTACCCTCTCTGAACCCATATTGGTGTGTATGCAGTAAATTATTGGTTTCTAAAAAGTAATTTAATCTAGTAACGATGAGTTTTTCGAGTAGTTTACCTAGAGTGGGCAAAAGACAGATTGGTCTATATGAAGTTGGCTCAGAGGGGAGCTTCCCCTGCTTCAGAAAGTACACCACCTCTCCTTTTCGTAGAATTATTGGAAAATATTGGAATTTAAGACAGAGGTTTGTCCAGTCAGTCATGATTTGGGGAATTGTGTAGAATGTATGTCTAAGTATTTTAAAATCTATATGATCTGGACCTGGCGCTTTCTTAACATTGAAACTGTGAAAATATTACATTTAATGATTGAAATTTTTTTAAAAATTTGCTTAATTTTTATTTATTACAGGAGGAATCATTATGGAATTTTAAGAATTTGCTTGGCGCTCAACGTGTTAATCTTAGACTGTTCAAGCAATGAACATGCATATTTATGAGGGCACTCCGCTATTCATATTGTAGAACTACCTGGAGTTTCAAAGCGTTCATTGCACTCCTTCCTGCCGATCCCTTATGTGCACAATCTCTCCTAGCTTTACCTTAATTCAAATTTACTTCTCTCCAACTATTTTATAGTGTTCATACACCTTTCACACATTTCTTCATGACATTCATAATAACTCAATATTTAGCATCTCGAGTAGCCAACCTCCCTCCTTCCTTTTACTGAAGCTTAAAACAAATTTGTTGAGTTTTATATTCCACCTTATCTTCCCACAGTTGACAATATGCAGCTTTTAGTCCCACTACACACTGAAGAGACACGAGACAAAGTTTGAAGCGACATGCGACACACGCATGCTCTAAACAGTTTTCAGGAGATGAAGTTGTATTTAGAGCGTGTCGCACGTCGATTCAAAATTTGATGTCTCGTCAGTGTATAGCGGGCCTTAGTCATCAATAGGCTCAACCAAGAGGTTCAATGTAAAACAATATCACAAACTGCACATATTTCCAGGCCTTTAAATTTAAACTACCATCTTTAATAGCCATAAAACCTATCAAGTAGTTTAATGACAAATCTCTACTTTAACGGGATAGAATAAAATTTATTTTTTTTTTAAATCTTTCAAAGACAGCAATTTTAGGACAATTTATATAATCAAAAAAATGATTATTTTAAAATAACCTAATTTGTTTGAGACAAAGAATTAGATATGTTTAATACATATATATTGGTTCTTTAAAGTAAATTTTTGCTGAGAAATATATTACACAAATGAATTCTTCTTACGCAGAAATCTATATCTATGAATGCTTATAGCATAAAACAATGATATTTTAAATTACAAAATCCCAAATGTTTCCTACTTCTGTGGTATAAAAATGAAGTATGATAAAGTTATGAGAGTGTAAATTATTTGTTTCAATAATTTGATTTTCTTCAATATAATCAATATAGAAATATCAAATACATAAATCATATAGGAAGAAAAAAAAAAAAATTATATTTTTCTTAAACTATTAATAATATTTAAATAAAATTTAAAAGTCGAAATTACTTTTCATTTGTAAATTTTACCGTGATAGGCCTTCTCGCAATTATCAACATTCAATTTAAATAAAATAAATAATTAATAAACATTAGAAAAAAAGTTTAACCAAATTGAAATATTTTTCTATGAAAATATATTTATTTATGAAACACAAACTATTTTATCTAAATATGAAATGGATTCAATTAAACAACGTATCATGTTTTAGGAAAATAATCATCTAATAGGTCTAAAGATCTATAGAAAATGGCATTCATTCAATTCACAATTACGTTGAGTTATATCATTTTGATATATATATTTCTGGACATAATTTTTTACGTCTACGAGTAATGAGATATTACCTCTGGAAACGATATAATACACAGAAAGAACCATTAACGTAGAATACCTTTCATTAGTGAGTTCTGACATAAAAGGTTTTTTTCCTTACATTCATCAATTATCATACGAAAGAAAGTAATAATATTAACTGAAAAGAAATAGTTTTTCTTTTATGAAAGAATGAATACCATGATTGTACTTCGTCCTTTCTTTTAGTTTTTTTCCATTCACTTAATTGTTCTGAAAAATCAATTTTAAGGAGATATCGTTTCTCGATATACTTTTTAACTGTTAATTTTGATATATTTATAGACATCTATATGCTAACAATATCAATATGAAAATAAAATTCAAATAATAAAATATCACCGCATATGGAGATTACATTGAAAATTTAATAATTATAAATTAAAGGAGGTATGCAAATGATAAAAATATAATGAATAAAAACGTGTATAGTGAAATTTAAAGTGATATTTATCTACCGCGGGTCCCACAAGTCTCTAGTCCTATTAAGAGTTCATAAAATTTGAAGGAATTGATAGAAGTGGACGCGGTTTGTAAGAAAAACTATTCTCGTGAAGGGGAATTTTACTTTTAGGTAAAAGAAAAAAAAAGTTAAAATTTTCGTCGATAGATGGTGTTATACGTCAGCAAATCGCATATTTTCATGAAAAATTGTCTGTATTTGCATGCATATGTTTACAAACATTTAAATCCTATGTGTCCGCCCTAACCACAAATTACAGTTTGCGAACGAGTTGCACTACCACTAACTACAGATTCAGTCGGCGGTTCTTACCTGAGAGAAAACATCTTCGCCAATAACGCGTCATCAACCAAGTCAGCATCGCAATTAAAACTTCATGTAGCGGGCGAAATAAAATGTGTTAATCATAAAGCCGTGCAAGTTATAGACGTCTGATTTGCGTATTTCTTGTTATGCATCCGTGCAGCACCCTTTATCGACGAAAAATGTAACTATTTTACTAATATATATATCTTTTCTTCATGAGATTAACTGTTTCTGGCATATATTTTTTAATAAATGAGTTTATGTATTAGCAATTCATCCTGTATCAGTCTATATCAACAGTATGTTTTACTAAACACTGAATAAAAATCTCAAAATTTTCTGTGGAAATTTGTTTTTTCCCCAAACATATAATTAACCTAAATAAATAATTAAAATAAAATCTGAACAAGTCTTATTGCTGTAAAACACACATACGTACATAAATAAAATCTAACAGGATGAAAACTTTAAATGCTACTGTTAAGAACTGTTTCCTTGTAGTGAATAATTTAAGAAAGTAAATTTAAATAAAATGCATATCAGATCAATAACACCAAATTGGCATTATTTTTAAGTAGAACTGCGATTTTATTCAAAATACTAAAAAAAGATAGAAATATCAACATAAGGTGAATATACAAAATTCTTAAAATTATCTTTTCTCATTACATGTTTGTCATAAAATGAAGCCCGATGGATAGTACCTTCATGGTTGTTGGTGCTCAGTTTTTTTTTAAGGGTCGATAAATTTAAAATTTGAGACACAACATGATTGTTACTCTGTTATGTATATACAAAAACAATTTTTGAATTGATTTCTAGAATAATTCAAATCAGACTTATTAATTAATGACATAATTCCGTGAATTGATCTTGTGCATACTTGCCAAAATCCTAATTAATATTCCGTAGTGTTGTTAGTCCCGCCCTATTTTTCACACCAATAAACTTTAAGGGAAATATTTTATAAATGGAATTACAATTAAATAAGAAGAAAAATATTCTAAAAAGATACTGGTGTGAAAAAATTTCGGGGCTAACAATACTACGGAATATTAATTAGTATGTTGGCAAGTATGCTTGTGTGAATGTGCACATGACGTAGCGAAGCAGCTTTATGAAAAATTCGATTCTGTGTTTTAAAATGGATTTTTTATTAATCAGGTCATTCTATATTGCTTTAAAACATATTTCTCTCTCTCTGTCACACACACACACTTGCGACGTATTTATAATTTTATCGCAATAATTATGTTTAACATAACATGTCTTATAATGACCAAATTATATTATGGCTAGGATATATAATTTCTATTTAATACATAAAATGAACTAATACGTTGAATAAACTATAGCCATGAAACTTTAGTGATTAAACTCACTGATCTGAAACTGTTTACATTCCGCAGTGTTACAGATTTGCTAACACTGTGTTGACGAAAGGTTATATGCATGTTTCAAATGTATTATCTTACGACGTTCAGTAATTAATTTAATTGCATTAAATTAATACGAATAACACTGAAACATTTAAGAGTTTCGACAATCCAGAAACGCTAATTGATTCAGTTCAATGATTATGCCACTCATTCCCAAATTTTAACACTTTCCTCAAGTAATAATTATAATAATATTAAGACACGTGACCTTATTTATAAAGATTATATTGTATAATATGATTCTGTAAAGACAGAATGAAACATTAGAAATTTATCTTTGAGAATTTTTTTATTGTTTATACAAAATGCACATTGAATCTTGCAGATATGATGAAAATTTGTACCATTCATTAAGCTAAAGACAATGATAAATAGATTATAAGACTTCTTCACACACCATAAGATTTAAGCCAGCACAACCGGTTTCGAAAGAACGTAGCCTTTCTTCATCAGGTGCAAAAAAAAAAAAAAACACGTGCTACTGCCTTGGAGGCAAAATCAAGACTGAAAGCAGGTCAAAATCCAGAGGGGGAGGACCAACACAAACAACCAATAGGAAGCCTCATGCAGGACCAATCAGAGAGGAAAACACGTACACACATAAAAACAAAAGGAGGGAGGGAAAGAATAATCATTTATTATTATTTTTTTTTAAATTAATATTATACTAATAAGTAAATTTAATAAAATTTATTAATTTATTATAATTATATTTTAATTAGAATTATTTAATTATAACTATAACGAAGGAAATTATTTAATTGAATTAAACAAAATTTTCCAGGCTGTAGACAAGAAAGTGGAATCAGATTTTGGTAAAGACAATGAATTCTATGTCTTTTCAGACTCTAGAATTTGAGTTTTTTTAACAGTACAGAAATTAAAAGGAATTTTGAATACTAATATAGGTACAGAGGGTGCTGAAAATATCCTATTCCGTTGCTGACCATTTTTCTCTTCCAATCATTAAGTTTTAAACAAATCTCTCGGAATTACATAAATTTAGAAGATAAAGATACTTAATAAATATTTATTATAGATTTGCTGAATATCGGCAGAAATCATTAATTATAATGCATTTATTCCATAAAATATTTCCATTCCATTAAGACGACAATGGACTTTCAAAATGGCAAAATTGAATTAAAAATTCGATATTTCAATGTTACTGAAATATCAAAATACATAACAGTAAATGTGGCGAAAAGAGTTTTCAATCACCCCCATTGTATTATGAGTTATAAGCGTTTATCTTTGTAAGCAAATATTGAATCTGTTGGAAAATGAAAACTTTAAAAATTTTTTAGAAACTCATTTTTATAAAGTTGCGTCAAGTTAGTGTTCCTTGCGTTTTTTTTTTTTTTTTTTTTTTTTTTGGTTCAATCGTAGTGAAACTTCATTTAGTGGAATTTTCATTGTACATCTTAGGAGGAACCTTAAAAAGAGAAAAATTGTAATAAAACTTAACGTTTTTTTTTTTTTTTTTTTTTGAATAGTAAAAATGTTAAATATATCCATTAACTTTAGTTGAAATCATCTAAATGTACTTGTAAAAATTTATGTGGAAATCGAAATCAAAAATTAATTTTCAAGGGCCTTTTGAAAATTAATGATTTTAATTTATATCGTAATGTGAAAGCTAATTATAATAAGGTATTTGCCACTTCCAAATAATAGAGTTTGAAATTAACTTTTTGCAGTAATAAAATCATAATTTTAGATTTTTTTTTAAAGTCCTCAGTCATCTTAATGATAATAAGGTGTGCATAAATAAATAATAAAAAAAATTCTATTTAACAGCCAAAATATTTTTTCAACTAAAAGATTGTTGCAAATTTATTTTAAATTAAAAAATTTTACTTGTCCATAATTTCTCCAGCATTATTTGATATAATTTTTACTTTATTCTATATTCGATAAAAAAAAATATTGGATTCGTAAAAATATTCGCTTTCCAGTTTTCGATGGATTTACACGTTTTGAGAGATGCAGAACACACTCCGACCATTTTTAGAAAATATCAGTCTGTGCATGGCAAAAATTTTGTGGCGATTGTATCTCAGGAACTACTGCACTGAATTGAATATATATTTATATGCGGATGCCCCTTGATATATGTTAATTTATGTCAACTTTTGGTGTCAAGCGGTAAACAAGTGGTGCTGTTGTGAGGTTATATCCGCAATTAGTCTTGGATCCTATACATATGATTGAACAAAAACTTTATGTATACAAAAGCCATTATGAAATATTATGTCGATTAAATTGGAGGCATATCTGCCGATAGGTGGCGCGGCTATACTACAGTTTTCCTTGCAAAAAGAAAGGATGTCATCTGCATGGGGAAAATTCAACGACATTTAGTGTAATATCTCTAAGATTAAAATCGTTTGCATTCATGATGGATAACAAAAAAAAATAATTTGTATTACGGGAATTTGCATAGGGAAATATAGAGGAAATTTTTTGCGATGGCCACAACTAGTTATTTTATGCAATTTCTTTGGTTAAAGAACAGTTGGAATAGAAATTTATGGTCATTTGATATTTTGTTAAACAAATCGTGTATTTTTAGCCTAGTTTACAATATTAAAATTGCAGAAAAATGAAATCTTTAAAAATTCGCATTCATGTATGGAATGAATTACAAAGCTTCAGATTTCGATAGGAAAATTTTTAATTTATAAAAGGAAACATTTAAATACCAAATGAAAAGTTAACCAAAATGCCCCAGCAGAAAGCTCTGAACAAATTAAATTCTTATTACTTAATTTATTTAGTTATTTAATAAGACTCGAGTTGAAAATTTCCAAATTTTTTTTTATCTTTATTCTTAATAGACAAATTCATAAGAAATTTATCATCAGAAAAATATTTTTTATTCTAATGGATAAGAAAGCAACAAAAGCAATCCAAGTCAAATGAAATAAAATATTAAGAAATAATATTTTCTATTATAATAAAGTATAATTTTTTTTTCAATTTTCGGATGCATTTCTTTGTTCATTTCCTTAAATAGTGTGAACAGCAAGAAACATTATTTCTCACAAAAAATATTCCTTAACGACAACAATTAACTTACGTAATTTGTAAACATTTATACGTAAGATATAAAGTAATATACGTATCATTTCATTAAGACGTGATAAAAGGATTTTTATTTCCATTAGTATTTCGAATTTAAATTTAATAAATTCAAAATAAATTGCTGAAAAGCTTAATAAAGATATAACTGAATTCTTTAAAATAAATAAAATTAGATTTCAATATATATATATATAGATAGAGAGAGAGAGAGAGATTGATAGTGCAAGATACTGTTTTAATTTCATGTCATTTTAAGTATTTATTCTTTTATCGTTTGAGTAATAGTGAAGGTTATTATGGCTGATAAAAGTTAAAATTATTTAAAATCTCGATAAACCAGATTTTATGTAATAAAATCAAATAAGAGATAATAAAATTAGCTTGCGTTTATGTTAGTTTAAAAATAATACACTTAGCTAATTCGAGTATTTATCTAAACAGTTTAAGCATTATAAATAACATAATTTACAAGTGAATAAACTTATACTGCTTAAGTTAACCATAATTGTAATATTTTTTCAAAAGCTTAAAAAGCAGCTATGAGAATATACAGGACAAATTTAACACATTTGTTTGTTTCAGACTATTTTTGTTGTAAATAAATCAAACAGAGTTAATTAGTTTGAAGAATATCAAACATGACAGAAACTAAACAAATAAATAGCTTTATTTACTTCTTTCACGTTGATCTAAGCTATCTTCAATACTGCGTAGGAAAAAACAGAAAAGGTTCGACACAATAACTCGAAACAATATTGAAAATAATGAAACAGATAAATTGCAGGGAAACTAGGAACTGCAAATAACCTTCCTTTGATTAAATCTTGCACCTTATTCTTATTTGTATCAGAAGGAATATTAACAATTTTAATAAATTTAGTTTCCATTCACATGAAAAAGATTTATTTATCACGCACAGAGATTTATTTAACACACGCAGACAAAAAAAAAAAAAAAAAATCATCAGTTACACTAGATAAATATTCCTTTGTCTTTTAATAACACCTGAAGTAGGAAATAAAATAATTTGGATTTGTTATTAACGAGTTTTATTAAGAAAGCCTTAATATTCTTTAATTTTAGAACCAACTAATATATATTATATATATATATATATATATATATATATATATATATATATATATATATATATATATATATATATATATATATATTTTTTTTTTTTTTTTTTTTTTTTAACAGCAGCACTAATGCTATTTGACTTATGTTCGACATTCATTTTTATCAAATGTTTAGTTATTTGGAAAATTTAAGTTGAAACTTTCATAGAAACGGACTAATTTGTATATTTATGTTTAAAACAAATTAACTTTTTATTACCTGCAGTGTTTATAAAGCTATCAAACTTTTGAGAAAGAGGCATTATCAATTACACATGACATAGAATTTTAATATTAATTGCGAATAACTGATAATAAAAGTTACTAACTTTGGTAGATCTTAAGTACTATCGTATTTAAATACTAAAATGTATAATTTTGATTAAAAAGACTTTATATTAAATTATCTTCATTCGAATTAATACTAAATTTACAAAAATCAAATTTTACAAACATGTTTCATTAATGTTACACATATATTTTATTTTGCATGTTTATATATAGGTTTGTAAAAGGGAATTATCTCCATGTAAAAATATTTTGAAATATAACGAGTATTTCTGAAACTTATGAGTAAGGAAAAAAGTCAAGTTTTAGTAAGTGATAACGATTTTTAGTTTTTAATACTAACCAAAATTATAAGAATTTATAAATTTTAAGAAAAAGAATTTGAAGTAACTTAGAAACTTCATTTTTATAATAAATATTTAGAAATCTTAGAAGAGAGGGTCACCAGCTTTTTAAAAAGCATACATGTCATAAATCCTCTTAAAGCTGTAACTGAGCTGATAATAAAAATATCCATCTTCTCGGTAAATACGCCCCCTAGCGTGAGTTATTCTCAATTAGAGTTTGTAAATTGCAGGCTCTTCAGTAATGTACTTTGAAGAATTTGTATCATTAAAATTAATTTTTTTTTCTGATTCTCGTGATAATTATGACTATTTATAGTGTTAGTAAAGTATTTTATTATGTGTTTAATAATTATATTGTGACAGCATTAAATTTATAAATTGAATATTTTATATATGTAGCCATGTGTAAAATATTTACAATCAGAAAGATTTTCCTGTACATCCACATAATCGATAGTTCTGATACTGACATTGCATGAGGGAACAATAAAAGAAATTTAATGCACTAACATAGTAATGGAGGGGGGTGTGTGTGGGGGGGGGAATCAGCGGAAAAATAAATATCTACTTTTAAAAAATTAATAATTATATTGTTACCTACATTATTATATTTTAATGAAAATATATAAAGTAATTTTCTTCGTTACTATAAAAATCACAATAGCTTTTTTATTTTATTTTTTTTTACTTTAATTGCTTCCCCCCCCCCTTCTTTTTAATACTTTTCATACAGTTTAGCATGTATAAATTTATGTAAACAGTAAATTACTTTCCATGTAGTATATATCATGTATATTTATTTTTCAATGGCGCGGTACCTGCAAATGAGCATTGACCGTGAGGTCGCTGAACTGATAACCATTTGTTAAGAAGTACTCAATAGGCGGCCATCGCCACCACTTACATGGATAACAAAATCCATGCTTTGTCAAGATTCGAACCCGGCCCTGCTGTGAGGGAGTTAGGGACGCTAACCACCACAATATACGGGCGACCTTTATTAATGTATGCAATAGTTTTGAGAATGAAAATCTTTTACACAACTGATCATAATGGTAGAAACTATACAAAGTACATTGTTACAGAATCTGTAATTTAAAAACTAATTGAGAATAACTCGCGGTAGGCAGCGCATTTGCCAATAAGATGGATATTTTCGTTGTCAGCTCAGTAAGACCTTTCAGATGATATATAATATGTATTAAATACCTTTAGAACAGTTGGTGACCCTCCCTTGTTAGTTGAAAAAAAATACAAATAGGGTCCGGTGGGGTAAAATAGGTCAAAAACAGCATATTTTACGTTTGCACTTAAACAGCAGAAAATGTATTGGTTCCATTTGTTAAAAAATTGTACAAAATATGCAAATGAATATTCCTTATGACATTTTAAGAGAAATATCTCTGAAAAAAACAAAATTTGTACTTAAAAATAACTTTTAAAATATGCTGTTTGTGACCTATTTTACCCCATGGGGTGGGGTAAAATCAGTCATACAGGGGGTAAAATAGGTCATGCTTTAAAGCTGTTTTAAATTGTTATACAATTTACTTCATGCAAGTAAAATTACAAATACACATTCCTTTTTATGATAAAAACTTTATTTTGTGTTCTTTCAAGAAAAAGTCTCTATGGTCCATCATTAGTTCGGGAAGAACATTTAGAATTTACGATGCATCTACATCAGAAATATCTATCTCTGGAAACTCCAATATTAGGAACTTCAATTTCCACGTTTTTTTATTCCATCAAAATTTTCAGAATATTCATGATTGTGTGAAAGATTAATGCCATGAAATATTTTCTTCGATCTTTTCCTAGGGAATTCCACTTTAACACATTTTCCAACTTTTATGAATTGTTTAGTATTAATGCTGTCCAAATTTTCTTTTTGAGAAAGGCTTTGTTTTTTGTTTCTTTTAAAGTTGATGTTTCTGTAATTTTAGCATATCTTGATTTTTTCGTCATACAATCAATTTTTAAAACAAGTTGGTTGTTAAAATTACTCATGTTTTCTGTTGTGTATGGGTTCTTTTTCTGTGTGCATTTTTCAAAGCTTCTTTAGAAGACAATATTTGATTGGTTGATAAAGTGTTTATAATAGCAGATTTTATGTACTTAAAAAGAGACTATATAAATAGTATCCTGTTCCATGACTGTTGAATTCGCACTAGAATTAATTTGTCAAATTGGTTATTGATGATCTAGATTCATCCACTCTTGCATTTTAAGTTGATGCTAAACTGCAGAGTTTCAGGAGAATGTTGTGTCCTGCCTGCCTTTTGTATGAAAAATTGGCACCCATCTTAAATAAGATGGAATGAAACAACTTTTTGAATTGCACCTACAAACTGAAGGTTTTGATTCATCTTCAATATGTATTGTTTTTTTTTCCCTCTTAACATTAAATTATTTTATATCTATGTGTATGAGATAGCTCTAGAACAGTATTATAATTTAATTTTAAACTAATAATTAGAAGAATACATATGGAGTTATTTAAAACACAAAAAATGTAATTAGTTATTTTATGTTTGCTAAGCCTAACAGGATTCAACACCTGACCTATTTTACCACACATGCGTTTTTTACTCCAAAATATTAATATTTTATTTTTTTTCCCCACAAAAATTTAGGAAATTCATCTTAAGATTATGCTTTTTGGAATATGATAAGAAAATACTGTAAAATTTCCTTTTGAATTAGCTAAAATCCAAAGTTTTTCTTAGCAACACATTCAAGTTTCTAATACGAAACACACAAATAATTACTGGCTGTAACTAAAAAGTATCAGTTACAGTTAATTTTGCATGCAAAATGAATATAAATAATATATAAAACAAGCAAAATTGGAATTTAAAAACTGTTTGGATGTTTTTTAAAAGAGTTTTTCTTAAACTGACCTATTTTACCCCCTGACTTATTTTACCGCACCTGACCATAATGTCATTTATAGGATTTCAATGCAGTTATTGGAGTTTCTTCACTTTTATAATGAAAGATGTGACTAAATGTGATACAATTAAACAAAAATATGGAGTTACACCACTTTTACAATGAACCGTCCATATGTGTTTTACATGTACATAGTATAATTTTTTAAGAGTTGATTTTAGCTTCCAAAACATATAATTGTAAGGAAAGTATTTCAATCATAACGAAAATTTGACTGAGATTTTGATGTTTTTAGGTTCCCCGAATTCATTTTTTTTTTCTATTTTTACGATGTTGTGCGTGCGGGCGTACGTGAATGAATACGGTAGTGCCTAAACGTTTTGTTCGAATGATCTGAATGTTGGTACGTATGCTATAGGTCACCGTATCATGAACTCTAGAGATTTTCTAAATATAGCATTACTTTTTTTTTTTTTTTTACACACTATGTGCTACAAGGAGACTTTTTTTAATCTTATGGTCTATGGGTTTATATTATTTAAAGTGTAATGTCGTCTAAATGCCTTATTTGATTGGGCTGAAAATTTATATATACGTTATAGGACGCCGTCGCTGAAACCGTATAGGATTTAGTGAATACAGCACTTATAGAACTTAACAATACACAATGAAAAATTCGCTATCTTTATGACTTCCCATGCAGCCAGTGATATCCATTAGGCATCTAAATTACATCTAACGATCCATAAAAAGTTACAAAATTTCTAAATAATGTCCATTAAACGTCATGGATATCCTGTACTAATTGTAGATATGCGTTAGATGTTTAATATAGACGAAATTTAGATGTACCTTTTTCAATGTCAAATAGATGTAACATGTTAGATTCAAACAAGATTTAGATATTTTCAATATCCATCAGCTCTAACAAGTCCAACTACTGGATGTTTGGAGATTTATCGGATATTTAACAGACATCCTAATGGATGTAAAAAAGAGTGATATTTGTCGTTCTGATAGATATCTGTAGGACATTTATAGGAGATTAATGGATTATTTTTTAACTTTTATATGTGTTTATAGATGTCTTATGGATGTAAGTATGGCTGTGTGGGTTGCGGGCTCAAATTATATGAAGTGCAGTAGCATTAAATTAAACGTATTATTTGGAGGAAAATACTCAAACACTATTATAATTTTCTCTTGTTTATTTAACGACTTCTCTTCCTTCAATTTGTTTAACCTATTTGCATCGCACAGGAAAATGGAAAATTTGTTCTTATCACCAACATTTTTTACACTTATCCTTTCCTACACAAACCCTAAAATTTTGTATATATTTTGTTCTCGAATCGCATATAGATTGTAGTATTTTATTACGAATCAGGCTGTCTTTTGCTTTGTTATATTGAATGTAAAGAATTCTGCTTCTACATTTCACCAAAGACTCATCCAAGGAAATTTCTCGGCTTGGCTTAAATGCTTCTTTGAATCTTTTCTTTATCATACCCATTATTGGTCTAATTTTACGTAAGAGAGCAACACGCTTCAAACATTCATTATTATCAAAGTACAATTTTCTTGAAGTAGCCATGGACCTATATCGGGACATCACTGTTTTGAAGTATGGCGTTTCAGTGCTCTTGTCCGTACTCAAATAACTTTGCATCGTCGGTTTTTGCACCATAGACATCAATATAATGAGTGCAAAATAAACTTGCAATTTCTCTACAGAAACTTATTTGTAACGTGGATCTTTTTCACCAAATCGATTAGTTTCAGTTACAATATGTTCATTTTTTTTTTTTTTTTTTTTTTTTTTGGGGTGAAAAACAGTTCATAAACGTTCTCTCTATTAAAATTTGTTATGTTTTTATTTACACCACCATCATGTAATTTTTTGCATTTTAGGTTTGTCATTTTTTTTCTTCCTACTCAAAATCACTCGCACTTTGATCACTATCACTACTATAATAAGAAACCGCAGTAAAACGTTTGCGTTTTGTAGGTCTAATTACCTCTTCACTACTGTCTGAAGTACAAACGTTCATTTTTTTCACTTTTTCGTGTTATTTTAGTATGAGGCTACTTCCGATCACCACTTAGTGATTGCGAGTCCAATATGCACGGGTATAATATTCACTTTGTTGATAAGAGTCTAAGCGAAATGCGCGCACATATGCGCTCTGGTGATAATGGCCAGGCAAAATGCGTGCATATGTGCGCTTATGATGTGAATGGGTTAAACTACCGTCAATTAATGGATGTTCAGAATGTCGAGTGGAGTCACTCCAATATTTATTATTATTTTTCTTTTCTATAAAAAGGCACAAAAAATATTCATTGAAGTTATTTCTGTGTTATTCACACAAAGAAACTTCATATAAAATTATTTGATTGATTCAAAAAGATCATAAAAGTGTACGAAAAATTCCTAAAAATTGACGCAAGTTTAACGATCCAAAAAACAAGAATTAAACTTCGTACTCCTGTAATGACAATTCCAATGTATGCTTTTAATCTTCTATGAAAATAATATCCTGACTTTTTAAAAATTTGTACAAAAGCGCAAATAGGTTTTGAAGACAGCTATACTTATAAATTAATTAAATTTTACTGAAAAATATGTTACGTCATATAATTATATTATAAATGAAAATGCAATGATAATTGTTTTGCCAATTATACAATCATATTGCAATATGTTACACATTTTTATCATTCTTTAAATATATATTATGTATCAAAGTATTAAACATGCGCTCTTCAACAATTTACTTTCTCTTACCCATAGGGTCAAGAAAGTATTGTTTTAGGGTCAAATTTTCGAACGTCAGTTTTTGTTATATTTACATGTTCTGAGGTACCCTGAATACTAAAATCATGTTTTTAGAGAATGGCCTGTGTGTGTTATCACCATATCTCAAGAACGAATGATAGCAGAAATTCCAAACTCTGTATTCTAAATGTATCATATAGGGATGCTACAGTAAGCTTTTCGTTGAGATGAAGCAAATGGTTCGTGTACAGGGATACTCAAAAGTATTCAAATACATTACGACTATGGGGGAAATTGCAGGTAAGTAGAGTTTAACATCTATAGACAGCACTAAACCAAATGAAAGAAATACATTTTCTGTAATAGAGGTAGTCAACTGGGGAAAAAAATTGTGTATGCAGGAGCCTCGCATCCCCACCCTCCGGGGGGAAGAGTCCCCCTCTCGAGGGGAGTAAATTTTCATGATGGGTATCTTCCAAAAGAGCTCACCAATATCTTTAAAATGAATGGTTGAACCATCGATCTGCGATAATTTAAAATAAAGTTATCGATTTTTTTTCATTTTCCATTTTTTATTTTTAATGTAATATTGAGAATAAATTCAACTTTTTTTGGGATATTTAGTGTTATACTACTTCTCCAATATGGAAATCGTCTGCATTATGAAAGATAATTCTTTTAAATAATAATTTTAAAAGGTTATTTAAAAAAAACAGAATTATTTTTTAATAACCGAATTAAATTCTATATAAATGTAGATGAATTAATGAAACGGGGGTTTGAGGGGGGCGGTAGCCCCCCCTCACACAGAACTAATTATATAAAACTCTTCCGAAGCCTAATTTGAATTGTTTAACATACATTTACATAATAATACTCGTTATCTTACCTCTCAATTTCCAACCTGTGTTTATAGTATTAAATTCCAGTGTCAGAGAAAGTCGTGCGAGTGACACACCAGATCATTTTTATTGATTTATAAACTATGAGAAAGAAAGTTTTTAATTAAACTTTTTCAATCTCAACAAATGCTGAAAATCTTAACATTATCTCGCTCTTCTTTCGCTAAGTGTTCAAATGATACTTTATTCTTTATTCAATGAATTTTTATGACAGATAATTTTCCGCACTTTTAATAGCATCTTGAGACATGGATATCAAGTACAAGAATTTAAGAGTTCACATGTGCGATACGTTCTATCTTCGTCCGTCGACAACCTTGAACGTCGCTGATTTTGCAGATAAGGGGAAATTGCAGGTGATGGATTTTTAATCGGTGTGACGTAATAGTCTGCTAAAAGAGATCAGAAAACTTCGGAAATTCTTTTTCTTTGATGTGATTTATATATCAAGCATCTTGTAGAAAAGCAGAAGTTAGCTTAAATTTTATCATTATAATATATTTTAAAAGTATTAAAAAAGAAAAAAAAAAAAAAGTAAGTTTTAAATTATGTTGAGACAAGCATGTTTAATTGAAACTTTATTTTATTCTAATAAGCTGGCTTAAAAATAGTTAAGATCATTGAAAGATAATGTTGTATTAGATAGTTATCAGATTTTTTTTTTAATATTTTTTATTTTTAGATTGATAGAAGAAAAACAATATGTACGTTTGTACTAGACATGTGTCTATATTTTTCCGTATCCGTGAGAAAATAAACACCTATATTCGTATCCGTGAGAAAAAAAAAAAATATCCGGATCAGTTTTTTCCTTCAACAGATCTAATACGGATCTTTTGTAGAAATTTCCAAAAAATCAGAAAGAAACTATTTTAATTCATTATCAGCTATCTTTAATGTATAAATAAAAGAAATACAGTGCAGCCTCGCTTTTATGTTCTCGGAATTTACGTTTTCCAGCAATTTACAATTTCTTTTTTAAATCCATCCATTTTTCCCATGTGTGCAATGAATTTCCGCCTTCACTTTTACATTGGCGAAGTTTTGAATTTCCCGCAGTTGCATTTATTATATACAGCGTACATAAAAAAAAAAAAAAAAAACATGCTGCGATTTAATTTAAAACTAATATAAACATCTGAGAGACTGATTCAATAAGGCAGATAATATTTTTTAACAAATAAGCTGAGTCATTAGAACCCAAACACATTTTTATAAGATTGATCATGCATTATCCTTGAGACTGCAAATTTTAGGAAAAAGGAGTTACTGATAAAATTAATTATATTTATATAATATTTAATTTTCACTTAAAGTTAAGACAATGCTAAAGAAAGGGGGGTGGGGTGGGGTGGGGGATGTATATATAATAAAAAATTACGTAAAAAACTGTAAATATATAAAAACTATTTTTTTTTTTTTAATTATTTCTTTTCAGTAAAATTCACATAGAATAGATGAGTTTCATTAAATAAAACGTTATTATTTCCTTGGAAAATGTGCTTTAATTAAATTTTTTGTTGCAGATTTTTTACTTTCTCTTACCTATATACTACGTGAAAAAAAAAAAAAAAAAAAAAAATGTTGAATTACTTTCTTTTCTCTTTCTGGAACCGCAAGTTTTATGTTCTAAAAAGCAAATTTTCGAGCAGATTTTATTACGAAGTTATCAACGTAAAATTTAGGATTGAGCTAGGTATTCAAAATAAAAAATCAGTTGTTAGGAAAGATGTAATTTTGAAATGTATTTCGAAAATATCTAGGTTGGTTGGTTGGATGGGTTTTTACGTCGCACTAGTGCTAAAAATGGCAAAGATAAGGCAATTAACGAAATCGCAAAAATTTTTGTTTTTAGAATAAAAAGCAAAGTGTGTTTTAATACGCGAGATGACAAAATAAATTTTAGCAAATTATTGGCGAGATGCTTTTTTAGCAAGATATAAAATTTTAGGCAGTTTAATGTGGAAATCCCACTTTAAGCGACCATCTTACGAGATGTTATTACAAATAAAAGAAATAGTTCTGTACTGATAAGTATAAAGGATTTAAGTCCATATTCTTGATTTTTCAGGAGACGCAAAATAAAATTAAACTAACTGAAAACTAATCAGAAGAATCGATTAGGAAAAAGGTAATTCGTTGACTTATACCCTTTATACCATTCAGTGATTGTACACCTTGATTTAATAACGGGAAAAATTGAATTAAATATTTTATACCATACATGAATGGTAAATTTCTGACGAACCTTTTTTTACCAATGGATTTTCTCAAAGACTAAATGACAGACTTAAATCCTTTATACCGATCGATTGAGAATTTTTTTTTCCGAGTCTGACTATGTACTTAACTCAAAATCGACATTTTTGGACTTAAATCCTTTATACTTATCAGTACAGAGTTATAAGTTAATTTCCTGTAGTGCGGCTCCCCCCTCCCACCTGTCACTTACTGTATTATAAAAGTCGTTTTTTGGATGCTAATTTCTCTTCATTCAGATTCATTCTTTTCACTTCCTTTTTTTTTTTTTTTTTTTTTTACCGAAAATTAAAATAGGAAGTCTTTAAATATGAAGTTTCGTCGTATCTATAGATTCAGAAGAATCATCCGTCGTCCTCAGAAGATTTATCAGATAGACCCTTCTCCCTCAACTTCCCCCCCCACCCCCACCCCTCCACACACACAAACACTTATACATTCATACACAATGCATAACCTCTAAAAACAACATTTTTGGACCATAAAACTTGCAAATCAGGCGAAAAATCGATATTAAAAATTTTCACCGAATACATTATTTCCATCGCTTACGGTAATCGGGTAATGGAAAAAAATATTGTTGCTTTTGTTCTTAATTATTATGGATTTTTCAAAAAGGTTCGTATCCGTATTCGCGGACCTTGATATAGAAGATCCGTATTCATATCCGCGGATCACAAATTTTTACAATCCGGCACATCCCAAGTTTGTATGCAATACAACAAAACTGTAAAAGTTCGAACAAGAAAT
Organism: Salticus scenicus; assembly: GCA_963930645.1. Lineage (NCBI taxonomy): Eukaryota > Metazoa > Arthropoda > Arachnida > Araneae > Salticidae > Salticus > Salticus scenicus. The sequence continues at coordinate 59,202,301 of OZ005654.1, read as the reverse complement.
AAAGGCTTTTTTTTCAGCAATGTATTTAAAAAAAAAAACGTATATTTTTTTGTGAATGCAATGCATTGCATTGTCATGTTCACCCTCTCTCGCTTATATCAGAATATCTCGCTTTTGTTTTCATTATTTTTTTCTTATCTTATCTTTTATTTATTTATTTTTTTGAATGCATTGTGAAAGCATTGAAATTTGGTATAATTTTATTCACTTTACATCTCTTATCATGGCCTTGATAAAAGTTGCAAGAAATTTAAAGGATCTTAAAAAAAAAAAAAAAAAAATAAGGATCTATCGTTAACTTTTTTTTTTAATTATTATTATTGTGAATAACTTTTCCATCATTAAAATGTAAATGTAACGAATTAGAGGTAGGCACCGAGGGTCCGTGGGTGGACCACTCCTGCCTGTTCAGATAATCGGTTCAGATAATTTTTTTTCAACACGAATACTGTAAGAACTATAGTAGAAAATATATGTAGCGGTGTAAGCAGAGTCTACCTATACTAATTAATTTCGCAGATTGTACATACGTAAGGCATTTCGATATAAATATATATTATTACTTAACTTTTTTAACTGGAACATTTTAATTTATGTAATTATGCGTTAATACTAAGTCAGACAAAATACATACACCCCTTATCAAAATTTTATCTTATAATATTAAATTTTATCAATGATAAATTAAATGTATCGGTTTAAGAAATAAAATTATTTTGTTCTATACATATGCTTAGAGTAAGGAAATTAATTTTATATTTAACTGTCAGAATATTTCTGTACGAGTACATTATTTTACTATTTGATCAATCTAGACATTTATCTTAAGTTAATTTAAATACATTAACACAAAATAAAATATTTAAATGCAGAAAAATTAAAAAAAAAAAATTATGAAAATAAAAATTTTCTTTTTTCAGATTTTAGAGAATTAAAAATAAATTTAGGCTTTTTAAAAGTATAATTTAAATCTAACTTACTAAAAAGTCAAAAACTGTAAACTCAATATATATATAAGTTTCTTCTGAAGAAAAAATGTCATATTTTAGTAAAAGTATGAAAGCACATAACATACAGTCGGTAATAAAAGTATCCGAACACTAGCAAAAATTCCTATATAAAAAAGTAGAGTTAATACTGTTTTGTTAAATAAATCGTTGTCGAATGATGCTTTTAGTCTAAGAATATGATTCGACAAGGATTTATTTAAGAAAACAGTATTAACTACTTTTTTTTTTTTATATAGGAATTTTTGCTAGTGTTCGGATACTTTTATTACCGATTGTACATTAATGATAACTATTAATAATTATCCCTAAATTTAAAAGTATGAACAATGAATATATCAGCTAAATTTGATAGCAATTCGAGCGGTAACAAACAGCACAGTGAAAGTAAAAAACTTTAAATTTATTCTAATAGTTATCTAGAGTCTATCAAATTTACAAGAGTTTTCAGTTAAAAATAAATACTCATATTCTCAAACTTTGTTCTAACTACATATTATTTTACATTTTAATAAAAAGTTAAAAAGTATTTCTAATTTAGAAAAGAATTATAAATCACTAGTATACTTACATCAATAATTAAAATATTTTTAGCGCTTAAAAGGTGTATATAAAGCGAATTTTGTAACATTCCGTTTACTTTTTGCTGTAAGTTTGCACAATAGTTAAAAAAAAAAAAATACTGGAAAGCATTTTCCTTAAGTTGACATTTTTAAAAGTTCAAGTTAAAACGCAAGTATTAACAGAAAAGTAAACTAATTTTTATATATTCACTCTTTGTTTACAGTAAAAATAACCGCATATAGATCAATTCCAACAATAAAGGAATACTAGGAAGCAAAGTGATACCGAATTTCTATAATTATTTTTCTGTTACTATTATTTTTCTTTTAAGTAAGTTTTATGACTTTTCAAACTGTTGTTTACGCGTCTTTCAGTTACAATAAAGGCATAATTCAAACAAAAAAAAAAAAAAAAAAAAAAAAAAGAAAAGAAAAGGCACGGTATTTGTAAGTTTTACGAAAATTTCATTAATGAACATTTCAATATTATAAATAATCTCTAAAAAATAAAGAGTTAAATTGAACACGCGTCATTTGTATTAAATATATTTAAAACACTTTAAACACACGTAAATATAAATTTATTTAAAAGATGTTAAAATTTGTTTATCCAAAGCTTTTCGCTTTAATAGTAAAGCATCAGAGATTTATGATTCGTTTCCATTGCGCAGTTTTAAATATGTTTTCTTTTTACAGTCAACAGTTAAGTCTTTTAATAACGTGATATATTTTAAATATCAGCAGAAAACAATATGAATTCCGGTAGAGGTTGGACCAAGGAGTTAAGAAAATTGAGAGAAGCTGGAACTATTGCATATCATACGAGGTTATTGTAGAAGAAAAAACATCATGAATTAGCAGAAATAAACTATTAACTATTTTATAATATTGTGCCAAATTATTGGTAAAATTGCAGCATCTTTGGAATTTATTGCATTTAATTATATGAATAGCTTCGGAAATGTAAAGTTCTTGGATATTAGATGGTGCTGTAATAATTTTGGCTTTATCCCATATAGGGTTGGCGTTTGTGTTGGCATAGATGAAGTCGACTAGAGTAGAACTATTTGTTTCTTTTATATTTCGTATATGTTCTTGTATTCTTTTATTTAAAGTCCTCTTGGTCTGTCCAATATAATAGAAAAGTTCTTTATTGCTTTCTATGGGAATTTGAGACTCCTCCAGTGGGTCCATTTAAGTCGCGGTCATGAAGGGTTAATTGTTTAATAGTTATAGGAGAACTGAATGGGATAAAGAAATTAAATTTACGTTGTATATAATGTTTAAAGCTATAGAATTCTTTACAGAAAGGGAGACTATTAGTGTAACGAAATTTTAGAGTTGAATCTAGAGTGGGATTATTAGGTTTAATTAGCATGCGATTTTTTATTCTATTAACTAATCTTATAATACTAGATTTACTATATCCCGCAGCAGTACCTATTTGAATAATATTGTTAATTTGTTGTTTTTCATTAAATTTAAAAGTGGTATAATTTATAGCTCCGGTAATGTAGGAATTAAAAAAAGCATTTTTATAATTAGTAGGGTGAGCTGAATCAGCTGGGATCGGTAAAGGGATAAATGTGTTTTTGGAAAAGACGTCAAACCATATAGTTGTATTATTTTCGTTACGATGTATCTTAAGGTCAAGAAACGGAAGCGTACGATTGATCTCAGTTTCAAATGTAAATTTAATCGATGGAAATTTGTTGTTGAGACAATCAATTAAATTAAGGAGTGCATTTTTTGAGTAAGGCCAGGAGATAAAAATATCGTCAACATATCGCAAATATATAGTAGGTTTGAGTATGGAAGTTTCAAATACGCGTTTTTCTAATTCAATGAGTAATAAATCGCATTTTAGCAGCTTTATTACTCATTGAATTAGAAAAACGCGTATTTGAAACTTCCATACTCAAACCTACTATATATTTGCGATATGTTGACGATATTTTTATCTTCTGGCCTTATTCAAAAAATTCACTCCTTAATTTAATTGATTGTCTCAACAACCAATTTCTATCGATTAAATTTACATTTGAAACTGAGATCAATCGTACGCTTCCGTTTCTTGACCTTAAGATACATCGTAACGAAAATAATACAACTATATGGTTTGACGTCTTTTCCAAAAACACATTTATCCCTTTACCGATCCCAGCTGATTCAGCTCATCCTACTAATTATAAAAATGCTTTTTTTTAATTCCTACATTACCCGAGCTATAAATTATACCACTTTTAAATTTAATGAAAAACAACAAATTAACAATATTATTCAAATAGGTACTGCTGCGGGATATAGTAAAACTAGTATTATAAGATTAGTTAATAGAATAAAAAATCGCATGCTAATTAAACCTAATAATCCCACTCTAGTTTCAACTCTAAAATTTCGTTACACTAATAGTCTCCCTTTCTGTAAAGAATTCTATAGCTTTAAACATTATATACAACGTAAATTTAATTTCTTTATCCCATTCAGTTCTCCTATAACTATTAAACAATTAACCCTTCATGACCGCGACTTAAATGGACCCACTGGAGGAGTCTATCAAACTCCCATAGAAAGCAATAAAGAACTTTTCTATTATATTGGACAGACCAAGAGGACTTTAAATAAAAGAATACAAGAACATATACGAAATATAAAAGAAGCAAATAGTTCTACTCTAGTCGACTTCATCTATGCCAACACAAACGCCAACCCTATATGGGAAAAAGCCAAAATTATTACAGCACCATATACTATCCAAGAACTTTACATTTCCGAAGCTATTCATATAATTAAATGCAAAAATGCAATAAATTCCAAAGATGCTGCAATTTTACCAATAATTTGGCACAATATTATAAAATAGTTAATAGTTTATTTCTGCTAATTCATGATGTTTTTTCTCCTACAATAACCTCGTATGATATGCAATAGTTCCAGCTTCTCTCACTTTTCTTAACTCCTTGGTCCAACCTCTACCGGAATTCATATTGTTTTCTGCTGATATTTAAAATATATCACGTTATTAAAAGACTTAACTGTTGACTGTAAAAAGAAAACATATTTAAAACTGCGCAATGGAAACGAATCATAAATCCCTGATGATGCTTTACTATTAAAGCGAAAAGCTTTGGATAAAAAAATTTTAACATCTTTTAAATAAATTTATATTTACGTGTGTTTAAAGTGTTTTAAATATATTTATTTCAATATTACTGAATTAAGGTTCAACAATTTCTGAGCTTTAATTAAAAGTGTGTGTTGGTGTGTTAGGGATTAAGGCCGATTGACAACACTGGGGTCCTAGGCCTGAGGGGGAGTGCCTTCCGTGGAGGTCTTTCTAAGGGGTCCCAGCCCGCATTTACGCAAGTTTCGGAGGAAACCACGGAAAACTCCGAACGGCTAGGCCGACGAGCGCGACCGGGGATCGAACCCGGCACCTCACGTCTACCAGCTTTGAGCGCAGAACCGCTCGGCCGCTGGTGGGCCTTTAATTAAAAGTGAATTATAGTTAAATTAAAAGATTAAAATATATAAAAGGCTTTCTAAAAAGATATAACCAGAAGAATAAAACACGAAAAATATGAAAAAATATAAAACCAGAAGTATATACTAAAAAGATATGATTGGATGAATATGCTAAAAAAATATAATCAGAATAAAGTTTCCTCCGCATACCAATATAGTTTAGAAAAAAATGGAGAAAATTGTTAATTTTTAATATTACTATTTAGATATTAAAATGTATTGTTAAATGATAATATATTAAACTGTGCTTTTGTTTTTATTAATAATTAGCCGCCTTCAATGGCCTTCTGGTTCTCGTCCTTGAAAATTCTGACCATGTTAAAGTCTAGCTAGATGCCGTGGCTCTCCGTTTCAGAACCTAAAACAATTTGTCCGCTTACTACGTAAACATCTTCGAAAATTCTGATTCTAACAAATTCCCATTTGGTGGCGCTCATCTGCCGTCCCCTAACAATTTTGCAAGTATGAACAATCAATTCTTCACTCCCTAAAAACAAGAATCTTTAAGGCGCAAATCCTTTTAAATCTTTTAAACATGTCGATCCCCCTTCCCTCATGTATTTTACACTTTCAGAAGTATGCGCAATCTATTCCCTGTCCCATAAATCTCCAAAACACAAATATTCAAGGCCTTATTTCTATATAATAATAATTTTTAAATACTTTGTTCCCCCATCTGCTCATGTCCCCTATCAAAGCTGAACTTTCAAAGGCATCCACAATCCATTCATCATCCGAAAAAGCATGGATCTAAAGTTTTAGGTCTATATATTGAACAACAAGGAGATATTGTATTGCAATTTCTTTTTTGGGTGTATACCGGCAGAAAACTTATATAATAAATCTGTGTCATACGAGTAAGGTACTTCCCTGTTTTTAAAATAAAATTTGGCAAAGGGTACATGTACAGTTTTATTCAAGAAAAGTCAAATAAATTATTAATTTAAATATACCTTATTAAAATCCTTAAAAAGATTTAGCTAATATATTTCGGCGTCCCAGACGGGGCAGAGCTCGAAATGACAAAACTACAGCTGGGCGGTTTGTATACTTATCTCCTCTTCATACTTTTCTTCATTTCGCTTCGTTTTCTGAAACAGGGGCTGCCATTCTGGTGGCGAACATAGTATAATTCTACCAGAAATTCCACCCCTGTGTCAGAAAACGAAGCAAAATGAAGAAAAGGATGAAAAAGAGGAGAAAGGTTAACAAACCGCTCAGCTGTAGTTTTGTCATTTCGAGCTCGGATGATGGCCCCCCGTCTGGGACGCCGATATATATTAGCTCGAACTTTTTAAAGATTTTAATAAGGTATATTTAAATTGATAATTTATGAAATCAATCCTTTTAATTTTTTAAAATGTAAAAGTCAAATATATAACGTACATGGGCAAAACAAACTGGTAAGTACAGCATAACAAAAGTAGACTGTACTAAAAAAATGAACAAAACTTTATGTGCATAAAAGTTTCGTTTAGTACATGGCATGAAAAATCATTCACCATTCGTTTAGAAAGTCACGATCAGACAAAATATTTCAGATACATTAGCACGATACCTGGAAATTGCTGGAAGTGCATTTCAAATTGCTCTTAGGTGAAACATACTGTGTGGTATGATCATAATTTATGCACAATATAAATTCAACCTAAAATTAAGCGAATACAGTACTCTATCGAATGCGATTCATAGAAGTGATTTAGTACTAAATTTTTCCAAGACTAGGAAAACTGCATGCAAGTGATAATTATTATCTTATACCCATAAAGTAGAGAAAATAGGATTTGAATTCGGAATTTCAACGTTGATTTTTTTTTCTATAATTACGCGGATTAAGGTTCCCTAAATGCATTTTTTTTTTTCAGCAATTAACCTTGTTTATGCCTGTTATCACCAAAACAATAATAATAATAATAATAATAATAATAATAATTGCAGGAAATTCAAACTTGGCATTTTTAAACATCATACGAAGTTGTCACTTAGAAAGTTCGTTTGAGATTGCTAAGTTTGAAGGAGTGGGTTTGTTTGAAAATTATCTGAATAATTTGGAATACACTTTTAAATTTAATAGCAGCCCTATTCACTTTTAAATAAGTAAATAAATAAATGTAGATATTAAGTACTAAATAGGAAAGGATGCCCTCCTAATACAGATATATATGTAAGAGAGAAAAAAATCTTTTTAGAATTAATTTCAGCTGTTTATAAAATTCGGTTATATATAGTACATGTTATCTTAGACCTTAATCTTAGATCTTTAGAACCTATACTTTTTTTTTTTTTTTTTTTTTTTAAATAAAGAGATCTCTAACATTAAAAAAACAAATAATCGTAAAAATTGCTAAAAATTTAACACTTTTAAGGCAATATATTTATTGACAAAATGGTATACATATGTGTATATATTTTTTATCAGCATATCTCAAGAACAAAAAGTAGCAGAAAATTCAAACTCAGTGAACGTAATTGGTGAAAATATAATACTTCACAATTTTACCATGTCCAGCAAAACTGCTAAAAAAATATTAAAGTTGATACGTTCATGGAGTAATGTGAGTGAAAGTTATTTTACAAGGAAACATTCAAAAAGGTGTCATCCTCAAAAAGTATTGAAAAAAATGTGCGATTCTACTCTTCATAAAACACCAGAAAATGAAAAAAATTATCGACTGAAATTAATTACAACGACCACAAAAAATTATCAAAATTAAGCATATTTGGCGATTTAGGGCTGTTAGACGATGCGTTTGCTAGCACCGAGATTGCCGTGTACGAACAGAACCGTGTTTTGCTTTTCCGCCAAGTACTCAAAATCAATCGCCTAGCAGTGTAGAATCACCATATATGCATAATTTTGATAATTTTTTGTGGTCGCTGTAATTAATTTCATCCGATACTTTTTCCCATTTTCTGGTGTTTTATGAAGAGTAGAATCACATATATTTTTTTCAGTACTTTTTGAAGATGACATTTTTTGAATGTTTCCTTGTGAGTAATTTTGAAATAAACTTTTAAATTTAATAATACATTTAAATTAGATATAAATGTAGGTATTATATTCGTTTGGGGGTTTAAGAGGAAGGCAGCCCACCCTCACTCGGAACGGTGGGGAATATGGAATAGGTGGGTAAAATGGAAGACCATTATATACCGCATGTAAGGAGCTGCAACCTATCGGAAGCACGTCAAACTTCTTCACCGAGACTCATATATAGTAGTGCAACTAGTGTCAGAGAGAAAATCAATTTGTGTGTCATACAATTTCCTTAGTTTATCACGATTCAGACTTTTTTGGAGGTAAGTATCACGAATTCTACAATTTACTTACGAAGCAGTAAAATGGTTGAAAAAAACTTAGTATCATTTCTGGTGGAGTTAGTTAGCAGTCTGATTCCCATAACCCTTTCTGACCCAGACCGTACCAGACCCAGATCGCACCAGACCCAGATCGCGAGGGTTAAGGCCGGTTTCCATTGCAGTTGGAAGTTCGAGGTTCAAAAATCCATTAATCACGCTCCTGACAAAGAGCCAAATGCCTTGTCATCAGTTGTAGCCTTTATCAGATTGCGCAGTTACTTCAAAGAAAAGCATGCAAAATTCACAAAAATATATGCCTCTGGCCCCTCAATTATCTCAGCTGGGGGTTAGAACCAGGGATTTTCTCCCTTCGAACCAACCGTTTGAACCAGGTCCAACCGATAACCACATCAAAGGATTCTGAATAGCGCCGCTCGAAACGACTTCCAACCTACCTCAGTGGAAACTGCACATTAGACATCCACGACATCTACTTACATTTTTGCATGTGAAACAGTCGTACGTAATAAAATCAGGAAATGAACGATCAAGCTAATTAACAGAAAGTGTAAATTACATTTTTCAATCAACAAATGTCCGTTATAGTCCATATTTTTCTTTCGGTTTGCAAAAACAGGTGATGTAATGTTTTAAGATAAAAATGTTTCGGGTCGGAAAGGGGTAAACCTATGTCTACCAAAAGGTGGTTGAGGTTAATTTATTTTTCAAGATGGCGATTCGGGTAAAATGGAATAAAAGTTATTCCATACTATTTGCGATTTTTGAAAAACTTTGATGATGATAACTTTTCCACTTTCTGTTTATTTTCAATAATAATTTCAAAGTAAAGTTTTTATATTGTAATTATTAATGATTTTCGGTAAAAATACTACCTTATTTCATATCATGCTTTAAGGTTTTTTTTCTTTTTTTTTTTTTTTGGGGGGGGGGAGCGGGGGTTCATGACTATTCTATATAACTTGCTAGGTCCATATTACCCGAAAATAACTTTGTTTTCTTCTCAACTAAAAATTTTGCATATAAATTATTTTTTGTAACAAAAAATCTTTAAAAGAAATTAACAACGCTTGAAAGTTTGCAATAATCAAAATCTACAATAATCCGAAATACATCAGTTTATGATAACAAAATTCAAATAGGAATGGTTTTCCATATTCACTTACTTCGCCTATTTATCAAGAAAACAGCTCCTAAACCAAATTTGATTTTTTAACGTAGGTTATATTGCACGTACTTGTTACCTTACCCTTTAATCTACAATTTGCTTTTATTGTATTAACATGCAGTGCAAGTTAAGTCTTACGAGTGTAACACCAGATTATATTTATATGAATAAAAGCAAGCATGTCTCGCATGATTTAAAAAACTCTTCACTATTCCTTTATAGTGGTGCAAAAAAAACCAACTTCAAAATATACTTTTGGGGTTTGTAGAGTTTTAGGCCGATTGACTGCGATAGGGTCCTAGACCTATAGGTTGCATGCTCTCCTTGGGTATCAAAATATAGAGGGGCTATACATACAAATTTATAGAAGAGCATTTCAGACTGTGCTGTGTGTTATTAAAGTAGGATTTTAAGTACATGATGTGGTGTGTACACAATTTTTAGAATAGATACAGGGCTACCAATAATTAAATGAAAATATTCTTTGTTTTTAATCAATTGATGGAAGTGCTTAACTATATTTTACAATGTCTAATAAAACTGCTAAGGAATGAAAATTAATTCCTTATGACCATACGTTAAATGAAGTGCTTTTAATTTTAATTTTTACCGCTTGTTTCTGTATGTGTTTTGAGGTTCCTTGAATATCAAAGTTATGTTTCTAATTATTAATGTTTGTGTAAACTTTGTCAGCGTTATTTAAGAACAAATGGTTAAAGGAAATTCAAATATGGTATTTTGAATTTCACGTGGGATTGCTACTCAAAAGTTTTGAATAGGATTGTTAAGCTTCAAGGAGTCTGAGTAATTTGTAATAAACATTTAATAAGAGCTTTCTATATAAATAGTAGGTCCTGAATTCAGATTGGAGGTTGAAGGGAGAGGTATCCCCACCCCCAATCACACAAAATTATCTGTCAAATAAAACTGTTCCTAAACCTTTTTATTTATTTTTTTTTTTTTAACGTAGGTTTATACATACAATGCTCGTTCGTTTATTACTTAATCCTTAAAAGGAAGTCGCGTGAGTGCTACGCCAGAATTTTATTTAATTTATTGTATTTATTGGGAAAAAAAATTGATATATTAGAAGATACTAAAATTATTGTAGATTAAATTTAATTGAAATTGTGAAAGAAAATATTTATTTAACTTATGACGTCATTGATTACAATATTTCATTACTCCAGTTGACTGTTGAAGTACATCCATTCAGTAATTCAATATGGCTGCGACTATTTTATCCCTAATTTTGATGAAACGATTACTTTGGGGGGGGGGGGGGGGGCTGACCCCCACTAAGAGAGTGTTTAGCAAATTTCAATTCTTTCTTCTCTTGGGAGAGGAGAAGGGCAGGTGACAAAACCTCCGTACCAAAATACTTCACTATGAAGAGATTCCTTATGGGAAGACTAGGTACAAGTTTCATTTTAGATTTCGGCGATTTTTGAATTTTTGATTTTAAATCTGGGACAATTTTGGAAAATCCAGATTTTCGAGTAGAACTCTTTAAAAATGGCACAAAATGTTTAAAAATAGCTGTATGCATTCAAAAGCATATTTCTAAAGATTTATTTTGGGTTCGAAGGTACCAGAAGGCAAATACAATAGTACTGTTTTATCATTATATTTGAATCACGTAATCTATAAAAACAGAGGTCACTAATTTTGGCATGTCATTTGGTGTGAGCAAGTTACTCGCATATTCTTTAAATACATCGAATTCATTTTAAAAATATTAAATATCTAATTATAAATTAAAATAAATAACTTTGAGGATATTTTCAGTAATAAACTCATTGATCGCCTTTTAAAATATTGCAATTTATATGAGGGATCTAAAATGTTATTTAATTTTCTGTTCCCCATAATAATCTTTTTTTTTTTTTTTTTTTTTTTGCAATTCAGAAAGGATTTTCAAAGCAATTATCAGAATAAATCTATATTTCTACCCATTAAAAAAATAAAAACGATTTTTGTTGTAATTTGTTTTTGGTTTGTTTAACTTTAAAAAGCTATTATCTTTTAGTTTAGACCTTATATGGAAGTCAATTGCGGTTAGATTTATTCTAAATGTTTTAGTTTCAGACTTAATGTTGCTCTGACTAATATAATTACTTTTCTTTTGCACCTGTTAACGGTTCTTGTTAGCACCCAAAATTAAGCCAAATTAAGGGTTGTAATATTTCATCCGTCACTTCAGTTTTCAAATTTTTCCATAGACATAACATTAACACTAAACCTACCGATACTTCATGTATACCTATTCCTACCACAGCGGTCAAGTGACCCGTCTTTAAAATGTTATATATATTAATATGTATAGCAAAAATATATTATTTAGTACAATTTGGTGCATGAAACATGGACGATGTGAAACGGTTTTTGCAAGAAATTCTGACAAAGGGTTTAAAATGGGTCATTTGACCCGTCGTGGAAGGTTTAGTGTTAAAGCAAAAAAAAAAAAAAAACTTATTTGGCACAATCGGCTGATATATTCACAGCGATAACATATCTGGCGTTAAACAGATAGGAAGTGTATCATGCTTGCTTCATGACTGACTTGAATCAGTGTGCAAGTAATTACGTAGATAAATTTGCTCTCTTTCTCACTTTATTATAACAGTTTATTAGTGTAGACGAACCTGGTCTGTCCTCGGCCTTTTCATATTTTAATAAAATTTTACTATCTTTAAAGAAATATGACAGATAGTATTCCTTCAATGCCTACTGTTTTGATATATATATATACATATAAGAGGATTAAGAATTCTGGCTATATTTAGTTATGTACAACACCTGCTGTAACGGAATTTTTCGAAATTTCCTCTTCCCCATTTTAGGGGCGGAGGGGGGCACATTTCCATCTGTAATACTTCTACAAATTACTTAATTCAGGAACGAAATTTTTGGGGTGCGAGTTTATTATGTGTATATAACAAACGCAGTAAAGTGTTTTTATGATATTATCCCTTAGAAGTGCTCTAGTGTGTGACAAAAGCACGTTTCTGAACGTAACCCTGTTTCAAATTATTTCATTAATACGGTTACTGGTGAGTATTTGTTTTTGGACCTGGTAATTTATTGCACTTACTTTCGGGTCAGTAAATTTAAGATAGGTAGATGAAGGAGGAAACGTGAAGCGCTCGTCTGTATGGTGCGCTGTTGTACACAGTGGGTTACCAGGACCCAAAATAGTGCTGGCGGAAAGACGTTCTGAAAGGATTGATAATTCAAATTCTTGTGTGGATACGTTCCTTTTCAGACACGTACTCCGGTAAGATGCAGTTGCAGGTAAAGGGGTGAGCAGTGCATGGTGCGGGCAGGAAAACCGATGCTGAAGGCAACAGGAACTCACAAAAAGGTTGAACGAAATTAACTTTTGGGGATTTTTATTATTATGCGATACAGAATTTTAAAAATATATACTTTAATATAATGATTAGTGAATGGGACAAAACCTGCAGGTAAAAAATAAACTAGTAGGATTAAACTATTTATTTATTTGATATGTTTTTCTATTTAACAGTAAATAATGTGAAAATTATTTTAGTCCATTATATGTAATAGAATTGCAACAAAAAGCTTCAGCTAATGAATAGCGTATCAGAATTAACTTTCATGACGATTGTAAAAAAATAAAAAAGGCTGATTCGAACATCTGATAATTTTTTTTAATTATCTAAAACTTTTTTTTCTTAATCTTTAACCTGTTTGAAATTTCCTTAAAAATAAAAATTCCCCCTCCCCCCCCCCCCCCCCCGATACTTAAATACACCTCTTGTGAAAGTCTGATCGATATCCACATCCTAGTAATTACATATAAAATTTTTATACGATACAAATATCAAAGTGGCATAAAATTAACAATGAAAATTGAATATCTAGAATCCATACTATTAAGGTAAAGTGTACATTTAGTTCTCTACTAACACCTGAAGCGGTAAGTTTAAGCCACAGTAAAGTGAAAGATCAAAAGCAGAAGCCCAATTAAAATAATCTTCGCATATGGTATCGACTGTTATCTGTACGTTTTAGTTATTTTTTTAGTCTTAGACGTATGGAGTGAAGAGCAATAATGCAACGCTTTTCAAGAACATTGCTTTTACTAATTTTCCCGGATGCATGAAAACAGCCTTTTCTTGTAGTCTTAACAAGCCAAATTTTACCTAAAATCTTGTTATACTATAATAAATTTTCTCTACTAACAGCTTAAAAACGACTAAAAAGTAAAAACTGATTTAGACATCACGATTTCTAATGATGTTATATACTCATTGGAATATTCATATTGTTACAAAAACATTTAAATATTTGTGTGAAGTAATTGGTTCTTAAATAAACAGGCAAGTTCCAGTCCAGGAAATTAGTGAAACAAGCCCCCCCCCCTCCCATGCCCCCTTAAAAAAAGTACTCTAACCACAAAAGTTATAATATGATACCGCAGAAAATAAATGTAGTAGTTTATTTCAGAATATAAATTTCACAATTTATTACAGAGAATATCGCATTAGAAAATTCACAGCTCACGGTCCACTTCCCTCAAGTGTAAATGACTTTTGTTCTCTTCGGCAAAAATAGCGAGAAATTATAGATTATCCAAAAATAATTAACTTTTTTTTAAAAATTGAGAAGGGTTTACTAAATCTAGCTAACCTGAAATAATATATTCCGTCAAATTTGGTCGCTAATCAAGTAGCCAAGTTTGTCGTCAACGCAAATTTTCATCTTTATGTCGATTTTGGCTATTTGTCGTGGAATGTGGTGACTTGGCGACCAATTTTAACGAAACTTTCTAGTTAAGCGTCGCCAAACTTTGTAAATTTGAACAGAGTTCTGAAATTTTCATTGATTCATTGGTTTCTATAGGCAAAACTAACTTTTCCGAAATTTCTATAAAAGACACAAGACCATAATAAAGAAGAGGTATTGTTGATTGTAGACTTGAACTTGTCTATTACTTTATGTGCTACTTCTCATATGCTGTTATAGTAAAGTTGAAGCAGATAGCAGCTTTTTCATTTCCATGAAAGTGGGCGATGACTCTGTGTCTAGCTGCTTTATGCTTTTATCTTGCTTTATGCTCTATGATTAGTTTCTTTTAAAATCTCTATGAAAGTAGGTCACATATAATGGTGGAGAGCTTTGTATTTTTGGTCATTATGAATATAATTTTCGTAAATATCTCAAAAACCGAAAGTCACAGAAAGACTAGCAGAGGAAATGCACAACTAGAAATTATAAAAATCTACATATCAATTTGCAAAGTTCTATGTTTAATCTTTTTTGAGTTATGCGAGATAAACAAACCCATACATTACTCGTGCATATAGACGTTACGTGCGATCGCAGAATCATGTAAAATTAAACATCTCTAAAACGAAAGCTTGTGTCAAGACCAAATTTGGAAATGAATAACTAGACGTTTTGATAGTCATATAAATGTACAACAATCTGCGATCAGTCGTTCTTAAGATATGCATCAATCAAAATTCATTTAGCAAATCAGAATTTCAATACTCCTTTATACTTAATATAAGAAAATAAAAAGCGGTTAGCATAAATTACAAATCTTTTTCTATCTATATTTATACGTTTATAACACTTAATCTGCAATTTATTTAACATCCGTGACATATATATATTTATATGTAAGACATGTCCCCCCCCCTTGCTTTATATGATAGTGAAAGTATTGTTTTGGGGGCAGACTTCCGAATTTGAGTTTTTTAAATATTTTGAGGTCTTTAAATTCTACAAACAAGTTATTAGTTTCTAGACTGTATATTCACCAGACTATCCAGAGAACAAATAGTAGCTACAACCATACTTGCCAAACACCTCACTATGAACCGTACAATTTTTAGTACCCGCCTTTTTTTCTGCACCAATAATTTTTTAGAGTAATTTTAATCTTAACAACATTTGGAGAGAATTACTCTAAAAATATAGTGGTGTGAGAAAAGAGGCGTTTTCTTAGGCGTTAATAATTGTACGTTTATTAATGAGATGGTTGGCAAGTATGTAATACGGAGTTTCCATCATTATAATTTATTCCAGACCATTTTTAGCCCTGCCTCCATTTCACACCAATTTAGTTATAGGATGTTTTTTCTCCAATATATAACTATGATAAAATAGGAAAACAATTACTATAGCAAAAAACGGTTTGAATTAAAGGCGGGACTAAAATGCTTCGGAATAAATTAAAATGTTAGGAACTCTGCTAGTAGTCCTAACATCAGTATTCTAAAATATGTATCATATAGGGTTGCAGCATTACATTCTTCTACAGATCAAACAATTTGTTCCTGTACAGGAATACACACAAAGCCAAGATATTTCAGATACTTTAAAGTATATGGAAGAAATTTCTTGTAGTTGCAATTTAACATCTATTGGCTACACAAAATGAAATGAGTATACATTCTTTATATGCATTAAACATGATATAGAATTCACTGATCATTCCTTTCAGGACTACACAAAAGCACTTTGATGTATTGAGTTATACTTAAAAATTGCTGGAAATTTATTTCATATCTGGCTGTGTTTTTCATATAGGACTAAATTTAAGTACACAATGTGGTATATATATACAGGGCTGCCAACCTAACCCGGTAAATTGTTTGTACCGCCCCTTTTCCTACACCACTTAATCTTTAGAGTATGTTTTCTTAATTCATCGTAAATATATTTGAAAAGAATTACTCTAAAAATTAAGTGGTGTAGAAAAAAGGGTGGTACAAACAATTTGCCGGGTTAGGTTGGCAGCTCTGTATGTATATATATAAAATTTACAGAAAATATACAGGGCTACCTAAAACAAAGCAAAAGCAATTCTTTTCTATTAAATGTAAATGATGAAAATGCTTTTCTATAATATTTTAATGCATTCTTGGCTAAACTCTTATGCTGTTTTTAGCAAATGATCTTTTTCGATGCGTGTTATCAACATAACTTCCTAATGTATATTTTTACTGCAGAATTGTTTTCAAATAGATTTTATACATTATGTTTTATATATTCCTGTATAGAAATTTCTGGTGCAGAAAAAATAGATAATCTGATAATATATTTTTATAACCCTGGGGATAAAGAGTTAACACCATGTCTTTTATGTGCATTTTTTGCTTTATATAGAAGCATTAAGCACTAATGCCGAGCTACTGTAACGGAGATGGGACAGTTGAAAATAAAGCCATGTCCATTTTTCCCCCCCATGACGAATGTAGTTTACTATAGCACATTAAAGACATGGTGTTAAGCATTTTTACAAAATTAACATCGTGTAGTTAGGGGTTCAGATTTTTAAAACGTAATAAAAACTAAAATGTAGAAATCTTCAGTTTATATTTGTAAAAATCTCTATGGAAGTTTTATTGTGTTTTAACGCTGAATATTTATCTTATGATCTTTCAAGAAACATGGCTGCATTTACAAATCTAAATCCTGTAAATAAAAATCGGGTGGACAGCATTAATTTTATATATTACAGACATTTAGTCTTCAGATATTCCAAAGCTATTATAATTCAGATAAAATGATAGATTATTTTTAATGTGTTTAAATTAAATAATTTTTTTTTTTTTTTAATTTGGTTTAATCCTTAAATGTACGAATTTTTATTTTAAATAAATAACATCTGAAATCAACCAGGAAATATGCGAGGTTAATGGGTAAAATACAAAAAAATAAATAAAAACACATAGGATTCACTTTAGTATTTGTGAAGTAATGTAGAACTGATTTTGCATATTGATGTTTTTTTACATCACAAAAGAAAAGCTACAATTTTTCTTGCAAAAAGTTACCAGTATATGCAAAAATTTAACTACTATTCGTTATTCTTACCTTGTTCCTATCCGAAAACAATTTTTCTGTATGTTCTTACTACTTTTTATATAAATAATCATAATTCGTAACACCCGCCGAAATGAAATTTTACTCCGATAACGCACAACAATGAAAATTGTCTCACGGTAAAAGCAATAAATTGTTAAAGATTCTAGCTGCGTTTCGGAAGCGATAAAATAGTTTTGTTTAAAAAAAAACAAAAAAAAAAACAAAAAAAAAAAAAAAAACACTATGCAAAGGTTTCTACACAAAGAAATATGAGGTTTTACAACAACATACGATGCAGATCTACATTGCTATGTATTTAAGGGTAAATAAAATTTTTTAATTTGTTTTGAAACATATATTTTCTCAATACTTTGGAAGAGGGAATTTGCCATGAAATAGTTTAATTCCAATATCTTTCATATCGTTTAGGAAACATTTCTTAAAATAATTTTTAAGTAATGCATAATTTTAAGTTTTCTCACTTTTTTTCTTTCTCTTACCC
This sequence comes from Salticus scenicus, assembly GCA_963930645.1. Classification (NCBI taxonomy): domain Eukaryota; kingdom Metazoa; phylum Arthropoda; class Arachnida; order Araneae; family Salticidae; genus Salticus; species Salticus scenicus. The sequence continues at coordinate 59,184,373 of OZ005654.1, read as the reverse complement.
ATATACATGATATAGAATGTATTGTTTTTTGGGTTAAAATTTCGAAATTGAATTTTTCTTATATTTACACGTTGAGGTCCCCTGAACCGAAAAATCATGCTTTTACCGTTTGGTTTGTCCGTGTGCCTGTTATCAACCTATCTCATGGACAAATATTAGCAGGAAGTCCAAACTCTGTATTGTAAATCTGTATCATATGAACTTCGAGATTAAGCAAATGGTTCATGTACAGGGGCATGTAAGAGAATTCAAATACATTACACGTCTATGGCAGAAATGTCAGGCAAGTATAGTGTGACACCTATTGGATGCCCCTAAAAAATGGCACAAACATTCTCTTGTATGATTAAAAACATGTTTGGTGTAGATTTTAATAGGAAAATAATTCACTATTCGTTTACAGGGCTACACAAATTATTCAGATTATTTGGGCTATACTTTAAAATTGTTGGGAGTGTAGGGGGAAACTAGAGGGGCTTGACCCATAGGGAGATTTAACCCATGAGGGTTTTTCCTATGAAAGGAAAACTTCAGAAAAATGTTAGTCATTATACTGATTGACTAATCATACAACAGCCTTTTGTAGGGAACAGCCATTGCAAAATTGCCAGTGGTTTTCTAGCAATATAGTGTTGATTGATATTAAATCTTTCAAGTAAATTTTCAAGATTTTTGTCTTTGTTAAATTTGAAATTTCAGTTTTGAGGCAAGTCGATTTCAAAAGTATAGCTGTTTTAGTCACTGTCTTAGCCACATATTTGTTTTATATTAGCTTCATATAACTGTAATGCAAGTTGTTAAAAGATTAGGATTAATAAAACAACGCAACTTAAGGAGAGTTCACTCAAGGAAACGAGGGAGACTTGACCCAATCTTTAACACTTTCGCGACCACATGCTTTTCTCTTTTTGACAGTAAAGCCCGTCTATAGGCGTTATTCTCTCGAATTACAACATTTCAGGATAAAAGTTTCTGTATTCATATTACGAATGGATATACATTATATTACTTCTAACTAAAGTAGTTGTATCCATAGCGTATTGATTATGAATATTGGGCATATTCTTAAAATATAAATAATATACACATTCTGAAAGAAATGCCCACTGGCAGAGTTACAGATTTAATGAAATAGTTAATTTAATGTTTTTTGTTTAATTTAATGGATTTTTATCCTGTGAATATCTAAAATATTGTGACTTAGGCCTAATGATTTCATAAGAAAAAGTAAAACATTGTAAATATTCAGGCTTAATGAATTTTTATTTAAGAAACAGCTAAAATACTTTTAATCATTGAGCCCAGTAAGCTGTTACACAATACATAACAGAAAAGAAGGATAAGAATATTTTAGCTGCTTTCACACCAAACAGAAGAGAAATATAAGAAAAAAAAAAGAGGGAGAAAGAAAAAAATATATAAATAAAATGTTGACAAAAGAAAGGCAAAAACTCTTAAGATGAAAGTACAAAGCATGAGAAAAACAAATGAAAGCACTAAATTTTTTGTGTTCACTAAAATCTATAAAATAAAACGGGAAAACAGTTTAAATTACAAAAATCTGTGTTTTTCCTTTTAATACCTATGAGTTTTCTCACTTTCCTGAGAAGGGTCATGTCTCCCTAAGTAAGGGGTCAGGTTTCCCTAGTCTTAGGTACACTTGATTTAAGTGTTGACTTAAGGATTCTTAACATCATTTCTGGTAAGAACTGTGCTATCATTTTTTAGCCACAATATGTACAAAATAACAGACTGCTTGTTCTTACTTTTTTATTCAGCTCCAACTGTTACACAAAAAATATGAAAAATTAAAAAACCAAAAACCGGGTCCCTAGTTTCCCCTATTTCATTTTGTGTTAGGTGTTTTTAAAAAAAGACTAAATTTAAGCACACAATGTACATATAATTGATAGACAATACACAGGACTACCCAAAATTAAGCTAAACATTCTTTTCTATTGAATGTAATTGATAGAATTATTTGCTACATTTTATTATGTTGACGAACAGTGTTCAGGAAGGAAAATTCCTTTTTCCAATCCATACTGTAAAAGCATTTTTAAAGTTTTCTTTACAACTCTTTTTTTTTTTTTCTTTTCTTTTTCTTTCTTTTTTTTTTTTTTTTTTTTTTGTAATATAATATATTTTTAGGTGCCCTGAATACGAAAGTCCAGTTTTGGGCGATCGATCTATATGTATATCTGTAAAGAGTATAATTTAAAAGTAAATAATTGCAGAAAATTAAAAATTGTTATCTTAATGTTCATAGGAAGTTTGCAAGTGTAACCCTTTGACAATCATATGTTTCGCAGCGAAACCAAACATTTGACATAATTTAACATTTTTTTTTTTTTTTTTTTAAAGCATTTCTCTATTATTTTAATCAAGTTTTAAACTTTTGTTCCTTTTCTGTTCATTAGACAGTTAGTAACACTATTCTAAAATTTAACAAATAATTCTTCAAAGGAAGCTAAATGCATAAGTCACTTGAAGTTTCTTAGTGTGTGCGAGTGCGAATTGCTGGTTTGATGACGCACTCATGTCTAGTTTTTTTCATTTAATTAAGAGCTGGACTATTATCTTCACTTGAAACAACTTTTACGAGTTTTTTTAGTCGATAATGTTTACTTACAAAGTGTTAGATTTATTAAATTAAATATATTTGAATTTAATAATGTTAACTTATGGATGTTTCAAACAAAAATTCATCGAAAAGGAACAATTTTTTTTTTTTTTAAATAAATATTTATGATCAGCTGTGTATCTAAAAGCCATTTTTACAATTAGTTTAGTAATTTTTAAAATAAATTAAGTAGTGAACGTTAAAGGGTTAAAGGCAAATTAATAATAGCTTTTTATTTTTTAATATGAATGAATGCAATATAAATTGCTGGAGAGTTACGGGTGGCGGTAGCATCTCACACAGAATTATGCGTCAAATAAAACTATTCCTTAACGTAGATTATTTAAGAAGTAGATTAGATTTTGCTATTTCCTCTTACTGATCTTACAAGCTAATCTGCAATCTTTAAAGTATTGAAATGCAGGTTAAGAGAAAGTTGTTTGAGTGACTCAGATTATTTAAATTTGTGGAATCTTTCCGATCACAATTATACGAAATATTTGTATATTATATATAGCTAGATATAAATTAGAAATGTTGTCTTCATAATTAAATATAAAAATATGTACATTTTTTCTTTAGTAGTTCAAATTGTTTTATTGAAAATCTTGAAAAGAAAAATATATACATATATCTATGGATTTTTTTTTTTTTTTTTTTTTTTTTTTTGGGGGGGGGGGGGAGAGAAGTAACACTACGTAAAAACCATGAAGAACTTTCATCAATCGGCACATTCTTTTCAGCTTATCACTTGTAACTTACTGTTTTATCCAGAATAATATTTTCTATATGAGAAAGGATATTAAAATACCAAAGTGAAATAACAATAAAAAATGAAATTTTTGTATGAACAACTAATATTTCTGGAATTTCATTTAATGAAAGTTTATTAGTACGACAGATAACGCTATTTTTATTTATTTGCTTTTAAATATTCTGACAGCGATTTTGCATTCTTAGCATTTTTCTGACCATCACCTTCAGTGAACGAAATTTATCCTTTATATAATATTTTATAATTTAAAATACGTAAAGCTGGAAGTCATATCTGTCTGGATTTTCAGTTCGCTATGCAAAGCTATGCTATTCAACCGATCGCTACAAATATTGGTACACTTATTAAGCTAAGCAAAATCTAGCTATAGCCGTATTTTTTTTTTTTTTTTTTTTTTTTAAGTTTAGCTTAATCAGATAATTCAAAAGATGTTGAATAAAAACTCCATTTTAAATTTAAACGTTATTATAGAAATACATATATAGTATACCAAAAATAAACTTGTGAAAAAATAAAAAAATTATAAATTAAAATGAAGAAAAATAGAAAATGTAGTAAGCTAATAACATGGAACAGCTTTAACATAGGGCTTCTTGGTAAAATTTAAAATTTTGCACTGAAGTAGCTCGGAGGTTTCTCTCCAAGATTGTTACTCTGGTCATTGCGATAGCCATTTTTAATTTATAGCCAAAATGACAAAAATTTTAAATCCATCAAGGGGTTTCTATAATAAAGCTATTAAAAAAAAATAAAAAAGAAAAAAAAGAAAGAAAGAATAGTAAGAAAGAAAAATAGATATAGCAACCAATGCTAGGAAATTTAACACGGTTACTGCAGGCCTTTATGCGGAAGAATAGATTAAAGTAAGTCTTGCCATACTAAATAGAATCTCCTTTTTCATAGAATTTTATATCTTATTTAAAAAAACAAAAAACATTTTTTTTCAATATATATATATATGAACAGAATTAAAAGCTAAACTTTCTGCTTTTCTCTCTCAGTCTAGACTTTTACTATAAATTTCTATTAAGAACAATTTTGTGAAAAAAAAAAAAAAAAAAAAAAAAAAAAAAAAAAACCTAAAAAAGATATCAATTTAATTCGAAGTCAAATTCCAAATTCTGTAGTAAATGGAATTGCACTATAAATATACGTGTACTTTAATTTTCAAAGCATTAAGCACAACTCATAGGTGCGAAGTCTCCGTTATTTCAACGGAGACTTCACACCGGAAAGTTTTTATAAAAGATTTTAGTTTATTTATTCGCATAAAATATATATATGAGACACCTTTTTATAGATACTGGTGTTAAATCTGATTTAAAAATTAAAAATGTTGGTAAATATGACAACTTCTTGAGCCGGAGATTATAAACATCACATCTGTTATACACTTTACTTAATATTGCACGCCACAGACACTGAGTGTTTTTTTTTTTTTTTTTTTTTTTTTTTAAATAATGGAATTTTAAACATTTTAGAATAAATTTATAGCTATCAGCAGTGTTGCCAGATCTGACGGATTTTTTATTCAACTAGCGAGCTTCGCCCGCTAGAGGGTAAGTATTTTTAAATGAATCACTACAATGAATGAATTTCTCATCACTTATTAAAATTATCACTCATTACCGTCATTATCACGCATCTTATCACTCATTAACATTACATTTTAGAATAGAAAAAAAATCAATATATCGATAGACTAGAACATATCGATAAAATGTAATAATCTTAAATCAAGGGAGAATTTAAAATACAAGACATATGGAGCATTTACCCCCCCCCCCCAAAAAAAAAAAAAAAGCATAAATAAATAAATAAATAATTTTTTTTAAAATTCAAACAGTTTGAGAAATTTTAATATATATAATATTTATACATTTCAATGCATATGTATACTAATTTTCATAACTAAGACAATTTAAAAAAAAAAATTTTTAACGCCCGTTAACCCCTTAATGTGTTTAATGTTTTTGATTTAGCAATATCTTTTGCACATTCCTTTATGTTATATAATTTAAAATCAAATTTACAAATTCCTTTCAAAGTTTTTTTTTTTTGGTAAATCCTTCATAGAAGAAGGGGAAAAACAAGGGGGGGGGGGAATTTGCAAATATCATGTCATTTTACTCTTCCATTATGTTGACATAATAAAATATTAATTTAATAAGGCAAGTACCATGAATCATATTTTCTAAAAACATAACGTAAAATTAGAATACATATGTAAAAAGATAAAATGTAAGGATGGGCCCCTAATAAGTTATTAAAAATAATTTAAATCAAAAAATCGTGTGTTAGTTTAGCCAGTTTATTTCAACTTCTTGTAAGGCAAACAAGACATTAAAATTCTGAGTGGATTGTTTTAAATAGGTTTTTATTAGTGTAAGAATACATGGTAGAAACGTGGAAGCATTATAAAACTAATTTTCACAAGCTTTAGATTTAAGGATGTCTGCATTATATATTATATCAGTGTAAGTATTCGAAGATGAGGGAGTAAGTTTCATAAACGTATTAACTATGCTAAAAAACTTCTATTTTCAAAGTCATCTATATCTACACACACACGATTCACTCTACAGAGAATTTTTCACCTGGTGAGACAATACACTTTAACTATGATGTACATTTTATAAAATAGCCTAAGAGTGATTAAATTCAATTTTTTTTCTTATTTAAATTATCTTTAACCCTTACTATGCACAGTATAAATATGAGAACTATGTATTGTCACCTACAGATGGATACGTATTAATCGAATTTTCCTGAAAAAAAAAAAAAAAAAAAAAAAAATTTTTTTTTTTTTTTTTCCAAAATTTAGTCAAACCGACTGTATTTCGACTATTCAGGACGAAAAAAGAATGGCTTAACGCTTAAAGGGTTAAAAACTTAGTAAATTTTCGGTTAACAGTAAATTCTCTATATAAAAGAAAATGCAAATTTCTTAACATTAAAAAGTATTTCTTGAGATATCTGTGTAACAGGACCGAGTTTACTTCATAACGATTTTTTTTTCTTAATTTGTTTAAACATTCAATTAGAATACCTATTTTATAAATAGTCATCAGTATAAAAATTTTCATTTTATTTATTTTAGACATAAATACTTCAAAATCGACAATATCGCGATTGCAATGCCATGTGTAACTATTGCCTAGTCATCAGAAATTAACCTCTTATTACAAGAGTTTTGTATAAATTCTTTAAATTATAAAGAACTAACAATATTAAATAAAATCTTGTCCAGAATCTTATTAAATAGAGCATATTAAAGATATTCCATCTATAATTTTGTGGTATTACGATGTGATATAAGATGCAACTTTAAAATTCAATGTTGTCTATAATCTAGCAAAATGTTTCTCATGTCAACATTTCCATTAAACGTAGGAATGTGAGAAAAAAAAAATGTGTAGTAAAATTATAAAGTTTCATTCACACATAAATTAGTAATAGTACAATTTCGAAAAATTTAGTTTTATATTTTGTCTTTATTTACAGCTATCTATAATACTTTTTTAAAAACTTTATAAATTATCCGCATAACCACATAATGCATATCTATTTTTATTCTTTAAGATATTTGAAACAATGTAATAAATTACGTTTGTGCTATTATAAGTTTTAAAATACCACTAAGTTTCTACATAATTAGATTAAGATAACACATTTAAATTTAGCATAATGTAATTTTTCAAATGTATTTTCAAAAATTAAGGGTAAAAGGCTTGAAGGAGTTTTATACTAGAGTTGGCAAAATTTTAATTTATTTCGGAGCATTTTTAGCTCAGTGTTTATTTTGCATTACTTTAAAGCGTCATTTTCTACAACATGTAATCAGTGTTGCTCTTCGATATCACTCTTCGAAGTAAATAGGCAAACTTTACAATTAAAAATTACAAGTGATTATTGAATAAAAAATCCGCTAGATCTGGCAACACTGTATGTAACTAAGAAAAAATTAGAAATTACCCTAAAAAAAAGTGGTATAAAATAAAAGGGGGGGGGATAAAAATGCTTCGTAATAAATTAATAATTATAAGATAAAAAAAAAAAAATTATAAACCATGTTTTTAAATTTTCTGTTGAATCATATAAACGCAACTGAAGGCAGCCGGAACCCCAGCAATTGGATAAAAGTATTAAAAAAATTCCTTGCTATCGTCTTTTTAGCTATTATAAAAGTTTCAAATGGCTATCTAGCCGGGAAGTTAGTTAAAAGTTGATTGCAAGTTTTGTACTGGAAACGCTGCAGCAGGGTCCCGAAGAAATTGGATAAAAATATTTTTAAAAAGCATTTTCACCGTATTCCGAAAGTTTCAAATGTCTAGCTACTCGGTAAGTTAGTTAAATAAATTTTCTGTTGAATCATATGAACGCTGCCGAAGGCAGTAGGGACCTGAAACAGTTGACTAAAAGTATTAAAAAAAAATGTATTGCCACCATGTTCTGAGCTAGCCTGAAAGTTTCAATTATCTAGCTAGTCGGGAAGTTAGTGAAAAATCGATTGCAAGCTTTGTACTGGTAACGCTGCCGAAGGCAGCAGGAACCCGAAACAGTTGGCTAAAGGTATTTTAAAAAATGCATTTTCACCGTGTTCTGAACTATTCTGAAAGTTTTAAATGTCTATCTAGTCGGGAAGTTAGTTAAATAAATTTTCTGTCGAATAATATAAGCGCTGCCGAAGGCAGTGGGACCTGAAATAGTTGACTAAAATTATTAGAAAAATGTATTGTCACCGTGCTGTGAGCTGTCCTGAAAATTTCAAATATCTAGCTAGTCGGGAAGTTAGTTAAAAATCGATTGCAAGATTTGTCCCTGACAAATACACAAACAAGAATCGAAGTTAATAAAAACATGGTAAAAATGTTGACAAATCTGTTAAAATGGTTTAACTTTTGCAGAGGTGCCGTTTGCATAGTGCAAACGCAAATTATAATTCCCAATTGCAAAAACCGGCGCCAGATTTTATTTAAATAAAATTTTGCTTTTATAACTTAGAGCAGAGCTGCCAACCTAATCCGGCAAATTGTTTGTACCGCCCCTTTTTTACACCATTTAATTTTTAGAGTATTTGTTTTCTTAATTCATTGTAAATATATTTGAAGAGAATTACCCTAAAAATTAAGTGGTGTAGAAAAAAGGGAGGTTCAAACAATTTGACGGATTAGGTTGGCAGCTCTGTTAGAGGAACAATTTCATTTATTTCTTATTTTCTAATATTGTTGGCGAATTCTGGTGGATGTTGATTTTAAAATACCAAAAAAAAAAAAGTATTACTTCTCAAAAAGGTTAAGCGATTCTTGTCGAAATTATTTAACTTTTATTTTCAAAATAAAAAGGATTTATTTTCATATGGAATGAACAATGATAAATCAGACAAATTCAGCTTTTTTTAATTATCATTATGGAATTATAACAGTGCTATATTTACTTTTTTTAAATTTTATTTTAACATTTGAGAATAACTTTTGAAGTGTTTCATTTTATACAAATTTTGAGCATTTATTCAAATATTTCGCGCAGCTATTTGAGGAGAAAACATTCAAACCCTGTTTTCTCCTTTGCGGATACTTTTTTTTTTTTTTTTTTTAAAGCACAAAAACGCTAATAAATTAAAAAATAACTAATTTTAAACACTAATTATCATTAGTTTAGATGTATTATTACTAACTCAATTATGTATGTGTGTATATATATACGTGTGTGTGTGTGTGTGAGTAAAATTTGGAGAAACCAGGGTTTGAATGTTTACTCCTCATTTATAACTTCATATGCAACCTCTAAACTTGCATATCTCTGAAAATTTAGATCCTAGTAAAATGTTTGAAATAATTAAAAATCTAAATATTTTGACTCTTGTTAACAGATATGCAAGAATCTATTAACATATATAAATATTTCGCACATAGAATGAGCGACCCTTTATATGGTAATTGAGATATTCAAAAATACTTTATTACTAATAAGTGTTCAACAGAGTTTTTTGTGAACGTTCAGATATGAAGGGTGAACATCGTAAAAAAAAGCCATGTGAAATACATGGCGCGGCCAGCATAATACAAATACAGCACATGTATTATGACCACGCCTTGCTTTTAAAATGCCAGGCCTCTTTTCCGTTGGACACCCTGTATTATTTTGCACGTTTCGTAAAAAATAAAGTTTTTAAACAGTTTCAAATTTAATACTGCTCTTGAAAATTTTAAAATTATGGAGGCACAGATTCAAGTATTTAAGATTATCTTTAAAACAGATTTTTTTTTTTTTTTTTTTTTTTTAACCTAAATAATCATTCTATTATTTAACATTTTAAAATACCTCGCTCTATATAAAATTGCTAATTTAATAAATTAAAAGACAAGAGATTTAAAGTATTTAATAAATATTTTTAAGTCTCTTGGTATTTTTTTTTCCTAAGTTTTCATTGAATTTTAATAGTAGTTCTAAAGATTTAAAGATTTCAAATATCCTAATTAAATATTTTTTACAATGCCACATTGTTGAAAAATAGGAAATAAAAAGAGTTTTTAGATAATTTACAAATAAATTTGAGAAAAAATATGGTGCACAAAACTAAAAATGTGCGATTTTTTTTTTTCATATTTTATTTTACATAAAAAAATATTTAAAGCTTTTTAAATACTGTATATTTTATAAGACATTGAAGTTTTATAAAATTCTTTTAACTACTGAGAGAAAAGAGAAGTTTTTCTCATTTATTTATAAGAAGAATTTATTATGTAACAACAAAAAGAAAAACTTTGCAAGAAATTGTATCTAAAAAATAGAACTCTTCAAAATATTTTTCAGTTCGTATTTTTTTTTTTTTTTTTTTTTTCTAATACAGTTAGCACTTTCACGACCGCATGTTGTCATTTTGACAGTAAGGACCGTCTGTGGGCATTATTCTTTTAAGTTACAATATTTTAGAACAAAATTTTCTATTTTCAGATTCTTATTACAAATGGATATACATTATATTTACATTCTTTCTAATCAAAGTATTTATGTGCATAGTATATTGGTTGTACAATTACGAATATTGTATATATTCTTAAGAAATAAATGACATACATAATGCAAAAGAAAAAACGCCCACTGGCGGAGTTAGATTTTTCAAATGACATGAATCTACGTCAGCGGTCGCGAAAGTGTTAATTTTAATGTTTACCCTTATCGCAAAACATTGAGCAAATACGCCCCTTTATTAGTTACATGTGTTTAAAAAAAAAAAAAAAAAAAAAAAAAAAAAAGCTGTTATTGCCAGATAAGTCCCTATACTTATCTGATAATAATGTACTTATGATCTGTATGACCTAATGAAGCATAAAAGCACTTCATATTTTAAAACTAAATTTTCTAAAATGCCCTCGCGGCATTAAACATTTATCGAATTCAGGCAACTGTAAAATCATTTAAATTATACTAATAAGTAAAAAAAAAAAAAAAAAAAAGTTTCTTTTCGTAATTTTTTTCAGAGATTTTTTTTTAATAAATTATGTAATTTTCATTTTTAAAATTCAAACTCTTATACATTACTTTAAACATTTCTTTTTACATTTGGTATTTATGCAAAGAAAAGATTATTTAAAAAGCCTGTACTTTTGAGTACTTTTAAATGAAGATTAAAATTTGAAATTTCAACAAAATGACAAAATTTTAATATATTATGCTATATCTTAAAAAAAAAAAAAAAAAAAAAAATCAAACAAGATTAAGTAAATTTTTTGAGGTCCTTTTCTTACTCAAACTTTCTTAGAGCTTTAAGAATTAAAAAATTACTTTTTTTTTTTTTTCATAGAATGACTAAATAAGTTTTAGATTGAACGAAAAGTGATCTGGTCAAGTTTTAATCCTCGTGACTTTTCAATCTATTGTAATATGCAATTCATTTCCTCTAAGTTAAAAGTAACAATTATCAGAATTATATTAATTGAATACATTTTTAATGTATTTATACAAAACTGACCAAAGTATATTATAATAAAAATTTCTATTAAAATAAATAAATAGAAATACTTTTGTACAAAAGTGCCAAAAAATCAATAAGCTAATTTTGCAATTTTGTCTTTTTTTTTTTTTTTAGTTTTCATAGAATTAACTATGCACAATTTTTACGATATTGTAGAATTAAAGAAAATTTTTATTATAAGCGTAACTATAAAAAAAAATTACGAAAAGATTAAGCACTTTGAGTTTAAGTAATTTGTGCTTTCAATTTACGATTGCTTTTTCAAAATTATATAATTCTATATATTTATTACACTCTTTTGTACTTATTTTTCAGTCACATGTTCCAGTTTTAAGCCTTTTTACATTTTAATATATTTTATATTATAATTCATTGTGTTTAACAATATTATACTATATTTCACACAATTACTTATAAGTTACAATTTTAAATAAATATTTTATACAAATGTGTAGATTATAATATTCAAAAATATTTTGTACAAGTAAATTTGGGTTACATTTTCTTTTCTTCCCCATACATTTTACGGAAGAAATTTATTACAATTCTTCAGTTTTTCTTATATAAAAAATTTTTTAGAACATTAAAAATATAAGAATATAAAGAAATATTGTATAAAAATAATTTAAAAATTACTTTTCTCCTTTTAAAACTTAAAAACATATGAGATTTTTCAGTTTTTACAATTTTCATTCAACGTTTCAAGCAAATACAATACAACATACTTTAAGTCTTCTTTATACAAACAGACTTTCTATTATCCAATTAATTTAACAAATAATAAAAGTTTCTTATAATGTTACATATTTTTTTCAGCTTCATACACAGATTTTTTAAAAATAGCTTTATACTTTGTTTTACAATGCTTTTATTTTTGGCAATTTAATCAAGATAATAAATTTCATACAACAGTTTTAATTGATGCATTTTATTACATTATATGTATATGCATACACATTTCTATTGTTGTCTTTTGAGATTTAAGATTATTTTTCAGATAAGAACATTATTTTAGAAAACAAAATTGCCACTATTTATTACAAGTAAAATGCAAAATATATATTCTAAATAATTTAGTACATATATTCAAAGTTACTTTAATAAATATATATGCATTTACACAATATTCTTCTTTAAAAATTCAATGTTTTCAAATTTAATTTTCACCAAATTCATTTTAAATTAAAAATTCTTTATAATATTAAAATACTCTCGTAATGCAAAATTATTTATAAACAATATGGTTTCATAAATTACTGAAGATGGATGCTTGTTAAGACCTGCATGACCTAACGATACTTGCTTTAAGAAAAATCGAAATTAAAAATGAGTTATTAAATTTTCTTTTTACTTAAAAAAAAAAAAAATAATTTATTACATTTTCTTTTTACAAAAAATATATATATATATATATATATATATATATATATATATATATATATATATATATATATATATATATATATATATATTACATTTTCTAATTACTAGAAAAAAAATAATTTATTACATTTTCTTAATTTATTACATTTTCTTTTTACTTAAAAAAAATAATTTATTACATTTTCTTTTAAATAAATAAATAAATAAATAAATAAATAAATAAATAGGATTCTTCTAAGTGATATTATAAACAATTATATTTAATGCAAAGGATTCATTAAATATTACTACAAATATATATTCTTTTTTATGAAGATATTTTAAAGATAATTATATAACACAAGTTATAGTTTAATGTATACTTAACACAATCACGACAGACCTGTAACATTGTGCTTTATGAACTTCACACATTATATTGCAAAATTAACTTTACACAAGTTGCTTTTGTAAAACCACACATGTAATTTTACAAAAGAAGTTTACGTTACTTTTGACAACTACATATAGAAATGAATTTTAAATGTTATCAGTATTTTCTTATAATTTAAGAATTATGACTTTTAAATGCATTTTTAATAATTAATCATGCAAGAATAATGCAATGAGTAGATAACATGAAAAAATTAAATTTAAAAGCCGTGATTGTGCTAACTGCAATTAAAAAGTCTATTTTTTTAAACAATTATTTTCTAGACTTTTCTTAGAATGTTGTAAAACATTTTAAATATTCTTTGGAATGTATTTAGGAAATTTGAATAGATTAATTTATGCAATTTTTATTTAAGTTTTTCCTGCATTAGAAACATAATCTATCTTTAGAATTTAACCATTTTATGTATTTTTCAGATTTTATATAAGGTTCAATTACATACTATTAATTTTTAATTTATTTATTCTTCATTTTTTTCAACAGTTTCTTTGGATATGTTGAAAAATATATAAAGTTAATAACCATACGAAAATCTTAACAGAGTAAAAAAAAAAAAAAAAAAAAATTGCATTTTTTTTTCTTTTAAAATAACTTCACAATAATATATACAATTTCAAAATACATAGAATTTCAAAATGCAGTTTAAATATTTTCTATGTACTTTTTAAAAAGCATTGTACAGATTTTTGTTTTAAATATAATCTTTGTCAAGATCTTTTATATTTTCAACCATAATTTAAATAAGTTAAAATTATAGAGTTTCTATTGATTTAAATACAAATTTTATACTTTATTTTTACAATTAAGAATTTACTTAGAATCCATTAAAAAAAAAAAAAAAAAAAAAAAAAAAAGCATACAATATATTTTTAAAGTGTTTAATACAACTTTGCAATGTTATTGTATTTTTTAAAGTTTGCTTTTATTTTTTAATAATTGAAATATTAATATTGAAATGCTTATTTTTCTTCTTGTAGAAACTTTCAACATTTTAAATATCTTTAGTAATTTTATCAACTTTTAAAAAACCAGGTGATCGTAATTATCTTAACGTATTCAAAGCATTATGTAGCTTTTTAACTTAAACGTAGAATGAGTGAAAAGTTTGTAGTAAACAATTCAAAGAATGAGCTAAAAGATTCCGAAAAATGTGAAGATTTTTCCATTTAGTGGCGCATTATATCAAAAAGTCCTGAAAGTTTTTTTTTTTTTTTTTTTTTCCCAAATCGCGTGGCACTTGCGACTAAACATTGGTCAGTGGGTCGCCAAATTGATGACCATTTGTGAAGGAGCACCCAATGGGCGGTCATCGCTACCCCTAACAAAGATTGATGGATGATTTGGTTTTACGTCGCACTAGTGCTGCGCAGATGAGCAATTGGCTACGGTCTGGGACACACCCCTTGGGGTGGTCCGGAGACATGGACACACAGCCATCACAATTTTGATCCTCCACGGAAGGGATGGCTCTCCCACTTCGGTGACCCCCAGAGGTATAATTTTTGATATAAACATGGAGGACATTGCGGCCACGACGTATTTTACGTGCACCAGCCACCATTAGTGCACACGACGGTCTTTGGCCGGCTCGAGTACCGAACCCGCAATTTTCCAATTACGAGGCCGGCGCTCTACCGACTGGGCTACCGCGGCCCACCCCTAACAAGGACAACACACCCATGCCTTGTCCGGGATTTGAACCCAGGCCCAACCGTGAAGCAGTCAGGGTCGCCGACCACTACACCATTTGGGCGGCAAGTCTTGAAAAGTCGTGCAATATAAAATGTGGGACATTTTCACATTTTCAAGCATTATGCTATTTTTAAGTTGTTCGTCGCATATAGAAACAGTCATGTATACATTCACTGCATATGTGACAACTTTCCATTTGCGACAGATCATTGGCAATCGGCTGATTGTCACACTTTGCATAGCCTGCACATTTTACATCTTAAGGAGTTTGATCACATTGAACGACATGATTTTCCTTGTTATTTAATCATTAGCAAATACACGATACTTCTATCGGAACGCATAATTTGTATTTCGATGGAATGCTCTCACTACTGGTAATTTTCTGCATTTTTTTAAAAATTTCAAATCCTTATCTGTAAACTTCCGACTCAATCTGTATATTATCTACAGCTACAGAATGCTCTGAACAGTAAAATTTAATTACGATAACCTGGTATTAAATTTTTATCTATATTTTTTTCAGTTCTATATTTTTTCATAGTTTAAAATTCATAAATCGCAAAAATCATATATATATATATATATTCTTTTAAACAATCTTTTTCTTTTACAGGTTTAAGCAATGGTGCTCTTTTTTTTTTTTTTTTTTTTTTTTTTTTTAATATATTCTGTTATATATTAATCCTGACATTTTTTTTTCGTTTACAGTTTTATACAATCTTACCAATGAATGTATTAAAAAAAAAAAAAAAAAAAAAAAAAATTGTAGACTTAATTTTTTTTCTTTCATTTAACAATTTACACATTTTTGTTGACAATTTTACTGTTATAACAGTTTTATATTTATCGCATAAATTTAATAATTTTTTAAACATAATGTCAAAGCATTTATTCATGATAATAAAAATTCCTTAATTCAATAATTAAAACCGAATTATATACATTTTCAAATAAGAAAAGTTTTAAAAATACCATTTAAAAAATACATTCTCTTTAATCATAATACTTTTTAAAAATCATGGTAGAAATATATAATTTAAAAAGGATGCTTGTATTATACAAAAGTTTTAAACTAAAAGTCTAAGTCTTTTTTTCACAACATATTTTCTAAATTAACAGTCCTTTTAATATATATTTTTATATAAAAACATTATGTAAATTAACGATTATTTAAAACTTCATACAATACGAAAAAACTGTTGTAAGTACAATATTTTAATGCATCTTAAAAATGCATACAATTGGATTGTAGAAATATGTGAGTTTATAATAATTCAAAGTGCTCTTTATCATTTTAAAATTTCTTTTGTAATTTATTAATTTTAATTATAATATATTTTTTTAAATTTTGAAACATTTACGTTTTAATAATTAGCATTTCTTTAATTTTATGCATTTATATTTATAAGTTTATATGGTATATAAATAGTTATTTTATTAATATATTTGTTAAATATTTATATATTCTTTTTATTTTCTATATATATTTATTAATTTTTACATTCAATATTTCTCAATTTTATATTATTTTAACAATTTAGGCTTTTATTTTTCCATATTTGAAGAGAAAAATTATTTCCCCCCCCCCCCCCACAAATAAAGCAATTTATTTTCCATGTATGCATTTTTTAAGATATTTTTACAGACATATTTACAATGTATATGCAATTTGTTTCACAGTTTCATACGTTTTTAGTATGTACATTTTATTTCTTTTATGCAATTATAGTTACAAATTTGCACTTAATTTACATGTATATTTACAACGTATAATTTTTTGCTACTTCATACTACTTTTTTTTTCCTCAACAGTTTTAATGCATTGTACAATTATGCTTCATTTTACATTTTGTACAATTTTATTTACAATTTTATGGATTCTAATGAATTCTACATAAGAATGATTTATATACACAATCCGAAATTTTCAAAATCGTATTTGAAGCAATTTTAGAAACATGATTACAGAATATATTAAACAAAATTCATAAAGTAAAAAAAAAAAAAAAATAAAATAAAATAAAATTATTTACATAAAATTGCATAATTTTGTACATAAAATTTAAGTTTATAATTGCATTCTCTTTTTTTCTCTTTTCTTAAGCTTGATAATATTTACAAAAGATGCAATTTACAAAAATAAATGTAATATACAATTTTATGTTAATCTTCAAACTTTCTTAATGTAACTTTTTACAAAAATAGTTCTATACAATATATCATAAATTAACAATGCACAGTCGTTTTATTTACTAGTTAATAAATCCATTTTTTTTTTTAAATACAATTTACATATATTTGCTACTTACAAATATTTAAATGCATACAAGTGCATTCTTTAGGAGTTACATTTATCTGGGCAATACACGTTTATATATTCTTTTAAACTTTTTTTTTTTTTTTTTTTTTTTTTAATTTGATAACTATTTTTTGCAGTTTTACATATTTTGCTTTATTAATATTTATTTGTATAATTAATTTATACAGTCGAACCTTTTTAACGTGAATCTCAAGGGGAATAAAAAATTTGTTCATGTTATCAGTATCACATGGAATGGAGAATAACAATAGATAAAAATAAATAGTCATAAAGGCTTGAAAAACTAAAGTCTTCGCTATGCATCGACTTCAGTTTTACAAAACAAATGACTTAAATAATGCATTACATATTCAAAGTATTACAAACACAAATAATGTATTATGAGCTCGATGAGAAGCTCTAAAGGCTTAAAACAGGATAAAGATTATGAATTTCATGCTTTTATTTTATTTTTTTTTTAAGTTTACTACAGAATACTTAACCAATCTATTAACATTTTTTATATCGCATGCACTAATTAAATATTTATTAATGAATGGTTTTATATTTATTTATACAAAACTTCCAATGCGACAATGCACTTTTCAAATTGTAAAAATTGCATTAAAATAATAAATAAAAATCAGTATTATAAAACTACATAACAGTAGTAAAAAGTGACAAAGAATTTTTCAATCCTCATCATTCTTTACTGACTTATATGTGTTTATATTTGTAAACAAACATTGAGTCTGTTTAAATTAAATTGAAAACTTTAACCCTTTTACTGCCAATATTACTATCTTTGCTGACCAGTGTTGCCAGACTGAGGGAATTTTTATCGAGTATCCCAACAATAAATTTTAAATCTCGCGGTTGTGTAACCGTTTCGAAAACATCTTACAAAGAAGTCTTCGAAGTTATTGGGCAACTGTTACAATTAATATTTAGCAGTGAATATTGAATAAAAAATTCACTCAATCTGACTGCACTGTTTGGGGCTATATCTAAATGGTAGAGAAAGGGTTCAACGTCATCTCATAATTAATTTAAGAATTTCAGTCTCTCAAAATTTTCCAAGCATCTTATTTTTGTTGAATCTTCTTTTAATAATTTGGCATATATCTTCATACAAATTTCAATTAAAAAAAAAAAAAAAAAAAAAAATTGTAAGCGAGAATTTTTTGAAAAAAAAAAAAAAAAAAAAATGAAGTCAATAACTTTTGTTAAATATCATCTAAATCAGTTGGGGAGAGAAAAAAAAATTAAGTTTAAATCAAAAATTACATTAGGAGCATTTTCAAATTTAAATCAATAATTTAATTATAATGAGAATATTAATTTTAATATGTTATGTCCTGTCTATAAATAACACTACTACACCAAAAGAGCATTTTGTAAAAATATAATTGTAGATGTGGAAAAAAATAAAAATAAAATAGCGCACTGTCACCTTAATTTACAAAAAGAAAATTTTTCAATGTTTGAAGTTTTTTTTTTTTTTTTTTTTTTTTAAATAATGGAAATATACATATATTAACAAGGAATTGATTTAAAAAAAAAAAAAAAAAAAAAAAGGGTTAAAATATTCTACTTTTACCAATTTTATCAGTTTAGAAGATACTAAAATTTGCTTTCTTCCATTCTAGAAACAGAATTTAAAGACATTAGAATACTTATAAAAGAGAGAAGGAACTCAAAATATACTAATAATTAAAAACACCGAAAGGGTAGTATATCGTACCAATGAAAATGCCTGATTAATCATAAAATAATGCTTACAACTCTCACTATTTAACCCAGGGGTGAAATTTGGCGCAGAACTTGTATCAGTACTTATGAAAAAAAATCTTCTCAAACTAACAATTTTTTAACAAGAAAGAGTTTTTAACCCTTTCAGGGGCAATGTAATTACAATAATTTAATATCAAGTGTCACCAGAATTTGAGAACAGAATTAGATGGTAAGGAATAAATAAATTTTTTCGGCTAAGTCAAAAAAGGTAAAAAATTATTAAAAATTTCCGGGGTGAATTTTCGAAATTGGGAATAAAATTTAGGTGGTATAAAATATATACCACCGCTCCTGAAAAGGCTTAAACAAATACCGGTATGATTTCTGCGCCAAAATTCCACCTCTGTATTACCTTATAGTGGGTAATTTAATCATGCTTATTTAATATCGAAAAAGCACCAGGATTTACTAACAAAATTAGAAAAGAAGATACATATTTCACCACAAAATTATCTTGAAATAATTCAGGATCTTGCAGTTGGGAATTAGACGTAAATAACATTACACTTCGGAAAGAGAATAACTAAAACTGACTTTTTGAAATTTGTTTTTACTCTATGTATATAACTAAAATATTTAGTAATTTCCCCAACTTAATTTTTGAAAAAACTTTAAATACGTTTCATAATTGCGAACAAAATTAATTCATTATGCACGTTTTAATTTTTACTCTTATGATAAAAAATAAGCACACATTTAATCATTGTTTCTAATATCTTGTATAATTACATATTTGAAATGCTCCAACAAAGTATATTTTAAGTTTTAAAATAGCTGACAGACTAAAAAAAAAAATGCTAACTTCCATGTTTATAACGAAGTGTTTAAAATTGGAAAAATAATGCCAACCATTCGGAAGAACCAGTAACGAGATAATTTGCTGTATATTTGGAGTTTTTTTTTTTTTTTTTTTTTTTTTTAACCTCTTACTATAAAAGGATTTCCTACACAATTTAAACCTTAGAAGTACTTTATATTTTAACATTTTGTCTTTACACTTTATTTAAAAAAAAAAAAAAAAAAAAAAAAAAAAAAAAAAAAAACTGCAGATAATTTGAAAATATTTGGAACAATGAAAAGTTTAAGGGGAAAAGAATTACTTCCTTCTAAATTGCAAATTATTTGCTTTTAAACTGCAGTTATTCTGCAGATTTTTCTTTAGATGGGAAGCGCATAAGACTTTCGCGACCATTGACGTGGATTCATATCATATTTGGAAATCAAACTCTACCAACGGGAGTTTCTTTTGCAATTTGTTTTTTTATGTTATTTCTTAAGAATATGCACAATATTCATATTTGTGCAATCCATGTACTATGCACACATGTAGTTTGATTAGAAAGTATAGTAACCAGAAAAAAAAATAGGCGTCCCCCCCCAAAAAAAAGGGGGGGGGGCTTATTATATGTTATTGTGGTGCTCGGCTTAAAGGAGTCAAAAATTTGTTGTTTTAAAAGCATGAATTTTTGAATATACTAATGGGACGATATTGCCTAAATCAAACCTAAATATAGCTATCGCTCGAAATATCGTGTTAAACCGCCGAATGGTGATTTTTCTCACTTCTCGAGTCACTGCAACATTATCAAATAGTGATTGAGAGCCATCTCGCTAGCGCAACATGTTAATATAATTAAATCCTTGTACTATAATAACCTTAACCCTATGTAAGTATACACAGAGCTGCTAACATTAAAATTAATAATCCAGAGAATTGTTGCCACCTCCTTCCCTCTCCCCCCCCCCCCCCCACTGTTTGTTTTAGAGAACTTTTCTTATTTCATCATAAATGCATTATATTGATTTACTATAAAAATTAAGTGGTGTGAAAGAAAAGGGGGCGGGTACCAATAATATTTTGGATTAGGTTGGCAGCTACGTATACAGTATAGATTTTAGATAAACATTTCGATATGGTGAAATTTTTATGTGTAATAAGCATAGATATTTGTTTTCTGTATAAAAATGATAACTATGTCCTAATTTCATAAAGTAGTGTGGTTTATATATCATGACATTATGTTGCTTATAAAGACTAAATAAGGAATTTTAATATCCAGATAATCATAAAGACATTTTTTTGGGTGTTAGTTCGTTTAACAAAATAGCTGAAAATTAAAAACATTTTCATTAAATAGAAGTATATGAGTATTTGGATTTTAATTTTTTTTTTTAATTTAGTCATTGTAAGAGTTCTTGAAGAAGTTTACAAATTATGCGGATACTAAAAATGTTATTACTAGTTTTAATACGCTTAATGTAATTAGTTTCGGATACTTCACTAAATATTTTACAATGTTAGATATTTTTTAAATTGTGGTTTTTACCTGGCATAAGAAGTCTTCAGATTTAATATGCTTAAAAACTTATTTGAAATAACGCGTAAAAGAATATTTTTTTCCCTTTTAATAATAAAAATTATTAAAAATTATTAAATAATAAAAATTTTATAAAAATAAAAACTATTTAGACAGAAAAAGTAGAAATACTTTTCATAACAAAGTTAAAATAAGTTTTAAAAAATAAATAAGTTATTTTTTATTAGATTTCTCTCCGTACTGTAAAAATCAAATTCTAGAAAAGTCAGTTATCTGATGCAAGGTTATATACTTTTACATAAGCAAATGAATGCATAACTATAAGTGTGATAAGAAAAAAAGGAAAATGTTCCATTTTCTACATAAAATGTTTATTTATTTATTTTATTTTTTTTTGGGGGGGGGAGGGAGGGTTATAAAAGAAAATGCAATTCAGGTGCAAGGATACCAAATATATTGCGGAATATTTTTTTGGATTTTACCATAAAATGTCTACCAAAACAATATTTCTTTACGTAGAAATTACTGAATTTCAGAATGTATTTTGAATCTATGCAAAACAAAAACAAAAATTTACATTTAAAAATACAAGCATTCCAAAGTAAAGTGAAAGGAATGAGCATATTCCTCAAAACGTTTCAGAGATTGACAGTCTATGAGCCTGTGGAGTGCAACATTAAGTAAAACAGAACATACAAAATCATGATTTTAATAATGTCTATGATTTCGAATCTAATAAGATAAAAAAATTTCAATATAAAGCAAAAATAAAATGGTATTGAAACATGAGTAACATCAACTTATACAAGCAGCCTAAAATTATAATTAAAGGTAGTTGTTTGCAAAATTTACTTTAATTCCAAGGTTTACATTCTCAGACTATTTCATTCAGGTAATTGGCCATAAAATATGAATAGGAAATAATATTTAATAAAACGTAAGAAGGTAGTCATTACTCGGATCTCTTTTTTTAAAATGCGTTGATTTTTTTTATATTTACATGCTTGTCAAGAATTATAATTTTATACTATATTTTCTAAGAACTTTTTCTTTCAGTCGTAGAAAATATCTACAAAAAATCGTAAATATTTCGACTGAAATTTGATGGTAGCCAAAATTTGAAATACTTAGGTATGCATTTACAGGAATATGCTTAATACACCTAATGTGCAATAAACGCACTGCATGCGTTGCGGAAGAATCCGTTAGGAATGAGATCTAGATTCATGCATTAATTAAAAAAAAAAAAAAAAACCGACAAATTTTAGCATGCCTAATGTTTAAAAAGATTTCTGAAAAAATTATAAAATACAGCAGCAAAGAAAAAAAAAAGTAAGCCTATTTGTTTTCTAAGTAATAGACAAAATTCTGCACCAAAAGGAATTTAATTTAGTATGGCAGGACTGATTTTAATATATTCTTCCAAATAAATCCACGCAGTAACTGTGTTTCATCTCCAGGTATTGGTTACTATAGTTATTCCACAAAACTAATTTAATATTGCTTTAACACAGAAGCCCCTTTTATTTTTATGTTTTTCGCATTTTTCGTTGGAGGTAAGCATTGGTTGCGACCAAATGCAGGTACTCCGAAGCACATCGTTGACTTGACTTGGGGGCTTTTAAATTTGTCATTTTGACGGTAAATTAAAATGGCTATAGCAATTGCGTAAGTAAAGATCATGGTGACAAACTACTGAAACGTCTTGACCTATTTTTGACATTACCATTAATTCAAAAAATTACACACACTTTGCTTACATCTGTAAATGTGCTAAAACATATGTGTATTATTTCATTTCAATTAAATTATACTTTTATTATCTATTAATAAGCTGATGTTTGGCTTTACTAATTTGATGTATGTTTTACCAACTCCATCTTTTGATCTGACAACCACTTGCATGTGTGTGTTGCTGGTATTGTCATTATCTATATTAAATTGCTAAAATTTACAATGAAATTGAACATTTGAATATACATACATTTGCATGTTAATTTTTCTTGATATACAGAATATATATATATATATATATATATATATATATATATATATTTAACTATTTATTTTTGACATCAATTTGTTTTCTTTTTAATAATTTCAAAGTTAAAATGGGGTTTTTATTTAATAACTTTTGAACCAATTATCCGATTGAACTAAAAAATGTCGTTAGCTAGATTTATCCTGATTAATAGGTGTGCCATTTGATATAATCTAACAACCTTAACTAAAAAACCGGACAAATACAAACTTTCAGTTTTATATACGTAGACAAAAATGTTTGCAAGTTCATTCAAGATGATAGCTAAAATAACAGATTAAAAAAAAAAGAACTAGTACGACCTGTTGTACTAAAAATCATATGGTAACCTCACTTTCAGTCATAAAATATTTTTTTTTTTTTTTTAAATAGAAGTCCAATGACAAGCGCTAAATATTTGTTAATGAAAGAAAAAAAAACCTTTTTATGTTGTTTATATAAAAAGTTTTCGTATTACGAACTATAATCTGCACCTTAAATTATATTCAAATAAAAACTGTCTTATGGCTTTTTTTTTTTTAACCACTCTTAAAAAAAAAATTAAGGATCAAGTATAAAGATTTCGGAATGTTTCCTGGATCAATTGCCCTGGTTCAGTTTACTATTATTACCCTGTTTTAGTCCAGAGCCCTGATGGACAGAACAAGAGCTAATGCGTAAAGGTCAAACGTATTACAAAGCATATGTCAGCGTAATCCATCGCCATTGAAACTTTTTTTTTTTTTTTACAAACAACCGAACAAGTCAAGGGCCTGAGCATCAAAATTTCAGAGGCAACATTTGATTCACAAAGAATATTTACTTACGCAAAATTTAGTATTAATTTCTAGCCAGAGTCATCCACAAACTATATCAAAATTGCAAGACAATTTATAGATACTGTCCCATTGGGGAATTTATTGGAGATTGGCATTTCTGCATATATTTTATGCGAGTTTACTGGTAGGCTTCAGGGAGAAAGAGAATGCACAACTGTAATTCATCAGACTGACCAACAAAATCCCATACAATTACGCCGAGTTTATCCGAGGCGCAATCTCAATGTGTGCTAATATCGTAGTGACTTTATTTCTTGTTTTCAGATCAGTGACGGGCAGGCTAAAATTGAGTTCTAAAAAGAACCTGGGAATATTTGTGGGATTAGTCCATTACCGCTACAAATGCTGGAAATTTTCCTTACAATTTAATTCTTTACATGAAGCAATGAACTTTGTTCTTACTGTGATTCCTCAGATATTTGTGTAAATTTATAGCGATATAGTATAAATTTTATGGTTTTCATATGCATCACACCGCAGATAAACTTCAATGATAAAAGTATTGCAAACTTCGAAATAATTAAGCTCACATAATTAGTCATACGCTACAATAAGTGTACAGATTATATTTCATTTAATGATCAAAATTTGTGAAATGACTTAAAATAGGGGGAGGGGGGAAGTGTTAATTTCAAATAATCTGGTATGTCACTCACGACTTTCCCTTACCATGCATTTTATTACTATAGATTGCTGATTAAGTCATAAAATCAATAACATAAGAAAAAGATCAGTCTACTAATACACTGAAACAGGTTTAGAATTAGGTTTTATTTCACATATAGTTCTGTGTAAGGGGCACTAGAGCCGCCACCCGTCATGCCCCTACTTAATTATAGTCCCTACATTCATTATTATTTTAAAGGCTAGTATTAATTTGTCTTCAAACTACCTAATCTTGATCAAGTTTTACAAGCGGCAAGCTGATTCGAACTTCAAAAATACCAAAATTTGTATTTTCTGCCGTTAGTTGTTTTTAAGTTATGCTAGTCATATATATACAAACAGATCAATTGGGAAAAAAAAAGAATGGATTTGCTAGAGCATTACAAGATTTATCACACTAAAAAAAAAGAATGTTTAAAATAGAACATCAAAAAATATTTTGTTTCTAGTTTATGCAAAATTTTCCTGCTTAAGCAGTCTTCGTTGACATAGTAAAATGTAGCAAAGCACTTCCATCAATTATATTCAACAAAAAAGAAGATTTAGCTTAATTTTGAGTAGTCCTGTATATTGTCTATAAACTACATTCATATCGCATTATATACTTAAATTTAGGTTTATATGAAAAACACCTAACATAAAATGAAATAAACTTCCAGCAATTTCAAGTATAGCTTCAATATATCCAAATATTTTGGATAGCTCATTAAACGAATGATGCATGATATCAGTACCACAATCTACGCAAAAAATGCTTTTATGAATATAGAAAAATGTGTTCATTCCATCTTGTTTAGAGTAGACTATAGATATCGTACTGTACTTACCAGAAATTTCCCACGTAGACGTAATGTATTCGACTTCTCTGGGATGCTCCTGTACACGAACTACTCCTTTCTTCATCTGTACGAAAAGTTTACTATAACATCACTGTATGATACAGATTTAGAATACCAAGATTGGACTTTCTGCTACTATTTGTACGTTAGATAGAGTGATAATACACACAAACCGCTGAAGAGATTTTTCGGATTCAGGAGATCTTAAAAAGCATAAATGCAACAAAAACTCAATTTCGAAACTTTAAGCACAAAACAATATTTTCTCTACAGGTAAGAGAATTAATAAATAGTAAGAATTTTATTTTATTTAAAATAGTATTTTGTAACAATACAACTAGACAAATTTAGTGTGGCACTCACACGACTTTTTTCTTACCCTGCATTTCAAGGTAATAAAGATACAGCCGGCAGCAAAAGTATCAGAGCACTAGCCAATAATTCCGATATAAAAAATTTACACTTAATACTGCTTTGTTAAATAAATCCTTATCGAATCATGTTCTTAGACTAAGAACATGACTCGACAATGATTTATTTAACAAAGCAGTATTAAGTGTACTTTTTTACACAGGGATTATTACTAGTGCTCGGATACTTTTTCTGCTGACTGTAGATTGCAGATTAAGCGATAAGATAACAAGCACTATATCTGTAATAAATGATACCATGTTCATTTTGTGAAGAGTTACCACCATGTCTTTGGTGTAGAATAATTAAATATATTTGTCATGAATAAAGAAAATTGTCCTTTTATTTTTCACTGCATTATTTCTTTTATAAAACTGGACAATAGCGTTTAATACCTTTATATAAATACAAAAATGTACATAAAGTACATGGTACTAACTCCTTTCACAAAATGGGCATTGGTTTATATACCTATACCTCGGAGATAAATTTTCACAATGTTAAAAATTTTTAAAACTAGATTTAGAACAGTTTTATTGACAAATAATTCTGCATTTTTTAAAATTCCCGTTTGAATGAAATACCTATTTTTAGTACCTTGAAAGTTTATTTCGGATTATTCATACAACTACCACCTGCACTATTATTCATTAAAACATATCAGTCTTGACCAAACCTTTACAAAAGGAATCCTACATGAACGTCAAAATGCATTCATTTGCATGTAATTACTTGTTTTTAGTTACGCTGATAACAGACATATAAAGATCAAGTGTTATGCGTTTAATTTTAGTATTCAGGAAAACTCAAAACGCGTAATTTTGCAAAACCAAAGACTGAAAATGTAACTTGAAAAATACTTTATTTACCCTAAGGGTATGTGGAGTTAATTTTCAATCCTGATCAATTTTCTTGGATATGGTAAAATATAGCAAAGCATTTCCACCAGTTACATTCATTAAAATTGAATGTTTTCATTTAATTATTGGTAGCCTAGCATTTATTCTGTAAATTATGAATACATACAGTTTACCTGTGTATAGTTTTATCTTAATAACACACGGCGCTACCAGAAATACACTTCCAGCAGTTTTCAAGCATAGATCCTGTATCTTGTTGACCTGTAAACTATTTTAAATTATTTTTATACGATATTTTACACTAAATATTTTTATGCATATGAATATATATCTTCGTTTCATTTTGTTTAGTGCAGCCTATAGATATTAAACTGTACGTACCAAAAACTTCTCGTTATACATAATGTATTTGAATTTTCTTAGATGCCCCATTACACTATTTTCTTTATCTCAACGAAAAGTTTAATTTAACACTATTATATGATACAGATAACCAGTTTGGAATTTTTTATACTTTTGTTCTCGAGATATTCTGACAGACAGATATTTTTTAATTCGGGGACCACAAAACGTGTAAATATAGTAAAAACTCAACTTCGAAAATTTGGCCCCAAAACAATATTTTCTCTACTATATGAGTAAGAGAAAGTAAAAATTAGGAGTCAAAGTAAAGGAGAAAAATATCACTTTTGGTTTAAAAGCGGTGCAATTACAGTGAGAAAAAAAAAAGTAATTTCTTTATATATTCAATGAACATGGTACATAAATTTCTTTATAATTTTTTTTTAATCCAATTATTAATAATGTACAGCAGATGCTTTTTTTAAAGCTTAGTTACACCAAATGAGTTTATAATACTAAACTAAGCTGAATCTCTTGCAGTTTCTTTCGAAAATAAAGTCCTTGTAAAGGAATCACTAAAAGAAAAGTTCCAAATGTAAGTTCTAAAGACAACCATTTGAATACCAATTAAATGTTTTAAAAAAATCGCTTTTCTTACTGTTAAGAATATAGTAAATAATTAGTCAACAAGATTTTATTTATAATATAAGATTACAGAAAGCAGAAAATGTGTAAAAGAAAGATAAGTTCCTTGAGTGAATGGAGCAGAAATAAGTAACGAATTCAATTACTTCCAGTTCATGATTTAAACTTTTGCTACAAACAATATCTTGCATTTAAAACGATCAAGCGGGTTGACACGAAATTTAGTATGCGGGATGATTAATGAGACAGGCTCAATTTTAGAAATATCAGATATCCAAGGAGTGACTATTTCTATGAAACGGAAAATATTAAAGTACATATGAAAGCGAGTCATTCGTAGGACAAATTGATAAAGTTCCAGAAAACAAAAAGTGAAGAATGTAGGGAAAATTTGCTAGCATACGTTAACTTTTTGTTTATGGTGGTTAATTGATTTTGTCCTTTGAACAGCTCAATAAAAAAAAAAAAACTTATTTATTGAATTTCATATGGGTCATCCGAATGGTCAATCTCACTGTTATTATTCCAAATTGCTTTTTTTTTTTCCCTCCTCCTTTTAAAATAAATCTATATGTTTTTTTAATTCCTTGGATGTATTCTCATAATTAGTCTCCATAAGAATTTTGGTGGCAATTATATATTTCAGCAACCTGCTTCGATTTATACTGAAATCTAATTTTAACCACCCTGTATTATACGCATTAAAAATCCGATTTATTTTCTACAATAATCAGCACACTCGCGACCACTGCCATGAATTCACGTCATTTCAACTTCTACAGCTAGTTATCGCTGACATAAATTCACCTCTTTTCAGATTCTATTTCTGGTTACCGCTGACGTGAATTGACGTCATTTCAAGAATTTCTATGGAAACAATACTTTAGTATTATTTCGATGGTATTATTAGAGTATCAATTCTTTGATAGTATTATAGGTTCATTCTAATGTCATAACTAATCTTCATTCCAAGTTTCAGGTAATTACAAGAGTAACATTTCATTCGACTTTTATCCATGGTTAACACGTGGAGCGCCATGTCAGCCATTCTAGATTCTAGACATTTTGTCATATCTCGAAGTACTGAAGGAATCATCTTGAAACTTTAGGAGTGTGCAGAACATGTTATACTGCAAACATTTCAGTGAAAGTTTTACCCCAAAAGTAAAAGCAGTACCAATAAAAAATTAAAAACGTTGAGCGCCCTATTAGCCATTGGTGGCTGACAGTGTCAAATATAATATAACGCCGCGTGAACCATCGGTGGCGGATGTTAAATAGGATATAAAACTAAAAATATTAAATTTAATGATTGAAAATTTATTAAAAATTTGCTTAATTTGTTACAGGAGGAGTCATTATGGAATTTTAATGGATTTTAAGAATTTAATGGCGATCAACGTGTTAAACATCAGAAGTTTGCGGCAACTAGCTTCCCAAGTAACACAGACTGTTGGCCCAACTGCGATTTATTGTTAGTCCGTTGGGGAATGGTTATCGTTGGGGAAAGGGCTCAAAATAACAGTGGGCCAACAGCAAATAGTATTGTTGGCCCAACAGTCCTAAAATGCTCTTTTTTCAACTGCAAAATATAACAGTTAGCCTACAATGTGTTCACCAACAATGGCCCAACAGTTTGCCAACCAGGAACCAACCGTTCCATAGTTGGGCCAACTGTCACCCAACGGTTGGCTCAACCGAGGGCCGACGGCCAAAAGCAACCGTTGGCCAACGAAGAAGGAATCGTAGGGCCAACCGTTTCCCAACCATTCCGTGTTACTTGGGTTTAGTTTACTACAATATTCCCCAGCAATCAGTTTTAGAAAAGGCAAAAGTATGGCGGTCGCGAAAGTGTTAATTCTTGAAATTTAAAAGAAAATATAATTTTGTAAACACGTTACTTATATCTCTACTTACATGAATTATTATTTACCAGCTCATGAAACATACGAAACTTATACCTCTTATGAATTATACTTAAAAATATATAACTACACTAAATGGGTTAATAGTCATTGAATTTTTTTAATATATTAGTAAATATAACAATGATCTTATAATAGATTTATTTACATTTAGAATTCCTTTATATCTTTATATAAAATATAAGGAAATATTGTGAAACGAATTTGCGAAGTAGATTTTGTATCTTTACTAACACAGAAACAAATGCTCTTAGACTGTTGAAAAGGGTCTAGCAGGATAAGGTAGGGTCAGCGGCCCCAGAAAGGTATTTTGAAAATGACTCGTGTGGTAACATCTGAGAGATATAAAACTACCATTGACACAAATTCAGCCTCTCATCTTGCTGTGTTCTGGAGATAATGTTTCAAATAGACGCTAGAGGGGGTAATTTTTAAAATTGATTTTTATGAAAACTATTACAGCTACACTAATGAAACAAAAACTGTTCGTTAGACAAAATATTAGTCTACATTATATATTTTTTGTAGATTTTTTCTATCGTATTTACTTTTAATAAAAAAGGAAAATATTTTTTTTCATGATTTTATTCCTAGTTCACGCAGAGGTACAATCACAGAAAAAATATATAATGTAGCTTACAATGTCTAGTAATACTACCAAAAAGTGCTTAAATATAAAATGGGTGCAACACTTCCAAAAAAAATTAAAACTTATGACCGTCTTAGGTACTAACGACTTTACATTTGTCTTTAGACAAAAATTTTTATTACTGTATTAAAAAGTAGTAACATGTTTATTACTAAAAAATATATTAGTTAGTAATGAAAAATATAAATAAGGCGTTGATTTTTACAAAGAGTTGAAAATTGTTTGTGGAACTATGTTTTTAAAGAACAAAACTCAACTTG
Organism: Salticus scenicus; assembly: GCA_963930645.1. Taxonomy (NCBI): domain Eukaryota; kingdom Metazoa; phylum Arthropoda; class Arachnida; order Araneae; family Salticidae; genus Salticus; species Salticus scenicus. The sequence goes on along the minus strand of OZ005654.1, from coordinate 59,153,619 downwards.
TCGCTTTCCAGCTAGTTGCGTGTGTATAATTTGTAGCATTTTGTTTATTCCTCAACCTATGGAAGCCTCTGCGCAAGCGCTAATTCAACGAGTTCACTGTTAAAATAGGGGTGACAGTCATCTGGATCAGAGAAAAAGAATGATAACAGAGCGCGAATTATTGGATGTTTTCCAAATCACAAGCTGTCGCACATCCAACATTTTGGACGCGTCGTCACTTGGTAGTTTTAAGGAACATGGCTGCAGTATACCTAATATTCTTCTACCCCCACCAGTATATTATCTCAACTTAAATAATCTGCGTATTGTTTCAGAGTATTTCAACTTTTAATTTTTCTATATTAAACTATTTTATTGTGTTTTAGTGAGTAATTGTACACTTAATATGTCTGGTAAATGTAAAAACTGTCTAGATTTTTGCGTAAAGACAACAAGTATAGAAAAGTTATCAAAACTGAAAATGAAGCTAAAACATACAGTGATTGTTTCAATAAGAATATCTCGGTAAGTGGCGTAATATGCAACAAATGTCTAAGTTTTTATAAAAAGGCAGCCTCAACTTCAAAGCCTACCATGAGTTATTCCGAGACTGACAGTGATTCTACGATATTCGAACCTGTAGATACAAACGATGATGATTTTGTGTGTCGCATAACTAGTCCTGAAGAGGATCATTATACTGAAATGCCTTTTTCACAAGTAGTATCAACACATCGGTTCTGTATAATATGTCGAGTAGAAGTAAATCTACGAGTAATATCTCTTGAAACACGATGTGACATTTTCTCAAGAAAAATGGTTTTTATACCCAATGGTGATCGTTGCTGCAATGAACATATGATTGGTGATAGAATTTATGAAGATGACTTGTCCCGCTTATGCATCATTTAAAATTAAAAATTCAGAATTAGTGACTTTTATAAATGTACATTCCCAAACATCTAATCTAACATTGTTCGATGGAATAGAAAATGGATTATCAGAAAATCAACTTAAATCCCCGACAGGCTTTACTTGGGAAAACATTATAGAGCTTAAACGTATGCTACCTTCAATGAGAAATACAAAAACTCTGACTGTGACGCAAGCCTTAATCATTTTTCTTTTCGAATAAAGGACAGGAAATTCAAATAAGACCATTGCTGCTGTTTTGGGTTTACAATATGAACAATACGTATCAAACTTTTTTGCCGAGATCATGAAAGGTTTTGAGAGAGATATTTTACCAAAATATTTTAGTTATGGTGCTATTACACGTCAAGATCTTATTTCTAACACCTCCAGTAGAGGCAAGAAGTTATTAAATCTATGTGATAAACAACTTGTTATGATCTGCGATGGTACTTATGTACGACATCAAAAAAAAGTCAAAATAATTTTTCTCAAAGAAAATCTTTCTCTGGGAAGAAAATAATTAATCTTTGCAAACCTTTCACCATCTGCACTACAAATGGTTATATTATAGACTTTGCAGGATTTTTCTACGGCACTCAAAATGATACTTCAATATAAAACTTGTTTTACAAGACTCTACTGGTTTACAGACATTACTATCACCAAATGATATTTGTATTTTAGATCATGGTTTTCGCGATTCAGTTGATTTCCTACAAAGTAAAGGCTATACAGTATTTATGCCTGATTTAAAGGGAAACAGGGCGCAACTAACAACGGAAAAGGCTAATGAATCAAGAAGAGTTACAAAATTGAGATGGGTTGTAGTAGCAGTTCATGGTGCAATAGCTCAAAAATATCGCCTTCTACACAATTCTTTGGATAACAAACTTATATCGAAGTTGAAAGTGCTTTGTAAAATTGTTGGATTTCTACAAAACAAGTATGGCCAAAGATTAAATTCTGAAGGCAATAAAAATGATGCTCTGCTTGAGACATGGAGAGCAGAATGAGTGTTATAAATACTCTTAGTGAAGAAGTCGTTAAAAAAATTTGGAATCGTCAAAAGCCGGCTTCAGCGACTTAAGTCGTCTGAAATCCTAGGATTTCCCTCAGTTAAATAAAGACCAGCTAACTATGTTTTTCACTGGCTCCTACCAACTCTCACAGGCTGTGTCTTATTTAGCGGAGATAATGGACGAAGAATGCAACCTCACAGTACAGTTTGTTAAAACCACACCCAGCATATTAAAACTGGAAGTTAGATCAAGGCACGTGAATTGTAAAACTTATGTTTATATTGAATATGTACCAAACGGAACGACAATGGAAAGCGTACGCCGATATTGCTGCAACTGTCCTAATGGTCTAAGAACAGTAGGATGTTCTCACATGGCCGCAATTGTTTATTACTTGTCTTATGCCTGATATCTTTCCAGTATCTTATGTCCAGCGCAAGTTTTATCTGATATATTTACATCAAAAGAGATTTACGCAGATATTGATGAGGACACTGATGAAGATTAATTATACTTTAATAATATATTTTTTATTACAATAAATAATATTTTCTTTGACTTATTTTTTTAAATATTCAGCTTATTTCTTTTTTAACGTGAATAATAACTGTAATTTAGAGCTTTCACAAAGTTGTACGTTCTTAATGAACATGTTACTGCTTTTTAATACAGTAATAAAAAGTTCAATCAAAAGAAAATGTAAAGTCATTAGTACCTAAGACGGTCATAAGAAGTTTTAATTTTTTTTGGAAGTGTTGCACCCATTTTATATTTATGCACTTTTTGGTAGTATCACTAGACATAGTAAGCTACATTATATATTTTTTCTGTGATTGTACCTCTACGTGAACTAGGAATAAAATCATGAAAAAGAATATTTTAACTTTTTATTAATAGTAAATACGATAGAAAACTAGTATGTTGTGGCCACCACAAGACTTTCTTCTATATTTACCTACACATATTCAATCAGTAACAATATTTAAAAAAAAAAAAAAAAAGTACGATTTTTTTTTTTTTCTAAGTTTTTTTTTTTTTTTTTTTTGTTAAAAGTGAAAAAAATCGATAACTTTGTTTTAAATTATCACAGATTTATAGTTCAACCATTCGTTTTAAAGGTATTGACGAGACCTTTCGAAAGATACCCATCTTGAAAATTTATCCCCCCCGGGGGGGTACTTCCCCCCCAGGGGGGAAGCGATGCCCCCCCCATGCAGAAATTTTTTTTCCTAGTTACATACTACTATTATCAATAATTCATATTAATTTTACAATCACAAGTTTAAAACAACTCTATGCACATTTATACGAATTTTTGTCCTATTCTGCCATGTTAAAAATTTAGATAAAATGCTATCACAGCGCCACCTGTTGAGCTATTGATCCCCAAACATAATCAGCACCAGTTTATGTCGGGGACCAACTAAATACCAAGTTTGGTTAAATTTCGTTTAAAAAAAAAAAAAAAAAAAAAAAAAGCGATTTTTTTCTGTTTTTTTTTTGTTAAAAGTAAAAAAAATCGATAACTTTGGTTTAAATTATCACAGATTTATCGTTCAACCATTCGTTTTAAAGGTATTGACGAGATCTTTCGAAAGATACCCATCTTGAAACTTTGCCCCCCCCGGGTGGGAACTTCCCCCCCGGTGGGGGGGCAACCGATGCCCCCACATGCAAAAATTTTTTCCAAGTTAATTACTATTATCAACGAGACCTTTCGAAAGATACCCATCTTGAAAATTTACTTCCCCGGAGGGGGATTTCCCCCCCCCCGGGGGGGGGAACCGATGCCCCCCCATGCACAAAATTTTTTTCCTAGCTAACTACTATTATCAATAATTTATATTAATTTTACAATCACAAGTGTAAAATAACTATGCCCATTTATACGGAATTTTGTCCTATGCTGCCATGTTAAAAATTTGCATAAAATGCGATCACAACGCCACCTATTGAGCGATTGATCCCAAAATCTAATCAGCACCAGTTTATGTCAGGGTGCAACAAAATACCAAGTTTGGTTAAATTTCATTCATTGGTTCGTGAGATACAGCGTCCACAAAAAAATGATACAGACAGACAGACAGGACATTTTCTAAAAACTTAATTCGTGTTCTCCATATCCCAAAACATGTAAATCCATCAAAAAGTGGACTTCGAAAATTTTCGCGAATCCAATACTTTCTCTATATTACATATAGAAGAAAGTAAAAAATCTACAAAAAATATATAATGTAGAATAATCTTTTGTCTAACGAACAGTTTGTTTCATTAGTGTAGCTGTAATAGTTTTCATAAAAATCAATTTTAAAAATTACCCCCTCTAGCGTCTATTTGATCCATTATCTCCAGAACGCAGCGAGATGAGAGGCTGAATTTGTGTCAATGGTAGTTTTATATCTCGCAGATGTTACCACACGAGTCATTTTCAAAATACCTATCTAGGGCCGCTGACCCTATCTTATCCTGCTAGAGCCTTTATACAGTGCGTGTCGAAATGATAGGTCCACCAGTAAAAACGAAAGTTATGTTGGTAAAAAAGGTTTTATTGTGTACAAAGTACTATTTTATAAACTACATTACTTCATTCAATGTAAAATAATACATGAAAAATATACAAATAGGAATAATAAGGAAAACAAAAATTACATGAAAAAGCTGTTTCAAAAAGATAGGTCCACTGAACCAAGCATCAAATTAATGTTGAATTAATAAGAAATTTTTCCACCTTGTTTCAAAATAAGCTCATAAATCCTATTCGGCATGGTTTCTACAAGTTTTTGCAAACACTTTTTCTCGATTTTTGACCATTCGGAGGAAACAGCCTTTTTCAAGTCTGCAGTACTGTTGTATTGCCTTTCGCCTGCATATACCGCTCTTGCGAGTATACCCCACATGTTTTCTACCGGATTCAAGTCGGGGCTGCAAGGTGGCCAATCGATAACATGTACACCATTATCCAGAAACCATTCGAAAGTGGACTTTTCAGTGTGCACAGGAGCATTGTCCTGTTGGAACATGAATAATGGGCCCCCAATGTGCTCTACTTGTGGAAGAAAATATTGTTCAAGCAGCTGTTGATAGCCTGCAGCATTCAAACGATTGTCTACAAATGCTATATCAGTTTTTCCTGCACCTCTGAATCCGGCCCATACCGTAACGGAACTACCACCAGCTTGCCTCTTCGAGAATATCTGTCTATCGTTACGCAGATCGTGCCTGTAGTACTGCCAGCCATCTGGACCATCCAGGTTGAATTTCTTTTCATCACTGAATATCACACGATGCCAATCTTGTTTCCAGGACATCACTTCATGTGCGAATTTCAATCTCTTTTCTTTGTGCTTTTTAGTCAATTTCGGAGCCGTTTTCCTCTTCACGTAAACAATATTGCCGAACTTCTTTACCACTCTATGGGCTATAGATATTGATATTGGAGGGTTTTGTTGTCTGGCCACAGTGGATAAGCTCATATTTCCAGATTTTAACTCCTTTACGATAGTCCTTCTTTGTCGAGATGTCACTTTTGATGGGCGGCCAGATGATTTTTTACTGCCATAAGCATTTCTAAGTCGCAAATAATTGTTTACAACATTATGTGATCTGTTTAAAAGTTTACCTATTTCTCTCTTCGATTTTCCACACGTTTTAAATGCATCAATTTTCCCCTGCTCAACCAGCGAAAGACTGCAACGGCGACCCATTTCGTTTGATTACAACGTGATGTTCAAATCTGTTTAAATACCTCCACAACAGCCAGCATAATCCCGCAGTAAGACTAAGCAACGATATTTATGCAAATTTTTTGGAAATAAACGTGATTGGTGCAAAATTTCTGAAGGCGGACCTATCTTTTTGAAACGGTCTGAAAATGAAAATTTGCATAAAATAAAAAGGAATTATTTATTTTTAAGAAATTTCTTCACAAATAGGTATAACAATTACTGATTAATTATCTCTACCAAAAAAAGTTATTCTTATTCTCAATTAAAAGTCGAAATTTTGAAAAATGCGGGTGGACCTATCATTTCGATACGCACTGTATTATCGACTATTTTGATGTTTTGTTGTACGCCACCAATTTTGTTCTTGACACGAGCTACCATTTTTTTTCAATACCTACTATTTTACACGATTTTTCATAAGTGTGTGTCTCGCATAACTCAAAACCGGTAAGTCGTAGATCGTTGAAAACTTATATGTACACTAGCAGACCCGACCACGCGTTGCTGGGGCTATGTTATACGTTGGTTTATATTGTAGTAAAATATTCAATATATTCAAATTATTATTTACGAATAAAGACCGTCCTTGATAACATCCTTGATCCTAGAAGGCTTAGCCCGCTTCGCAGGTCCCTATTTTTAAATGATTCACTAAAGAATTCTCAAAATGGCATTAATTTTTATATCATGTGAAAAGAGAAAAAAATCTGATCGAGAAAAATGTCGCATCGAGATCCCATTGTGCTCTGCGCGCGCGCATTTATGTTCGACACTCATAATGAATCCCTATATTATCGAATGTGAAATGATATAAAATAGAAAAAATTCTTCTCTCATCGGTGGAATAATCTGCCTGGACCCACACTCCCTGCGGCAGCCTATACCTGTTCGCACGGCAAGCGAGTTCCTTCGCCCACCGTTCCCGCCCTTCTTAATAATTCTATACTTTTGAAAATATCCGCAATCGATTTATCGGGCCTTAAAACTTAATAATACTAATTTTCAACACTCTAACTCTTATTACTATTTTTTTGCCCCTTTGCCATCCACCTCCCGTGTATTCTAATAATTTTGCAAATTTGAAAATATTTGCAATTGATTTGTAGGTATCCAAAACCTCTATGCACAAATTTGAACGATCTAACTCTATTTTAATTTTTCCCCCTCTGCCCCCCTTTCCGCCCTTCCTAATAAATTTATAAATTCGAAAATATCCGCAATCGATTTGTAGGTATCAAAAACTCTATGCACCAATTTTGAACGATCTAACTCCGTTTTTATTTATTGCTCCTCTGCCCCTCCCCCCCCCCCCTTTCCACTCCTCCTAATAATTTGACAAATTCGAAAATATCCGCAATCGATTTGTAGGTATCAAAAACTTCTATGTACCAATTTTGAGCGATCTAACTCTATTTTTATATTTTTTACTTCCGCCCTCCTTCCCGTTCCCCCTAATACCTTTACGCTTTCGAAAATATTCTCATTCGATTTCCAAGCCTCTAAAACCTATCTGTACCAATTTTGAACAGTGTAACTCTATTTTTATTTTTTTTGCCCCTCTGTCCCCCTTCCCACTCCTCTTAATGATTTTACAAAATCGAAAATATTGGCAATTAATTTGCAGGTACCAAAACCGCTATGTACCAATTTTGAAAGACCTAAATCTATTTTTTTGTTTTTTGCCCCTCCGCCCCCTTTCCCGCCACTCCTAATAACTTTACACTTCGAAAATATCCTCATTCGATTTGTAGGCCTCTAAAACGTATTTGTACCAATTCTGAACGGTCTAACTGCATTTCTATTTTTTTTTTTTTTTTTTTTTTTTTTTTTTTTGTGAAATCTTGTTTTGCCACCCTCCCCCCCTTGGGGTCGAGTTTTTGTAATAAAAACTATCCTATCTCTCAAGCTGGATCAAACTGCACATGGTGTGCGAATTTTATTATAATCGGTTAAGTGGTTTAGGAGTCCATTGAGGACAAACATTGTGACACGAGATTTATATATATTAAGATTTGTTATAACATCTAATTGTGTACCTTTTTTCTGGTCTGTGCCTTTCTGTTTGAGATATTCACGAAAATTACAATAATGACCAAACATGCAAAAACTTTGGCAATTATATAGGATCTATCGTCATACAGATTTCAATAGAATTAATGATAGCGCACGTATTGATATTACAAAAATGGTTGACATCCTTTGCATGAAAATAAAATTCCTAAACACATGTGTAGGTTTCAGTGAACGAACTCACTTTATTTAATGAACATTCTGGAGACAGTAAAATAACTCGTATTCGTACCCCCAAAAGAAAGTAAACGAAAATTCTCGAAAATTCTTAATAAAACAATCATTCGTACCGCAAATCAATTAAAACTTAAATACACAATTAGCAGGAGTTTTATTAATTCAGGAATAATGATCAAATGCTTCAAGCATAGTCAGACGTGCGCTCTGTTCGCCGTTTGTACAGAAACTGAGCTCATCTAAAGCTTTGTTACTGATTTATAGAATTCTCGAGGTGATTCTGTTTCAGAAACCAAAGAATTATACCGGGAAATTACAGAACTCTGCTTCTATTGAAGTTAGAACTTCCAACCTTTAGCAATCATAAAATAGCACTTCTTGGGGAATTTGGTAAGAATTCGACTGGTGCTCAACGTGTTAAAATGTTTTCTTTACAAAAATCCCCCTTCACGACAATAATTTCTCAAACTGCATTCAATTCTACTAATTCTTTCAATTGTTACGGATTTTTAGTGCTGGAGGCCTATTTCAGTCGGTACAGTTGTCGAATTTTTATAATACACTCTTAATTAGTGCTAAGGGCCTATTTCAGTCGGTTTATTGAATGGGGATTTATTGAATGAAGTCCCCCCAAGGCACAACTTTGACATGAGTCCCCCCAGGCCCAACTTTGACATGAGTCCCCCCCAAGGTGCCCCTATTTCAGTCGGTACAGCGTTGTCGAATTTTTATAATACACTCTTAATTAGTGCTAAGGGCCTATTTCAGTCTGTTTATTGAATGGGGATTTATTGAATGAAGTCCCCCCAAGGCACAACTTTGACATGAGTCCCCCCCAGGCACAACTTTGACATGAGTCCCCCCCCAGGCCCAACTTTGACATGAGTCCCCCCCCCAAGGTGCCCCTATTTCAGTCGGTACAGCGTTGTCGAATTTTTATACGTCACTCTTAATAGTACTAAGGGCCTATTTCAGTCGGTTTATTGAATGGGGATTTATTGAATGAAGTCCCCCCAAGGCACAACTTTGACATGAGTCCCCCCCCCCAGGCACAACTTTGACATGAGTCCCCCCCCAGGCCCAACTTTGACATGAGTCCCCCCCCCAAGGTGCCCCTATTTCAGTCGGTACAGCGTTGTCGAATTTTTATACGTCACTCTTAATAATACTAAGGGCCTATTTCAGTCGGTTTATTGAATGGGGATTTATTGAATGAAGTCCCCCCAAGGCACAACTTTGACATGAGTCCCCCCCCAGGCCCAACTTTGACATGAGTCCCCCCCAGGCCCAACTTTGACATGAGTCCCCCCCCCAGGACCAACTTTGACATGAGTCCCCCCAGATACAACTTTGACATGAGTCCCCCCAGATACAACTTTGACATGAGTCCCCCCCCCAAGGTGCCCCTATTTCAGTCGGTACAGCGTTGTCGAATTTTTATACGTCACTCTTAATAGTACTAAGGGCCTATTTCAGTCGGTTTATTGAATGGGGATTTATTGAATGAAGTCCCCCCAAGGCACAACTTTGACATGAGTCCCCCCCCCCAGGCACAACTTTGACATGAGTCCCCCCCCAGGCCCAACTTTGACATGAGTCCCCCCCCCAAGGTGCCCCTATTTCAGTCGGTACAGCGTTGTCGAATTTTTATACGTCACTCTTAATAGTACTAAGGGCCTATTTCAGTCGGTTTATTGAATGGGGATTTATTGAATGAAGTCCCCCCAAGGCACAACTTTGACATGAGTCCCCCCCCAGGCCCAACTTTGACATGAGTCCCCCCCAGGCCCAACTTTGACATGAGTCCCCCCCCAGGCCCAACTTTGACATGAGTCCCCCCCCAGGCCCAACTTTGACATGAGTCCCCCCAGATACAACTTTGACATGAGTCCCCCCCCCCAAGGTGCCCCTATTTCAGTCGGTACAGCGTTGTCGAATTTTTATAATACACTCTTAATAGTGCTAAGGGCCTATTTCAGTCTGTTTATTGAATGGGGATTTATTGAATGAAGTCCCCCCAAGGCACAACTTTGACATGAGTCCCCCCAGGCCCAACTTTGACATGAGTCCCCCCCAAGGTACCCCTATTTCAGTCGGTACAGCGTTGTCGAATTTTTATACGTCACTCTTAATAGTACTAAGGGCCTATTTCAATCTGTTTATTGAATGGGGATTTATTGAATGAAGTCCCCCCCCAGGCCCAACTTTGACATGAGTCCCCCCCCCCAGGCCCAACTTTGACATGAGTCCCCCCAGGGTACAACTTTGACATGAGTCCCCCCCAAAGCACACCTTTGACATGAGCCCCCCCCTCCCCAAGGCACACCTCCCCCTCATTGGGAAAAAGAAAAAACGTTGTTTTGTGGCTATAAGACAGTTTGGACTTCCAAGGTTATTTGTTACAGTATCTGCAGCTGAAACACATTGGTTTGATTTAATGAAAACTTTATCATGGAATTTAGATCGTCACGAATTAACTAAAGAAGAATTTGTCGATATTAACAAGTTTAGCAGTAGGCTTCTGGCACTAAATTAAAATCTGTCAATGTCAGATTTTCATGTTTTAAATAATGAAATAATGTCGTGTCTGTGTAATTTTTTTTTTAAATGTCTACAGACTTATGGGACATCCAGTATATAAATTTTCAGTTTATTCTAATACGATGTTTTGATGCTATCACACTTTAGATAATTTGAGCTCAAGGGGCATAAAGAATTTTTCTGTGTTGCCATGTGAAAACTAATATGTTGTGGCCACCACAAGACTTTCTTCTATATTTTCCTATACAAATTCACTCAGTAACATAGAAATAAAAAGTTTTTTTTTTTTTTTTTTTTTTTTGTTAAAAGAAAAAAAAATCCATAATTTTATTTTAAATTATCACAGATTTATAGTTCAACCATTCCTTTAAAAAAGGTATTGACGAGACCTTTCGAAAGAGACCCATCTTGAAACTTTACCCACCCAGGGGGGGGGACCCATGCCCCCACATGCACAAAATTCTTTTTCCTAGTTAATTACTATTATCAATAATTCATATTAATTTTGCAATCACGAGTTTAAAATAACTCGCATTATGCCTATTTATGCGAAATTTTGTCCTATACTGCCATGTTAGAAGTTTACAAAATACGATCACAGCGCCACCTTTTGAGCGATTGATCCCCAAATCTAATCAACACCAGTTTATGTCAGGGTGCAACTAAATACCAAGTTTAAATTTCATTCATTGGTTCGTGAGCTACAGTGTCCACAAAATTCGTGATACATACAGGCAGACTGACATTTTCTAAAAACTACCAATTCGTGTTCAGGAGATCCCAGAACGTGTAAATCCATCAAAAAACGGAGATCGAAAATTTTCGCGAATCCAATACTTTCTCTATATTACATATAGAAGTAAAAAAAAAAAAAAACCCTAATGTTAGATTCACGGAAATTTTTAACATATCGTGGTATAGTGACTTATAGTACCTATTTTCAGCTCATTTGAATGAAAAGCTTAGAGAAGCTACTACTAATTCTGTCTCTCTCTTTGCAGAAATGAACTAGAGGAATTTCAAAACGTATAAATGCACCCTAATCTCAAGTTTTTGTCCCGATTACAATGCTTTTCTTTCATATCTGTACTGATAATTATAGAGGATTTAAGTCCAAAAATGTCGATTTTGAGTTAAGTACATAGTCAGACCCAGAAAAAAATTCTCTATGGATTGGTATAAAGGATTCAAATCCATGTCATTCAGTGTTTGAGAAAATCCATTGGTAAAAAAAGATTCAAGTCAGAAATTTAGCATTAATCTTTGTATAAAATATTTAATTCAATTTTTTTCCCTTTATTAAATGAAGGTTGACAATCACTGAACGGTATAAATAAACCTAATCCCTTTTTCCTAATCGATTCTTCCGATTAGTTTTTTGCTAGTTTAACTTTATTTTTAGTCTCCTGAAAAATCAAGAATATGGACTTAAATCCTTTATACTTATCAGTACAGATATATTCGTAACAAAAGTCAACTATTTAAGGGAAAAAAAAAATCAAATCATTCAGTAATCTATATCATTATATAAAGTGCAAAAAATTGTATGTTTGTGGAGGGTAATCTCTGAAACTACTGAACCGATTTTAAAACTTCTTTCACTGACCAAAAGGCTACAGTATGCCTGGTTGTTATAGGCTATATTTAATTTTGATAAAATAAATTTTAGTTTAAAATCCGAGCATTTTAATTAAAATCCCCATAAAAGCCATAATAGAAATGGAAATAATGAAATATTAAAAAAATTAGCTGTTGCCAACATAAAAGAAACATTTAGTACATGTTCATTTTGTTTTAAAAATATCTTGACATGAAAAGAAAAGAAATATATTTGCACGTGAATTAAATTGAAATTCATATAAAGCTTTGTGAAATGTTAAACTTACACGTTAAATCTGAAGCCATTATAGATTTAAAAGTATTTTTCTAATAATATAATTTGACATGATATAATATAATGATCTAGGCATTAATGTTTAAACTGATGTGTGTAAACGAAATTAGAATTTAAAAATAAATAAACAAATAATAAAAAAAAATTAGAAGTTCTAACTTCTAAACTTTTGTTAAATTATTTATTTTAATTGATAATTGTCGCCAAAAACATTTACGAGCTAATTTATTTTTCGACTTTTACTAAAATATATTTTCACGCGAATAATATAAAAAGTAAATGAATTAAAAAATATATATATCATCTGCATTTCATTATGCATTTTTTTAAAGAATAATTGAGAAGTTTAAATTTATTTGGCGACTATTTTTAGCAACTAACAGTTATGACAAGTAGCTCAATATACATAGCGCATACAGACATTACTGAAATGCAAATAGCATTTAATTATTTGAGTTACATTATGTTGATTAGAAACCTATTTAATCTATCTATGCTCTATAGTACTAATATATAAAGAGGAAAGGTTTATATGTATATGTAGAGAACGATCGCTAGAACTAAAAAGCCGATTTTTTTTTTTTTTTTTTTTTCCCCAACTAATCAAAAGTTACACTGTCTAAGTGCTAGAGGCTATAATAAATTTTGGTAAAATAAATTTTTAATTCAAATTTTCAATATTTTTATTGAAAACAAAGCATAGATTTAATATCTGTCGTTCTTGGCGATTTTTGTATTTGACGATCGAAAGCGCAATACGAAAATCTATATATTTTCGTATTAAATACGAGATCAATGTTTTTACTTCAATTATCCCACTACCGTTAGTAGTGGAAGCATTATATTCGGTCCAAAAATTCGATATAGAGTTTCACCTGATTTACACGTTTTAAAGCCTCCTGAGTCCAAAAAAGTAGTTTTTGGCAATGGGCCAGTGTGTGTGTATGTGTGTACGTATGTGTGGAATCTTCTGGCTGTCATATCTCCGAAACTAATAAAGATAGAACTACGAAATTTCACAATTGATTCAGGTCTGGAGTACAGATAAATTTTCCAAATTTTCGTAAAAATTGAAAAACCGGAATTGGGTCATCGAAAACGGGACCGTAAGCCCGTATCACAAAAACAGCTCTAACGATTTTCTTCAAAGTTGCTCTATAAACAACCTCATTAGATGCCCTTTTGAATGATATAGTTGGTTAGTTCAAGAAAATTGATAGGCGTCCTCTATGAACACCTCAATTTCAGACGAGGCAAGTGCGCTCCTTTAAAAACGCCTGTACGTATTTTTTTAAACTCGCCATGTTAACTTCCTATTAAATATCCTTTTGCATGTAATATTTGTTTTTAGGTCAATAATTGAGTATACTAAGTTTTGGTAAAAGTTGGTATCTTAAAAACGGCTCTAACGTTTTCTTGAAAATTCTTTCATTAATCCAACTTAGATAACCTTTCACAAGTATTACGTGCTTATTACATGAATATTAACGGTCATCCTGATTAGGTAGTTCAGTTTTAGATTTCGGAAATTCGTGTTTAAAAAAATATCTATTTTTTTTTTTTTTTTTTTTCTGTCCCTTATTTTTTTAACTCGCTATATAAACTCTGTTGTATGTGTCTTTTATACGTGTATCAAGTTTCTTTTACTGGAAAATCTCAAAAAATGCATATAACATCTCCAAAAATTGTATATAATACGTGTAAAAATGGGTAATGGAAGTCGTGTGGTTGTTTCACACCAGATTCTGTAATAGTATATATTGTACGAATATTGTTTCATATTATTGATTTCTCACTTAATATACATTATTAAAATAACCATGAATTATGGAAAAAATTAAATATATTTGCGAGATGAACAAATAAATAATAATTAAAGCTATTATGACGTCAATTTTATTAAAAACATTTTCATGTCATAGGTTTATTTTTCAATATTTTTTATTCATGAGTAAAGAAATGTTTTTTTTTGTGAAATAAATAAATAAATAAACAACATTAAGTAAAAATTGCCAATATTTAACAACTAATTAAAAATAATAATAACAATTGTAAAATTATATTTTGACTTTTCAGTTAATAATATTGCCTGACTATCCGCGTTTGTAATGATCGATAAATGTCGCTTTTCAGATTTGTTGTTAGTAAATATAATAGCCACGTGTATCTATTATTGTTCTATATATGTTACTACTTAATATTCGTGCTATAATTTCTCTGCCATTACATCATGGAAAATCTATTGCTTTTGGAAAAAATATTTCAGTTTATTCAGAGTTCGATTGGAAGTGATATTTAACTGAAGCTGAACAAATATTAGTTCCAAATCATCTGATTAATTCTTTACTTCCATTAGCCGAAGCAACTGAAATTTTAAATTTGTCATTTGGAAATAAATGGAAGCTTAATTCTGGATTTCTTGATTTTTTAGAGTTACACTGTGGCATACAACAGCAAGTGTTATCTTTTTTACCGAATTTATTCATTTTTATTCAATAAATATATATGAAACTAAACATCGGCAAGCAATGGCGTTTTTTCGAAAGCCGAAAGCTATCATGCCAATTGTAATTTCACCTTAGCCCACCAGAGGGCGAGCATTTCATTACAATCGCGGATAACATATAAATTGATATATCTTTCTTGATTTTTTACATGTCAATCCATCTTTAACTAAAATTTGTTCACCCGTGCGAAGCCGGACGGGTCAGCTAGTCACATTAATAAAGTTTAAAAGTGTTCAAATTAGCTCCCCCCCCTCTCTTTTTCAAACATCATGAAAAGGAATTCAGACGTCTTTAATTAGCTGGAACCTGTTGTAGATATTCGGATTAAAAAACCATGGAGCAAACAAATTTTGCAAGTTCTTGCAGTTAAATAGAAAACTTTTAAATAAGTAAATTGGCTCATTCAAATGGTTTATTTTATATTTGGTATTGAAAAATGTAACATAGTAATATAAATTTACTGAATTAAAATAATCAAAATAACCGTTGCTAAGGGATGCAACTTGCATAATTAAAAAATTGAAAGTATTACCAAAATAGAATTTAATCTAGTCATGCAATTTTAATTTAACAAGGATTTTTCTCTATGTATTTGAAAAATTTTTAAGTATTCTGTTACATACTTCTTTGGCAAAATTTGAGAGTATACCGCAAATACTTTTATTTCAATCGTTTGGAAGGTGGGGGGGGGGGGGAGAATAAAATAGCTACAAATAATCTATAAACAGATTCACAGCGCAGTGTTTCCATTTATAGATATTTATTGGAATCTGCAATATATTAAGAATGCGAATTTATTACATGCAAACTGTAAAATAATTTATTTGCCGATAGTAATAAATTATATTAAACACTGCTGTTTAATTTCAGCATATTAAGTCATTTCAGTCAGCATTTCAGTCTTGCTTTTGTCTCCAAGGCAGTAGCACGTGTTTTTTTGCACCTGATGAAGGAAGGCTACTTCCTTTCGAAACCGGTTTTGCTGGCTTAAAATTTATGGTGTGTGAAGAAGTCTTATTGTCTATTTATCGTTTGTACACCAGTTTTGCATTTAGTTTTGACTATTCTCCGAGCTCTAACTCATATGCATTCATTCTTATTTTCTAAGTTTGAGCAGTTATTTCTGAGAAAAAACGTTTCAACATCGATACGTTTCCCTTTTTCAGGGCTTTCTTCTTTACAGTTCTAAACACACAGTAGATTAAAAAAAAAATAGATTTGAAAAAAATCAAATGCAATGTGGACAGCGAAATTCAAGGGGAAAATTTATTCTCGAAAAATGCAAATCTCACAAAACGGGTTCAGCGTACATGAGCCTATAGTGATAATAAATTAATTCACTTGCATGTTGAACTTTTTTTTTTTTTTTTTTTGAAAAATGAGTGATGAAAGTGATCAACAAAGCTGAGCATATGTATACGACTCCGGTGAAAAACAGGAAAATTGAGGATAATATGTACGATAATTATGCAAATGAGTTATGGATAATTATGCATGGGAAAAATTTGTGGCTGGCAAAAATTCTGAAAGTAGTGGACTTTTCAGAGCTTTCAATGTCTTAAATATTAAAAATTTTTGCATACAGAAATTCCGAAAAAACATTCTCTAAGATTTAATTTAAATGTATTATCTGACGACAAAATTACTAATTTTGACAACTGAGAATTCCTTCATAT
The DNA here is from genome assembly GCA_963930645.1 of Salticus scenicus. Classification (NCBI taxonomy): domain Eukaryota; kingdom Metazoa; phylum Arthropoda; class Arachnida; order Araneae; family Salticidae; genus Salticus; species Salticus scenicus. The sequence continues at coordinate 59,137,116 of OZ005654.1, read as the reverse complement.
TTCAGTATAGAGACATTCTCCAAAATTACTAATTATCTGAGCGTAAGTGAAGACAAATATAGTGCTATTACCTTGGGCTCGTCAATAGCTACGATGAATAAACTATTTAAGGAGAAAATTTTGGAGTGACTAATAGACTTTCTGAACACATTTGTTTAAATAACTTAAAGTTTGAGAAATCTTTTAATAAAGAGAAAATTATAACAAGGTATTTAAGTATTTTTCTCCAAATAAAATGTCATTTAATTTAGCGCTAGTGCGCTGCAAATAATTCATATATGATAATAAATTTTTTGTTGTGCCCTTTAAAGAAAAAAAAATCTATAAGCGCTAGATTTACTAAAATCGAAATAGTGAATGCATGGGTGACTCATAACATGTACCGGGTGTTGTATAAAATCTGCATACATTTTAAAAATTCATAAATATTAAAGGAATTTGTAGAATTGAACGCAGTTTGCGGAAAGGTCATTGTGAATGGAGATTTTTTTTTTGGGGGGGGGGAAGAGGGGGTAAAGAAAAAAGTTAAACTTTTCGTCGATAGAGGCGCTGTACGCGAGTAAATCACATTTCCGTAAAAAATTGGATTTATTTGCATGCAACTTGTTTGCAGGCACATAATCCTGTTGTCTGCCCGCCGTCACCACAAATTACAGTTTGTAAGCGATTTACAGCACCGTTAACAGCGACTTCAGTTGGCGCTTTTTACCCGAGGAAGAACAACTTCACCAATAGCGCTTTATATACCAAGTCAGCATCCCAGTTAAAGCTTTATGTATGTGCAAGTAACAGGCAATATAATAAATAAGCTGTGTTAATCGTATCCGTGCAATTTATAGGTCTCTAATTTACATATTTCTTGCTACGCATCTGTGCAGCGCGCTCTATTGGTGTAAATTAACACGCTGAGCGTCATGTCAGCCATCAGTGGGTAACAGTATCAAATATGATATAAAGCCGCGTCAACCATCTGTGGTTGACCGTGTAAAATATGATACAAAACTAAAAATATTGTTTTAAGTTATTATTGAAAATTTATTATAAAAATGTGCTTTATTTTTATTATGCAGGAAAATATCATTAAGGAATTTTAATTGATTTTATTAAGAATTCGCGTGGTGCTCAACGTGTTCAAATGTTTTTCTTTACAAAAATTCCCTTTCACGACAAGAATTTCTCAAACCGCCTTCATTTCTAATTCTTTCAATTGTTATGAATTTTTTAAATGTGTACAGACTTATGGGACACCCAGTATATAAATTTTCAGTTAATTCTAATACGATTTTTTGACGCTATCACTTTAAATAATTTGAGTTCAAGGGGCATAAAAAAATTTACCGTTTTCCCATGTGAAAACTAGTATGTTGTGGCCACCACAAGACTTTCTTCTATATTTTCCTATACAAATTCACTCAGTAACAATATTTAAAAAGAGTTTTTTTTTTTTTTTTTTTTTTTTTTTGTTAAAAGTAAGAAAAATCCATAACTTTGTTTTAAAGAATCACAGATTTATAGTTCAACCTTTCCTTGTAAAAAGGTATTGACGAGACCTTTCGAAAGATACCCATCTTGAAACTTTACCCCCCCCCCAGGGGTGGGGAACCGGTGTCCCCACAAACCCAATTTTTTTTTTCTAGTTAACCACTGCTATTACCAGTAATTCATATTAATTTTACAATCACGAGTTTAAAATAACTCATTATGCACATATACGAAATTTTGTCCTATACTGCCATGTTAAAAGTTTACAAAAACTGCGATCACAGCGCCACCTGTTGAGCGATTGATCCCCAAATCTAATCAGCACCAGTTTATGTCAGGGTGCTACTAAATACCAAGTTTGGTTAAATTTCATTCATTGGTTCGGGAGCTACAGTGTCCACAAAAAATCGTGATACACACAGACAGACATTTTCTAAAAACTATCAATTCGTATTCAGGACATCCCAAAACGTGTAAATCCATCAAAAAATGGAGATCGAAAATTTTCGCGAATCCAACACTTTATATTACATATAGAGGAAAGTAAAAAAAAAAACTAAATGTTAGATTCACGGATATTTTTAAGATATCGTGGTATAGTGACTTACAGTACCTATTTTCAGCTCATTCGAATGAAAAGCTTAGAAGCTACTACTAATTCTGTCTCTCTCTCTCTTTGCAGAAACAAACTAGAGGAATTTCAAAACATATAAATACACTCTAATCTCAAATTTTTGTCCCGATTACAATGCTTTCCTTACATATATATTCGTAACAAAAGTCCTATTTAAGAAAAAAAAAACCATTCAGTAATCACATTAATAAAGTTTAAATATGTTCAAATTAACTCCCCCCCCCCCCCCCCTTTCTCTCTTTTTCAAACATCATGAAAAGGAATTCAGACTTCTTTTTAATTAGCTGAAACCTGTTGTAGATATTCGGATTAATAATCATGGAGCAAACAAATTTTGTAATTTCTTGCAGTTAAATAGAAAAAATTTAAATAAGTAAATTGGCTCATTCAAATGGTTTATTTTCTATTTGGTATTGAAAAATGTAACATAGTAATATAAATTTACTGAATTAAAATAAAAATAATCGTTGCTAAGGAATGCAACTTGCATAATTAAAAAATTGAAAGTATTACCAGAACAGAATTGAATTTTTAGTACTGCAATCTGAATTTAACAAGGATTTTTCTCTTTATGTATTTGGAAATTTGTGTATTCTGTAACATACTTCGACAAAATTTGAGGGTATACCGCAAATGCTTTTAATGTATCGTGGGGGGGTGGGGGGTGGAAATAGAATAAAATAGTTACAGATAATCTATAAACAAATTTCGGCGCAGTGTTTACATTTATCGACATTTATTGGAATCTCCAATATATTAAGAATGCGAATTTATCACATGCAAACCGTAAAATAATTTGCCGATATAGTAATAAAATATATTAAACACGGCTGTTCAAATTTCAGCGAATTGAATTTTAAGAAAAATTATATTCATAAACACCGATTAGATAATTTTCAGCTCTAATATTTGAAGAATTTACACATTTTCATAATCTGTTTCTTTGTGTCAGGTGATATATGTTTGTGTGTACATGTGTTATGCATATAACACTTGCAAAATCTTCTGCAAAGTAAAAGCATTAAAATTTCTTTTACATTTACCTAGATATTTTTGTTCTTAATTATCTGTTCAAGTTAAAGTAGAGATAGCGAATAAAGCAGTATTTATACAAAAATACAAATATACAGAAAATAATCAATCGTTGCATTCACATGTTTCTTTCTTAATTTATAATTGTAGAATTCAAAGATAAATTACACATCAAAGTGAAATGTAACAAGTACTCTAAATTGTTAGCGTTAACCAGTTGAAAATTATTTTAGAAATAGTTTTATTCGACATATATTTCTACATGAGCGGCTACTGTCTCATTTAAACCCCCGTTAAAATATAGTATCTACATTCCAAAATATTTTAAGAACGTCACTAAATTTAAAGTTTATTCCAAATTATACAGAGAACTTTCAAAACACACTACGCCGTGAAACTCAGCAATCACAATCTTTACGGGGCAACTTTATAATATTTTCAAAATACTCAATCTGAATTTCTTGCAATTGTTTATCCTAAAAGGGAAAAACAAAAATCAATAGATTTAAAAGATTTTTCGTATTTAGAAGATTTTAAAACGCGTAATTGTTAAAAATTAGTCATTTCTACTATATGAGAATATAGTACTTATCATTCCTGAGCAGTTTTTCTGACCTTTCTAAAAATTAGGTAAGTACTTATATTAAATATATAATACAGTAGGGCACCAATTATCCGCGAGCGAATTATCCGTGGTGCGGGAGCCTCGAAAAACAATTTAAATTAACTAACCTCCAAAAAACAATTTTAATTCAAGCCAGCAACAAGGAAAATACAGTATGTTCTACAGTGCGAAGGTCGAGAATTACCGAAATGTTTACGGCGCATCGTAATTCTGTAGGCCTTCTTGGAATTTTTTTTGACGGTTTTAGGAGGAAATTAATTTTTTACCATGTTTTTATTAACTTAGATTCTTGTTTGTTTGCCCAGTACAAATCTTGCAATCGATTTTTAACTAACTTCCCGACTAGCTAGATATTTAAAACTTTCAGAACAGCTCGGAAACGGTGACAATTCCTTTTTTTTTTAATACTTTTTAATCAACTGTTTCAGGCCCCGCTGACTTCGGCAGCGTTTATATAATTCGACAGAAAATTTATTTAACTAACTTCCCGACTAGCTAGACATTTGAAACTTTCAGAATAGTTTAGAACACTGTGAAAATGCAATTTTTTAATACATAGAGCCAAATATATCGGGTTCCTGCTGCCTTCGTCAGCGTTATCAGTAGAAAGTTTGCAATCTATTTTTCACTAACTTCCCGACTAGCTAGGCATTTGAAACTTTCAGGATAGCTCAAAACACGGTGACAATACATTTTTTTAATACTTTTAGTCAACTGTTTCAGGTCCCGAATGCCTTCGGCAGCGTTTATATTATTCAGCAGAATGTTTAACTTCCCGACTAGCTAGACATTTAAAAACTTTCAGAATACGGTGAAAATGCGTTTAAAAAATATTTTTAACCAATTACTTCGGGATCCTGCTGCTTTCGGCAGCGTTACCAGTACAAAGCTTGCAACCAATTTTTTAACTATCTGCCCGGCTAGATAGCCATTTCAACAAAATATTTAAAAACATGGTATATAAAAAGTTCTTTTTATCTTGTAATTATTTACTTTAGAAATAGGGGCTGTACTGTTCTACCGCATATTCTTTTCATGTTTGCATCCCCATTTCATTCTGTTTTTCGGGTTATCCGCGATTGCCAGCCTATTGCGCGGATAATCGGTGCTCTACTGTAAATTACTGGCTTAGTTTTGGGAAGCTGTGTAGTGTATATGAATTGCATACTCACAACAAAGTACATTCAAATTTAGCACGCTATGCAAAATACATAACATGAAATATACTTTAATATTCAAATATAAACCTAACATTTGTTTTTTCAGGGGTGGGGAATAAGAATAAACGAATGGTGGATTATTTTCACACCATATCCTAAATAATGGGATCCGGACATAATATCGCATGAAAAAAAAGTATGATCAGTGAAAATTTATATTTGTGTCACGTGGGGTCTCTAGTGAAGGCCCCCAGGGCCTTAGAAATCTAAATTAAAATAAATAAATACATTATAGAATGGAAATTTTTGCTTTTCACCATTCAAAATACATTTAAAAAATATTGTACTTCACTGATGACATCGAAGTTTAACACTGATAAGAAACCTTAATTAAGAATTTTAAAATAGATGAGTACGATTGAATACTTTATGATTAATCTTGATAACAGTTTTTTAACATAGTCTTTAAACTCTTAAACAAAATGTATAATAATTTTTTAGGTATATTTGTATACGAGTGCTCTATGGTATGTGTTGTCATGAAATTTTATACAGCATTATTAATAACTCTTTTTTGCATTCTATTCATTTATGTAGGCGATATTTTGTCCCCAACCTCTAAATAGATGCAGCTAAAAAAAGTAGTTATACTTACTAATAATTACAGAACTGGATAAACACCATAAAATGCAAGAAACTATTTATCCAAAGTTCTGTAATTATTACTTTAAAGCGCCAGTTCTGTGGTGCTTTATTATTATAAATATACTTATATTCAAACAACTAAAAATAAATTTAAATATTGACATAAAATGGAATTATAAATTGTGTTTAAAAATATAAAATAAATCTTTCGCTAGGCAACATAAACACCAAGTTTTTTTTTTTTTTTTTTTTTTTTTTGAGACCAATAACTACGCTGTTATCCCAAAAAATCCATCCTCACAGTTTCCTTACTCGTTTTGTCATTGTATACAATTAATCCATTAGTAACATAGGCGTAGAATATCCTTCGTCGTACGGGTTTATGTTTCTACAAAGTTAGAGTTTTCGTTACAAACTTTTGCTGCTTAGGAAATTTCAATTTCATTTCAATCTAAGTTTTTTTTTTCAGGTTTTACAAGTGCTAAAGTGAGATGTATAACTTTAATTAAATAAAAAGTATTAATTTTTATTTCATTTTGCATAGAATTTAAAAGTTATGATTAGTAGTGTTTATATTGCCTTGCAAACAAATTTTACAGTTTCAGGCGCAATTTATACAACGCCATTTAATGTCATTTTTAATTTATTTTTCGGAGTAGTAATTATAGTTTTGTTGAATCCACTCAAAAAAAAAAAAAAGTTCATTTTTGATTTATCATCAGGAAAAATATATATTTTAAAACATGGGAAGACATCGGAAGGCGGCCTTGCATATCGCACCCTAATAAGAATGTGACAACTCAAAAACTGGCAATTTCGAATTTATATCTCTCAAAAATGTGCATGCTGTGTCCCAATGTACACAAAAAGGTCGCATCTATCTCGAAAACTATCCATCTGAGATTCAATAGCGTCAATTTTATTAAAATGCTAGTCACTGTTATTACTAAGTCAATTTTTATCAGTTTCTGCATTTGTTACGTACAATGTGTACAACGAAAAATTCACAAAAATGTCCAAATAAACAATGCATCTCCCGTACAAAAAATTACAACATCGAATATGAAATGTATATGGTGATTAATAGTTGTTTTCTTTCTAAGATTGCTTCGTTACGTTAAAGTATAGTAAATGGCGAACAAATGCACGTTTTAAACGTTCTGTTTCTGCATACAAGTCTATAAGTTTTCTTTTCGTTATAAGTCAGTGATGATCTACAACTTTGTAATTCACTCCCTCCCACCCCATCTCGTATTGCTTTAGAGCTCAGATCGCTATCTCTGCTATTTTTTTACCAAGTGACGCTCCAAGCAATCGCATCTCGTACTGCATGGCCACTTTACTATACTTGTATACCATTTTTGTGCCTATAGCTGCAGCCATTGAGCAGTTAAGAGTAGGAATGAAATTTTGTGGGTTTTAAATATTAAGATCTTAATGATATATTATGACCTTTTTCAAGCCAAAAACTTTTCGGTAAAAAGAAAAACCAAAATCTGAGCATTTATTAAGAATTGACCCCCCCCCCCCCCCAAGGAAAAAAAAAAAAAAAAAAAAAAAAAAAAACATGGTTTGAATTAAGAGCTTCCTTTTTTGAAGTCAGTTAAATATATACCGTCATTTCAGAAAATTAGGGAGTAAAAGGCTGATTTTTTTTTTTATACCAACTATGTGAAAAATACCAGAGTCGGGAACCGTACCCGGGCCTTCCGCTTTTGCGGATGCTCAGACCATCGAGCTACCCTTTCTGATTCACATAACATTCGTTGGCAAAGTCACCGAGTCTGCAAACACAGCTGTATCAAATGAGATTATTAATCATGGCACAACTCCAAAGTAAAAATTTTATGGTCTATTGGAGTTGTGCCATGATTAATAATCTCACTTGATACAGCTGTGTTTGCAGACTGACTTTGACAACGACTGTTATGTGAGAAATGCCTAGCTGGTAATCAGTCAGGGTAGCTCGATGGTTTGATCATCCGCAAGTAAAGCGGAAGGCCCGGGTTCGATTCCCGGCTGTGGTATTTTTCACATAGTTGGTATAAAAAAATGAGCCTTCCACTCCATAATTTTCTGAAATGAACATTCAGGGTTGATTAATAAATTTCTAAATTATATATAGTCATTTCGTTTTATTTAATGCAGTCTAAAAGATTTATAGCACATAACATAATTCCACTTATATATGTAAGTTTCTTTAATGTCCCAGGACACGAACCATTTGAAGAATTTTAACACGTTGAGCGTCATCTCAGAGGTATGACAAAATGTCAAGAATTGCTAAGTACTGAAGGAATCATCTTGAAACATTAGGAGTGTGCAGAACATATACTTCAAACATTTCAGTGAAAGCTTTACCCCGAAAGCAAAAGCAGTACCATTAAAAAAATTAAAACGTTGAGCGCCGTCAGTCATCGGTGGCTGACAGTGTCAAATATGATATAAAGCCGCGTCAAGCATAGGTAGCGGATATAAAACTAAAAATATTACATTTAATGATTTAAAATTTATTAAAAATTTGTTTAAATTTTTATTTATTACAGGAGGAATCATGGAATTTTAACGGATTTTAAGAATTTGCGTGGCGCTCAACGTGTTAAAAAAGCGTCTAAATTAGCACCTGTAAATGATGAAGTTCTAGATACTAGATAGTTGCCAACTTTTACGTTTTTGGCTACCGGAAATTTTTTATCGGAATCTTAAATATATTTTTAAGCAGTTTTCTCCTATTAAACATTATAAATTCTTAAAAAAAAAAAAAAAAAATCTGGTGTTAAAAATTCGTACAAGTTCGCACCTATGATACTGACTTTGAATCGCTTGCTATTATTTCTTGAGTTACATAACAGAAACACAAATCAACTTTTCGTTAAACTTATTCAGAGAATCCTTGATATTTGGAAACACACTAAACATTCAATTTGAAAAAAAAAAAAAAAGACTTAATAATACATTCTTTTCGATTATATGGGAACGAGGAAGTAAAAATGGATTTTTGTGCTCATATTTCTGTACAGTAATTTTTAAATAAAGCCTTTTACCAATAAAATATAATGTAAATGCCACAAGAGTAAAAAACAAGTCCTTCCAGCTCAGAAGAGTAGGTCGATTTCTTTTTTTCAACAACTGGCTGCCATTTTGAAACAATATTGTGTATATGGTTTATTAATGAATTTTTAGACATTCATGTGGGCTATGTACAAAACATTTAAGCAAATTTGTTCGAAAATATCTTTTTACCTGAATTTGAAATTTTCAGTTGATTGTCACTGGAAACAAAATGGAGGATCAATACGGCAACGAACACATGAATTTAAATTCTAAGATAAGTCTACTCTACAAATTTGGTTCAAATAAATTCAGTATTGTTAAAATTATAGTAATGACATCTTTTCAAGTGTCTGCAACTTGGAAACAAAATGGTGGATTGATAGAATGACAGATTGACATTATTTCAGTTAAGCAGACGTTATATTATTAAATATTGTACATTTCAATGTGATATCAAAACGTGGGGATTTCTGTATTCTGTTTTTGTGTTGCGTTATGGTATTCTGATGGTTATTCAATAATACGCAAAAAATACGATTAGGCGGGAAGAGCCGCGTAGGGATTGGCAAGTGAAGCGATTTGGAGTGAGTGAGAGGGATCTCTTAAGGTTGGCCAGCAGAGCAAGCAAGGTACGGAGCTACGTAATAAAAAACCTAATCTTATCCTAAATTACTTAGAGTTCTATTTATTACAATACTTGTGTTTTCAAATTATTACAAATGGTACATGCTCAATTTGCTTGTATTAAAAAGAAACTAGATAGATTTTCTGAACATTTAGTAATTATCGACTGTTTAAATTTAAATGAAAGAAGTTCGTAAATGAAAAATCTGGAGAAAATCCACCCGATTTTTCGAACAATTAACAGTTGTGTAAATAAAATAAGAGTAGTGGTTAAATAAACAAAAAAGAAAATTATAGGGTGTTTAAGTAGTTTTCTTTGTATAATGTTCTTTAACGCTATTGCCCTTCAAATAATTTGGGTCCACGAGCCATAATGAAAAAAAAAAATAGTTATGTCCCTGTAAAACTAATGAATGCTAGTATTTAAACTTAAAAACTTCTTCACACACCATAAAATAAATGAAAACACTACCGGTTTCGGAATGACATTGCCTTTTTTCGGGTGTGTCTTCTACGATTTTAAAGATGACTATCTCAGCATCTATTAAATATCTTAGTTTTTGAACCATTTATTTTATAGCCTTCTTTCTTTACACTATATTACCATATGATTCTGACCAATAATAAATAAAAGAAAAAATATTCTTTTAAATCGAATTAAATAAATTTTAATTAAACTTTAATAAGTTTTATCTTTTCTACTATATATTACCATTTTTAGCCGATAAATACATTAAATTTCTCTTTCAATGTAATTAATTTAAAAAAATGAAAAAAAAAAAAAATTGTTATATAGTATAAAATTTATACATAAACGTAGCTGTTATATGTTTAATTTAAAATTTAATATAGTACTTAATTTTTTCTAAATGCATTACCATTGGATTTTCAATAAGTCAAAAAAAAAAATCTCCTTTAAATGAACGAATAAAAAAAAAATTAAAAGCGTAATTGTCGTCGATAAGATACGCAGACGATTCAAATAAATAAAAAAACACAAAGGAAAAAAAAATCAAATTTGAAAATCGAAAAAGTCTGAGGTGCACACCTGCAGGGTCCAAAGTACCCCTCTGCAAAGTTTTGTAGCTCTGCGATCAGTAGTGTACGCACCAGAGGGCAGACACTTCTCTTTATTTATATAGATATCGAAAGAAAGTTACTTTATTCTCAACAAAATTAAAAGAACTATTTATTAATAATTCAATAATTTTATTTGTATCACAAATCAATGGTACAACCATTCGTTTCAATAGACATTGACGAGTTCTTTTGAAAGATAACTATGTTGAAAATTCTCAACACTCGGACAAGGGGAATGCATCTCTATATACAAAAATTCTGTTCACTTTTACTATTATTAAAAATTCTTAAATCCATAAGGATTTGTTAAAAATAATTCATTATGCACATTTATACGAAATTTTGTACAATACTGCCACGTTAAAATTTTGAAAAAGAAAGGATGATGGCAACGTCATGCGGACGATTTTTTCTAAAAGTTTATAAGCACTAATGTCAAGCTTACACCGATTTTCTGTGCAGTAGTTCCTGAAATACAGTTGTCGCGAAATTTTGTCACATACACATTTTCTAAATATGGTCAAATCATGTTCTAGACCTCGCAAAACGTGTAAATATATCTAAAACCCTAGATAAAAGTTTCTTTTCATGAATATAGAAGAAAGTAAAACTAATTGATAGATCCATCAAAATTCGTACACTTCATGCGACGGTAGTCCATAATATTCCTACCAACTTTTAGCTCAATTAAATAAGGCATTTCGGTGCCTTCGCACTGTAAATAATTAGAGTTCATAAGCCGTAATGATAAAGCTTTTTCTTTATCTCTGTAATAAAACTAAATTTCTAGACTCGCTAAAATTTGTACCGTTTGCGCGATTCTAACATTTAATATACCTGCTAAATTTTAGCTCAATCGATCAAAGCGTTTACATGTTATCACGCTCATTCATTCACTCACTCACGCATCGACGTAAAGATTTCAAAAATGTACTCGGGAGATCTCAAAATGTGTACAAATTTTTTTTTTTTTTTAAACCGATTACAATACTTTCCTTACATAATGTATGTTCGGAAATATAAGTAAATAAAGATCTACAATCCGCTTAGGCTATATGCCCAATTTTCAACGGTAAACATTCTTTGTAATACGCCTAATTACCAAATTTCAAGAACACATTCTAAAATTGTGAGTATTTATGAAAATGAGGCTGAAAATTCACATGGACAGGTAATTAACCGAGCTAATGTCAAACATTAAAAAAAAAGTTCCATTAATACAACTTCCCTTAATACCCTATAATTTATCCGGAATACATTTTGGTTGGTTCTATCAATCAATCACAAGTCTTGCTACATAAAACAAGTTTTTGTACATCTACATAATTTTTACGTTTCCTTCTCTTTATTTTTTTATTATGCAGAATAAAGGTATAAAAATACTATTTATTTAAAGAAATACCTATCATAGACCGTAATATGTTCAATAATTTTGTATATCCTTGTACACATTTTTTTATATATGCAGTTTTCAATAGGGGGGAAATGGTACACCTGAAGAACATATCAGTTAGAAAAGGCATATAAAAATATTTACGAAAGTAAAATCATTGACAGATAGTTTGAACTTTGCCACCGTTTTCAACTTTGAATGTAGCAGAAAATACATTGCAGTAAATTGGAAGGTTTCAATCGCCCCTTCGATACTTTAAAAAAAAAGGAGAAATTTCACACACATCAATTTTTTAATTTGATAAACTCAAAGGATTGCATTAACTCAAAAAACGTGTTCGACATTAGGTATTTTTACTTGTTACAAATACATGATAAAGTCAGTAGGTTAAAAAAAATTCCGTGGGCATACAGCATTAAAAATAAAAATTCGTGACAATTTCTTTCTCAATAAGCGGATCACTGCATTGCTTACTGAAAATTAAATACAGTTAATTGCCTCCAAAAGAAACAGGTCTTAAATCCGAGATCAATGATTCGTTCATTTTATGATTACTATAAACACGCTTTACCTTTAGAGCATATTATTGCGAGTTGAGGCTAATTGACTATGCTAGGATATTAGGCAGAGTGCCGTCCTTTTGAGGAAGCGGGGGGAGGGTCTTAGCTTTAATTAACGTGAATTTCAGAGAAAACCACAGTTTTCCATTATTAATGTAGAAGATTTTCATCTAAAAAACCATAAATAAAAATCATAAAATGTTCATAAGTTAAATTTGTTGTCGTAGACATTTTTTATTTTTAATCGACAAAAAATCGATAATTTTGCTTTAAGTTATGACAGATCTACGATTCAGCAATTTCTATAAAAAGGTATAGAGGTCTCTTAAAGAGACCTATATTAAAGATTTACAGCCTCCCCGGGAAAAGGAGGGGGAGGAGAGTAAAAAAAATATACACAAGTAGAAGTATTATTTGACTGACTTATAAATTATCTTTAATGGAATAAATCAAAATGTATTGGTAAATTTCTTTTAAAAAGGTCGCGCATGTGATTTTTTATAGCATATGAAAATACTTATCAGGAAATTGTTTAAAAACGTAATTCAAAATGAACTTTCAGCACTTAGCTTTCAAAAAAAAAAAAAAAAAATTAGTATGTTGTGGCCACCACAAGACTTTCTTCTATATTTTCCTATACAAATTCACTCAGTAACAATATTTAAAAAAAAAAAAAAAAAAAAAAAAAAGATTTTTTTTTTCTTCAAAGTTTTTTTTTTTTAATTAAAAGTAAAGTAAAAAAAATAATCGATAACTTTGTTTTAAATTCTCATATTTATAGTTCAACCTTTCGTTTTAGAGGTATTCACGAGACCTTTCGAAGGATACCCATCTTGAAAATTAACCCACCCCCGGGGGTACTACCCCCAGGGTTAAAGCAATGCCCCCCCCCCACATGCACAATTTTTTTTTTTTAATTAACTACTACTATTATCAATAATTCATATTAATTTTACAATCACAGGTTAAGAATAAGTCTCATTATGTACATTTATACAAAATTTTGTCCTATACTGCCATGTTAAAAATTTAGAAAAAATACGATCACAGCGTCACCTGTTGAGCGATTGATCCCCAAATCTAATCAGCACCAGTTTATGTCAGGGGCCAACTAAATACCAAGTTTGGTTAAATTTCGTTTAAAAAAAAATAGATTTTTTTTTTCTAAGTTTTTTTCGTTAAAAGTAAAAAAAAAAATCTATAACTTTGTTTTAAATTATCACAGATTTATAGTTCAACCATTCGATTTAAAGGTATTGACGAGACCTTTCGAAAGACACCCATCTTAAACTTACTCCCCTCGAGGGGGGACTTCCCCTCAGGGGGGGGGGCGGTGAGGCTCCTACACATACAAAATTTTTTCCCAGTTGACTATCCCTATTATAAATAATTCTTGTAAATTTCATAATGACTACTGAAAAAGAATTCTCTTTATGCACATTTATACAAAATTGTCCTATATCACCATGTTAAAAATTTAGAAAAAGCGGGATGGCAACGCAATCTGTACCAAAAGTTGATAGGCACTAATTCATGTCAAGGTGCAACTACATACTGATTTGTATGAAATTCTGTGCAGTAGTTTCCGAGATACAGTTGCCACAAAATTTTGTCACACACACACACAGACATTTTCTAAAAATGGTCAAATCATTTTCTACAGCTCTCAAAACGTGGAAATCTATCAAAAACCTGAGGTCGAAAATTTTTACGAATCCAATTCTTTCTTCTATTGAATATAGAAGAGTTAAAAAAAAAAAAAAAAAAAAAAAAAAAAGTATTTCAATATTACGCATCCCCGCATTTACTTTATTAATTCCATACACATGAAATAGTGCATAAAAATTTAACTTAAATAAAACATTAACACCTTCAGCCATAAGCAAATGTATCTGAATTATTTAATGTGATCATGTAAAATAAGGACTAATATTTTTCCCCATTCATCATGTTGTTTCGGCCTCAATAATGCACCTTAATTTCGTTATTTTTGAATTTAATAAAAACATAATTGAAACGTATTTTAAAAACATACTAACCGAAGTCAGTCTTGTGACATTTCTTTTGTATGTCTTTGTAAAGGAAACAAATACTAGTTATCAATGGATAATATTTTAATAGTCTCAGTAACATTTGTTTCATAGCAAAATGTGCACTTTTACATAAGCAAGAACGCGAATAGATAAACAGAAAAAAAAATAAAGTTTTAATAAAAATTTCTATTGCTTTATATACAAAAAACAATTCTTCCTTTGTCGTATCAGTGTACCTTGCCAACGTTATTACACAGCAGACAGATAGTAAGACTGAAAGGCATACAAATGAACTAATTGTATTCATAATCACTCTTAAACATGGACTGCGTTAAAAATGCTTAACGCAATTTTAGCCCTTAATGTATCTGAATATTTTAGTGTACCACTGTAAATCTGAAGGTTAACAAAATCATTCTATACAAAAACATTTTAGCATATATAAAAAAGTCATTTTTTTAAAATGATTTTTACATTACAAAGTTATTTAAATATGATTTATAAAAATGTCTGTCCTAAAACACAATGCGTTAGCATCTTTGGGGTGTCCCTGTACATAAACCAGTTGTACAGCACATATTAATGCCATTTTAAATAGGAAACATTTAATTGTAAACATTAATAAGATAATTTTTTGAAAATTCAGAAAATATTTAAAGACACTGTGGGCGTGCAGACGAACAGATACATAAATTCAAATCATTCGCGCCATTAAATTGTTAAAGAGTTAAAAAAGACTAATATAGACTAAAATTCATTCCCAGAAAATTTCTAATAATAGCACTTAACATAATTAAATATCTTTATGCGACCCTGTAAATCTAATGCCCATCATACTATATTCTATAGAAAGTATTCTTTTGTGGATATGAATAACATTTCAATAAGATTTGTGCCAAGTCATTAAAATTTGGTTTATAGAAACATCTCTCATAGAACGCAATGCTTTGGAAATTTTTCAAATGACCCCGTACACAAACCAGTGATAGTAATTAAACCATTTTACATAGGAAACATTCAATAGTGAACTTGATTAACATATTTCAGTTTGATATTTGTGCGAAAAGTTATCAAAATTTTGTTTATACAAATACCTCTCATAGAATGCAATGTTTTGGATTACTTTCGGGTATTCCTGCTACAAATCAGGGTTATTTTACTCTATTTTCAATAGGGAACATCCGATAATGAACATGAATAACATCAGTTTCAGGAAATTGCATGAATAACTACAAAGTTAGAGGTCGAACAGACAGAAAAATTGAAGTCATTAACACTTTTCAACCTTGTTGGAAATTGATAAAAATTGCAGTTACCTACGTTTAAAAAAGTGCAAATTTGGCACAATATTCAATCTTATTACAACCATTCAGGAAATTAAGTGAATATGGTTTATGCAGTTTTCACCAAAATTAAATTAAGCGGCCCTAAATTAACTCTTTACAAAACTCTGAATAGTTAAACTATTTTCCAAAGAGTTTGCATTCACAAAAAAGTATATGCTATATTAACTCTAGCTTTTAAAACGCCATAATGCATCAAACTACCAGCCTTATATAAAATAGAAGTTTAAACTTAATGCACAATATTCAAGGCATTCGTTTATAAACATGCAATAATAATAAAACATAAACAAATAAATAAAAATGCGTTTGTATGTAAAGATTTCATATATATTTTAATTATAATTCACAAAAAAAAAAAGGAAGGAGAACATGGCTAGTATTTTGAAATAGAAAATCTATGTTAAAATTGGAATAAAATGTTCAATAGTGCAGAAAAAAAAATATCAAACATCTTAAGGTTTCTTAAACAAAACATTACTTTTTATCAAAATGTAAATTTTGTAGAAAACTCTCCCCCCCCCCCTCCCCTCCCCTCCCCTCAATAAAGATTTTCCTTTTACACTTAAACAAAAATTTCATTTAAAGTTCATCTGTAATTTTTATATCAACTTAAAATATATAAAATTCATAACGTTAGATAACGATAATTTTACATAAAATTGTTTCAAAATAAATGTTAAATTATATCAAATACAATGAAGAATAGGACTTACCTTGAAATCTGTAGGGTGTTCAACATTTATTTCTATTAGTCTTTCATTTCCACAGATCTTTACGCAATTATTTTCAGTATAAATATATACATTAGTTAAACAGCCAGGAAAACAAAAGAAAACATTTTAGCGCAAACATAAATTATTTAAAGATTAATAAAATAGTTCTCGAAAATGATGAAATCATTAAAAACGTATTTTTTTGTTTCTTTTAACAGTTTAAACGAATAAAAGCTCGCTTAATTCCTTACATATTTTTTATCAATTCACATTCCTCCCGCCACAAAAGTAACGATAAGCACACTTCACCCGTGACTTCACCTTGTTGCCATTCGCTAAAATACAGTAAATTTGCAAATAAATTAACATTTACTTATGTTTGAAATCGATTTCTTTACCATTAAAAGTTCAAGATTCAGATAAAGTTACGAGATCTTCATATAAAGTAAATTTGTCGTCAATTTCAAAACAAGTGTTCTTTCTCAAATTAACTCTTGTGATTGGTCAGTTTGTCAATTTGTATGCAAAATTCACTCGTGCGTAATAGCACCAACTAATTTATTCAAAAAAATTCTCTTTTGCGAAATGCGATCTGGATGTGTGCCAAAATTAATTATTTATTTTAATTTGGTTAGTTATAGAAAATAGTAACTATGCGAAAAGTCATTATTTGGTACAGAAAAACTATAGTTATTGATGCAACAGTTTCAGTTATATATTATTTAGACAGCTTCTGCATCTTAACGCTAAGATTTTAATATCCAAAAATTTTAAACAAAGCTATTCCTCCATGGGTTTAATGCTACATTTTCCGTTACATTTTAAATATGAAGAAAAGTGTTTATTTTCCTGAGAGTAATATATTTCGTTGTATTTCTTCTAAAGAATGGGATTAACCCCTTCTCTGAAGATCAAAATTATGATGTCAGGTTACCGGAGCACCCTCGGTGGAGAATCCTAGACCGTCACCAATTGCCCACTGCGTAGTTCTAGTGGAACGACTCCCGCACTTAACCTCAACTGTAGTGTTCCTATTGTATACTGACCAAACGTCCCCATTTTCTGGGGACATATGGGAATGCGTTTTTTTTTTTTTTTTTCTAAGTTTTAAAAAAATGTAGAAACTAAATTATTAATCAATAACACTTTATTTTTAGTCCTCATTTATTAGGAATGAAAAAATGCATCCGTAATTTGATTATTGTAGCAATTTTTAATGCTTCTCTATTATAAAGGTTCCTTCATCTGGTCAGCCTATCCTATAAGGAAAGGGCACGTGACGTCACTCGCAGTCAAATTATGGGTAAAGTGGCAAAAAAATGGTATTTCCACCAATCCTGGTCGATCTTTTGCCTCTGGAGAGTGGCAAAGATTGATTGACGGAGCGTTTGTTTGTAAACATGCCCTTTCCTTATTATCTTCAACAATATTTTTCACTAAATTTACTTGGTTCATTCCATTGAGTACTTATAGAAGTAAAGTACGGATTCCCTATACTGGCTATGGAGAAAAATTCCGCGAGCAACACTGCGGTTTTTACGCATTCTTTTGACGATAATCGCTTTCTTGGGAACTGGTTCTTCGGATTTTGCATGTTTTAAATGGTTTGGAAGAAACCTGCGTTCAAGGAGATTGAATGCCTGCTTTAGTGGAAGTGGAATGTCGGTTTAATGAATAAATTGGTGGATAGGTGGGGAGTGATATTCGTGAACAAAAAAAGTTACTAGTCCGGAGTCTACTCTAATATGTAGTCAATGGGTCAATCAGACTATAGGCATAGTAATAAGATATAGATTGATCATGGGGATAAAATGATTCCTTTTTACTCGGAGAAAAGTCCACAATATGGCCGCCTTTCTCGGAGTGAATACACGCGGATAATTTAGCAAATAAAACATACGAATAATTTATGTACGAAAGGTGAATGAAAAACTTCAGATACTAATTTTTCTTTCACTTTTCTTTTTCTTTTTTTAAATAAATAACGACATTTAAAGAATTTAATCATTTAAGTGCACTATTTCTGACTAGTAAAATTTAATTGCATCGACTTTGTTTATAACATTTAGCACCAACGTTGAAACATTTATGACTTCGGACTGTCTGTCTGTCCGTCCTCTAACTCTCGTAAATATCCAGTTACAATAGAAAAGTACTAAAATTGCAGGTTTAGTTGTATTAAATTTTCTTAACCCTTTCCAATTAGAAATTTATATTTTATATTGTGTTAAGCGTTTTGAACACTTTCCAACAAGGTTGAAAAGTGTTAATGACTTTGGTTTGTCTGTTTGTCCTTTTGTCTGACAGTCCACACTCTAAGTCCCGTAAATATTCCTGGAATTTCTTAAAACAGATATATGTTATTCAAACTCAGAATCGGATGTTTCCTGTTGAAAACGAAATGAACACCTTTATTAGTTTGTGTACAGGGACGCCCAAGAGTTTTCAAAAAAAAAAAAAAAAAAAAACATTGTGTCCTATGGAAGGCATTTCTATAAACCATATTTTAATGCCGTTACTTTGCACAAATCTAAATGAAATTGAAATAAGTTACTCAAGTTCACTATCGGATGTTCCCCATTGAAAATTGAGTAAATACCATCACTGATTTGTGTACAGGGACACCCGAAAATATTCCTAAGCATTCGTTCTATGAGAAGTATTTCCGTAAACCAAATTTCAAGAACTTTACTTTGCACAAATCTTAATAAAATTAAAATATATTATTCCTATGCACAATCGAATGCTTTCCATGGAGTACAGTATGATTAGCATTAGATTTACAGGGCCACACAAAATTAATCAGTTACATTAATGAGTATTATTGGAAATTTGCTGATATTGCATTTTCGATTACATGAATCTTTTTTTTTTTTTTTTTGTTTGTTTGTTTTTTTTCGCTTTCTTAATGCTTTTAACACTTTCCAATAAAGTTAAAAAGTGTTCATGATTTAGGTTTATCTGTCTTTCCGCGATCTAACTTACGTAAATATTCATGGAATTTCTTGAAACTGATATATGATATTCAAGTTCACAATCGGTTGTTTCTTATTGAAAATGAAGTGAATACATCTACTGGCTTGTGTACAGGGACACCCAAAGCATTGTGGTCTAATTCTTTTATTTAACACAAATTTCAATAAAATTGAAATGTGTTTTTTTAAGTTCACTATCGGATAGTTTCATTTGAAAATGAATTAAATACCACCACTAGTTTTTTACAGGGATACCCGAAAGTATTTCGAAGCATTGCGTTCTTTGAGAGGTATTTCTTTAATCTAAATTTGAATAACTTTATTTTGAACAAATTTTAATAAAATTGAAATATATAATTAATACATTTGAACAAAATATATAATTCATATGCACTTTCCATACAATACAGTATGATTAGCATTAGATTTACAGAGCCACACAAAATTATTCAGTTACATTAATGGGTATTATTGAAAATTTTCTGGAATTGCATTTTCAATTATATTAAGCGATTTAACACATTTAAACATTTTTAACACTTTCCAACAAGGTTGAAAAGTGTTAATGACTTCGGTTTGTCTGTCTGTCCGTCAGTCTGCCTGTCCGCATTCTAACTCTCGTAAATATTTATGGAATTTCTTGAAACTGATATATGTTATTCAAGTTCACTATTGGTTATTCCCTATTGAAAATGGAGTAAACAACTTTAACGGTTTATGTACAGGAACAACCGAACTTTTTCTAAATCATTGTGCTCTATGAGAGGTACGTATAACCATATTTTAATACCGTTACTTTACACAAATCTGAATGAAATAGAAATATGTTATTCAAGTTCGTTATCGGATGTTCCTTATAGAAAATGGAGTCTATCACTGATTTGTATACAGTGATACTCGAAATTATTCCTAAGCACTGTGTTCTATGAGAGGTATTTCTATAAACCAAATTTGAAGGACTGTACTTTGCACAAATTTTAATAAAATTAAAATATATTACTCATATGCACAAAATAATGCTTTCCATAGAATATAGTATGATTAGCATTAGATTTACAGGGCCACACAAAAATATTCAGTTACATTATTGGGTGTTATTGCAAATTTGCTGGAATTACATTTTCATTTATATTAATCATTTTTATCATTTTCTAAATGTTTATTACACTTTTCAATAAGGTTGAAAAGTGTCAATGACTTCGGTTTGTCTGTCTCTCCGCGCTTTAACTCACGAAAATATTCATGGGATTTCTTTAAACTTATATATGATATTGAAGTTAACTATCGGTTGTTTCCTATTGAAAATGAATGATTATTTCTTCTGGCTTGTGTACAGGGATACCCAAAATATTCCAAAGCATTGTGTTTTTATGAACTATATTTTAATTCGTTTATTTTACTCAAATTGAAATATGTTGTTCAAGTTCATTATCGAATGTTTGCTACAGAAAATGGAATAAATACCACTTGTAGTTTGTGTACAGAGTCACCCAAAAATATTCCAAAGCATTCGTTCTAAGAGAGGTATTTCTATAAAAGAAATTTTAATAACTTTACTACGAAAATAACTTAATATAGTTTAAATATGTTATTCATATGCACAAAATAATGCTTTCTACGGAATGCTGTACGATTAGCATTAAATTTACAAGGCCACACAAAAATATTCAGTTATATTGAAGGCTTTTATTTCTGAAATTGCATTTTCTTTTACATTTAGCACTTTTTAAGTGGGAATATGATTTCAATTTAAGTATCTATCTGCGCGTCTGTCTATTTGTCCGCCCCAGCGCCTAATATTTTTTACAAAATTATATATGCTATTTAAATTCATTATGGAACTTTCCTATTTTAAATGAAATTCATATGCCCTGTGCAACTGGTTTGTGTAGAGGGACAAAGAAAAAAAAAAAGCCAATACACTTTATTTTAGGACAGACATTTTTAGACATTTTTGTAAATTACATTTAAAGAATTTACAATTGTAAAAATCATAAAGAAATTTACATTGATTTTTGATATGCTAAAATAGTATTTTGTATAGACTATGATGTTGTTATCTTTCATATTTACAGGACTACAGTAAAATATTCAGATACATTGTGGACAGTAATTAAAATATAAGGGCTGCATTTTCTTTAGTGTTAAGTATTTTTAACACTTCCTAACATTGTTTCAGCAGGATTGAGAATTCAGTTAGCCCATCTGTATGCTTTTCAGAACTGCTGTCTGTCCGTTGTGTGATTACGTAGGCAAAGAGTATCGAAAGTTATGCAATACAACATTTACGTATATTTGGAATGGTGTTAATAATCAATGCGTTCCGCATGATTTTGCGTTCTTGTTTAAGTGTGAATGTGGTTTCAGTTTATAGGTTTAAATGTGGTTTCAGTTTGTGGTTTCAGTAGCCCTGTAAATCTGATAGATAACAAAGTCACATTTTATATAAATAAAATATTATCTTAGCTTATTAAAAATCAATGTCAATTTCTTTATGATTTTTACAATAGAAAGTTCTTTAAATGTAATTTATAAAACGTCTATCCATAGTGAACTTGAATAACACATATAATTTTGAAAAAAATTCTGAAAATATTTACGGACACTGGGGCGGGCAAGTGGACAGTCGGACAGATGGATACTTAAATTGAAATCATATTCACACTTAAAATATGTTAAAAAGTGTTACATCGCTTAATGTAAACGAAAATGCAATTTCAGCAAATTTGCAATAAAAGCCTTCAATGTAACTGAATCTTTTTGTGTGGCCCTGTAAATCTAATGTTAATTATACTACCTTCTGTAGAAAGCATTTTTTTTTTTTGCATATGAATAACGTATTTCAATTTTTTAAAGATTTGTTTGATGTAAAGTTATTAAAATTTGGTTCATAGTATGAATGCTTTGGAATTATTTTGGGTGTCTTTTTACACAAACCAGTGGTGGTATTTACTTCATTTTCTATAGCAAACATTTGATAGTGAACTTGAACAGCATATTTCAATTTCCTTGAAATTTGTGTAAAGTAAATAAATTAAAATATAGTTCATAAAAATACCTCTCATAGAACACACAGTGCTTTGGAATACTTTTGGATGTCCCTGAACACAAACCAGTAAAGATAATCACACCATTTTCAATCGGAAACAGCCGATAGTGAACTTGAATATCATACATCAGTTTCAAGACATTCTATGAATATTTACGGCAGTTAGAGCGCGGACAGACAGACAAGCCGAAGTCATTAACACTTTTCAGCTTTATTGGAAAGTGTTAAAAACATTTAGAAAACGGTAAAAACGATTAATAAAAATGAAAATGCAATTTCAACGATTTCTAATAATACCCATTAATGTAACTGGATATTTTTGGGTGTCCCAGTAAATCTAATGTTAAATGTTCATCATAGTGTATTCTATGGAAAGTATAATTTTGTGCATATGAATAATAAATTTTAATTTTATTAATATTTGTGCAAAATAAGGTTCTTTAAATTTGGTTTATAGAAATACCCTTTACAGAACGCAATGCTTAGGAATACTTTCGGGTATCTCTGTATACAAACCAGAGATAGTATTTACTGTATTTTCAATGAGAAATCTCCGACTGTGGATTTGAATAACATATTTCAATTTCATTAACATTGGTGTAAAGTAATGGTATTAAAATATGGTTTATAGAAATGCCTCTTATAGGACACAATGTTTTGGAAAACTTTCGGGTGTCCGTGTACACAAACCAGTAAAGGTGTTCACTCTATTTTCAATAATGAACATCCGATAGTGAACTTGAATAATATATCAGTTTCAAGAAATTCCATAAATATTTACGGGAGTTAGAGCGTGGACAGATAGACGGACGGACAGCCACAGACAAATTGAAGTCATAAATACTTTTCAACCTTAATGGAAATGTTAAAAAAAATACCAAACTTTAAAAGAAGTATTTCTTTAATAATCAAAGCAGTATTTAAACAATTATAATAACAATGTAACTGATTAAAAAAATTAAATTTTTCATAAATTAGTCAAATATAACTTACTTGTGAAAACCTATAACATTTCCTTTCCTCCATTTTGTATTAAAATTGTATGCTGCGCAATACTTCGGCATTTTAAAAACTTATCAACATTCTATTCTATTACAATTGCTCAGTTTCAGTACCACTATATAGTTGAAGCCAAAAATTTTTTTCAAACACCTTGGCATAACAATGGGATGATAGATCTATATAAATTACTATATCTATGAATCAGACAGAACCATTGTTTACATATTAGAGTAGACACAGGACTAGAAACCTTTGTGTTCACATCCCCACCAATTCACTAATGCATTCGCCAAACTAGTTTTTCAATCGCCAAAAGGACATTCCACTTCCACCAAAGCAGACATTCAACCTCCTTGAAAGCAGGTCTCATTGTTGCGAACATCACTGCGGTTCTCACGCTTTCTTTTGGCGATAATCGATTTCTTGGCAACTGGTTCTTAGGATTTTGTATATTTTAAATGGTTTTGTGAAAACCTGCTTTCAAGGAAGTTAAATGCTTGCGTTGGTGGAGATAGAATGTCGGTTTGGCGAATGAATTAGTGGATTGGTGGGGATGTGATGTTCGGAAACATAAAGGTTACTAGTCTGGGGTATGTTCTAATATGTAATTGGTGATTTCCTGCAAACCATTTAAAGTATGCGAAATCCCAAGAACCAGTTGCCAAGAAAGCGAATATCGCCAAAAGAAGGCGCAAAAACCGCAGTGGTGTTTGCGGAATTCTCCGTAGCCAGTATAAGGAATTCATACTCTACTTCTATCATTACTGAATGGATAGAACCATCGGCGAGATATTAGAGTAGACCCCGGACTAGTAACCTTTTCGCTTTCGAACATCACATCCCCATCATACCACCAATTCATTCGCCAAACCGACTTTTCTGCCGCCAAACTGACATTCCACTTCCACCAAGGCAAGTTTATTATCGCTGTTTTATATTTTGATTTGGGATAAATTAAAAACAAACCACTACCTACACTAGCTGAAATAAAAAGCAAATATTCTAATGCTTGTTACTAACTGAAAACGGTTCTGTTTGACTTTTCTTTGTAGTTTTGGTGGTAAGAGGAACAAAATATATAAAACATGCAAAATCCCAAGAGCCAGCTGACAAGAAAGAGATTATCGTCAAAAGAAGGCGCTGAAACCGCAGAATTCCGGGAATTTTCCTCCATAACCAGTATAGGGAATCCGTACTCTACTAGCATATCTGCTCGATGGATAGAACTGACTGTCGTCAGTACCTGGTCAGTGCCTGTGAAGGATTCGAGGATGAGGGTTGAGATTGAGTTTTATGTCACACTAGATCTGAATATTAACGATAGTCTGAGATTTCCCTTTAGGATTGATTCAGAAACATGAAATCACAATTTTAATCCTCCGTGGAATAGATAGCTACCCCTTTTCGGTAACCTCCACAGTCGTGGATGTGAGATGATGTTCCTTTTAGTATATTCTTTAGCATTATTGTCAAATGTTTAATTTCACCGAAAAATCAGAGGGGGGGGGGGGGGGAATGGGGTCATTCAAGAATCTTCTGACACTAGAATTGACTTCTCTCTCAGTTTCATCACTATCAATTGGGTTTCCCTGAAATTGTGTTTCGACATTCATGACAATAGCATCAGCCTTTTCTTCATAAGTGTACGCATAGATTTGGGTATATGGAATAAGGATGAGGGCATTGGTTCGAACGAATTCTTAAATCTCCTGGCCACATTCCATATGGAGGTATCCTCTGGAAAGAGTGACTCAAGGAAGTCGCTCCAGATGTCATTGCGTTTTTTAATAAGGTAGGTTCTTCTGAGGTCTGTTGAGAATAATTTTATCTTGAATCCTATGCGTACGTTGCCAAGTTTTTAGGCTCTATTTTTATTAGTAGCGAGAATGTGGACGTGCGGGTCTAATTAAAAAAAATTGTTAGCAGGTTTACTACACAGATTATTATACAGATAGGACAGTGAAGCTAAAACGCGAATCAGAAATATAGTAGCACCGCTAGTGTCAACAGAGGGGAACTACATGTGTTAAGTCTACATGAATAGCATCTTTGATCGGAAATTGTTTTTCTATTTCGCGAGTAGTTAGTAGCAGGTTAGTATGGGAAGTTTACTTTTTCTTCACTTTCTATTGTTTTTGAATTCACAAAATTATTCTCAAAACATTTACAGCTATTCTTCTAAGAAATAAAAATTATTTTTTTATAATGTTTAAAAATATGCTTTTTGAAACATATTCATATTCAAGTACAAATTAAAATTACAAGCTGTAATTCTGAAATAGCAGTATAAAATCATTAAATATTTAACGTTGCTTGGTTTAAATAATACAAAATGCCTTAAAATGAAAAAAAAATGTTTTTATTTTATGTATATTTTCTTAATATTTAGCACTTGCTTTAAAAATAAATTGCTTTTGACAACCAAGTTTGTAAACAACAATAAAGTTGCCAACGAAAACGTATGTGCTGTTTTCTTTCCTTCACTTTTTCTATTACTTTTAAATTTACAAAATCTTAACAATCACAGCTATTTTCTAATAAATAAAACTAATTTTTATTATGTTTGAAAATAAATTTTTCCAAACACATTCGTGTTCAAGAGTACAAATTAATATAACAAACTGTAATGCTGAAATAGCAGTATGGTATGAAATCTTAAATATTTAACATTGCTTGGTGTAAATAATACAAAATGCTTTAAAATGAAAAAAATATTTCTGGTTTATGTATATTTTCGAAGTTTATTTGCTTAATATTTAGTCCTTGCTTATTAAAATAAATTGCTTTCGACAATCAAATTCGTAAACAATAACAAAGTCCAAACGTAAACATCAATAAATGGTTAGTCGGTTGGATGTTGGGTTTAACGTTGCACTAATATTACGATATGAACATAGATACAATAAAGATAAGACGAGCGATTGCGTAAGATGGGGAGCTCGAGAAACTTACAGCCGTTGACAATAGGGTCGTTGCAGTCAAATTCCGGTTACCGAAGAATATACGGGAGTGTCCTATCTGTATAATAATCTGTGGTTTACTATTAGTGGCATAGTCAATAGCACTCTTAATTTCGGAAGTAATGATATTTACAATATCGATTAATTGATCAATATCGTTAGTGCTATTAATGGGAGGAAAAGAGGGAGGGATGTCTTTAATAAAATCAGTAAATTGAGTCCAGTTAGTACGCGAAATAATTTTGGGAGGAATCAGGAGAAGTCAATTTTTAATATTAATTTTTAGAGGATTATGATCTGAACTCAATTCAACCAAAGAGGCGATACTTTTATCAAAGTTAAATCTATTATAAAGTCCTAAATCAATGGTGCTACTACTTAGGGCAAAGTGATGGGTTTGGGTGTCCGGAAAGAGGATGTAGGCATAATCGAAGAGAAGAATATTATCATGAATAGCTCTACCATAAGCGATCGAAACTAGAGACCCTAAATAAAATAATAGGCCGGCGCATCACCGCCATTTTTTCGCCTTCAAAGAGGACAGCATTCCCGCTTGGCGTCCTTATCGCTTCCGTAATGATTTTAAGAAATCTTGATCTGAAGCTAATCCGGTCAAGATAAGAGCAATAAGCAACAATAATATTCCTAAAAAAACATTTTTTTCACAGTACATTCTCAGGATGTCATTTTATTCTGAGGATATCCTATGGATGTACGATGTGTTGTTAGGGCGGTTTCTGTTTCTTTTACAAAATGTCGCCAAAACTCAAATACACAGTAATAGAAGGTCTGTGAACACTTTATATTCACTTCTTGAATGATTATAGCAGTTTATCGCTAAACAAACTTCCTTGTTATAGTTTACTTAGCTAAAACTATGAAATGAAATAAAATAAGTTACTCTAAAGTAACGTAAGACGATTAAAAAAAAAAAAATGTTTGTGGTTTGTTTATCAGAGACACGCGCTGGGTACATGACAACCCTAAGGCAACAAAATGCCTGATGCGCCAGCTCGTATATATAGCAGCCTTATTCGAAACAAAACAATTCCAGGAGGAATGTTTGGTGTTGAAATCACTAAGGAGAATGGTGTTCGCGTCATATCTGAGTAAAGTTAGAATATCAGATGTAATATCAATCGTGCTCTCATTATAGGTTACATAAACAGAGAAAAAAGTCAATGAGGGAGAACCAGGAACCATAAGGGTCATGCCAGAGACGTTGACAACGTTCTGAATAGGAATCGACACATGGTAAAAATTTAGATAACTTTTAATACAAATTGCGGTGACTTGAATAGCCAGTGGACTATTGGGATTGATATAATTATTTTTAACAATAATATAATTTGGAGAACCGTTTCAGGTGAAACGCAAAAATATATAAAGACAAATGTAAATATAAATTCTGGCGTGAGCAGAATTATGGAATAAAAGAAAAAAATTAATAAATAAATAAGATTCAACCATGAAACAAAACCTAAAAATATCAAAAATATCAAAATTAAAAGAAAATCGAATTTATGTGAGTAATTTCCAAGCATCAGACAAGAACGGAGTGGAAGAAATATGATTAAAAAGGTTTTTCGAATTTTTAAATATGTAAAAAGCTTCATGGAAGCTAAATGAAAAAGCTAATTAACCATCAGAGCTAAATGAAAAAGAAGAGACAGGAGATGAAATTATGTTGGTTTTAGAAAAATCCAAACAGTGACCATGAGCCCAGCAGTGGGAAGCAATAGAAGGTTTGGAAATCTCTTCACTACAAACATTCCGGTGGTGCTCATTTATTCTATACTAGTATATAACCCCGTCAAAAATGACGGAATGTGAACGATAAATCTTGAAAACAATGTTTAGATCATGAAGATTAACACGTGATCATTTAAATGTTATTTCAGTTTTTGTTTATAAATCAAATGTGTTTTGATATTTTATAATTTTAGTTCTGAAATTAAAAAAATTCTACCCGATCAATAAATATGAATGACAATAAAAAAAAACTGCTGTTTGACAAAAAATATAGGCCCGAAAACACAACAGCAACAACACATCCAGTGTTCCATTAAGTGCTCTATTTAAAGTCCTCATAATAAGAATAATCTAGTGTGTCACTCACACGACTTTCTCTTACCCTGAAATTTAATGCTATAAGTACAGGTTGGAGATTAAGAGGTAAAATAAAGAGTACTGTTATGTAAACCTATGTTAAACAATTCAAATTAGGCTTCGGAAGAGTTTTATATGATAATTAGTTCTGAACCCCCTCAACCCCCCGTTTCATTAATGCACCTACATTTATATAGAATTTAATTCGATTATTAAAAAATAATCCAGTTAAAAAAAAAAAAAAATTATTAAAATTATTATTTAAAAAAGTTATCTTGTTCGATAATACAGACGATGTCCATATTAGAGAAATAGTATAACACTAAATATCCAAAAAAAAGTTGAATTTATTCTCAATATTAAAGTAAAAAAAAAAAAAAAAAAAAATGTTAAAAATGAAAGAAATCAATAACTTTATTTTAAATTATCGTACATCGATGGTTCAACCATTCATTTTAAAGGTATTGGCAAGCTCTTTTGAAAGATACCCATCATGAAAATTTACTCCACTCGAGGGAGGACATCTACCCCAGGGGGGAAGGCGAGGCTCCTAAATACACAAAAAAAAATTTCCCAGTTGACTATCTCTATTACAAAAAATATGTATTCGTTTCATTTGGTTTAGTGCAGTCTATAGATGTTAAATTCTACTTACCTGCAATTTCCCCCATAGACGTAATTTATTTGAATACTTTTGAATGTCCCTGTACACGAACCATTTGCTTCATCTTAACGAAAAGCTTACTGTAGCATCCCTATATGATAACATTTAGAATACCGAGTTTGGAATTTCTGCTACTATTTGTTCTTGAGATATGCTGATAACAGACACACAGACAGACAGACAGACAGACACAGAGACCATTCGCTAAAAACGTGATTTTCGTATTCAGGGGACCTCAGAACATGTAAGTATAACAAAAACTCACGTTCGAAAATTTGACCCTAAAACAATACTTTCTCGACCCTATGGGTAAGAGGAAGTAAATAACGACTCACTTCATTTTACCAAAATACTTTTTTTTAAGACTATCGAAGATCCTGTTTCCAAATACGTAAGCGAAGTGTGACGTCACTGACCGTCCGTGGATGCAAGAAAAAGATTCCCTATGTTAATCGTCCATTGTATTTTTTGTAAAAAATTATTAAAAATCGAGGAAAATTACTTCCCGAATTTTAATACCCGTATTTGGGTATAGATATACTATCGTATCCATGTGTTAGATTGAGTTATTTTGCTGTCAAATTGACAAAATTTTAAATTTCAAAACTGTGTCAACTTTGGCGTTTTTTGTATTTGGCGATTAAAAACATACTACGAAAATATACATGCCAGATGTTTATTTTCGTAATATGTATTGTACGAAATATTGTTTCATATAATTCATCGCTCTCTTAATATAAGTTGTTAAAATAACCATGATTTTTGAAAGGAATGAAATATGTTCGCCAAATAATTTGGCGATATATTTTTTCCGCCAAGGATGACAGATATATTAAATCTATTCCGCTGCAACATATGAGTATATCAGACACTTTATATAGACATTTGAAAACAAATTTGCCTTCAAATTATGATAGAATATTTATCATTTTCTTTTTAATTAGTATATTAGTTGGATATTTATTGTGTAAATATCATCCTTTGAAATGAAATGTTTATGTTTTCAATCGAATATGGAAGTTTGCTATTTTATTTTTCTAAAGTTTTGAAATTTAAAATTTAAATTTTATCAATTTTACAGCAAAAACAACTTAATCTAACGCATGCACACGATAACGAATACATATCTATACCGAAATATGGGAATTAAAATCGGAAAATAATTTTCCTCAATTTTTAATAATTTTTTACAAAAAATCCAATGGGCGATTAACATAGGAAATCTTTTTCTTGCATCCACTGACGTCCAGTGACGTCATCACTTTGCTTGCGTATTTTCTTACTATCTAATAATTACAGACACTCTATGCTAACCCAAATTCACCTCTACTCTATACTACCAACCAGCTATTTCCCCCACAACATCGCCAAAATATCCATGATCCAGCTAGGGACTTTCTCATTCTCAACCGAACATTTTATCATGACTCGACATTATCACCTTAGACTACCCTACTTTCAATACTCATTTCAACTGGTGACCTTTACTTGCCCAACCAAACATTCTATCCCAACTATAACTTTACACTAATTTCAAAACTAAAATCAACTGGCGACATTTACGTGCTGAACTCGACGCCAATCATACCTTACAATGTAAACATATAATGAAGCTTGATAAAAATATTTAAAGACTTTAATATGTTTTTACAAATATTTTAAGATTTTTAAGGCTTTAATATGTTTTAGAAATATTTTAAGCGTTTTTTTTAATGAAACGGTCAAAGAGTCGTTCATTCGCAATTAAAGAGTTGTCCATTTGGAATTTGTATTATCTGAATGGCAACAGTTTTGGTTTGTTTTTTTTTGGCATTGCGTTGTTTATAATCATGAAGTTACATAATTCTATTTATAGGTTCATGTTTATAATAACCAGTGATCCGTTATATATTTTTAAACATTTAAACATTACAATTGAATAGTTTTTGAAGGTTTTAGAGGGAATAAATAACAATATGTGCGATACAAAACGTGTATAAAAATGATATGTATGTTTTCGTAAGTTGATGAATTGAACAAACGGGGAAAAAAAAATGGCTGCCAAAAGCCTCTGTTTGAAGCGGTGTAAACCGGAATCGTGAATGACAGATGAGGGTCATTATATATATTAATTTCAAACGTCTCCTACTTTGACCAATATAACCTAAATTGCACGACAAACACGAGATTAGATAAATGCCAAATCGGTTTTCAGTGGAAATGAGATCTTTAAGATAAGATAATTTAATTTTGTTGATGGGTTTGTAAATGACTTTAAAACAAAATGGTGAAAGAATTTTAGAAATTTTAAAAGAAAGTTATTAATAAAAAGGTAGAACAACTGGGATGAGACTGCGATAGTTTAGTTTGGGAGCAGAACGTTTCGGTTTCTTGAATTTATATATAATTTTATTGGTAATAGAGGGATTATAGCCTCGAGAAAGAGCAAGTCATTTTAAATAATTAATTTTTTTCAAACACTAGACGGATCAGAACATGTGTAAGGCACGAAAAGCATAAGTATAGAAAGCAGATATTTTCTGTTGAGGCCGTGGTTAGAGAGAGCATGTGGCGGAAGAGAGACAGAGAACGGTTTTCTAAAGACAGTTGTTGAGAATTATACTATACTATGATTTCTTTAGATGCTAAATCACTTTTTAATAATGTTCCTATTCAGAGTGCTCTGGTTTGTATAGAGAGGAGATTACGTGAGTTCCATTATTCTTCTATTAAAATTGAGAAGCTTGTGAATTTGGTTCATTTATGTATCAAACAAACTACTTTCATCTTTAATGGTACTTATTATTCCCAAAATGAGGGTATGGCAATGGGTTTCTTTATTTTGTGACATTTATATGAACTATTTTGAAAAACAACTTTTCAGTGCATATAAATTTCCTCACTGTTTTAGATATGTTGATGACCTACTGTAAGGGATAAGACAATTTCGTTCTTGTTCCTTCTGATGTGGATTCAGTCCGATTGACCCATGCAATCAGATTCAATTCACTTTTGAGATTAAGAAAGATTGCTCTTTTCATTTCCTTGACGTTTTTGTGTCTAAAGACAAGGATTGATTCTGAACCACTGTCTTCAGAAAACCATTCTCTCTCTCTCTTCCGACGCATGCTCTCTCTAATCACGACCCTCCACAGAAAAGGTCTGCTTTCTATACTTACGTTTTTCGTGCCTTACACATTTGTTCTTATCCGTCTAGTGTTTCGAAATAAATTAATTATTTAAAATAACTTGCTCTTTCTCGAGGCTATGATCCCTCTATTATCGATAAAGCTATATATGAATTAAAGATTCCTAAACGTTCTGCTCCCAAATTGAACAATCGCAGTCTCATACCAGTTGTTTTAACTTTTATTCATCACTTTTTTTTTAAATTTCTAAAATTCTTTCCCCATTTGGTTTTAAAGTCATTTTCAAACCAGTCAACAAAATAATATTATCTTCTCTTAAAGATCCCATTCCTACTGAAAACCGATCTGGCATTTATCTAATCCCGTGTTCATCGTTCTATTTTGGTTATATTGATCAAAATTGGAGATGTTTGAAATATAGAATAAATGAGCACCGCCGGAATGTTCATAATGAAGAGATTTCCAAATCTTCTATTGCTTCCTACTGCTGGGCTCATAGTCATTGTTTTGATTTTTCTAAAACTAACATAATTTCATCTCCTGTGTCCTCTTCCCATTTGGATATTAATGAAGCTTTTTACATATTTAAAAATTTGAAAAATCTTGTTAATGATATTTCTTCCTCTCCGTTCTTGTCTGATGCTTGGAAATTACTCACATAACATCGATTTCGTTTAATTTTGATATTTTAAATTTTTTTCAGATTTTGTTACATTTTTAATCTTATTTATTTATTTTCTTCTTTAATTTGATAATTCTGATCACACCAGTACATATATTTACATTCGTTTTTATATAATTTTGCTCATCACTTGAAACGGTGTGTGTTGGTGTTTGGGAATAAGGCCGATTGGCAGATCTAGAGTCCAAGATCGCTTGAAACAATTTTGTGCGTTGGCGCTTTAATTGCAGCACTCGTACCTACTTTGTTCGTCGGACGAAGGGTCGTGTGTTTTTTAGATCCGAGACAGTTGACACTTGCGAGTTTAATGCACTTTATGGTGTTTATTCAATGTTTTGTACTTATTATTTTATCATATGCTACTTTTTGATTATTTAATAATTAGCATCTATAATTAATTAATTAATTAAAAATTACGAATAAAAAAAAATAAAAAAATAAAACAAGGAATACAATTTTTACACGTGAAGAATGAGATGTTTAGGCTAAAAAAAAGATTATTTACAATTTTAACAAATTATTAGTAATTAATATATTTATTTTTAGTAAATGAATTTAAAAAAAAACATTTCTCTATATGCGCAAATAAAAGACCACAGATATTTAAAAATTGTACTTTGGTGCAATATTCCTTTAACAATTTAATACTTTCAACGTCATTTTTTATCCATTCACATTTTTTTTTTTTTTAAATTAATTAACTAGAACTTATGACTAACTTAAAAATCAAACAATGAAATTTTAACGTATAAAGTAAAATACTTTTATCACAATTATGTCGAAATAAGAAAGAATTTTAATTATGAAAATCAACAAAATAATGGAAAGTGTGTAAATATTTTAAATTAAAAACATGTTGCTTTAAATAAAGTTACTCTTTAGCAGCCATTCATTAATTTTTAACAAATCAAAAATTGTGTTTATAAAATATTAGTAGTTAATATTTTAATAGCTAATGGAAAAGATTTATTTTAAAAATTAATGTCTTCGTTACATAATTTGATTTTTTTTTTTTTTTTTTTTTTTTTTTAATCTTTCATGAAGAATTAAAAATTGACATGTTTCTTTAGAATTTTTAATTAACTGAGTCCATTAACAAGTACTTTTGTTCATAAATTGCGCTAAAAAAAGAAATACTTTTAGAGTTTGATAATTTAATATTATGTTATTTTGTATATAAGTTTACTTAATATTTCCAAAATATTAATTGTACTAAAAATGCTGAAAAATGTGAAATTAAAGCATATATATTAAGATAATTATTTATTTATTTATTTATTTATTTATTTATATTTAACAAAAATAGCTAAGTATAAATTTTGCTTCCTTTAAATGAGCACTGTAACAAAAATTATGCCATTTTGCACAACAATACTGAGGCAACTTACTTGCCAGAACCATGTAGAGAAATATTACCAGGAGCATGTTACACAGTTACAGTGGGTAACATTTCTCTACATGGTTCTGGCAAGTAAGCTGCCTCAGTATTTTTGTGTAAAGTGGCACAATTTTTTTTACAGTGAAATCGTAACGCGTATATGTATTGTTTTATTTTTCTAAATGATTTGAAATCTAAAACTTAAGTATCACTTTTTTATTTTCAGTGAGACTCAGTTATGGTTCTACTAAACAATTTTGCCCGTTCAGAGTTGGCCTGCTTGAAATAAAAATTCATTCCTGAAGGATGGAAATATTGGGGAATGTATGGATTATTCTATGATGATTTCAACGTAAATATTCATGCCCCTAAAGCAGAATACCTTTAAATGTTCTGCAACAAGGTTTCAGATAATAAAAATTTTCTGCAGGATACGTATGCATTTTATAAATTTACTTTGACAATATTATTGGCACATGCATAAAAACACAAATCTTAGAATTTGATGTGCTGTAATTTATGCGTATAAAAATAAAGAAATAATAGCAAAATAGTATTCAAAGACATTTTTACTGAAACTTGTAATAGTAATAAAAAAGAAAAAATCAAGAAAATCTAAAATAATAAATAAACCAAGGCTGGATAGAAAATTAATTCCCCATGCAATCAACTAACAACTTTAGTGGTATTTTCATAAATTGTTCCAATGATTAATACAAGATAATAACTTTTAATAAATGTCCATTCTTAAGACCATAAGTCATAATTTTCTCCACCTCCTCCTAATTTCTAAATATCTGCAATTGTTCTGCAGTAAAGCTGTTTGTTCTGCAACGTACGTTCCAAATTTTGACATATTCTGCTTTGGGGATTCATGCATTCCGAAAGAATATTTGTTTACGTATTTTAGAGTGCTTGAGCAATTGTAAATTTAGCTAATCAATATTAAATTCGAATAGGTTTTTATAATTTACAGTATTAAGTATTTCACTACAACCTATGAAAGTAACTTTAAATATTTTCATTTGCATTTTTTTGGAAGGTTTCAAATTGCTGCATACAAGCAGTAGTTTTGTATTTAATTGGAAACTCTGAATACTCATAACTCTCTGATTTCTCTCCATTTTCTTTATTGTATATTTGTTTACTACATTCTTAACTTGTAGTAAAATACATATTCTTCATTGAGTATGAAAAAAAATTGAGGATTTTTAGAATTTTCGATGACCAGGATAATATATAAGAAATTTATTATTATTTTTATTCATTGATAAAAAACAAAGTGCAAATGCAAAATAACAATCGAATAATTTTTCTTTCCTATTTTCGTTAAACATAATTAATAAAGAAACAAAATGTAATGAATACACATTAAAGTTAAATTATTATTTGGTCTTTTCTGAGTCACTTTACATCCTTACGCTAAACTATAAATAACTGTTTTAAATGTTACAGAATATTTTACCAGCCACACGTGCGAAACGAATTAAGAGTTGTAGGTTTTTAAATTGTATTTTCAATAACTGTACATTTTCAGTCTGAATGAAACTGCACACCGCATTTAAAGTGAACTCTTACATAATTATATTATTTACATACATCCGTATTAGTGTTTGTGTAATATATATGTATCATCTTTAAAAAAATTTATAATTACATGACCAGTTGTAAACATATTTATACAATTAAAAGCTAGAACATTTTCTCTCTCTCTCTCTCTCTTTTTTTTTTTTTAAGTTCGTTCTTTACAATATGATATTTGGAAAGAATGAAATGTATTTAAAACTTTTTTAAAATGTATTTTAAAGTGGTTTTTTTCTGAGATACTTTCAGATAACAAGAATATTTATTCACATTTAAAACAC
The DNA here is from genome assembly GCA_963930645.1 of Salticus scenicus. Lineage (NCBI taxonomy): Eukaryota > Metazoa > Arthropoda > Arachnida > Araneae > Salticidae > Salticus > Salticus scenicus. The sequence goes on along the minus strand of OZ005654.1, from coordinate 59,100,923 downwards.
ATTAAAATACGTTAACAATTTCAAAGTATTTACTTTGATATACAAAAATTACTTTTATTCCATATTTTATTATAAATGGACGTTACACACGTATTATTTTAAATTTTTATTGCTCTATCTCTATTTACAAAGCATTAAAATCTATTGTTGAATTTAAAAAAGAAATGAATTTTAAAATTTGAATTCAAATATTGAATTAAAAAAGAAGTTTAGAAATCTTTTCTAACAATGCAGATTAAAATAATTTAAAAGGTGAATTACTTATCAGATCTCTTTCTTCACAATTTCTATCAAAAACTTTATGACATGTAATTTTATGTATCAGATATTTAATATGAAAATTGTGGAGAGTGGTTTCCAGTCTCAATCTCTGAGCTATCTAGAATCATGATAATGAGTATGAGATATCCAATAAATACTCGAATTTAAAACTCAAACTTTTATTTATTTTTTTTTCTTGTAAGGGAAAGGAGGACTTAAGATGAGGAAGTAACTTCCAGAATTAATTGACTAACTAAAAACACCTTTTATCAATTCAGATTATATTAAAAATATCTCACCCACTTGAGAACATCGTGGTCATCAAATTTAATCATCTCTTGTCGTAGAAATCTCTAGTAAGCACTATTCCAAGTAACCCTTCTAAAAAGCACACGCTTCCTTAATTCGGAAGTCAGTTTAAAGTAAATAGATGTTGAAACGATTTACTTCATTTCCCATCAAATACTCATCCTAAAATTAATTATATCCAACTGACCTCCACTTTCGCTACTTTCCTTAAACCTGTTCGTCGGTAGAGCACCGGGCTCGTAATTGGAAGGTTGTGGGTTCGGTACTCGATCCGGTCAAAGACCGTCATGTCCACTAGTGGTGGCTGGTGCACATAAAATCTGTCGTGGCCGCAATGTCCTCCATGCTCCCATCAAAATTATACCTCTGGGGGTTACCGAAGCGGGGGAGCATCCTCTCGGTGTAGGATCAAAATTTTGGTGGCATGCCTCCGGACCACCTCTGGGGATGAGTCCCAGACCGTCGCCAATTGCCCATTGGGCAGCAGTAATTCGACGTAAAACCCAATCATCAACAACAACAGCAATCGTTGCTATTTATGTAACTGTTCTTATACAGTCATTTTTATGTACAGTGGGTAACAAAAGTCGGGAGAGACATCCCTTCAATGGAGTATCAAAATTGTGATGGCATGCCTCCGGACATCCTCTAGGGGTAAGTTCCAGACCGTTGACAATTGCCTATTGCACAGTACTAATGCAACGTAAAACCTAACCAGTCAACCAACTGTTTTTCAGTTATGCGAGATACATACACATTGTTGGTATAAAAAATTTAACCTTACATGCTAACAGATATGTGGGAAATGCCGAGTTGGTAATCAGAAAGTCAGTTGCTGACCAAATTCATGCTATTCTATGGGAAAATTTGATTCTACAATTACTCATTGTTTAATGCATTTTTACTTTCTTCTATATGTAATATAGAGAAAGTATTGGATTCGTAAAAATTTTCGACCTCGGGTTTTTGATGAATTTACACGTTTTGAGAGCTGTAGAACACGATTTGACCATTTTTAGAAAATGTCTGTCTGTCTGTCTGTGTGTGTGTGTGTGTGTGTGTGACAAAATTTTGTGCAACTGTATCTCAAGAACTACTGCACAGAATTTTATACAAATTGGTATGTAGTTGTACCTTGACATAAATTAGTGCCTATCAACTTTTGGTAAAAATGGTCTAACAGGTTGCGTTGCCATCCCGCTTTTTTAAATTTTTAACATGGTGATATAGGACAAAATTTTGTATAAATGTGCATACAGAGAATTATTTTTTAGTAATCATTATGAAATTTACAAGAATTATTTAAAATAGAGATAGTCAAATGGGAAAAAAATTTTGTATGCGTAGGAGCCTCGCCACCCCCCGTGGGGGGGAAGTCCCCCCTCGAGGGGAGTAAATTTTCAAGATGGGTATCTTTCGAAAGGTCTCGTCAATACCTTTAAAACGAATGGTTGAACTATAAATCTGTGATAATTTAAAACAAAGTTATCGATTTTTTTTACTTTTAACAAAAAAAAAACTTAGAAAAAAAAATCTTTTTTTTTTTTAAACGAAATTTAACCAGACTTGGCATTTAGTTGGCCCCTGACATAAACTGAGGCTGATTAGATTTGGGGATCAATCGCTCAACAGATGGCGCTATGATCGTATTTTTTTCTAAATTTTTAACATGGCAGTATAGGAAAAAATTTCGTATAAATGCACATAATGAGAGTTATTCTTAACCTGTGATTGTGAAATTAATATGAATTATTGATAATAGTAGTAGTTAATTAGGGAAAAAATTTGGGGCATCGCTTCCCCCCTCCCCTAGGGGTAAGTATCCCCCCCCGGGGGGTGTAAATTTTCAAGATCGGTATCTTTCGAAAGGTCTCGTCAATACCTTTAAAACGAATGGTTGAACTATAAATATGTGGTAATTTAAAACAAAGTTATCGATTTTTTTTACTTTTAACAAAACAAAAAAAAAATAAAAAAAAAATCGTTTTTTTTTTTTTTTTTTTTTTTTTTATTTTTTATTGTTACTGCGTGAATTTGTATAGGAAAATATAGAAGAAAGTCTTGTGGTGGCCACAACATACTAGTTTAATTACGTATTGATGTTCTGAAAATTTATAACCGTTCAATTAGTATTACTTTTTTAAAAATTAATGTTTTACTTTTGAGTTTAAGAAAACAAAAAAAAGATATTTAAGTGTATTTTTCAGTTGAATAAAATGTTCTGAATAAAATATGGTTCTGAATTTTCTGAATGTGAAAACAGAATTTAGGGTTTAAAAAAGAAAAAAAAAAAAAAAAAAAAGTTAAAGAAAACACGATACTTTGTCAGGCGAATAAAGTAGGCACGAGTGTTTGTTTGCAGCACTCATGCCAGCCTACTTTGTTCGCCCGACAAAAGGTCGTGTTTTCTTTTGACTCAAAACAATTGCTACGAATTAATTCCTTTTATGGTGTTTCTCAAAGTTTTGTACTCTCATTTGAAGATATATGTCAAGTATAAAAATACGGATGTGATAGTTTTGTATGTTCGCTTTTTTGTAATAATATGGATTACGCAGAAAATTATAATTGTAACATTTATATAGTTCATAAATTTTAGGCTTATTTAATGTACATCAAACATAATGTATCATGTTTGTGCAATTGCTTATTTATTACTTAAAATAGCGTAATATATTGTATAATGATGAGATGACTACAATATTCTGTTAAACTTCCAGTTAAAAAATCTGGTGTGGTAACAGTTACTTAAATATTCTTATTGGAAATAACTGCTACCACATGTACACTGTAAAAAAATAACTATTACCAGCTGCAATCTGTGATTTATTTTATCCAATCACAGAGAATTTCTTGCAAGAAATTCTTTGAGATTGGATAAAATAAATCACAGATTGCAGCTGGTAATAGGTTTTATTTTACAGTGTACGCACTGTAAAAAAATAACTATTACCAGCTGCAAGAAACTCTCTGTGATTGGAGAAAATAATTATTTTCTCCAATCACAGAGAGTTTCTTGCAGCTGGTAATAGTTATTTATTTACAGTGTAACTGTAATTGTCTGATTAGTCATTTATTTATTTCTATTATTTATGATATTCTATATCGCTGAAATAGGGGTGTAAAGTCTTGCAGCTATAAATCCCATGCTCTGAGGGTCTCTCCCTCCAAATCAATAATAACAACAACAATATATAGCTGAAAAAATACAAGCCACATTCTTTCACTATTAGTGCTGCTATTGTGTTTTGAAAAATAAAAATATTTTATCAAATAATTATGCATATGTATGATTAATAGCTGCAACTATTTCTTTATATTTAAATTCAATATTAGCTGTTAGTAAGCTTTAAATTTAAAATTTTGCAATTAAACATTTTATTAATGTTTTTCTTTCAGGCTACAATGCTTTAATTCAAGGCTAACTGGTTATTGTTTGATGCTTGTGTGTTGTATTTAATCGACTGTATTAATTTTTTTTAGTCATTTAGCTAAAATGAATGTATATGAAGAAAAGTAATAAGCAATTGGGAAAAATTTGATCCAGCAGCAGAGAATTCAAACACAGTGAAAAAAGGAATAAAAAAATAGAGAAGAAAGTGTATTGAAAGAAAAAAAAAAGTTACTTATTTATTGTGTAATCTTGTACCATAAACAAACAGGAAGAGAGGGGGAGCAGCATATTTCCCCCTCCATTTTTAATAGGCAAGATTTTGTAATTTATAGTGTTTAATCATAAATTTTTCATTTAAAACATATAAACAGTTAAATACTGAATTTAAATATAATGAACCAGCTGCAGATATAAATTTTACATATGCATAGTTATTTGAGAGTAAAATATTTTTATTCTTCAAAACTCATTTTCAACACTAACAATAAAGTTGTATATTTTCAGCTGTATAGAGTTTTATACATATTAAAATAATCGACAATCAAATGCAGTTGCTGTTATTTACAATAAAAAAGGAATATGTAAGGTTTACCGCAACGATTTATAAAGTTTTACCAAATATTGCTGTCATCTTACTATACAATATATTACGTTACTCTAAATAAATAAACGATTGTACAACATGATATCACACAATAAGACAGATATGATCATACTGATGTAGACAAAACTATGAGAAAGGAACTATAGCTTATATATATGCATATATTTATATGCATGTATATATGCATATTTTTTTTCAGCTACACAGAATAACATAGATAATTGTATAAATAACTGACTAATCGGGCTTTACAAACGAATGTTGTAGCCTTTATTTACATTTAGAAGTATATTTATCCAAATTGTAAAGTTTTACTGAATATTATAGTCATCTCGTAAAATAATACAATATATTATGTTAGTTTAAAAAATGAATAAGCAATTACACAAACATGATATATCAGGTTTGATCTACATTAAATAAGTATGTAACCTAACATTTATGAAATATACAAAAGTTACAATTTTCAGTATGATCCATATTAATATTTTAAATATTTATTCTTACATACGGGAACATACAAAACCATAAATATCATGTTTTATACACTTTTATCTTCCAATGAGAGTCATTTATTTGTTTCGGATTATGTATTTTTAATTTCTTCGCTAACACCACGGATTAGGGATGTTTATAGGATGATAAACGAGATAGGGCAGTCAGCGCGGAAAACGGAGCTTTCTTTTCCGCATTAATTCAGCCGAGTAGAGGAAAACGATTCGATCGCCGCCTGGTGTAGTATCTTTGAAACTTATTGGAAGAAAGTGAAAACCTGCCCCTTCAGCTTCTGTCATCATCCGATTTCCGAGAACGACCAATGAACCGCTACAAATTTAAACAAACGCGCTGATTGGTGGATTCTCGAGATCTGGTCGCCCTCTATATGTAAGTTGAAAATTACTACCTTTCCGTAACACTCGTAATATATCCTATAGACTCTCCTAATCCGTGCCTAATACTGAAGACCAGCGGCCATGTTTTTACAGACGATAGCAAACCTGCGAATCGACTTGTAAGAGCTCCGAGGCAGTCACAAATTTTCACCTCACCGCTCAAAACTTTGCGATCAGTTTTGTAAACAAATGTTTCGTTTGGATTGAAGCACAGCCAGATTTGTGTTTGTTTACCTATTTGTGATCACAATGTTTCAGTCTGGATGTAACCCTTGCAGTTACATTCAAATGGAACACTTCCGGTTGCAAAGCCAATTGCAATGCATATTTCAATTCAGACGGAACGTTTCAATTGCAAAGCGATTGCAAACTTGTGTGCAAAGTGGATAATATTTGCAAGTGATGGAAACCTCTTGCAAACAGACAACAATCGCTTAAGATGGCCGTCGGCCCTCCGTGGCCGAGTGGATATATCACCACACTGCTAATCGCCTTCGAGCGTAGGAGAGCGGGTTCGATTCCCGCAAGGCCCTGGGTGTTTTCTCCAATTCTTCGTATTGTAATTCTGTCATGTGCTATCTGTCGTTATCTGACGAAGATTTACAAGCGGACTATAAGTCAAGCATACAAATCTGATGTATATGTTATCAATAAAACAAACAAACAAGATGGCCGTCGATGGACATGTTTTTAATTAATATGCTACTTCAAAATCATCAAAAATTATAAATTTGAGGATCTTTGAAAGTATTATAATCATCTATTGGAAAGAAAAATTAAAAATAATTTAAAAAGTACTGACTATCGAAAGTAAGTTTTTCTTTCTTTTTTGAAAATGCAAAAAATATTATTATTATGTATGCTTATTATATATATTACTACAGTTCATTCTAGTAGCTATCAGAATTTAGATATTCTTTTTCAACTCTAAGTGAAGTATCTGTTTAGAACATTTTATGTAATGATCTTTAATTAGAAGTAATTAACTTTCTTTCAATGTTGTTTACCGATAGCTTGCCCGTGAAGCTATAATGTATTTTATTGTTTTCGTTTTACTATATGTATAATACAGGTTATCGGTGTATCTGTTTATGAAGAATTTTTATACTTGAATCACCACGGAAATGTTTATAACCAATATCATATATATATATATTTATTTTATTTTATTTTATTCGTAGAATAGCTAACATAATAAACTACAATTATTTAATAAAGTATGATTTCTTTATCTTATGCTGAAGAATAAACGTTGCATAAAATGTCAAATATGTCTGTTGTTTGTACTGTTTGTTCAATTTGCATTTAAACATTTATTAATTTTTTAACCTTATCAGTTTGTACATGGTTTGAAAATATCCTTTTAATTATTATAAGGAGAGAGTGGAAGAGTAAAATTGCAAGGAAAAGAAAAGGGAAGAGTTAATGCTGCTTTATTAAATATGTGCACACATATATATATTGAAAATGTAGCAAATGTTAACCCGTTAGTAGTCGCTAGTTGGTCGATTTGCCGCCCATCCTTCAGTGTTGCCAGATTTTTTTATTGCATAGCCACCAAAAATTTTTAAAAGTGTTATCTCCTATATTATTAAAATCTGTACGCGTGTGTCTGTGTGTGTGTCTGTCTGTGAGAATCGGCTTGAAACGGATAAGGCTCCGCCGCTAATGGTCGCACGGACTTCGAACAGGTACCGTCGGACAGAGAATTTATCGCAGATCTGGGTTATCTAATTTGCTAAACGATGCGACCCTAATTAGCGGAGATATTAATTAAAACGTCGACCATTGTCTACCGAAAAATGACCCAGAATTCATGATTAAATGCTTAAAAAGCGACATTTTTACGGAAAAAGTGGAAAATAAATTAGAAATATCAGTCGTATCGTTACAAACAAGATACCATTGGAAAGGGCTTTTTTTTCTCAATCCGATGGTTTAAACGGCTTATCGATCGGACGATTAGATATTTTAAAATTAACTAAACTATAAAAAAATGTTGGCAACGAATCTCAAGAACCGTAGCCAGCTGTCTTCAACGGAAACACAGCTGGTATTCATTAAGTTCACGTGATTCGTAGTGCGATTAAAAATTACAATTTTCTATTTTGTTCAATTTTTCAAATTTTACACATTTTATTTAGTATATGAGAAACGGCTTGAAACGGATAAGGCTCCGCCGCTAATGGTCGCACGGACTTCGAACAGGTACCGTCGGACAGAGAATTTATCGCAGATCTGGGTTATCTAATTTGCTAAACGATGCGACCCTAATTAGCGGAGATATTAATTAAAACGTCGACCATTGTCTACCGAAAAATGACCCAGAATTCATGATTAAATGCTTAAAAAGCGACATTTTTACGGAAAAAGTGGAAAATAAATTAGAAATATCAGTCGTATCGTTACAAACAAGATACCATTGGAAAGGGCTTTTTTTTCTCAATCCGATGGTTTAAACGGCTTATCGATCGGACGATTAGATATTTTAAAATTAACTAAACTATAAAAAAATGTTGGCAACGAATCTCAAGAATCGTAGCCAGCTGTCTTCAACGGAAACACAGCTGGTATTCATTAAGTTCACGTGATTCGTAGTGCGATTAAAAATTACAATTTTCTATTTTGTTCAATTTTTCAAATTTTACACATTTTATTTAGTATATGAGAAACGGCTTGAAACGGATAAGGCTCCGCCGCTAATGGTCGCACGGACTTCGAACAGGTACCGTCGGACAGAGAATTTATCGCAGATCTGGGTTATCTAATTTGCTAAACGATGCGACCCTAATTAGCGGAGATATTAATTAAAACGTCGACCATTGTCTACCGAAAAATGACCCAGAATTCATGATTAAATGCTTAAAAAGCGACATTTTTACGGAAAAAGTGGAAAATAAATTAGAAATATCAGTCGTATCGTTACAAACAAGATACCATTGGAAAGGGCTTTTTTTTCTCAATCCGATGGTTTAAACGGCTTATCGATCGGACGATTAGATATTTTAAAATTAACTAAACTATAAAAAAATGTTGGCAACGAATCTCAAGAATCGTAGCCAGCTGTCTTCAACGGAAACACAGCTGGTATTCATTAAGTTCACGTGATTCGTAGTGCGATTAAAAATTACAATTTTCTATTTTGTTCATTTTTTCAAATTTTACACATTTTATTTAGTATATAATATTTACACCACAAAACAAACTTGCATTTCAAATTTCATCGATTTCCGTCAATAAACAAAAGATTTACATTTTAATTGCAAATTAAAATTTATCTTCACACGCCGGACATTTTTGCAATATTTTAATACGCGTATTTCAATTTCTAATTACGATTGATTTATTTTTTATACATCATACGAAAGATATTTTAAAGTTCTTTTACATAATTCAAAGTTTTCAACAGATTTACGCGTTTTGAGGTCTCCTGAATCAGTGTTCTTTCATGGCGCTGTAATATTTTCAAATTTCAATATTTCAATTTCTAATTATGATTCAATTATTTTTAATGCATCATTCGAAAGATATTTTAAAGTTCTTTTAAATTATCGAAAGTTTTCACCAGATTTACACGTTTTGAGGTGTCCCGAATGAGTTTTCTTTTGTATCTCAGATACTAATTATAATAATTTCATAAGTAATACATCATTAGAAAGCTTTTCTGATTTGGAATCGAACAGCGGAATACAGAAATTTCTACCGCCAGATGGCGCTGTAATTTTTTCAAATTTCAATATTTCAATTTCTAATTCTAATTAAGTTATTTTTAATGCATCACTCGAAAGATATTTTAAAGTTCTTTTAAATTATCGAAAGTTTTCACGAGATTTACACGTTTTGAGGTTTCCTGAATCAGTTTTCTCTTATGGTGCTGTATTATTTTCAAATTTCAATATTTCATTTTCTAATTCTAATTAAATTCTTTTTAATACATCATTCGAAAGATATTTTAAAGTTCTTTTATATTATCGAAAGTTTTCACCAGATTTACACGTTTTGAGGTGTCCTGATTAAATTTTCTTTTGCATCTCAGCCAAATGAGTTAGATCGTTCAAAATTGGTATACGCAGGTTAATTAAGAGGGCCTGAAAGGGTGGAGAAGAAATAGGCGTGCACCGCGCGCGTATCCCTTAACTTGTGCGCGCGCAGCGCGCACGCGACTGCGCTACCGAAGGCAGTGGGGACCCGGTGCGAGTTTTTACACGATCAGAAATGATTTTTTTTAGGGGGTACAAAGGGTCAGGGAAGGAATACGCGCGCGCAGCGCGTGTATCCCTTCAGTCGTGCGCGCAGCGCGCACGGTACTGCGCTGCCGAAGGCAGTGGGGACCCGGTGCGAGTTTTTGCACGATCAGAAATGATTTTTTTTTTAGGGGGCACGAAGGGTCAGGGAAGGAATACGCGAGCGCAGCGCGTGTATCCGTGAACTTGTGCGTGCGCAGCGCGCACGTGACTGCGCTGCCGAAGGCAGTGGGGACCCGGTCCGACTTTGTACCCGATGAGAAATGATTTTTTAAATTTTCTTTTCTTAAAAATAAAAATATGACTTCAGGAGGAATATGTGCGCGCAGCGCACGTATACCTTCACACGTGCGCGCGCATGGGTCTGCGCTGCCGAAGGCAGTGGGGACCCGGTGCGAGTTTTTACCCGATCAGAAATGATTTTTTTAGGGGACACGAAAGGTCAGGGAAGGTATACGCTCGCGCAGCGCGTATATCCCTTAAGTTGTGCGCGCGCAGCGCGCACGGGACTGCGCTGCCGAAGGCAGTGGAGACCCGGGCCGACTTTTTACCCAATCAGAAATGATTTTTTTTTAATTTCTTTTCTTAACACTAAAAGTTACTTTTTGTTTCTGTTACTGTTAGTTTTCTTTTCTTAAGAATAAAAATATGACTTCAGAAGGAATATGTGCGCGCAGCGCACGTATACCTTCACACGTGCGCGCGCATGGGTCTGCGCTGCCGAAGGCCCGGTGCGAGTTTTTACCCGATCAGAAATGATTTTTTTAGGGGGCACGAAAGGTCAGGGAAGGTATACGCGCGCGCAGCGCGTGTATCCCTTAAGCTGTGCGCGCGCTGCGCGCACGGGACTGCGCTGCCGAAGGCAGTGGGGACCCGGGCCGACTTTTTACCCAATCAGAAATGATTTTTTTTTAATTTCTTTTCTTAACACTAAAAATTACTGTTAGTGATTCATTAATTTTAGTGATTCCTTTGAAAATACTGACCCGCTAGCGGGCGAAGCCAGCTAGTTTGATATACATAAAACGCGAATAAAACCGAAGAAACGTCGATCACATCACTGCTTAAAATTATTGGTGACAGTTAAATAAAAAGCGCGCAATCTGTAATAGGTGGCGCTGTTTATAGCGACTATTAACGGGTTAAATACTAGTATTTTCCTTACTAATAAAAATTTTAATAAGTGCATATTATTTAAAAACAAAGTCAATAAAAAATCGAAAATTGATTAAATTCTAAATATTTTGTTTTAATAACAAACATGTTCAGCAGATTTAATATACTGTGTATTAGATTCGATACTCTTAAAATATTTCATCCTCAGTTATTTGTCCATTTTTAACTGATATATAAATTGTTTAAAGTGCTGCTCAAATTTGCATTCTGAAATTTGACTGTAATGTTATTATTTTCTTAATCATTCTATTTACTTTTTTAAAAAATTTGATAGTAATAAAAATATAGAACATTGATTTATATCTGTAAATAATATCAATATTTTGCACTTCAATTTGGTCATTAGGTATTTTATTTTATTTTAGATTTTATCTGTATTGAAAGCCTGACCACATGAAGAATGAAGTGAATTTCTAATTTATAAAATGGGATTTTTCTGAATAAGAACTAATTTGTTATGTTAGTTTTGATGTTTTAACGTAACAAATTAGATTCTTTTTCAGATTCATATATAATGTGTCTGCTTTACCCCAAAATATTTTTTCAAGAATTGTGGGAAAACGACTGAAGAAAATCATTCACTATATAACTGGATAGTTTTCAAAAGGATCTCAAGCTGAATGAGGGCTAGTGCTTAAGAAGAAAAGGATTTGAAAAAACTTTAAGAATTATTATATTTATTTTTGTAAGTACTTTACTTTTGAAGTTATATGTTTTTTCTTTACTCGTATATTTAGCAGTTCTACTGTCTACTAAAGAATCAACTGAATATTTTTTTTTTTGAAATATAAATTTGAATTAATTTGACAATTTAAATATGAATTTGTCTGTTTTTGTTTAAATTTTTCCTTCATGGACAATGTTAAATGTCATTTTTTTATACTCAGTTAATGAAACTTGCACTTTTTTGTGTCAAATAAAATGTAACATTCTAGCGACCAGGGCCTGATTATCCAAAAGGCTCAGGAAGCACAAGCTTCCCCTCTAAAATTTAGAGGGGCCCCCATAAGGATTAAAAACATGGTTTTGAATTTTTTGTTTCGTACTTTCACGCTGAGATTGAAGTTTTTCTGAGAAAGGTTACCTAAAACAAGACAAAACACTCACTATTTCTGGAAAAATCTATTATTTAACCTCAAAAATCTGAATGTTCTTAATTAAAAAGTTGTGTGATTTTAATGTTCTGTGTAGAAACCACCCAGATGTATGAAAAAAAAAAATAATAATAAACCCATACTATTTTTGGGTTTATAGCATTTTTATATTACAATATGTAACAAGAAAATAAGATTTTCAAAAATGAAAGGGGCCCCGAAATGATGCTGAGCTTCCCCTAGCTTCAAAGGTTAATCGGGCCATGCTAGCGACCTGTTGCTAAGATACAGAAATATTTAATTGCTGATCAAAACAAATTATATTTTAATCATAACTGCTGAAATACTGTTTTTCTGCTAACCAAGGTTGAAATAAACAATTATTTCATCTCTAATAGACAAAAATCACACTTGTTTCAAAACTGTTTATTGAAATACATAAATCTTTCTCTGAAAATCAAAGTTCAGTGTTAGAGGGTATAGTATTTTCAGAAATTAGTATGTTTAAGCATACAAGTGCATCGTTAAAGTACTTGTCATATAAAGAACTACGTTTAAAGCTGACATCTCATGAAATAAAAAAGGACCTATATCCCTATTCTTCAATCGTGGTTTGTACTGCATTAATCATACTTTTAAACAATGCTTCTTCTGAAAAGAGGATTTACTAAAGGGAATTTTTGGCCACTTAGCATAGATTTAACCTAGACCCACATGTGATACTAAAGACCTGTTCATTCGCCGAATTTAGCCGTGTAAATTTTTAGAAGACTTTTTCTATCCCACGAGCTCGTGAGTAGAACAAACAAACCGGAATTATCAGAATGCGTTGTATAGGATAGCATGTCGTTGATATGATGATATAATATTTATTAATTTTTCGTATCACATGTGGTTTTAGAGTAAAACACAGGTAAAATCATAGCATATTACTAATGTAATTAAAGGAAAAAATCAGAATATTTGTTCTGAACTGTGACGCCATCAGCAGCCGTTTTCAGGCACGGTTTTTCCAAAGGAAAACCGCTGAATGAACAGGTCTTTAGTATCACATGTGGGTCTAGGATTTAACAAGCAATATCGAATTTTGATTCTGCTAACAAAAATTTTGAAAGCATAAAGTAAAAGATAGGTGTATATAAAGATAATTTAACATACTAATGCTATACTATAATGAACTTTTTTAAAATTATAAATGCCAAATAAAATATATATAAAGTTTTTCTTTTTTAATTTTTTAAGTAAAATAGATTATTAATTTTAATTTATTTTTTCATATTTTTATTGATAATTTTAGATCATACATATAAGTACATGATTTTAAATTTTATTCTAGAAAAAAAGTTTCTTTTGTTTACTTTGTATAAAGACCATACAGTTTGTTTCATAGTGAATATCAAAAAGTAAGTTGTAATTTTATCCTAGTTATAATTTTATACTGTTCTATTTAAGTTGTCTTGATTAAATATATCACACCCCGATAAGGAAAGTAAATAAAAAATGCAGTATTTGAAAAAAATGAGCATCAGGATAACAATAAAGTATTGACTTGTATTATAGTAAAACTGACATAACTATCTCTCATGTGGATAATTTTCGAAATAGAGATAAGCTTTTTGTACACGTTAAGACACTTCACACACATTTTCAATTACATAAATTCAAAATTGCCATTTTTTTTTTATTTGTCAGAGTGTGATATCTAAAATAGAATATGTGATGTCCATATTTACTCGTGTTTTAAGCAATTATTTAGAAACTCTCTCTTTTTTAAATTCGATTCAATATTATAGACAGTGAGTCAATACAACAAATTTTAAAATCCAGAGTTATCTCCAACTGTGTGGTCTCAACTTGAAATAAAGTAAGGGGATTTCTATAGTAATGTTCTACTACTATCTTGTGTTACACACTCTTAATATTTTGAATTGTGAAAGGCAGAGTTGCGATAAATAGGGTAGAACCTCTACAGGCATTGATAAACAGAGCCCCTTAATTGCTTAAAAATTTCTATTTGCAATAAATAACAAAGCTATTTCACTTAAAAAAAATTTTTTCTCTCGTATGAAAAAGGGAAAAATTATTGTACTTACATAAGTTTAATGACCGTCCTTAAATGTGACAAAAAATAATAATAAAAACATGAAGTCTATTTTTGTTAACTAAGTGTTAATAGATATAAATTTCTGTACGAAACAGAATTTAATTTAGTACAATGGGACTTTTTTTTTAAATCCCCTTCCATATAAATGCATAAGGTATCTCTGTTTCGTTCTTTAGCAACAGTTACTTGGAAGAGCTTTAGTATCGTGATTTTTTTGGGGGAAGGGGGATTTTATTGTGCATAAAGGGTACAAACGTGTATGATAGTGATTGCAGCGGAATCATGCTTTGTGCATTTTGAGATTGATGCACAGTGAAGTTTCAGTACCCAATGATGTTTTTATTTTTGTTTTCATGTACACAAAGCATACACACGTGTATGATAGAATTTGCTAGCGAAATAAGTTTTTTGCATTTTGAGGTCCGTGCACAGCGAGGTAAGAGCATCCGAGGAATTTTTTTTTTTTTTTTTTTTGTAATTTGCATACATATTTCTGCATATATGCGTGATAGTGGTTGTTGCGGAATTGAGTTGAGATTCACGCACACTAAGGCAGCGGTATCCATTAGAGACTTTTTTTAAAAATGTATTTATTACTTTCTTCTATATTCAATAGAAGAAAGTATTGGATTCATAAAAATTTTCGCAATCGGGTTTTTGATGGATTTAGACGTTTTGAGAACACAATTTGACCATGTTTAGAAAATGTCTGTCTGTGCGCGTGTGACAAAATTTTGTAGCAACTGTATCTCAGGTACTACTAGAATTTCATACATATTGGTATGTAGTTACGTATTGACATAAATTAGTGCCTATCAACTTTTGGTAAAAATTGCAAAAAAGCTTCCGTTACCATCCTGCTTTTTCTAAATTTTTAACTTTGTGGTATAGGACAACATTTTGTATAAATGTGCATAAAGAGAATTATTTTTTAATAATCATTATGAAATTAAAAAAAATTGTGTATGTAGGAGCCTCGTCTCCCCACCTAGGGGGGAGTCCCCCTCGACGGGAGGAAATTTTCTTGATGGGTATCTTTCAAAAGAGCTCGCCAATACTTTTAAAATGAGTGGTTGAACGATTGATCTGCAATAATTTAAAATAAAGTTATCTTTTTTTTTTTTTTTTTTTTTCATTTTCAAAAAAAAAAAAAAAAAAAAAAAAATGTTTAAGTGTAATATGGAGAGCAAAATTGACTGTTTTTGGATATTTAGTGTTATACTACTTCTCTAATATGGAAATCGTCTGCATTAGCATGGAACATAATTTTTTTAAATTATTTTAATAAATTATTTTTACTGAGTGAATTTGTATAGGAAAATATAGAAGAAAATCATGTGGTGGTCACAACATACTAGTTTATTTTTGTTTGTTGTGAGCAAAGTGTATTATTAGCTCTTACTGAATATGCAGTGATAGTTATTGCTGCGGATTCAAGCTTTGCGCATTTTGAGATTCATGCACAGCGAAGTCGCAACACCCAATGATGTTTTTACTTTTGTTTTCATATACAGTCGGTAACAAAAGTGTCCGAACACTAGCAAAAATTCCTATGTAAAAAACTACACTTCATACGGTTTTGTTAAGTAAATCCTTGTCAAATACTGTTCTTAGTCAGTGTAAGTACATGATTCGATAAGGATTTATTTAACAAAACCTTATGAAGTGTACTTTTTTTACATAGGAATTTTTGCTAGTGTTCGGACACTTTTTTTACCGACTGTACCACAAAGCATACAGATATATATGATAGTATTTGCTATTGAAATAAGTTTTTTGCATTTTGAGATTCACGCACAGCAAGGTAACAGCATCTAAGTGACTTTTTTTTATACATGTTTGTGCATATATGCACGATAGTGATTGCTGCAGAATTGAGTTGAGATTCATGCACACTAAAACAGCAGCATCCAGTGAAGGTTTTTATTTTTTTATTTACTGTGAGCAAAGTGTACATATGCGGGTGATTAGGGATGTTGTGGTCAGAATTTCATGAAATTTGGGAATTAGGAGAGGTACATAGGTGTATATATTGATAATTCTCTTAATCATTTTACTTAGTATATTCTTACCTATCTAACCATTTTGTTTGAGTATCTATAATGATAAGTACTACTATAGGAAAATACATTAGAAAAATCACAATATAATTGAACTCTTTTTTTAAATACCAGTCATTTGTACATTATTGCTTATTCAATTTTGTAAAATCTCGATGTTTATTTGATTCTTGAAAGTTGCTTAGAAGAAATTTTTTAATGTTTTTCATTCTGTACAATAGAAAGTGCAAACTGAATGTTATAAATAAAATATTAATTCATTAATTCATGAATTAATGAAATTATCCATTTAATTCATTAATTCAGGGATGGCAAAATTAGCTCTTACTGCTATCATTTCTTGAATAGATCTACTCCCACAAATTCTTATATCATTTTGTGATTACCCCTTAAAAAAATAAAAAAATGCTTTCGAATCCGAAAAAAAAATCTGTAGATTTCTAAGTGCGCCTGACAATAAATTAGATGAAATTTCAAGTGTAATTAATAATACTGATGAAACTTCATTTAGAAAATTTCCATCCTTTCTCTTCAAACCTTTTTTATTTTATCAACCCAGCTTTTTCATTTTTATCGGCTTGTTTTTATTTGTTAACATATTACACAAGGACTTTAATCCGTGCATATATTTATGTGTAGATATCTATGTTGTGTTAACAAACGTTATTGTATTTATTTTTATTTGACAGCTTTTAAATCTATGTTACAGTAACTTTTATCTTGAAGAATGCATACTACAATTCACAGTAACAACGGTATCTTTTAGAAAAACATTATTTTATTGTGACTTCTTACAATGAAATAATCCGAGGTAGTGTAGCGTAATGAAAATAAACAAAAGTATGTTGAAATTGAAACCGATTGAATATTCATTCGGTTATTATTCGATGTATGTTTTCCCTGTTTCCTATTGGTTTATCATTCATCGCAATCATTTACTCGATGGGCGTTTTCAAAATTCACGTCACTGCTTGCAAGCGTTCCGAATGAATGAGATTTTGCAAATAGCAATGGGTTTCATTGCAAGCGTTCCGTTTGAATGTAACCGTTGATCGAAAATAATGGACACTTCCCAGTTTCATCAGCTCAATCATGTGATAACATAGATATAGTAATAAGACATAGATTGATCAGCGAGGCCGAAAAAGTGATGCCTTTTTTTTTCGGGAAAAGACGGCCATTTTACTCTCTTGTGGATGTCTTTCCCCGACTGAATATACACGGGAATACACACAGACAATTTAGCAAATAAAATTTATGAATAATTTATGTACTAATGATGAATGAAAAAACTCCAGCTACTCATTTTTCTTTTTCTCTTTCCTACTTCTTTTCTTTTTCTTTTCTTCCTTTTTTTTTTTTTTTTTTTTTTTTTTTTTCTTGTATGGAATCCGCGTTTGTAATGATCGATAGACGGCGCTTTGTGAACACTGCAGTTGTTAGTAAACATTAGCCACGTGTGTTCCAATAGTGTTCTTGTTATTCTACTTAATATTCGTACTATAATTTCTCCGCCATTACATTATGGAAAATTGATTGCTTTTGGAAAAAATACTTCAGTTTATTCAAAGTTCGATTCGGAAGTAGATTTTAAATGAAGTTGAACAAATATTAGTTTCAAATCATCTGATTAATTCTTTACTTCCATTAGCCGAAGCAACTGAAATTTTAAATTCGTCATTTGGAAATAAATGGAAGCTCAATTCTGGATTTCTTGATGCTTTGGATTTACACTGTGGCACACAAAAGTATGTGTTATCTTTTTTACCGTATTTATTCATTTTTATTCAATAAATATATGTGAAACTAAACATCGGCTAGCAATGGCGGCTATATGGAATTCGAATTAAACCATGTTTATTGTAATTTCACCGTAGCCCACCAGAGGGCGAGCATTTCATTACAATCGCGGATAACGACATTTAAAGAAATTTATCGTTTCTGTCTACTATTTCTGTCTGGTTAGAAGTTTTTATGGTCGAAAAAACTATTGGACTTATCCTCATCTTTTGAGATATTAGAGTTAACCCTTTAATTGCCAATCGCAATACAGTCGGACACTTTTGTTACCAACTGTATAGAGTAGAAATTTATGTTTACTCGGAAATGGTTATAAAGATATTAATAAAAGTTTGGGATAAGTGCTTTTTAGAGACCTAAAACAATTGGAACATCCTTAGCATCAAGAAAATTAGTGTTAACCCTTTAACTGCCAATCGCAACATGTAGTAGAAATTGAGTTTAATCAGAAATGGATATAACGATTTTGTTTAAAATTTGGAGTTAAGTGTCTTTTTTTTTTCTTTTTTTTTTTTTTTTTTTTTTTTTTTTTAAGAACTAAAACGTTTGGACATATCCTCATCTTCAGGAAAATTTGCGTTAACCCTTTAACGGCCAGTCACAACATATAATAGAAATTAGGTTTACTCGGAAATGGATATAACGATTTTTATAAAAGTTTGAGATTAAGTGTTCTTTAGAGAGATAAAGCGATTGGACATATCCTCATCTTCAGGAAAATTCGCATTAACCCTTTAACGGCCAGTCGCAACATATAATAGAAATTAGGTTTACTCGGAAATGGATGTAACGATTTTTATAAAAGTTTGAGATTAAGTGTTCTTTAGAGAGATAAAGCGATTGGACATATCCTCATCTTCAGGAAAATTCGCGTTAACCCTTTAACGTCCAGTCGCAACATATAATAGAAATTAGGTTTACTCGGAAATGGATATAACGATTTTTATAAAAGTTTGGGATTAAGTGTTCTTTTAAGAGATAAAGCGAATGGACATATACTCATCTTCAGGAAAATTTGCGTTAACCCTTTAACGGCCAGTCACAACATATAATAGAAATTAGGTTTACTCGGAAATGGATATAACGATTTTTATAAAAGTTTGAGATTAAGTGTTCTTTAGAGTGATAAAGCGATTGGACATATCCTCATCTTCAGGAAAATTCGCGTTAACCCTTTAACGTCCAGTCGCAACATATAATAAAAATTAGTTTTACTCGGAAATGAATGTAATGGTTTTTATAAAAGTTTGGGATTAAGTGTTCTTTAGAGAGATAAAACAAATGCACATATCCTCATCTTCAGGAAAATTCGCGTTAACCCTTTAACGGCCAGTCGAAATTTATAGCATTAAATGGGTTTACTCGGAAGGGAATGGGACGATTTTGATTAAATTTTAGGGTTAAGTGTGTGTGTGTGTGTGTTTTTTTTTTTTTTTTTCTGGGCACAAATCCTCTCAAGTATCCTCCTTACTACAAATGTTCGTGTTTCAGAACTTTCTACCACTGTAGCTCCTCAGATCAGAAGACATTTAACGGTTAAAATAATCATCGTTGCTCTCCAAATCAAACTGATGAGTATAAAATTATCAAACAATGATAAAAATGGGGGAGGGGGCGTATCAAGAAAACGGTGTGTGATTGGGCAAAATGGTAATCATATTCGGATTCAGGCGGTCATTTTACATAAGAGTGGGCTGAAATGGTGTCAGATACAATTTTCATGCCGAGCAGTGTTATTACAAAGGAATACATAAAAAAATTTCCTGTATTAAGATTACGGAAATCCGTAATAACTTGGCATCTCTCTTTCTATATATATGTATATATATATAGGTAGATAGATAGATAAACAGATAGATATTTGGTGCAAGTTCGATTTTTTCTTCGATTCAGAAAAGTTCCTGCTCACTGTTAACCCTTTATCAACCGGTTAAGAAATACGGCCGAATTTGGGTTAACTCGGAAAGGGATGTAATGATTTTGAAGAAAGTCTTTGATTAAGTGTTTCCAGAGGTATAAAATCAATTAGGCATATCCTCATCCCCAGGGCAATTCGCGTCTACTGTTTACCCTTTAATTACCGTTTGGGAAATATGGCAGAAATTGGGTTTTCTTGAAAATGGGTTTAACGATGTTGATGGAAGCTTGGAGTTAAGTGTTTTTTGGGGTATAAAAACGATTAGTCTGATCCCCATCTTCATAAAAATCATGGTTTGCTGTTAGACCTTTATTTGTTGGTTACTTGGAATAATATGACAAAAATTGCATATTAATGAGGAAAAATATGGCAAAAATCGGGTTTACTTGGAAATAAATATAATAATTTTGATGAATGTTTGGAGTTAAGAAGTGTTTGGGATGAAAAATTAATTAAACTTATCCTCATTTACAGGAAATCTTGCTTTAGCTGTTAACCCTTTATTTTCCTGTTGCAAAATATTGCAGAAATTGGGTTTACTCGGAAACACACATAATGAATTTCAAGAAAGTAAGAGTTAAATGATTTACGGATGAGAATTGGTTTAACTTATCCTCTTTTTCAGGAAAATTTGCATGCGCTGTTAACGTATCATCCGCCGGTTGAAAAACAAGACTAAGTATTAAAGTATAAGTACTTAACATGACAGTATAGGACAAAATTTCATATAAATGTATATAATGTGAGTTATTTTTAACGCATGAATGTAAAATTTATATGAATTATTGATAATAGTAGTAATAAACTTCAAAAAAAAAAATGTGTGCATGCAGGAGCATTGCTTTTCTCCTGGGAAGGAAGTGCTCTTCCCCCGGGGCCTGTGTAAATTTTCAATGCGGATATTTTAGAAAGAACTCGTCAATATTTCTAAAACGAATGGTTGAACCATACATCTGTATTAATTTAAAACGAAGCTACCGATTTCTTTTATTTTTAATGTTATATATAATGTATATATAGTATAGACATATATATATTTATGTATATATATATATATATATATATATATACAGTCGAATCTCGTTAACGTGAATTACTTTTAACATGAACTGTTACCACAATCCCCGTCAAAATGAAGATTACTTTAGTTATATGACGATCAGTTACTGATAGCATGAAGTACTGATAAGATGAACAGATTTTTGATCCCCCTTGAGATTCACGTTAACAAGATTCGACTGTATATCTTTTCATGGCTGCACAAAAATGATTTTTTTCAGCATTTATTATTATACTACTTTAAGAAAAAAATCGTCTGCATTCATCATGGAAAATATCTTTAATAAATTATAACTTAATAAATAATTTGTATTGAATAAATTTGTATAGGATTAAATAGAGAAGAAAGTCTTGTGGTAATACTAGTTATAATATATTAAAACAAGCGGGTTTTACCTCTGCCACTGCTAACTACATTTAAAAGAATTTTGAAAATTCGATATTACTTACTAATATAAAAACTTAAAAAATATTAAAATTTTAAAAAAAGTATTCCATTAAAAATCAAAACAGTATTTAAACCATAATAATAACAAAGCAACTGATTATAAAAAATCATATTTTTCATAAATTAGTTAAATTTAACTTACTTATGAAAACTTATTCCACTTCCTTTCATAAATTTATTTCTACAATTAAAAGCCGCGCAGTACTTCGGCATTTTCAATATATATCA
Organism: Salticus scenicus; assembly: GCA_963930645.1. Lineage (NCBI taxonomy): Eukaryota > Metazoa > Arthropoda > Arachnida > Araneae > Salticidae > Salticus > Salticus scenicus. Next base: position 59,079,331 of record OZ005654.1, on the reverse strand, counting down.
ACCATGTCTTATTACTATATCTATGATATCAACATTCTATTCCATTGTTGTTTTCGAGTTTTATACTCTCTCATCATGGCTGATGCCAAAAACTTTTTCGGCATCAAAAATCTTTGCACGTTAACATGGGGATGATAGATCTATGTATATTACTATATCTATGTGTGATAAGAGGAAAACGAATAATCGAATTCTGAGAATCGAATTCAATTAAATGTTCTTAAGAACAAAAATTTTAATATTTAATATAAAATAAAATAAAAGTAATATTGTGCATTTGTAAACAGTAGAATAATTGTATTTGTAAATTTAATAATTTTTTAAAAACACTTTAAGTGTTTATTTATTTTCAACTGTAAGAATCGATTTTATGTTCTAGTGTAACTGTTACATTAACTGATGTAGCAATAAATAATAGCTTGTTCTTGTGGATTATTTATGGAATACATTTTGAAATTTTAAAATGTTTTCATTTAATTTAATTGCATAAAGGTGTTACAACAAGTTAATTAACTTAGTTACTGGTCTAAATGGATTTACGCAGTACGATGATATTGCACTGTCACTAATTTAAGTATCAAAAATCAGAGTATTTAACGTGTTCCTCATGAACATCAATAACAAATATAAACAAAATGTTGATTGTAAATGTATACAGCAAACAAAAGATGAGGAATAATGATATAAAATGTATTAAAAATGATGATGCATAAAAAAACAACAGATATTATATACGATTGATCAAAAATAAGAATAGAAAATATGTTATTTCAGCAATCGCTATAGATAAACAAGACATCGTCTGCTATTTGTTTTTCCTCTCTGACGTCAGGTGGGAAGAGCCCATTCCAGACTTAACACTGAAAGAAATAAAATAATTATTTCTATGACATATTTTGATGAGTTAAAAAAAGTGAACTGGAGAAAATAACTAATAGTATTAAAAAATAAAATTGTAGCTTCTCTCTTCCATTTCAAGAAAAAAAAAAAAAAATCTGTTTTAAGAAACACAATAAAAGCAATAATTTAATTCTTTTTTAATTGTCTGTAAGAGTTGAATAGGAAAAAAAAAAAAAAACTCTAATCCATTTTTTTTATTATTATTTACAGAAACTAAACGAGTTCCTTATAAGATCTTTTCAATTTATTATAATATTTACAGATACTAAAAATTATCTCACTTTTATGCATAATTGTTAAAATATCCGCACCAATAATTATCTAAAAATAGGGCGTACTTTTTCGATTAGAACAAATCTTATGTATACTTCGTGTAATTGAATCATATGTTTAAACTCTTAATGAATATGTGATTAAAACTCGATGAAGTATAAAATAGTTTTACGATAGCTCATTTTTATCTGGTAATTAAAAGGCATTCTAACTTGATTTCCAATCAATTTTTAAGTTTCATGTTCATTATAATAGAATGTTTTTTTATTCATGTAAATAAAATAGATTGTTCCAAATGCTGAATGCAAAAGAATATTCCCTAATTTACAAATACATTCTTAAATATTTTATTATTGTTAAGAAAGATTTTCTATTCATTAGCTATACATTCTCGAAGTTGAGTTAAATTTAATTTTAAGACTGGATGATTAAATATTTATCAAATCTCAACATGTCAGAAAATTTGGCACTCCTCCAAGTCTTAAGAATCATCTTCAATGGTCACGGAAAACGTGATTTCATTATAAGCCTTTTTTAGTATATAGGTCATTATTTAGGCAACTTTTTTCAAGAAAACTTTTAAAAGATATTTAATACACATGTTGCTTTTCTTCAAAATGAGTGCGTAGGTCTCTATTTAGGTCGTCTTTTTAAATAAATCTTATAAAATACATTTGACACACGTGCCTTCTCTCTAATATAAGTGCGTACATGTGCATTCAAGTATCCTTTTCGAGAAAATCCGTAGAACATATTTCACACACATGCGGATTATCTCCGGTATGGGGGCGTAGATCATTTAAAGTACCCTTTTCAGAAAATCTTTCGTACACATGTGGCTTTTCTCCGGTGTGATTGCGTAAATGTCTATTTAGGTCTGCTTTTCGACAAAACCCTTTAGCTCATATTTTGCAAACATGTTGCTGTTCTCCGGTATGACTGCGCACATGTGTATTAAGATTCGCTTTTTGAGAAAATCCTTTGGAACATATTTCACACACATAGGGCTTTTCCATCGTATGGGTGCGTAGATGATTATTTAAGTTACCCTTTACAGAAAAACTTTTAAAACATATTTCACATACATGTGGCTTTTCTCCGGTATGAGTGCGTAAATGTCTATTTAGGTCCGCTTTCCAAGAAAAGCCTCTAGCACATATTTCACATACATGTGGCTTTTCTCCGGTATGACTACGAACATGTGTATTATGGTGCGCTTTTTCAGAAAATCTTTTGGAACATATTTCGCTTACACGTGGCTTTTCTCCGGTATGAGTGCGTAAATGTTTATTTAGCTCCGCTTTCCAAGAAAAGCCTTTAGCACATATTTCACATACATGTGGCTTTTCTCCCGTATGGGTGCGTAGATGATCATTTAAGTAACCTTTTTCAGAAAAACATTTACAACATATTTCACACACATAGGGCTTTTCTCCGGTATGAATGCGTACATGTCTATCTAAGTTACTTTTTTGAGAAAAATTTTTGGTACATATTTCACACACATGGGGCTTTTCTCCGGTATGACTTTGTACATGTGTATTAAGATGCACTTTTTGAGAAAAACCTTTAGAACATATTTCACACACATGTGGCTTTTCTCCGGTATGAATTCGTACATGTCTACTTAGGGCTGCTGTATTAGAAAATCCTTTGGCACATATTTCGCACACATGCGGCTTTACTCTGGTATGACTGCGTAAATGTGTCTTTGGATTTCCCTCTTTGGAAAATGCTTTTGCACATATTTCATCCAAATTAGAATTCTTCCCTGCGACAGTATGTGTATTCATATTTTGCCTTGAAAAAATTCCTTGAATGTATCTCAAAATGAGTTTTGCCGGAAATGAGTATAAACTTTAATCTCTTATTGAACATCTTTTCGAATACACCTTTTAACTATTAGTACAACTTTTCCAAATATGTCACTCACCGCTGGCAACATTTGTGTGGAAGTCACGTGATGGTGGTATTCCATGATTTGTTTACGCTGCGAATGCGAAGTAAAAGAAAGCAACATGCCAAAAAACTGTGCATATTTTAGATGCACAAATAATTCAAGCAAAGAAACATGCAAGCAAAAACGTGTAAGTTTTCATGCATTTCCTTTAAATTCGTCTGGTTTATTAAAAGAATGGCTAATCAAACTGAAAAGAGAAAAATTTACACCATCTAAACATAGCGTATTATGTTCAGAGCATTTTACCAAAAATGACTTTTCTTACCAAAATTTTACAGAGAGAAGATTTCTGAAAAGTGATGCTGTACCGTCTATATTTAGTTTTAAGTTAGTTACACCACACTTTTTAAAAAACGAAATTCAATTTTCATTTGATGAAAGAAAAGAAAAAAGTTTCGCGACATAGAATTCATGTCGAAAGAGCTATTTGGGCGCATTAAATTACTTAAACATTTAGACTGCAAAATACCATATACTATGTTACCCTCCATTTGTCAATTAATTTATATGTCAGCATTTTTAGTTAATTTTGGAACCCGTATTTTATAATTTAAAATTTTAATGAAAAAATAAGAAAATAGGGAATTTTCTACTTCATTTCTTACAATAAATCTCCTATATGCTTCAATGTTACTGTAAAATTAATGTTATACTTTTCTTTTTTTTCATTTTGTGCGTACCAGATACAGTAAGGTTATTCCACCTTATACTTAAGGTTAAATTTTTATAATTTTGCTTATCCTAAAGATTTGTTGTTGTACATGTATATATTTTTTTAGTGCTAGAGGCCTATTTCAGTCGGTACAGTTGTCGAATTTTTATGATACACTCTTAATTAGTGCTAAGCGCCTATTTCAGTCGGTTTATTGAATGGGGATTTATTGAATGAAGTCCCCCCAAGGCACACCTTTGACATGAGTCCCCCCCCCCAGGCCCAACTTTGACATGAGTCCCCCCCAAGGTACTCCTATTTCAGTCGGTACAGCGTTGTCGAATTTTTATACGTCACGCTTAATAGTGCTAAGGGCCTATTTCAGTCGGTTTATTGAATGGGGATTTATTGAATGAAGTCCCCCAAGGCACAACTTTGACATGAGTCCCCCCCAAGGTACCCCTATTTCAGTCGGTACAGCGTTGTCGAATTTTTATACGTCACTCTTAATAGTGCTAAGGGCCTATTTCAGTCGGTTTATTGAATAGGGATTTATTGAATGAAGTCCCCCCAAGGCACAACTTTGACATGAGTCCCCCCCAAGGTACAACTTTGACATGAGTCCCCCCCAGGCCCAACTTTGACATGAGTCCCCCCCAAGGTACAACTTTGACATGAGTCCCCCCCCGAGGCACACCTTTGACATGAGTCCCCCCCAGGCCCAACTTTGACATGAGTCCCCCCCAAGGTACAACTTTGACATGAGTCCCCCCAAGGCCCAACTTTGACATGAGTCCCCCCCCCAGGCCCAACTTTGACATGAGTCCCCCCCAGGCCCAACTTTGACATGAGTCCCCCCAAGGCCCAACTTTGACATGAGTCCCCCACAGGTACAACTTTGACATGAGTCCCCCCAAGGCACACCTTTGACATGAGTCCCCCCCAAGGCACACCTCCCCCTCATTGGGAAAAAGAGAAAAAACGTTGTTTTGCGGCTATAAGACAGTTTGGACTTCCAACGTTATTTGTTACAATATCTGCAGCTGAAACACATTAGCTTGATTTAATGAAAACTTTATCATGGAATTTAGATCGTCACGAATTAACTAAAGAAGAATTTGTCGATATTAACAAGTTTAGCATTAGGCCTCTGGCACTAAATTAAAATCTGTCAATGTCAGATTTTCATGTTTTAAATAATGAAATAATGTCGTGTCTGTATAATTATTATTATTATTATTATTATTATTACAGTCACTTATATATGCATGCCTCATCGAGTGTTAATACAAATCTTTACTTTTAAGTGTTTTTCATGTAATTTTCTACAATTTGTTTTTCTTTTAGTAACATAGTTAGCAAAAGCTGATGAACTTTAGGTTTAAACATACTTTTTAACTTCAAATCTTTAGGAATGATTTTACTTACAGTGCCAGATCACATTCCTAGTTTTTTTTAATTCTTTAAGTTTTATTCAAATTTATTGTAGACTCCTAGAAATCTGAGTAACACAACCAATCTAAACAATGAAGTTTATAAAGTAAAGTTTAACAGGAAAAAATCAGGGTAGCACTTAATTTTTTTTTATGGTGATTTTTTAAAAACTGAATTTAATGAGATAAGGAAAGGTACTTTTAATTGAGGTCTAAGTCTTGGAGATAAACTGAAATAATTTATGTTATTCCTGATTGTTAAATTATTAGTAGAATTGTTCATGTTTAATACAGACACAATTTTACATTTAATTTTTATCACCCAGTATATGTAGTACCATACGGAATGCGTAGAAAAATCATTAATCAATTCAAACCATTGTTCTTTGCTAAAAACCAGTTGAAGTTTTTTTTTTTTTTTTTTTAATGCTTATTTAAATCATTTATATACACACATGTGTACAATTTGTTTTTAATTTTTTTTCTTCACTCCAGTTTGTTCACATTTTACGCATTATGCATACTCATGTAATTTATGTCGACTAAGATTTTAAAATTTTCATATTTGTTCACATTTTTGTAGAACAATGACAATGAAATCATTTCATCTTGTGTAACTGTGCATTATGGTTTAATTGTTTCTCAATTTACATTTGCTCGTATTCCTATCCCCCACATTCAGATGTCCGCTGTTAAGGATCCTTAACTAAAGATCTTTAAAAAGATGCATTTTCATTGGTCAATCGAAATGTAAACAATCTTTATTTCCGACTTTCCTTAAAATAGAAATTCAGATGTCCGTTTAAAGATCTTTAACTTTAAGGATCCTTAAATTCTTAAGGATAGCTCAACACCTCTCCTTAAACTTAAAGATCGGCAGCCATCTTGTTTTTCTGTGTTTGATGATTTTGGATTATTTTTATCATTGCTTTTTTTTTTTTTTTTTTCGAATAAAGTAAGTAATAAAGTATTTTTCTCAAGTCCTTACTTATACTGTCCTTCTGTACGATATAGTATAGATGCATTTGTACTGCCTTAATAAAATAATTTTGTTTTTTTCGTATGCACTGCGAACACGAACAAGGCTTATCTATAGTTAAAAGTAAATAGTTGTCATTCCGTTCAAAAATAATTTCATTTTTCATTTCTTTCAATGGAATACCGGTACCGTATAATAGAATGAAACCGCATGGTTATTTCAATAGTCAATTTCATAATAACATGCTCATTATTATATCGCTTCAGTTAAGATACTGATGCAATAACATTGTTTACGTTTAATCGGTTTCATGAAAGTATGAAATATAGAAAGTATTCATTTGACTGTAGGTACCGCTTACTTATTATTATTAAGGGGCAGGGCCTGATTATCCAAAAGGCTCAGGAAGCACAAGCTTCCCCTCTAAAATTTAAGAGGGGGCCCCATAAGGATTAAAAACATGGTCTTGAATTTTTTTATTTCATATTTTCACACTGAGATTGAATTTTTTATGAGAAAGGTTACCTAAAACATGACAAAACACTCACTATTTCGGGAAAAATCTATTGTTTAACCTCAAAAATCTGAATGTTCTCAGATAAAAAGTTGTATGATTTTAATGTTCTGTGTAGAAACCACCCAGGTGTATAGGAAAAAAAAAAAAAATAATAATCACACACTATTTTTTGGTCTATAGCATTTTTATATTACAGTATGTAACAGGAAAACAAGATTTTCCGAAATGAAAGGGGGCCCCGAAATGATGCTGAGCTTCCCCTAGCTTCAAAGCTTAATCGGGCCCTGTTAAGGGGCATGGTTATTTAAATAGTCATTTTCATAATAACATGCTCATTATTATAAGATATTGCTTCAGTTAAGATCCTATGATGCAAAAAGATTATTATTGTTCACGTTTAATCTGTTTCATGGAAGTATGAAATATAGAAAGTATTCATTTGACTGTAGCTACTGTTTACTTATTATTATTAAAGAGCATGGTTATTTAAATAGTCAATTTCATAATATGCTCATAAGGTTAAGATCCTATGATACAATAATATTATTGTTTACGTTTAATCTTCCATCTTTTGTAATGTATAAATTTATTTTATTGAGCGATATTTCTGCAGTGAATAACCACATGAACAGGTTTTTTTTTTTTTTTTTTGAGAAAAGATAAGAAAACCTAAAAACATTTCAATTTTTAACTATCATGATAATGGTAGTAAGTTTATATTTGTTAAAAGAAGTATATTTTCCCACACTATGTAGATTTTCACTTAAAATTTTTGAATTTATATATACAAATATTCAAAATTTTGTTATGTTCATATTGAACAAGAATGTAAATAAGTGCTATTTTCATCTGTTTAATATGTTTCTGATTCCAAAATAAGTGAAGTGAGGGTTATTAAATTACAGATACGAAAATTTGATATCTTTTATGGAAACACTTATTAATAAAATTTATTATAAGTTTTTATGAATATACTAGCAGGCTTTGCCCGCTTCGCTGGTCATTATATTGAAGTGAATCCCCAAAACAGCATATCATTAATAATAATAAAATATCTTTATAAAAAAAAAAAAAAAAAATCTTTGAAATCCGTCAAAATCTAAGTTTAAGTTGCCCAATGCCTTCGGCAGTCCCTTACCTGCTTTTTACTCCCCCTCCCTCGCGGTTACAGTTGAAAGTTTTACAAAATCTCATCAAAGTGTATATTTCGCACACTTAATAACACCCACACACCAAAATTCGCCATTCTTAGGTAATTTGGACGGATTTAAGCTTCAAAATGTGGTTTTTGCCCCGCCCGCCCCAAGAGGAAGGGGGGGGGGGGTAAATTTCCAAAATTACTTTATATTGCATGTTGCATACACATATCTAACCGACACATCAAAAAATTGAGATCATGAAATTATTTAAAGCTGAGCTATGCTTTAAAACTTTTTTTTTTTTTTTAATCTCTTCCCCCGTTCTTAAAGGATGGAAGGAGGAGGGAATTTCGCAAAATCTCTTCATACTATGAGTTAGATACATATAATCGTCCCTTACATAAAAAATGTCCAACCTTAGATAATTTAGTGCAGCGTTACGCATGAATACATGTTTTTGCCCCCCATTCTCCAAAGGGCGGTAGGGTGGAATTTCATAAAATCCCTTTGTAGTGTATGTTCAGTTCGATTTCCTCGTGTGTTGAGTACCCTTCTTCCAAAACCTTTTCCCTTCCCTCCCCCCCTTAAAAATCCAAAATTCCAAAATCGCAGAAAATAATTTTTTTGTACTGAAGTCTGGTCTTTCCATCTGCAATTTCTTCACCGTTAAGTAATTTGGAGCCGAGTTAAGCCTTCTGCCCCCCAAGGAAGACAGGGGGGGGGGTATTTTGCAAAATTCCGTCTTAGGTGGGGGTCAGGCTCCGAAAACCAACCTGGTCACTAAAATTTGTGACCCTCTTTCCCACAGAATCGTCATGGCAGTGTTGAATCAGTGAATCATTGAGTTTACTCTTTTATATGTACAGATTTGTTTATATTTTTTATGGACTACTTAAGGTTGCTGTCAAAAAAATTAGAGTCCTTGGCGAAAAATGTCCTATCTACTTCAGTATTAAAATTAAAAATATACCCAGGATTATCAACTAATAAAGCTCTTTGATACAGATCTGAATTAGCTTTCATTTTCTTATTATTTAATTTTGATAATGACGTTATGTTGTCATGTGCCTAAGCAAATTTAATATTTATTATTATTTTTTTATTATTATTCGCGTGAAATATTCTTTGGCAACAATTAGAAATTAAAACAAATTATTTTAAAGTTTTATTATAGAAGAAATATTTATATTATATAGAAGATTAATTAAAAGTTTACATTTTTTCCGGTATAAATAGTAGCCTATGCCTTATTCCAGACTATTATCTATCTCTGTACAAAATTTCCTCCAGATCCGTTTAGCCGTTGTGGCGTAATTGAGTAACAAACATCCATCCAAACTTTCGCATTTATAATTTTAGTATAGATTAGTTATCATGTGCATGTGTTAGATTGAGTTATTTTGCTGTCATATTGACAAAAATTTAATTTTAAATTTCAAAACTCTGTCGCTCTTGGAGCTTATTGTATTTGGTGATCAAAAACGTAATACGAAAATATGCAAGCCAGATGTATATTTTCGTAATATGCATTGTACCAAATATTGTTTCATATTATTCATTACTCTCTTAATATAAGTTGTTAAAATAACCATGATTTTTGAAAGGAATTAAATTAATTTCGCCAAATAATTTGTCGATATTTTTTTTTTCTGCTAAGGATGACCGATATCAAATCTATTCCGCTGCAACATATTAGTATCTTATATCAGATACTTATTTAGACATTTGAATACCAATTTGACTTCAAATTATGATAGAATATTTATCATTTTCCTTTTAATTAGTATATTAGTTGGATATTTATTGTGTAAATATCATCTTTTGAAATGAAATGTTTGTGTTTTCAATCGAATATGGAAATTTGCCATTTTTTTCCCCTAGAGTTTTGAAATTAAAAATTCAAATTTGTCAATTTTACAACAAAAATAACTTAATCTAACGCATGGACATGATAATTAATACATACCTAAATATGGGGATTAAAATCGGGAAATAATTTTCCTCGATTTTTAATAATTTTTTACAAAAAATCCAATGGACGTTTAACATAGGAAATATTTTTCTTGCATCCACGTACGGCCAATGACGTCATCACTTCGCTTGCGTATTAGCACTTTATCAATGTGTAAAAGAAATTTTTAATTAAAAATTACGTCAATTTTTGTGAGATGCATATTTTTTTTTTTTTTTTAATTTTTATCGTTCACGTTTAGATAAATGTATTTATTTTCCTGTTGAAAAAAATAAATAAATTCGTTTTTTTTTTTTTTTTTTTTTTTGGCAACAATTAAATTATGGATAAATTTAAATGGCTAATTTTTTGCTATTGATAGCTTACGAAATTGCTATTTTATGCATAAAAATCGCAAAAGCAATTTTTTTTTCGGAATAAAAAGTAGCCAACTTTTTAAGTTAGGGTATAAACTATCTCCATAACAAATTTTATCGAAATCCATCGTGCAGTTTTAGCGTGAAACTCAGTCAAATAAACGGACATTCACATTTATAATATATATAAGATTTTTATGTAGTTATCTATGATAAATATTTTTATTACCTATACTATGAATTTCATGACTGTAAAAATTATTTAGCATAATTTAATTTGTATAGTTAATAATAAAAGTTTATACTAACACTCATTTAAGACATTCTCAGAAGAAATAAATAGAATTTTTAAAAATAATATTCATTAAATCACATATGACGGTATGGAAAAGATACTGATTATTAGAATAGAAGAAGATGCTACCTGAGCCAGAATAAGTCGTTGAGAATATCATCAGTCACACTAGCTGGTAGAATTTTGCAAGGTATTAAATTTTATTACTTTATGCCTTGCAAGATGACTACTTGCTGGCTTTAAAATGAAGAATGTGCTGGCCTTAAAACAGAGATGGTAATCAAGAGCTAATTAAGGTATGTATTCCATTCGGCATTTTTAAAATATGTAATTAATTATATAAGTTTCCTAACATATTCTGAGTTGTGCTTTTTATTTTTAGTATTCATAGATTTATTTAGGGACCTGTGTGCATACTTAAAGTCTCTTTATTACCTAGTATACTTTCTATTTTAAATTTTGTAATTAGTGTATGTATGAATATCAGAATAACTTTCATACGGGGAGGAAGCGTTATTCAACTTGGACATTCATGCTAGCTAGTATAATTTTGGAAGGCATGTAATGTTTTACTACCATGCCATCAAGATGACTACTTGCTGGCATTTAAAAGAAGAATGTTTAGAATTCGATGTTGATGAAAATCAAAGTAAATAAATAAAGGTATGTATTCTGCATTTTTATAAAATTATGTAATTATAAAAGTTGGCTCACATGTTCTGAATTATTCTTTTTATTTTTCCTTTGCATATTTAAAATATAACTTACTCTGTGTATTAGTTATTTCAATTTAAAATTCATGTGTGTATATATACTATATATATTTAACAGATGTGTCATGTATTGCAATTACATAAGAATATAATTATCAAACGAAAATATATATATATATATATATATTTATTTATTTATTCATGATTTTGCTTTGTTGTCGATTGTGAGGAATTTCTCCTCAGTACAAACCTAATGCTACATCCAAACAAAAATACTAAATAAAAGATAAAGATTTTAAAATATTCGGTAAAACCTTTAATAAAGAAATACATGGTATATATATATATATATACTCATATGTATATACTACATTATTATTATTATTTCTAAAGCTATTTTTCTTAAAAGGTTAAAAGTGAGTATTTTAACATATTTTTACTTTATCTTACTCATAGGGTCGAGAAAGTATTGTTTTAGGGTCAAATTTTCTAACTTGAGTTTTTGTTATATTTACATGTTCTGAGGTACCCTGAATACGAAAATCATGTTTTTAGCGAATGGTCTGTGTGTCATTTATCAGCATATCTCAAGAACAAATAGTAGCAGAAATTACAAACTCTGTATTCTAAATGTGTATCATATAGGGATGTCACAATAAGCTTTTTGTTGAGATGTAGCAAATGGTTCATGTACAGGGACACTCAAAAGTATTCAAATACATTACGTCTATGGGGAAAATTGCAGGTAAGTAGAGTTTAACATCTATAGACTGCACTAAACCAAATGAAACGAATATATATTTTTTGTTATTCAGATATTCAACAGGGAAAAAAATTTTGTGTATGTAGGAGCGGGAAGAAGTCCCCCCCTTGAGGGGAGTAAATTTTCATGATGGGTATCTTTCAAAAGAGCTCGCCAATACCTTTAAAACGAATGGTTGAACCATCGATCTGCGATAATCTATAATAATAAAAGGAAAGGTTAGTCTGTCTGTCTGTTCTTCTGTAAGTTCAGCCCCTATTGAACGCATAAGTACAAGAATTGACATACGGATGCTCTGAAGCCTTTCCAAGGACTTCCTGAAAACAGAATTTAAAAATTTTAATTAGTTGTGGAGATATTAATTAAAATGTCGACTCATGGTCATGTCTAATCAAGAAACAAATTAGAAATATTAGTCTGATCGTTAAAAATTTAGTATCAAATGAAAGGGGCAATTTATCTAAGAGTGCAAGCGGCTTATTGGTACAACAATTAGATTTTTTAAAATTAACTAAAGTATAAATTTTCTGTGGCAACATCATTTCAAATGTCAGACTACTGTCTGAGATGAAAAAGGAAATGATTGTAACCGATTAAGATGTCACGTGTTTAATAGTGGGGGGGGGGGGGAATTGCAATTTTCAAATTTTTATTCACGTTACATTTGAATTAATATTAGACCTAGACAGCATATTATAAAGCTACTGTTCAATTTTCTTGAAAATGTGTGAATAAACAAAAAAAATTACATTTTTATTGGGAATTATATTTATCACGATTCATATGACCAAATCACAATGTAAGATTAAGTTTTGTTTTATATTTTGCAGTGTTTTAAATTGAGATATGCCGTTGAAATTTCATAATATTTGGTTTTAATGCCCGATAATTCAATTGTGAATATTTTTGAAAGTGTAGAATTATTAGGAAGGGCTTGAGGAGGGGAAAGGGCAAAAAAAGAAAAATGAGTTACAGCGTTTGAAATTGGTATTATTAGGTTTTAAGGCAAGATAAATCGATTGCAGATATTTTCAAGTGTAAAATTATTAGAAGGGACGGAAAGGGAGGGAGGCAAAAATGTATAAAAGGAACGGTTGTTTCAGAGAAAATGACGGAAAATCCAGAATGTTTTTATTCTTTTATATTTTGCAGAAATTCGAAATATGATACTCCGTTCACATTTCATACTATGGATTTTTAACAGTATTTAGCACAGAATTACGTTAAGTTTTGGAGAAAACCACGAAAAAGCCAGACATAAATCGTTTTATCATTTTTGTATCTCAGCTTGTAATTCGCATAATTTCAAAAGTAATATGTCATTTTAAAACTTATTTGAATTGAATTTCAAGAGTAGACGCCACAAATCTCTGTCGCCTTAAATTAATCGACTACCATATGTAATGGAATTTGAGATTTCACGTGATTTACATGTTTTAAGGTGTCCTGATTCGGTTTTCTTTTGTTATCTCATCTACTAATTAAAGTAATTTCATAAGTAATATATCATTTGAAAGCTTTGTTTATTTGGAATCGAACAGTAGATTACAGAAATTTCTACTGCCAGATGGCACTGTAATATTTTAAAATTTCAATATTTCAGATTCTAAATATAATTAAATTTTTTTTAATACATCATTCGAAAGACATTTTAAAGTACTTTTATATTATTGAAAGTGGAATTCGAGATTTCACCCCATTTACACGTTTTAAGGTTTCCTGATTAGGTTTTCTTTTGCATCTCAGGTAATTGAGTTAGACAGTTCAAAATTGGTATATGTAGCAGGGTACGCCGATTTAAATCAGCTTGATTAAAATCATGATTAAAATTGTGATTAAAATCACTTTGATTTTTTAAAAAAAATCATTGATTTAAATCAAAAATAAAATTTTAGAATTTTGGGTCAATATGTAGTTTTATATAGTCTTAGAATATAAGAAAACTTGAACTTACTTGGTATTTACATCAAATACCCCCCTCCCTCCAAAAAATAAATAAATAAAATATATGTGTTTATTAATTTTAAAAATGATTCTTTTAATTTTCTACAACTCTATTTTTATCTTCTATTCTTATTTTAAAGCTAACTACGTTCATTTGCAGCCAAATTTTTTTTATATAAAGCCTTAAATTATCTGCCCTAAGTGCTTTTTTTTTTTTTTTTTTTTTTTAAGGATAATAAATATTGTATCATCTGAATTGAAGCATTTAATTTGTCTGTCACTCTGTCCTTCATGCTTAACTTTTCTTATTTCTAATTCTAATTACTATGTTTTTTAACTGGCCAAGACATTCTTAAGCAATTTTCCCCTTTTTTCTTAGGCTTTTATAAAATTAGAAATGAAATGATAATGGCCTGGCTAGTTGTTTCAGTTTTCTTAATTTTTTAAAACTTTAATCTTTTGAAGAAAATGTAGAATTTATATGTATTTTATTGGTAATAAATTGCACAAACTAATGTGTGTATTATATATATATATATATATATATACACACATTATATACACATTGAATTTCCTTTAATTGAATAATTATTCTCCAAAAAGATTCTCTTCAAAAAATTTGTTAATGTGATATTCAAGATGTTTTAATATGTACATTTTAATGACTGATAATAATAAAAATATAAAAAAAATATATATTGATCTTATATGTTTTTAAGCTATTTACACTAAATCATTTATTTATTTATTTTATTTTTATTATATTATATTTTTATTTATTTTTTTGAAAAGGACGGGGGGGGGGGGGGTAGAATGTACCTATGTTAGCTAATTTTTTTTTTTTTATTTTTTTTTATTTACTTTTATTTTTTAATATCCTCATATATATTTTTTTAATTTAGTTTATTTATATTTATGTATTCACATTTAAGTTTAAAAAAAGTTTTCATGCTTAATTTCTTAAAATTTATTTTTAGTCGAATAATGTAAATAAAACAAAAAAAAATCTGATTTAAATAAAAAAAATCCGATTTTAATAAAAAAAATCTGATTTTTTTTTTTTTTTTTTTAAATCATGATTTTTTCACACCCTGATATGTAGGTTAATTAGGAGGGGCTGGAAGGGTGGGGAAGGAATAGGCGTGCGCAGCACACATGGGACTGCGCTGTCGAAGGCAGTGGGGACCCGGCCCGACTTTTTACCCGATGATAAAGGATTTTTTAAATTTTCTTTTCTTAAGAATAGAAGTTTGACTTAAGAGCCCGCTTCACTCACCGCCGCCGGAAGCCGAAGCTAATGTTATTCTATGGGAAATTTTTCTTTACAAATAACTTATTAACTAATACATATTTTTAAATTCTGTTTTCACATTCTGAAAATTCCCAGCAATTAAATTGTCGGACCTTTTTTAAAAAATAATTTTTTTAATTTTTTGTATTTTATTTTGAAGCTGCAAAATACGAATTTTCAATATGTGAAATTTTTTCATTTTGCAATTTCAAAATAAAATATTAAAAATTGAAAAAATACATTTTTAAAAAAGGTCCATCAATTTAACAGTTGGGAATTTTCTGAATGTGAAAACAGAATTTAAAAATATGTATTAGTTAATAAGTTATTTGTAAAGAAAATTTCCCCATAGAATAACATTGGCTCGAGCTTCCGGCGACAGTAAGTGAAGAGGGTCGTTAAGAAGGAATATGTGCACGCAGCACATGTATATCTTCACACGTGTGCTTACAGTGCACATGGGTTTGTGCTGCCGAAGGCAGTAGGGACCCGGTGTGTTTTTACCCGATTCTAAATGATTTCTTTTTTAATTTCCTTTTTTTAAGAATGAAAGTTTATGAATAATAACATGGAATTTTGAGAAATCATAAGGATGGTGAAGGAATACACGTGCACAACGTAGTATTTCATTTTAAAATACTGACCTGCTGGCGGGCGCAGCTCGCTAGTAATAGCAATAATCACTGAATGCACCTAAATCATGATTCATGATTAAAAAAATCTTACATATAATATAAAGTGCAGAAAATGCATGAAAAATCTATACTGTAGCAATGACTATCATGCCTCCCTTTTTTTTTTTTTTTTTTTTTCTAAAATAATTTAAAAACATATAAAATACACTGAAAAAATTGAGTTTTAAACCTAAAAAACATTTAAAACACTAAAATCTAGAATTAATCCTATACAGATACTATGATGACGGTTTCAAAAAAGAAACAGAAGTGAAAATAAAAGCCACCTAAAACAATTAATTATCCTCAGTCAAACGGCAGATTTTCATTTAATTTAAAGTCGCTGAAATGTCGTCATATCTGCATTGTTTCTCGAAATAAGCAAAAAAATGATTAAATACCCATTTTCACGTATTGTTTCTACCTACCCGTGTGGAGCATATCCAAATTGTCATTCATGAGACGCTACTGATACGTGTGTAATAGTGATTGCTCCAATATGAAATTTTATACATTTTGAAATTGTGTATATCAAGGTGATAGTATTCAGTTTTTTTTTTTTTTTTTTTTTTTTTTTTTCTTGCAAACATAGAATTTATGTATGCATAATATTTATTCCTACCATGCAGAAATTTGTTCATATATATTTATATAACCTGTCTTATTTAATCATTAAAAAGATAAAATTTTAACTTAAGTTGCAAATTCAGCTTTTTCATTTGCCCATGCAAACAGCTATGTGAAATATAACATGAGCAATAGTGTAGATTGTTGAAGTGAATGCTATATTTAAATTTTATGCTTATTAAAGCCTAAAAGTTAAATTTTAGAAGGTGGACATTTCGACACTATCATACTTTCTTAATTTAATAAATGAGCTTGGCAAAACTTTCTGCAAAACTTTACATTAAGTTGCAATATCTTTGGTTTACATTGCAAAAAAATTGTAAACCAACGCTACGACTGCAATTTTATTTAAAAATAAATACGATAATAAGCAAATAAATAAAAATCACTACAAATTTTGAATTTTGTCAAAAATAAGTTTAATATGAGAATTAGTAAATTAAAACACATAAAAGACAACTGAATAAAGTAAATATCCAGCATTATTCAGTTAAAATATTTGTTCACTGCATTTAATAGGCAATCCATGTATTCCTTCTTCCATTTACAAAATATAAAGGTACAACTATAGTATTTCCCCTCAGCTAGATTTGGCGATTTTTCGTTGGCGCCGGTTTGAGCGATAACGATGTCGTTCTGGATTGTTTGCAATACAATATGGCAACCTGCATGCTGTTTACTTTTTAAGCCATAGCAACCAGCGTTTGGTCATTTTTTTATTACCATGCAAATTAATAATAAATTATAAACAAAATTAATCAATAGTAAAAAATAAAATACGACCGTTTTATATAATGATTTGGCTAAGATTTACTATAGGGCACCCATTGCTTATTGCCATTGCCGATGTTTTGATCGCGTGATATGACGGTGATTCGAGACCCGAATCAGAGTATCGATACTTTTTTCTGTTGTATCGAAACGTAACATTTACTGATTCATGCATCGCTAATTAGGGGTATCCAGTGATGTTTTTTTTTTTTTTTTTTGGTTTTAATGCTCGCGAAGCGAACAAACAGCAGAAAACATAGTGACCGCGGCGCCATGAATTTTCACGCTTTTACTGATTCATGTTCCACGAGTTAGGGGCGTCCAGTGATGTTTTTTTTTGTTTTAATCAGTGTTGTGCAAGTTCACGAAAAAAACGAACTAGTTCAAACTCAAGTTCATCGTGTAAAAAACGAGCTAGTTCGCGCTCAAACTCATGTCTCAAAGAAATGAACGCGTTCAGTTCAAGTTCATTTTTAAAAACGAGCGAAACTCATTAGAAGTTCATTTTTTCGTACTTTTTTTTCCCCCTTTTCTAAATAGATGAGGCGAGTCGTATTACTAGGCGAGTCGTATTAATCCTGGACGATAGGACCCATGCCCCAGCCCGCCCGGTTCCCGCTGTTCAATGTATTTTTCTAGTCAACTTTGTCCCCTTATTACTTCCGGTGTGAAATTTTTTTATTTTATTTTTTTATTTTTTTTAACACACTTGACATTGTGAGTTTTTTTGCTTTTCTTCCCATTCTATTCCTATGGGGATTTTAGCCTTTTTTCCCCTCTTTTTCTGCATTCTAAAGTGGCGGTGGCGAGTCGTATCGATTTGTAAGTATCAAAAACCTCTATGCACCGGTTTTTCTTTATGAGCACTTTCATAGGTTATTTACATTTTTTAAAATTACCAATTACCATGAACATTCTTAATTTATTGCTTAATTAAACTTATAACTCTTAATGATAACTTATTAATTTAATTGTAAGTAAAAATTTATTTAATGGACACTTCTGAACAGTGGACCCATTGTTTTTGTTTGGTTTTTTATTCTCAAATTTCCAATACGTTTGTTTATACGCATAGGAGACAAATTACATCAATTAGAGGTTCCTTTGTTTTGAAGTATGTATATATATATATGTATATATATACTAGCAGGCAACGCCCGCTTCGCTGGTCCCTATTTTAAAATGAATCACTATAATTACTGAATTCTCAAAATTGCATTAATTTTTATCAAGTGAAAGAAAAAGAGAAACGAAATCCGATTAGGAAAAATGTCGCACCGGATTCTCACTGCCTTTGGAAAAATTACCAAAATTCTCTAACTCTTATTTCTATTATTTTCCCCCTTCGCCCCCCCCCCGTCTATCCTAATAATTTTACAAATTCGAAAATATCCGCAATCGATTTGTAAGTATCAAAAACCTCTATGCACCGGTTTTGAACAATCTATCTCTATTTTTATTTTTTTGCCCCTCCGCTCTCCCCATTCCCGCCCCTCCCAATAATTTTAAAAATTCGAAAATATCCGCAATCGATTTGTAAGTATCAAAAACCTCTATGCACCGGTTTTGAACAATCTATCTCTATTTTTATTTTTTTGCCCCTCCGCTCTCCCCATTCCCGCCCCTCCCAATAATTTTAAAAATTCGAAAATATCCGCAATCGATTTGTAGGTATCGAAAACCTCTATGTACATATTTTGAATGATCTAACTCTATTTCATTTTTTTGCCCCTCCGCCCCCCTCCTTCCTGGCCCTCCTAATAACTTTACACTTTCGAAAATATCCCCATTCGACTTGCAGGCCTATAAAACCTAACTGTAGCAATTTTGAACGGCCTAACTGTATTTCTATTTGTTTTTGCCCATAGCTCCCCCTTACCGCCCCACACCCTTCCCACCCCTCCCAATAATTTTTCAAATTCGAAAATATCCGCAATCGATTTGTAAGTATCAAAAACCTCTATATACCAATTTCGAACGATCTAACTCTATTTTTATTTTTTTGCCCCCCCCTCTCCCCCCCCTCTTCCCGGCCCTCCTAATAACATTACACTTTCGAAAATATCCCCATTCAACTTGCAGACCTCTAGAACCTATCTGTACCAATTTTGAACGCCCTCACTGTATTTCTATTTGTTTTTGCCCCATAGCCCCCCCTTACAGCCCAACTCCCCCTTCCTGCCCCTCCTAATAATTTTACAAATTCGAAAATATCCGCAATCGATTTGTAAGCATCGAAAACCTCTATATACCAATTTTGAACGCTCTAACTCTATTTTTACTTTTTGCCCCCCTCTCCCCTCCCCCTTTCCCGGCCCTCCTAATAACTTTACACTTTCGAAAATATCCCCATTCGACTTGCAGGCCTCTGAAACCTATCTGTACCAATTTTGAACGGCCTAACTGTATTTCTATTTGTTTTTGCCCATAGTCAGCCCTTACCGCCCCTCTTCCCGCCCCTCCTAATAATTTTGCAAATTCGAAAATATCCGCAATCGATTTGTAGGTATCGAAAACCTCTATATACCAATTTTGAACGATCTATTTTTATTTTTTGCCCCCCTCTCCCCTCCCCCCTTCCTGCCCTCCTAATAACTTTACACAATCGAAAATATCCTCATTCGACTTGCAGGCCTCTAAAACCTAACTGTATGAATTTTGAACGCCCTAACTGTATTTCTATTTGTTTTTGCCCCTTAGCCCCTCCTCCCTGCTGCCCCACCTGGGAGCTGAATTTCTAAAATTCCAGAAATTGGTTTTTAGATATTTGCATTAGCTATATTTTTGGGCAAAAATTTCATGTATATCTATTTTTTTGTTTGAGATATATAGGATTATGCGAAATCACGTTTTACGCATGTGAAATCACGTTTTGCCCCCCCCCCCCCCCCGCCCCCCTTGGGGACCGAATTTGGAAAATTCCAGAAATTGGTTTTTAGACATTTGTATTAGCTATATTTTAAAGCAAAAATTTTACGGATATCTGTTTTTTTGTTTGAGATATGAAGGATTTTGTGAAATCACATTTTGCCCCCCCTCCCCCCCTTGGGGGGCGAATTTTGTAAAATCGCTTCTTAGTGGATTCCTACGTCATAGAAAGAACATTGTCACGAAATTTCATGCTTCTAGGTCCAGGGGTTTGGTCTGGGCGATGATAGATCACCCCCTCACTCAGTCAGGAAGTGTTCTTATATATATATATATATATATGTATATATATATTAAATAGTGTAATGGTTTGACTTAATTAATCTTTATTTAATTGCACCACAGCCAATGTCGGCTTTGAGTTCTTGGATAAATCATTAGAAAATTTCGCTTGCTATTTTGTGTACTATAAAGGAAAAGACATGTATTTTATGTAAAGTGTGCAAAAATAAAATAAAATAAAATTTCAAAATCAAGTAGGTTTTGGCATTTTTTCATTTGGGGTCCGCCACTTGACGATTTATCATATATCATCCACGATCCCTAAGACAAACCACTAAATTGTGTTCAAAATATTTAGCCAATTCAAAAGGAAACTCAAAATATAATTAAAATGTTAATAATAAATTTAAATAATATATAATTTAATATTAAATAACTTATTAAATAGAAAATGACTGTTAAATTCACAAAGGGTGCATAAATTGCCCATGGGAAGAAAAATATCAAAGTGTTTATTCGTCTGTTTATACGAGCGTAAAATAAGAAAGTACAGCTTTTTTTTTCTTCTTTCTTAACTTGGTCTTTACATTCAAAAAATTCCCAATCGTTAAAAAAAATAATAAAAATAAATAATAGTAATAATCTAAAAGGATTTTGCAAGTTTTTAACATTTTATTTGAAACCACAAAATGAAAAAACTAATGCTATTTTAAAGCTAGTTCGACTTTTTAGTTCCCCATCATACTATAGGTATGGGGAACTTAGGTAATCGTGAAAATTTTTTAGTTCCCCATCGTACTATAGGTATGGGGAACTTAGGTAATCGTGAAAATTTTCGACCTCGGTCTTTTGACTTTTTTACACGTTTTCAGGTGTGGGGAATCCGAAAATGACAAAATTTGTATGGTGTCTGTCTGTAGGGTGCCTGTTAGTGTGTTAGTGTGCCAGTCCGTTAGTGTGTTAATCCGTTAGTTTGTTAGTCTGTTAACACGTATCTCACGAACAAGTGATCGCAGAGAGGTCAGATCAGTTTTAAAATATTACTTTCGACATTGGCAAGAACCCTATTCATTTGCAACATTCGAATTTAAAAATTTCGTAAGTTATTAGAAATTTACGATCTTCTTAACATGGGAGAATAGGACAAAAATTCACTTAAACGTGCATTTAATGGAAACTTTACTTTAAAAATGTCAGACCATTTTAAAATATCACTTTTGATGCCAAAGTGAACAACAGTAACTATAAATATGCTATTTTGAAAATTTCGCAAGTTATTGGAAATTTTCGAATTTCTTAACATGGCAGTATAGGGCAAAATTTCACATAAACGTCAATTTTGAGAGATATTTTCATCGTAAAGATGTCAGACTACTTTTGAAATATTATTTAGGACACTGGCATGAATATTAATGAC
The DNA here is from genome assembly GCA_963930645.1 of Salticus scenicus. Classification (NCBI taxonomy): domain Eukaryota; kingdom Metazoa; phylum Arthropoda; class Arachnida; order Araneae; family Salticidae; genus Salticus; species Salticus scenicus. The sequence continues at coordinate 59,057,505 of OZ005654.1, read as the reverse complement.
TATGAATTTTCCAATATAAAGATTTCGTAAGTTATTGGAAATTTATGAATTTCTTAACATGGCAGAATAGAACGAAATTTCACATAAACGTCAATCTTGAGGGATATTTTCATCGTAAAGATGTCAAACCACTTTCGAAATATTATTTAGGATACTGGCATGAATATCATAGACTATGATTTTTCCAATTAAAAAAATTCGTAAGTTATTTGGAATTTACCATTTACTTAAAATGTCAGAATAAGGCAAAATTGAGCATAAACTTCCATTTTGAGGATCCTAAATACATTAGACAACTTCGAAATTACGTTTATGATATTTGTTTGAACATGATTGAATACAAATATTCTACTAGGAAAATTTCGTAAATTATTCGTAATTTACGATTTTATCAACATAGCGAAATTGTAATTTTTTCATATGAATATGAATTTTGAGGATTATTGCATTGGTAATAGTAGCATGAAAACTAAACAACGGAATTGACCCCGATAAAATAAATTAATAGATTAGAATAAGATAAATATATCGAAGTGAACGGTGGATAGCCTATTTGGCGGGGATTTTATTCTGTCACTGTATCAAGCTTTGGTCAAATTCATTTCTTTTAACATGATTATAATATGTCTTGCACTAGAAATTTCTGAGAACAGAAATATGATGGGGAACTGAGCAGAGTTCACCTATGCTAACTAGTTTATGAGGAGAAAAATCTCTGTAATACACTTTTTATTTATGCTTATTTTATTCATTTATTTGAATAACAATATTTATTCATTATTATTATTGTCTTAAATATCTGCAAACAAAGGGATATATTTTTCAAGCAATGCATTTTATTTTAACCTAATACGTATGTTTTGTTTATACATAAGACACTTGTTCAAGTACCGACAAAAGATTACACACAACACTTCTTTTGGATAGAAAAGGGAAAGGGCAAAGCAATTTTTATTGCCTCTCAAAGCAACAACGATAAATCAATTCAGAGAAGACTACAGATAGGATTGTAGACCTATTCAATATTATTCACTGCTCCCTCCCCCACCTCCACCTACTCAGTTTTCTCATTCTCTCACAACCTACTAGGATAACAATATGCTGATGATACTGAACGGGCGTAGAACGATTCTGTTCGCGCCCGGACCCATCCAATTTAAAAAGACCCAAAAAGACCCTGCTGTTTGTTTATCATAGGCGAAAATCAAATGTATTGCTCTTTGTCAAATGGCGTCACTTGTAGGGGTATTCGAAATACAGAGGATTCAGTTATTTTTCCCAGGGCTACTGACTTCTTCCTCCACATAATTCTAAGAATGTGCCATTTAACGAATGTGGTCAGATGACTCGCAAATAAAAGAGAAAAAGAAATCTTGACTGACTCCACTTTGAGGTTATAAAAACAGACCATATCCTTTGTATTTCCTCTACCAGCTCAGTTTTCCTTCATTACAAGGCACTTTTAAGAAACTTAATTTACAAGCTGATCTATCACATAGATATTTGAATCATTTTTCAGTTTCTAAAAAAATAAAATAATTTTCAATCATAGTCACAGTAAGAAAATGTGTGCAAAAAATTAAGATTTGGCTTGTTTTGAACCAAAAGCTTACCCGAGATATGAAGACTCCCTTATAGAGTTTGATCATTATTTGATGTTTCTCCTATTCGAATGAACTGGAGAATCAGAAGAATTTATAAATTATACTATATAGTAAAAAGAATATCTGTTCAATAAGAATCTTCACCATATGAGATGTTCGAGAAAGGAGCATACTTTACTTCAATAATTTAAATATCTTTAATGCGCCTATATTTCTTATTCAATCATATTTGTATAAAACAATGTATTAAACATGTTCTCAATTCGACTGGACTCCTTAAAAATTAATCCGACCCACAGAAAATAAATAAATAAATAAATAAAATAAAAAAAGTTAAATAAACCGCAAGCACAAGAAAAAATATCTTATTTTCTATATTATATAGTATATTTGCACGATCACAATGTAAGTTGGCAAAAATAAAACATGATTTTCTTGGTCAAGTCTAACGCATATTAGACTAAAATTTACGCATACACATAAAAAAAAAAAAAAAAAAAAAATCTGACAGAGGCTAGTGTTGCCAGATTTGAGCACTTTTTTTTTTTTTTTTAATTCAATATCCACTACTAAATTTTAACATTTGCGTAATTACTTCAAAGATTAATTGTTTATCATGTATATCAAATATCACTTCTAAAAATTATTCGTGAATATTAATTAAATACCCAAGTCTGGCTACACTGGCAGCAGCCTTGGGCTTTGGGAATTTGGTCCACATTTAATCTAAAATAAGTAAAATCCATTAAAAAATACACAGATTTTTATTTTTTTTTTTTTCAACGTGTTCCAATTCCGTAATTTAAGAATAATATCGAGTTAAGTACTGAAAAACACATATTTTGTAACCTTTGTTTTGCTTATATATGTAAATAGTTTTTATTGTTTATATATTCTTATATCTGTTTTAACATTTTTAATCTCTGAAGGTGATCTTAACGTAATTTAAAAATGTGAGTTTCTTCTATTATCTTAGGGTGGAGTTGCCCCTACACTTCAACCGGGGGGGGGGGTCTGCCCCTCCTTGCCCTGTGGTTCCGCCGTTATTGTGATATCATTCAATTGCTTTTGATGAAGGTCGGTCATTTTTTTTAGTAAAAACTGATGACTTTATATTAAAAATACTACATATATGTTATACTTTTTAAAAAGAGCTCTAAAAACTGTTCATCTTTTGTGGGGACACTATAGACATCAAGTTATTAGATTTACAGATATTACGTTGCAAAGTTTCACAACGCGATATCATTCGACTGCTTTTATCTTAAAATAAGAGTTTAATATTAAAAAGAAAACAGTCTAATATTAAAGATTAATGAATATATATATATATTTAAATTATCAGTTTTGAAATTCTAACAGATGCAATTTTTAAATTACAGCTTACTTATTCTTACTTACATAATCCATTAAATTTGTAAGCAGTTTTTGATTCATTCACATAAGACCATAGAGCATTGTTGAGAAATGAGTGCAAAACGGAAGAAATCTATTATTTAATTGCTAATACGATATTTTGACCTTAAAAGGAATTTTTAATTATGTTACAAAGTCCAAAATGAGATATAAAAAATAAATGCTAATTAAATTCTTTGAAAATTCATTTAAATTTAGTGACCAGCGAAACGGGAGTAATCTGCTGGTTAGTAATATTTAAAAAACAACAACAAAAAAAAATCAGTAATAGGCTGTTTAAAAAAATATTTAATTTCCACATTCCCTCTCCTCTTCCCGCCCTTGAAGTGTACATCATTTATTATAAAGATTTATATTTTTAATAAAGATTAAGTTATATTTATACAAAGTTCCAGAGAAATAGTTAACATGGTGATAAAAAAAAAAAAAAAAAAAAAAAAAACATTTCGCCCCTCTGCCCCCTGCAAGATATGCGTAACACTTTTTATAATTTTTCTTGAGCAGGAGGTGATATTTACACAAAGTTTTGTTTCAATCTATAATAGAGTGGTTTAAAAAAATCCTTTTTTGCATTTACTCAAACCCTTTGCCCCCTGATCTAAATACAAAAAAAATTCACAACACTTATACAATTTACACTAAATACAATACTTACTGTGATTTTCGTAAAGACTAAGTGATGGTAATACAGAATATCGTTAAAATCGGTAACAAGGTGACATAAAAAAAAATTATTTCCCTCTGACACCCCCCTTCAGCCCCCGAAGTATGTGTGACACTGTATTTTTGTTACAAACAGCAAGTGACTATTAGACAAAAATTCATTAAAAACAGTGAGAAGGGGATTATTATTATTATTATTATTAGGGGATTATTATTCTCTTTCAATCTGACCCCCCCCCCCTTCCCCCCAGGTGTATACTAAGAGAAAGTGGTACCAATTTAATTGATCGAAATTTCTAAAATTGTATCAGGAAAATCATTCTTTAAATTCATTATTTGATGTTTATTGTCTTCGCAATTTGCAAATTGCAAAAATACACTTTTTTCCGGGGTCTCTTTTTTGTGATGCCCTTTTTACCAGCGCCTTTTTTTTTTCCAAGTGCCCTTTTTCCCGGGATCCATTTTGCACAGTTATTCTCTTTTCTGTCCTTTTCTTCTTTTGGGTTCCTTTTTATATTTCAGATAGAAATATTTAATTTTTAATATGAGCGTGAGTTTAATTTGCTTTTTCACGCTCAAGTTCGTGAAAAAAACGAGTTTCGCTCAACTCAAGTTCATAATTTAAAAAATGAGCGAAGTTCAACTCAAAACTCAAAATTTTGAGCTACGCTCATGAACGCGTTCAAATGAACGCGTTCGTGCACAACACTGGTTTTAATGCTCGCGAAGCGAGCAAACAGCAGAAAACATAGTGACCGCGGCTCCATGAATTTTCATGCTTTTACTGATTCATGCTCCACGAGTAAGGGGCGTCCAGTGATGTTTTTTTTTGGTTTAATGCTCGCGAAGCGAGCAAACAGCAGAAAACATAGTGACCGCGGCTCCATGAATTTTCATGCTTTTACTGATTCATGCTCCACGAGTTAGGGGCGTCCAGTGATGTTTTTTTTTTGGTTTTAATGCTCGCGAAGCGAGCAAACAGCAGAAAACATAGTGACCGCGGCTCCATGAATTTTCATGCTTTTACTGATTCATGCTCCACGAATTAGGGGCGTCCAGTGATGTTTTTTTCGGTTTTAATGCTAGCGAAGCGAGCAAACAGCAGAAAAGATAGTGAAACATAAAAAAAATGTTTCATAATAATGAAAAGTATTGTTTCATGAGATATTGATTCGATTCACGACGTTGTGAACCGATTCGCAGTACCGACTCACAAACTGAATCAAAACACCATCATACCACGTGATCAAAACATCGGCAACGGCAATAAGCAATGGGTGCCGTATAGTAAAGCTGTTCCAAATGTTAAACGAAATTCTAATTTATATAATCATATTTTACCGGTAAATATAAAATAGCATTTAAACTGAATAACTGTATGGAATGTAAAAGCATAACGAAATTCATAAACATCAAGAAGGTAAGTCAATTTTAAATACATATTTGTTTTGTTATTATTAGAAATAAGTTCAATGAATTATTTTAATGATGCCATTCTGAAAAACATATTTCGGCTTTGTTTACGTTAGAAATCCATGGCAACCACTTCAAAAGTAGAATTTACCCATAATCGCCAACGAAAAATCGCCAAATCTAGCTGAGGGGAAATACTATAGTTGTTCCAATATAAAGCTATTTTTTAAATAAGGAAAATTTAAATGAAATCATTTCTGAATACTTATTAAAACTTCAACCTTTCAATTTCAACAACACACTAGATTATTATTATTATTATTATTTTTTATAACTATTTATTAGAGTATAAGGTTTTATTTTAAATCAAGTGTATCTGAATAAAATATTAATTGTATATTATAGATAAAAATGTAATTATAATAGAAGTAAGATGAAAACCTTTCTTTTTCTACAATTTTCGTCTATAATTACGGTGAGTACAAAATAACAACAAACTATTATTCGAATTTGAGATTTATTCGTATTAGTCGATATTTTTATGCGATTCTGTAATCTGATTGGCTTATCAATCATATAATCGATATTAGAACCCGAAGATTACCGAAGATAAAATCGGAAGTAAAGAAAGCCGAAATAGTCCGAAATCGTGACGTAGGCGTTAAGGATCCTTATTCTTGGCCGGTCTGAATTGCTTTTTAAGGAAAAATCTTTAACTTTGTGTTAAAGATTTTTAGTTAAGGATCCTTAACAGCGGACATCTGAATATGGGGGTATATTATTTATACTCAATCCGAGATGAAGCTGTCCCTTGGGACATAGCACAAATCTCAGTATCCCCCTACCTACCTACCTACCTATTTATACTCAAATAACTTTTTCTTGTACATATATTATTTTCTAAACTGATAGCAGTGTAATTATCAGACACAGCAAAATTACTTTATGTGTTAATCATCACTTTTCAGAAACCTTTTTTTATTTTGTAAAATTATGGTGAGCAAAGTCACATTCTGTGAAATAATCTGCATATAATATGCTGCATTTTGTTGATATAAAATTATCTCTTTCCTGTTTTATTAGTCATTCTTTTAATAAAACAGTTGTATTTGAAGGAAATTCATGAAAATTTACCCGCTTCTGCTTGCATATCTCTTTACTTTATTTATTTATCCATATAAGCATTATACTGTTATATTGTAGTACTCAAATAAGATTCTGTACCATAGTGCTATTATACTACCCTTATAAACGATTTAAGGAGCAGGGGATTCATCAGTATCATTAGGCATTATCTAAAAGTTTTTTTTAATCTGTGTGTGCGTGTATAGTGTTTGAGTGGTATGTCTTGTGTATAGTGCTTGTAGGTACACCAAAGAATTTGGTGCCATGGTACAACTAAAGTATTTCCCCTCAGCTAGATTTGGCGCCGATTTGAACGATTACGATGTCGTTCTGGATTGTTTGCGATATAATATGGCAGCCTACATGCTATTTATTTTGGATTTATGATTTTATGATTTATAATTTAGCTTATGATTTTATCATTTATGCTATATAGATTTATGATTTTTAGATTTATGATTTAGCCATAATCGCCAACGAAAAATCGCCAAATCTAGCTGAGGGGAAATACTATAGTTGTTCCGAACATATAAAGAAACAATAAAAAAAAAAAAAAAAAAAAAAAAAAAAAAAAAAATAATAATCATTTGAAAAAAATTCTGTTATTTTTAATTATCATTAAATTAAGAGTTTTCAGAGTAATTAAGACGTAGATTTTATTTAAATCAAAATTATTGTGTTATTTAGTTTCAAGTAACATTAAAGAAAATTAATTATTAGTTACATTAATCGGTACTTTTCCTTTATCTGGGCGCATGGAAAAAATCGCCAAATACTATTAAGGGCTTGGCGACTTGGCTCGTGTTGAAAAATCGCCAAATAATGTAGAATTCCACCAAAATTTCTTACAACCCTAATGTGAATGTTTGTATGGGGTCATGGCTTGGTTTAGCGAAAAATGACTTGGGCTTGGCAACTAGTGAATGTTTGTATGGGGCCATGACTTGGCTCACTTCGAAAAATCGCCAAATAATGTAGGATTTCACCCAAATTTCTTACAACCGTTATGTGATTGTTTGTATGGGGCCATGGCTTGGTTTCTTATAACCCTAAATTTCTTACAACCCTAATGTAATGTTTCGACTTTTATTCCGTAAACTATTTTTACATTCGCTTCGCTTGGCGACTTGGCTCGCATTTGGTTAATAGTATTTGGTGATTTCCATGCGCCTGGATAAAGGAAAACAACCCATTAATCATAACAATAATATCTAAAAAAAAGTTTTCTTCATCAATAACAGTATAACGATATATGATTATAAAGTTGAGTTAAGAAAGAGTGCATATAATTCACATGATGTTGCCATCTAGGAAACTTCAAGAGGTCAAACAAAAATCTGGCGAGAAAAAGGACACAAGTGATATAATAGCAATTTTAAATTAGTCATTGAAAATTGCATATGAAATAAAGTCTGAACTCACATGCGGCTCAACAGGCTGTAAATCACAATAAACTTGATTCCTGGAAATTCCCAAGAAAATTAATTCCTGGGTCATGCCTTTGTTTTATAAAAATAATGAAATTACAGTACAGTTAAGTACGTTGTAGTATTAATATCATTAAATAAGTACGTTGGAGGGTATTGTGTATTGTATTATATTCCAGATGTATTAAAGTACGTTGGGGGCAGATTAAAGTTATTGAATAATCGTTACCTAATTAAAGGCAGACGTTATAAAGCTGCTTCCATTGTGAATATAAATTTAATTGATTTATTTATTTAATATCAGTAATTAATAATTATATTTAATAATTTATTATTAAATTCATTTATTTTTTATTAAATGAATATAATAATTAACTATTTATTTGAATAATTACCTACTTTTTTAATTATTTGTAATTAATTGGTTTAATTGCTAATAATTACTAATTAATGCTAATTAAATAGTTTAATTAGAATAGTCCCTTTGTGCATAGGATATTCGTTTTTTTTTTTTTTTTTTTTCACATGATTTTATGGGAACCGTTTTGGCTTTATTACTTGAAGTTATTGCTGATGTTTTATTAGAAACCGGTGTTATATCGTTTTCTGTTTTTTCTATAGAAACTGGTGAAGTTAGTTCTGTTTATGCTTTAACTTCTTTAGGACAAGCTGGTTTAATTACTGCTGGTGGAACGGTAATTGGGGGAACGACTGTTGGTTTACTGCTAAATTCCACAAACGCAAAATAAATTGAAAACACAAGAAACTCTCCAAAATCTTAATATTTTAGGAAAAATAAAAAATAATCCAACTTTACTTAAACATGCCGAAAAGTTCATGCAAAACTGGGGAATTACGTAGGTTAGGTTGGGTTGTACTACATTACTTGGACGACCCACAAAAAGTGTTAAAACGAAACGTTTGGTACGGAGGAATAGACAGCAACGTCCTCGTAAAAAGAGTAATTCTACCCAATCCATTGTCAGGAGAAAAGCACCACGAAAAAAAAGACTATGTAACTAAAGAGGAATTATTTGCGAGTGACATATATCGCCGACTGTCATCTAATCAGGCAAAATCACCTTACTTTTTACCATGTTTTTATTAACTTCTATTCTAGTTTGTTTTTGTGTTTTTTGTCCAGTACAAATCTTGCAATCTATTTTTAACTAACTTTTTTACTATCTAGACATTTGAAACTTTCACAGTAGCTCAGAACCCAGTGACAACACAATACTTCAAACTCAGATTTTCGAATAGTTTTCTTTTAATTAATTAAAATATGAAAATAATAAGCTCCTAATAGCAATCAAAATAGTCATTAAAATATTAGCTATAATTTAATTGTTGCCAAAAAAAAAAATTACAAGTTCAATTTCTTTCGACATCAAAATAAATAAATTTAATTAAACTTGAGCGTTAAAATATTGTAAAAAGTTAAATTATGCATCTGGCAAAAATTGACATCATTTTCAGATTATGTACTGATGATGACGGCATCGGTATATTGTGTCCGAAATGAATGTTGTACATAGGTAGGCATTTTTACTCTAAAGGTACAGGCGATAATTTTGAAAATTTTGGCTTTCGACTTTTTTTTTCGATTAAGGAAAATTAGTGCAAACTCAGAGCAAATACTTAAAAAGATACTAGACAAAACAATGGGTCGTCCAGTTGAACCGGACAAACTGCACTATGGGGATATCTTGAGGTCGAGGCGCTTCCTAATAGTTCAGATAATTCTTTATTGAGAGATGACGATTTAAATAAAAGAAAATTGAATTGCGACCATCATTGCAACAAAAAACACAAACATGAAGAAGGTGATCAGGATAATACGCAAGCGAAGTGATGATGTCAATGACCATCCGTGGATGCAAGAAAAAGATTTCCTATGTTAATCGCCCATTGAATTTTTTGTAAAAAATTAATAAAAATCAAAGAAAATTATTTCCCGATTTTAATCCCCATATTTGGGTAGATATGTATTAGTTATCATGTGCATGTGTTAGATTGAGTTATTTTGCTGTCAAATTGACAAAATTTAAATTTTTAATTTCAAGACTCTGTCGTCCTTGGCGTTTGTTGCATTTGGCGATCAAAAACGTAATACGAAAATATACATGCCAGATGTATATTTTCGTAATATGTATTGTACAAAATATTGTTTCACATTACTGATTATTTTCTTAATATTTGTTGTTAAAATAACCATGATTTTTGAAAGGAATTAAATATGTTCGCCAAATAATTTGGCGATATTTTTTCCCGTCAAGGATAACATATGAAATCTATTCCGTTGCAAAATATTAGTATTTTATATCAGATACTTTATTTAGATATTTGAAAAAAAATTTGACTTCAAATTATGATAGAATATTTATCATTTTCCTTTTAATTAGTATAATAGTTGGATATTTATTGTGTAAATATCTTCCTTTGGAATGAAATGCTTATGTTTTCAATCGAATATAGAAGTTTGCCATTTTTTCCCCTTGAGTTTTGAAATTTAAAATTCACATTTTATCAGTTTTACAGTAAAAACAACTTAATCTAACGCATGCACACGATAACTAATACACATCTATACCTAAATATGGGGATTGAAATCTGGAAATAATTTCCCTTGATTTTTAATAATTTTTTACAAAAAATACAATGGGCGATTAAAATAGGAAATACTTTTCTTGCATCCACGGATGGTCAGTGACGTCACACTTCGCTTGCGTATACACATGTTCTGGAAAATGCACAGGGCCCTGATCTTTCATTATAATAACAATCATCATTTTAAATATAAGAGTTTAAATAATTAAGATTGTCATAAAATTCTGTTTTTTTATTTACATGAAATTAAATTAAAAAAATTAATTAATTAATAATTTAACTAAAAAAAATAAATAAATTATTACCTCCATATCCGTTGATGAAGCGATGTCCATTTCTTCATTGCGTTGCCAGGGAGAGTTATCTTAGTCGTGCAGTGACTTTAATAAACACCACACAACTTAGACACTCACCAGGCTTTCGCCTTTATTTACATCCTTTCTACAAATATTTACAAGCTCTCTGTGTCGGCTGTCGTGGGGTGCCTCAGGTTGATGGCTTTCTCCAGTGGGATGGTGGGGTGCCTCAGGTTGTGGACTTGCTGTCTTTAGATATTGAATATTCTTCATCTGATGAAACTTCTTTAAGATGGCACGTTTCTTTGCGGTCGAACTCGTCTCTCATTTTTTCGCTTTATGGTCTGTGTCAGCTGTATCTCGTGTTTCAGAAGTAGTCGAAGGTTCAGGCTCACGTTGGTTATCCATCTCTCTATTGAAAAAAGAATTACAAACAAAAATAACTAACTAATAAAATTGTTTTATAAAAAAAAATTTATAATATTTTTTTTTAAGCTATTGTATAGCTTTTATCGCAGGCTTTGAGCGCGGCGACCGAATCGAAAAATTCCGTAACGAAAAAAAAACCTAACACAGTTCGGTAGACTTCGGCTGTACAAAGCTCGCACAGATCGAGACGAACTGCTCCGAAATCGGACGAATACATAAGCAGCTGTTTGTGAGAAAGTGTATAGGTGTATAGGTATCTATCATCTATGTACAACAGTGAATAGCTGTACGCATAAAATTTGTGTATAAAGTAGATCAGATAAAACTTGAATATCTCCATTCGACTTTCAGGTCTTTAAAACCTATTAAATACCTTTTCTCTATTAAAATTTGTTTTCTTATCATTATTGTTATCTTATCATTATTGTTATCTTATTCATTAATATCAAAGAAAAACCTTGAATATCCCCATTCGACTTGCGGGCCTATAAAACCTATTAAATAACTTTTCTCTATTAAAATTTGTTTTATATCGGTCACCACGCTCAAAAAGTGTAACTTGAATTAATATCAAAGAAAAAACTTGAATATCCCCATTCGACTTGCAGGCCTTTAAAACCTATTAAAATACCTTTTCTCTATTCAAATTTCTTTTCTTATCATTATTGTTATCTTATCATTATTGTTATCTTATTCATTAATATCAAAGAAAAACTTGAATATCCCATTTTGACTTGCAGGCCTTTAAAACCTATTAAATACCTTTTCTCTATTAAAATTTGTTTTCTTATCGGTCACCACGCTCAAAAAGTGTAACTTGAATTAATATCAAAGAAAAAACTTGAATATCCCCATTCGACTTGCAGGCCTTTAAAACCTATTAAATACCTTTTCTCTATTAAAATTCGTTTTCTTATCGGTCACCACGCTCAAAAAGTGTAACTTGAATTAATATCAAAGAAAAAACTTGAATATCCCCATTCGACTTGCAGGCCTTTAAAACCTATAAAAATACCTTTTCTCTATTAAAATTCGTTTTCTTATCGGTCACCACGCTCAAAAAGTGTAACTTGAATTAATATCAAAAAAAAAACTTGAATATCCCCTTTCGACTTGCAGGCCTTTAAAACCTATTAAAATACATTTTCTCTATTAAAATTTGTTTTCTTATCATTATTGTTATCTTATCATTATTGTTATCTTATCATTATTGTTATCTTATTCATTAATATCAAAGAAAAAACTTGAATATCCCCATTCGACTTGCAGGCCTTTAAAACCTATTAAATACGTTTTCTCTATTAAAATTTGTTTTCTTATCGGTCACCACGCTCAAAAAGTGTAACTTGAATTACAGGGTGACATAAAATAACGAGACATTGTTTTTTATCCATATTTTATTAATATAAAATAAATCAACATATGTAACAATTGCAAACAATGATATGGACCCCAGGTTATAACATATTCAGTTGGTTTCAAAGTGGCCACCATAAGCGTCGATACACAGCTGCTAACGAGTCTTGAAATTTTTGGCAATTGACCACAAGTACTCAGACAACAATCTGTCCCACTAACGAAGCAGTGATTGTTTCAGCGACTTCAAACTGCTGTGGCGTTTGGCACATACCCTTGCCTCCAAAACAGACCACACGCTATAGTCCATGGGGTTTAAATCCAGCGAGTAGGGGGCATTCCGTAGAAGCAAATAAAATCGGGAAAGTGGGTTCTGAACCACTCGTGTGTCAACTTCGCCCTGTGAGCTGGGGCGGAGTGTTGTTGAAACGTCCAAAACCCATTATGGAAGTGTTGCTTGGTCTACGGAAGTACCACAGTCTCAAGGATGTCACGCTGGTACACATTTTGTTTGATTTTGACCCCTTCCTCAATAAAAACGAGAGGGGTCTTGCCGCTGGCGCAAACGCCGCCCCACACCATGACAGACTGAGGTTTTTGTCGGTGTTCCACGATTGCCGATGTGCCGGGAGCATCGGAGGACCAATATCTGTCGTTGTGGAAGATGTGCGCCTGCTGCAAGGTGAACAGCTTTTCGTTTGTGAAGAGGATGCTCTCCCTTCGTTCAGTTGCAAACCGACGCTTGAGTTGCCGGCACTTTTGGAGTCGTACCCGCTTGTTGTCTTCCGTGAGCTGCTGAACTTTTTGAAACATATACAGCTTGAGATGGAGTTCATTTTTGGCTATTCGCTTAACTGCTTCGCGATTGATTCCGGTCTCACGGGCGATTTTTAGCATGGAGAATCTCGGATTTTGCTTGATTCGATTCTGGATGACCTTGAGGTTCCTTGGCGTGTTGGCGGTACGTTTTTGTCCTCTTCCAGGGCGGTCGCCTTCATGGCCAAGCTACTTAAAACTTTTGATGGCCTTGGATACAGTCTGTCGCGGCACTTTGAGTAAATGAACAATTTCACACTGCCGCTTTCCTTGACGAAACAGCTCCAAAATTGCAATACGTTTGTTTGACATTCTAATAGTAAAAGGAAATATGTGAGTTCACAGTCGTAAATGCATATACTAGTAAAAAAATGCATGTGTATATCAACAGAACAATTTTTATTTGTATATGCTACAATTAGTTCGCGTCAGGATGTGTTAAACATTGTCTCCGTTATTTTATGTCACCCTGTAATATCAAAGAAAAAACTTTAATATCCCCATTCGACTTGCAGGCCTTTAAAACCTATTAAATACCTTTTCTCTATTAAAATTTGTTTTCTTATCGGTCACCACGCTCAAAAAGTGTAACTTGAATTAATATCAAAGAAAAAAATTTAATATCCCCATTCGACTTGCAGGCCTTTAAAACCTATTAAAATACCTTTTCTCTATTAAAATTTGTTTTCTTATCATTATTGTTATCTTATCATTATTGTTATCTTATCAATATTGTTATCTTATTCATTAATATCAAAGAAAAAACTTGAATGGCCCCATTCGACTTGCAGGCCTTTAAAACCTATTAAATACCTTTTCTCTATTAAAATTTGTTTTATATCGGTCACTACGCTCAAAAAGTGTAACTTGAATTAATATCAAAGACAAAACTTGAATTTCCCCATTCGACTTGCAGGCCTTTAAAGCCTATGAAATACCTTTTCTCTATTAAAATTTGTTTTCTTATCGGTCACCACGCTCAAAAAGTGTAACTTGAATTAATATCAAAGAAAAAACTTGAATATCCCCATTCGACTTGCAGGCCTTTAAAAACCTATTAAAATACCTTTTTTCAAAAAATAGAGTTAGATCATTGAAATTTGGTACATCGAGGTTTTCGATACCTACAAATCGATTGCGGATATTTTTGATATATTCTCATTGCGGATATATTCTCTTTTATTCAATAAAAGAAAAAAAAAATGTTTTCTTATCGGTAACCACGCTCAAAAAGTGTAACTTGAATTAATATCAAAGAAAAAACTTTAATATCCTTATTCGACTTGCAGGCCTTTAAAACCTATTAAATACCTTTTCTCTATTAAAATTTGTTTTCTTATCGGTCACCACGCTCAAAAAGTGTAACTTGAATTAATATCAAAGAAAAAACTTGAATATCCCCATTCGACTTGCAGGCCTTTAAAACCTATTAAATACCTTTTCTCTATTAAAATTTGTTTTCTTATCGGTCACCACGCTCAAAAAGTGTAACTTGAATTAATATCAAAGAAAAAACTTGAATATCCCCATTCGACTTGCAGGCCTTTAAAACCTATTAAAATACCTTTTCTCTATTAAAATTTCTTTTCTTATCATTATTGTTATCTTATTCATTAATATCAAAGGAAAAACTTGAATATCCCCATTCGACTTGCAGGCCTTTAAAACCTATTAAATACCTTTTCTCTATTAAAATTTGTTTTCTTATCGGTCACCACGCTCAAAAAGTGTAACTTGAATTAATATCAAAGAAAAAACTTGAATATCCCCATTGGACTTGCAGGCCTTTAAAACCTATTAAATACCTTTTCTCTATTAAAATTTGTTTTCTTATCGGTCACCACGCTCAAAAAGTGTAACTTGAATTAATATCAAAGAAAAAACTTGAATATCCCCATTCGACTTGCAGGCCTTTAAAACCTATTAAAATACCTTTTCTCTATTAAAATTTGTTTTCTTATCATTATTGTTATCTTATCAATATTGTTATCTTATTCATTAATATCAAAGAAAAAACTTGAATGGCCCCATTCGACTTGCAGGCCTTTAAAACCTATTAAATACCTTTTCTCTATTAAAATTTGTTTTATATCGGTCACCACGCTCAAAAAGTGTAACTTGAATTAATATCAAAGAAAAAACTTGAATTTCCCCATTCGACTTGCAGGCCTTTAAAGCCTATGAAATACCTTTTCTCTATTAAAATTTGTTTTCTTATCGGTCACCACGCTCAAAAAGTGTAACTTGAATTAATATCAAAGAAAAAACTTGAATATCCCCATTCGACTTGCAGGCCTTTAAAAACCTATTAAAATACCTTTTTTCAAAAAATAGAGTTAGTTCATTGAAATTTGGTACATCGAGGTTTTCGATACCTACAAATCGATTGCGGATATTTTTGATATATTCTCATTGCGGATATATTCTCATTTATTCAATAAAAGAAAAAAATTTGTTTTCTTATCGGTAACCACGCTCAAAAAGTGTAACTTGAATTAATATCAAAGAAAAAACTTTAATATCCTTATTCGACTTGCAGGCCTTTAAAACCTATTAAATACCTTTTCTCTATTAAAATTTGTTTTCTTATCGGTCACCACGCTCAAAAAGTGTAACTTGAATTAATATCAAAGAAAAAACTTGAATATCCCCATTCGACTTGCAGGCCTTTAAAACCAATTAAATACCTTTTTTCTATTAAAATTTGTTTTCTTATCGGTCACCACGCTCAAAAAGTGTAACTTGAATTAATATCAAAGAAAAAACTTGAATATCCCCATTCGACTTGCAGGCCTTTAAAACCTATTAAAATACCTTTTCTCTATTAAAATTTCTTTTCTTATCATTATTGTTATCTTATTCATTAATATCAAAGGAAAAACTTGAATATCCCCATTCGACTTGCAGGCCTTTAAAACCTATTAAATACCTTTTCTCTATTAAAATTTGTTTTCTTATCGGTCACCACGCTCAAAAAGTGTAACTTGAATTAATATCAAAGAAAAAACTTGAATTTCCCCATTCGACTTGCAGGCCTTTAAAGCCTATGAAATACCTTTTCTCTATTAAAATTTGTTTTCTTATCGGTCACCACGCTCAAAAAGTGTAACTTGAATTAATATCAAAGAAAAAACTTGAATATCCCCATTCGACTTGCAGGCCTTTAAAAACCTATTAAAATACCTTTTTTCAAAAAATAGAGTTAGATCATTGAAATTTGGTACATCGAGGTTTTCGATACCTACAAATCGATTGCGGATATTTTTGATATATTCTCATTGCGGATATATTCTCATTTATTCAATAAAAGAAAAAAAATTGTTTTCTTATCGGTAACCACGCTCAAAAAGTGTAACTTGAATTAATATCAAAGAAAAAACTTTAATATCCTTATTCGACTTGCAGGCCTTTAAAACCTATTAAATACCTTTTCTCTATTAAAATTTGTTTTCTTATCGGTCACCACGCTCAAAAAGTGTAACTTGAATTAATATCAAAGAAAAAACTTGAATTAATATCAAAGAAAAAAAAAATGATTTCTTTATCCCTAAGATCAATACTGGATTGAAAAATTAATCAATACGCCCTTTGTCTTTTTTTTTTTTTTTTTTTTACTTTTAAAAGTACGATAAAGCAAATTAATTATCAATGACATTTACTGCTTGCCGTACAAGTCTTATTCAATGTATATTTTATAAAGCCAACTATGTTAGCTGTGTTTATGAGCCAATCTCTTAAATACAAGGCCAGATTAAAACTATTTGAATGCTGACGTAGATAAATACGTAATTGTTTTTCCCTCCTCCTCTATTAAATGATTTCTTTATCCCTAAGATCAATACTGGATTGAAAAATTAATCAATACGCCCTTTGTCTTTTTTTTTTTTTTTTTTTTTTTATATATATATATATATAATAAAATGTCCTTCGATAAAAGTTTTACAATAGAGCTCATGATAAAACTTTCGTTTCCAAAGCTATGCTAATGAAATGTAAAATCCTAATAGTAAATTTTTCAAAATTTACAAATAGATATAAATGAAGTCCTTTTTTTTTTAATTTCGAGTATTCTCTTTTTTATGGTCGCCTGATTTTAAAAGTTAAGATAATTATCTTTAATAGTCGTGCATTGTACAGGAATAATATACTTATAATTAAAAATCTATTCCATTTGCATTTAGATTAAATGCAATGATTTACATGAAATTAAATTAAAAAATTATTTAATTAAGAGTAATTTTTTTTTAAAGTTGGACACTTTTGATAGTTGACATTTTCAATTTTTCCGAAACTTTCAGGATGTGTTAGTAGTACTGTGATAAGGAAAAGTGAAATTTAATTTTTTCTGAATTTGATTTGTTCGACCTAGAGAGGGTGGCGAAGTTTGAGGCCGTAAATAAAGGGTGCCATTTTAATATCATTTTACTCCTAAAGCCATGAGCGACACATGTCAATTTTTTTAAATACGGATACTTCTTGATACTAAGTACTTTTTAGCATAAACAGTTTGGTGGGTCATTCATGGCTTTAAAGGCCAGGGTCATTCAAAAGTGCAGTTTTCGTTGATTTTTTCCATGTTTTCAGTCTGAATATCTGCTAAGGCCATGAGTGCCCCATAGAAATAATTATGGGGTTAATTACACACCTTAGTACAGAACTTAAAAATATTTAAAATTGCATGGGTCACTCTTGGCTTTAGTAGATAAACAGTCTCAAAGTTGAAAAATTTCAAAAAAAGGTCAAATTTGATGGTAAATTACTCTATAAGCCATGAGTCAATAACTATGAGAGAGAGTTTTAATTATACCCTAGATGGTCCAGTTTTAGACCCAGGTTACAAACCCATGGGGCTTGCAAGATTTATTTAGATATAGTTTATTTTATATCGCCAATGTGTACCTGTTCTATGTAGTACAAAACGCTTGAGACCCAATTTTGTAATATATTAATGCTTGTTTAAAACTTCCCATTTTACATTACAGAGGTCAGCATCAAAATAAATATAAAATAAATATAAAATTAAAAAATCTGGAGTGACTCCACTCGACTTTCCGAGCATTGAGTAATTAACAGTTTTGTAGGTAATGCCTATAAATGCTAGATTCACCAAAATGCTTATAGTTAGTGCAACAGTGATTTGTAATATTCATATAAATTTTCAGCTCAATTGAATAAGGCGTTTAGATGCTATCGCACTTTTAAAAATTTGGCCTCATAGGCCATAATGATAAAGAATTTTTCTTTGTGTCCCTGTAAAAAAACCATAACTTCTAGATTCTCCAAAATCTATACAGATTGAGTATCTGTGACCTATAATATGTGTATAATTTTTTTACTAAATTGAATGAGGCGTTTAGATACTATCGCACTTTTAAAATTTTGGTCCCATAGGCCATAATGATAAAGAATTTTTCTGTGCGTCCCTGTGAAAAAACTATAAGGGCTATATTCATGAAAATTAATAGAATTCGTGCTACGGTGACTTCCAGCATGCGTACCAACTTGCAGCTCATTCGAGCAAAGCGTTTAGACGCTAGCGTGTTCACTCACACACATACACACATACATACATACATCATCGCAAAAATAGTGAAAACGGACTCAGGGGACCTCGAAACGTATAGAAATATCAAAATCTCAAATTCGTATTTTTGATATGACTGCAATACTTTCCTCACTATAGTGTTCGGAAAGTAAAAATTACATAAGGTCGACAGGGGCAAGTTGAAGTACGGGGTAAGTTGAAACATGGAAATAAAAAATACAATTTTTAAGTTCTTATTCATTGCCAATAAACGGAAGTACAGACACACAAAACCTACTTTACAATGTAAAAAAAGATGTGTATGTAAACATCTGTCGATTTTATGAGGATAAAACTGTTTTTGAGTACTGTTTTTTACTCTGAGTAAAAATTCAAATTTTTAAGTGATGTTGCATTTTATGTAACAAAAATTGGTGAATGTTTCTGATTGATTCATCGTTTATAGTGTATAGGTGCAGCTTGCTAATCATATGATTTGAAACGCCCACGAGCATAAGTACTGGTAGCTTAACATCTCGTGAAGTGAAAATTGTGGGCAGGGGCCAGCTGAAACAAATATAGGGGAAGCTACTTGAAACACCTGTTTCAATTAGTCTCATGAGCAATTTTTATTTTTATTATTATTATTATTATTTTTTTTTTTTTGTATACAGTCTTGTTTTCATCACCCTATATATGTTTTACATAATATAAAAATATGCACATTTCAAATGTATCTTAGGTTATTACTTTCCGAACACTATAGCGAGTAAAGTATTGCAAGTCAAAAATCCGAATTTGAGATTTTGATGTTTCTATACGTTTCGAGTTTCCCTGAGTCCGTCTTCACTCTTTTTACGATGATGTATGTATGTGTGTGTGTGTGTGTGTATGCGTGTGTGTATGTGTGTGAGTGAACACGCTAGCATCTAAACGCTTTGCTCTAATGAGCTGTAAGTTGGTACGCATGTTGCAAGTCACCGTAGCACGAACCCTATCGATTTTGATGAATCTAGCACTTATAGTTTTCTTACAGGGACACAAAGAAAACGTGTTTATCATTATGGCCTATGGGACCAAAATCTTAAAAGTGCGATAGCATCTAAACGTTTTATTCAATTGAGCAAAACATTTATACACATATTATAGGTCACAGATACTCAGTCTGTATAGAATTTGGAGAATCTAGCACTTATAGTGTTTTTACAAGGACACAAAGAAAATTTTTTTATCATTATGACCTATGGGACCAAATTTTTAAAAGTGCGATAGCATCTGAACGCCTTATTCAATTGAGCTGAAAATTTATATGAATATTATAAATCACTGTTGCACTAACTATAAGCATTTTGGTGAATCTAGCATTTATAGGCTTTATCTACAAAACTGTTAATTACTCTATGTTCGGAAAGTCGAGTGGAGTCACTCCAGATTTTTTAATTTTATATTTATTTTATATTTATTTTGATGCTGACCTCTGTAATGTAAAATGGGAAGTTTTAAACAAGGATTAATGTATTACAAAATTGGGTCTCAAGCGTTTCGTACTGCATAGAACAGGTACACATTGGCGATATAAAATAGACTATATCTAAATAAATCTTGCAAGCCCCATAGGTTTGTAACCTGGGTCTAAAACTAGACCATCTAGGGTATAATTAAAACTCTCTCTCATAGTTATTGACTCATGGCTTATAGAGTAATTTACCATCAAATTTGACCTTTTTTTGAAAATTTTCAACTTTGAGACCGTTTATCTACTAAAGCCAAGAGTGACCCATGCAATTTTAAATATTTTTAAGTTCTGTACTAAGGTGTGTAATTAACCCCATAATTATTTCTATGGGGCACTCATGGCCTTAGCAGATATTCAGACTGAAAACATGGAAAAAATCAACGAAAACTGCACTTTTGAATGGCCCTGGCCTTTAAAGCCATGAATGACCCACCAAACTGTTTATGCTAAAATGTACTTAGTATCAAGTAGTATCCGTATTTAAAAAAATTGGCATGGGTTGCTCATGGATTTAGGAGTAAAATGATATTTAAATGGCACCCTTTATTTATGGCCTCAGACTTTGACCCCCTCTCACACCTCCATAGACTTTGTCCAGCTTTAAAAAAAATGGCCCTTAATAATTTAACTTAAAAAAAAAAAATTAAATTATTACCTCCATATCCTTTGATGAAGCGATGTCCATTTCTTGTTTGCGTTGCCAGGGAGAGTTATCTTAGTCGTGCAGTGATTTTAATAAACACCACACAAATTTGACACTCACCAGGCTTTCGCCTTTATTTACATCCTTTCTACAAATATTTACAAGCTCTCTGTGTCGGCTGTCGTGGGGTGCCTCAGGTTGATGGCTTTCTCCAGTGGGATGGTGGGGTGCCTCAGGTTGTGGACTTGCTGGCTTTAGATATTGAATATTCTTCATCTGATGAAACTTCTTTAAGATGGCACGTTTCTTTGCGGTTGAACTCGCCTCTCTTTTTTTTCGCTTTATGGTCTGGGTCTGCTGTATCTCGTGTTTCAGAAGTAGTCGAAGGTTCAGGCTCACCTTGGTTATCCATCTCTCTGTTAAAAAAAGAATTACAAACAAAAATAACTAACTAATAAAATTGTTTTATAAAAAATGAAAAGTCTGAACTTGCACACAATACAAATTTATCACAATAAAATGCAAAAATATGTACTTTTGGAATTAAGACAGAAAAGTGTACAATTGTTAACTTACAGTAAACAAATCAATTAGTAAATTCATTGAAGTTGGCAGAAAAAAAAAAAAAAAAGAATCAGCAAATTTTGCATATTTGTTAATCATACATTTAAACAAAAAAGCAGAAATTTTAATGAAATAATTACATATTTCAGACACACACATATTGAAAAAAGAAAGTTTCATTCCTGGTAGTGCCAAAATATTCATTATTTTGGAAATTGGCAGCAAAAATTACCCCTAACTTCAGCATTTAATTCAGCTGTAAATAAATGTAATTTCTTTTTTCTTTTTAACAGTAATGAAATAAACTCATAATTACCTAATCAACTGCGAAAATATTACACGTTTCAGAAATTTGCTACCAAAAAAGCAAATATATAATATTACACTAAAATAATCTTTTATTTCTGGAATTAACTTTGAAAATAGTACAAAATTTTGTCACATTTAACAGCAAAATAATCATGTTATTTCAAAAATTTGCAGCAAAATGAAAATTAAAAACATTAAAGCAGTAATTTTGTTGATTTTTCAGCAAAATAGTCACATACTTCGGGAAGTTAAAATGATTTTCTTCTCCCCCCCCCTTCCCCCACACATACACACATAAATTTTGGTTATGGTTTCTCTTTGGATTTACTTTGATCTCAGAAACAGCCAACATGGCCTTCAAAAGGAAGGATTTCAGACTAAGTCTGAAAACTTTCATGCCTGATTAAATTAAATAACAATTTAAAAGTAGACAAACTTTTCTCACAATCTTGTGGAATGATAAAATTACCCAAATAATGAATTAACATCTTCAAATAAAATAACAGATTTTTTTTTTTCTTTTACTAATTATTTTGTTATACTTTCATGTTTAACACAGAAAAAAAATAAAATTTTATTCGTTTGATATTTTCTGTAAATTTGAAGATGCTTCTAGTGTGCAGTATTGCTTTATTCGTGTAATTTGTCAGCTTTGATTAAATTCATGTATAATGTATTTAAAAAGACAATGCAGTCACTTTAAAATTCGACTGGCTTGCGTTGAAGCAAAATTTTTTTTTTATCCTAACTGTCAAAACTGATAATTGGATGTAATTTTATAGTTATCAAACTAAAATTTTTAGATAGAAATAGCCTATAAAATTTGAAAAATGAATAAATTCATTTTTCTAATTTAAGAAAATAAAATAATAGTAGCAATAATAAATCTTTAGAAAACAAGAACAAATTTAATGATTGTGCTTTTTCTGAATGTGAACATGAAATTTAAAAACATACATTAGGTTGTGAGTAACTTTTGTAATAAAATTCCTCACAGATTATATGATGGTCTTAGGCTTCAGCAGGCAATAAGTAGAAAGCCTCCTTGTACACGCTTAAAATTATACATGCAGCATGCAACATAGTTAAAGCATGTTATAAGGATGTTTAAAGGCATGTTTGCATAAAAAGTGGTAGACACAGAATTAGTAATTATTTTTATAAAGCTAAAACAAATTCTGATACTTTACGTAATCCTTCAATTGACTGGAAATTTAGTACAACAAATATTTGATTTACATGCAGCTATATGATTTTCGGATTGATTTAGTTATTGTGGCTTATTCACAGTTGCACACATAAGAATTCTTATGCGTTTTACACAACATTTTTTTAAAAATGCATTTGGTCAATTTCTTATTTAAATCAACAAAGTGGAATTAACATATATAAAAAATATTTAGGTAAAAAAAGGGATGGGAATATACCGGGTGATCCAAAAGTCAGGACAAACTTTTAAAATGAATAATTCGAAAACGAATAAAGATGCAAAGATACGGTTTGCACCAAACGGATGGAAAAGAAGCCGGGTTTTGTGTGGCAAAGAAACAAAAATAGTTCTGTTGGCAACCAACAGATGGCGCTGTCGTATTTCTGATGTAGGATTATGCAAAGCAACAAACGATATAAAAAGGAACAACTACAGCAGGTAATGGTAGTCGAAGCTTATATGGATCGAAATATCGCATTCTCAGTCGCTACTTTAATCATGCATGGCCTCCGAGATCTCCCGATCTGACACCCTGCGACTTTTGGCTATGGGGATTCTTGGAAGTCAAAAGTGTACCGCGACCAAACGGCATCACTAGCAGCAGTGAAAGATGCCATCCGCCAAAATGTGTCTGCCATAACGCAAGAAATGCTACTAAATGCTGTGAACGACGTGGTGAATCCTCTTACAGCTGTACTTCTGAGTGATGGACATTGAACAGTTACTGTAGTAGTACTAATTAACTGTAATTAAGCTGACTTGTAAGTTGTCAACATTTTTTTTTTCCAATTGTAAATCATCTTTTGGTGAAATAAAAGACTATAGCGCTATCTGTTGGTCGCCAACAGAACTAATTTTTTGCCTTTGCCACACAACACCCGGTTTCTTTTCCATCCGTTTGGTGCAAACCGAATCTTTGTATCTTGATTCGTTTTCGAATTATTTATTTTTAAAGTTTGTCCTGACTTTTGGATCACCCGGTATATACATACATTTTATATCCTATAATATTTTATTTGGGTGAGGGGTGTAATTTATGTGAATAATGTGATTCAAGGCTGCCATATGATATAAAGGAGTTGAAAAAGTGCAACCATTGCTATTCATTGAAATCATGTCCATGATTCTGGCTCAAAACAGATCTATAAAATTTCTTACAAACAGATTTCTCTGAGACGAATAAAATAACAGTTTCTCTAACATTAATCATTTAACAAAAATGAACTTTATATTTCGTAGCACAATAACTTCCTAAAGTTGCAATTTTTGAAGAATAAATGTTATTGCATGAACTTTCATCACTGAAAATAAAATCAAAATTAATTGAAATACGTAAATTATAAACAATAAATCTGTATATATATATATATATATATATAAATTACGTGTCACGATGTTTGTCCGGGGTAAACTCCTAAACTAAGGAACGGATTTTAATGAAATTTTGCACACTGTGTGCAGTTTGGTCCAACTTGAGAGATAGGATAGTTTTTATCTCAATTTATTGTCACAATATTGTTTTATTGCAATTATTTGTTAATTATAGACCTTTATAGAGCATTTCCTCGTGACGTCTGGTGGTTGGCAAAAAGCGCGCTCGACTTTCCCGCGCCCCGCCCACCATTGATTTTCCGTTGGTAATCCGCCATCGCTATGCTTTTCCCAAGCCTTTTTGCCAACCACTCATAAAAGTTGAGATGTTTGTTTACAAACAAGGAACTGCCCTATTAAAGTTGCTCCAAAATATCTGTGAGTTCCATTAATTAATTTGTTGCCAAAAAAAAAAAAAAAAAAAAAAAAAATACGAGTTCATTTTCTTTCGACATAAAAATAAATACATTTAATCAAACGTGAACGTTAAAAAATTATAAAAAGTTAAATTATGCATCTCACGAAAATTGACGTCATAATCAATTTAAAGATTTTATACACATTGATAAAGAGCTAATGTAGTTCTATCATAGATATAGTAATATATATAGATCTCTCATCCCCATGTTATCGTACAAAGATTTTTGATGCCGAAAAAAAAAAAAAAAAAAAAAGCTTTGGAAACAGCCATTAAGTGGTATTGAAAAAAAAAAAAAAAAGAAAGAAAGAAAGAAATATGAATTTGAAACTGTATCTGGAGTCTTCCACTCCCCTTTAGCAAATAAATTATTCATAAATTTTATTTGCTAAAATATTAGTATGTATTCCCGTGTGTATTCACTCGGGGAAAGACGGCCATATTTTGGTAAAAACGTCGTCTTTTCCCAAATGAAAAGGAATAACTTTTTTCTCCCCAATGATCACTCTATTCTATATATGCTATACTATATCTATGAGTTCTATACGCAAGCGAAGTGTGACTCACTGACCGTCTGTGCAGCCAAGAAAAATATTTCCTATGTTAATTGCCCACTGGATTTTTTGTAAGAAATTATTAAAAATCGAGGAAATTTATTTCCCGATTTTTATCCTTATATTTGGGTATAGATATATGTATTAGTTATCGCGGGTGTTAGATTGAATTATTTTGCTGTCAAATTGACAAAATTTTAATTTTAAATTTCAAAACTCTGTCGCCCTTGGCTTTATTATTATTATTATTATTATTATTTGGCGATCAAAAGCGTAACACGAAAATATACATGCCAGATGTATGCATTGTACGAAATGTAATATGTATTATTCATTGCACGTATGTATGACATGTAATATATATTGTACGAAATATTGTTTCATATTATTCATTACTCTTTTAATATAAGTTGTTAAAATAACCATGATTTTTGAAAGGAATTAAATATTTTCGCCAGATAATTTGGCGATATTCTTTTTTTTTCGCGAAGGATGACAAAAATGAAATCTATTCCGCTGCAAAATATTAGTATCTTACATCAGATATTTTATTTAGACATTTAAAAACAAATTTGACTTCAAACTATGATAGAATATTTATCATTTTCCTTTTAATTAGTATATTATTAGTATATTAGGTAGATTCCTTATAGGAGATCTACCTATTGCAATAGTTCTCATGACACGACTTCTGGAAAATTTGTTCATATCTTCACCGATCATGACCCCTAGAACCCAAAACCACACTCCGTTCAAAAAAATATATATATATATAGGTATATATATATATATATATATATATATGTATAACGCTTTTTCCCATGTTAAGTTGTGAACACGATAACTGGAGTAATTTTTATTTAAATTTAACCAGCTAGGGATATGTTGTCAGGACAGTAAAAATCTCGGTCGAGTTCGTAGATGGGGTATCCTGCTCAAAGGGGGTGGAAATGGTGGCGGGTGGAAATTTTCATTTGCCCATAATTTCTTTAATATTGAAAATAGGAAAATACTTCAACTCACACGAATTACCGCATTACCCTAAAGAACAACTTTTGTATTTAAACTTTTTCGATAACTTCAATTGCTTAAAAGTTACAAGTTAAAAAGTGATTTTTCTTGTGATGAAGCCGACATTTTCTATAGATTTCATTGCAAAAATTTATAATCTGATGCTTATGTCACGTGCAAATGATAATAAAAAAGATCACTGAAAATATATTAAAATTTTAATCATGTTTTTAAACAATATAATAATCTGATAAAAAAAAAAAAGTTTAATTTAACAGAAAATATGACGTCACTATTACAACAATGTACTGAGAAAAATGAAATAAAATTTTATCCGTGATTTTAAAGAAATAAAATAAAAGTTAATAAATAAATAAATAAATAAATATGTAAATAAAATCAACATATCTTAGTTCTAAGTAGATTTAGACTTAGCTTTATGATATACGTAGATGCTATCCGCGTTTGTAATGATCGATAGATGGCATTTTCTCAACTGCAGTTGTTAGTAAATTATAATAGCCACGTGCATTTATTATTGTTGTTTCTTGTTGTTCTATCATTGTTTCAGCGTGAAAGCTATCAATGGTGTGATAATTTCACCTTAGCCCACCAGAGGGCGAGCATTTCATTACAATCGCGGATAATGTAAAAGATAAATGTCATCGTTTAAAAAAAAAAAATCGTGTAAATCGATGCTAAACGAATTAAACTGGCCTGATAGAAAAAAAAAATAAATTTGGGGACATTTAGATATTATCCCTTTGACAAATGAACTAGGAACGATTTTAATGAATTTTCCGTTGAAGTTTATTTTCATAAAAACTTAAATTTAAATTAAAGTATTTCATTACTCGAATTCCCTTATTTTGATAAATAAAATTATACCATTTAAAAAATATAAAGAACACTCTTTTATTAAAAAGTGAACTAATAAAGGTTTTAGAAAACTATTACATACTTTTAAATATTTATTAAAAAAAATTAATTGTTGCCACTCGACATTATAAAAATACATCCAAATCCTGTGTCACATACGATAGTTTTGTATAAGTACATATTTTTGTTTGCCCCTAGAACCTGCCCCTGATAGGAAAAGTGCCTGGAAACACTTGTATCTAGTACTGTCATTGATTATGAAGTCGTGTGCAAAATTTCAGGCCCTTCGGACGACAAGAAGTTGCCGAAAATTGAATTGCAAAATTCCATTACATACATTAATAGTTGCATCATATCAAGTTAATAAAAGTGTGTTAATTAAAAACCATCTTAAACGCTTTAATTAATCATTTAAAATATATAAGTACAAATACGTCATCGTAATACAAATATCGTTTGTGGTGAATAGTTTAGAATGTCGGTTTAGGCAAGAATTTAAAATTTACGATAGAATGGGACACGTTACAGCTTCCTTTGACTTTTTATCTTGTCGAAATAAGATATTGGTCTGTGAAGAAATATGAGGTTTTCGCGTGGAAAGAAAATATAATGACGCCAAAGCTGCCTTTCTCCACCGCCAAGCTTGCCAAATTTTGTCGTCAGACAACAAATTATGTCGCCAAGTCAAAACTTCCGTCGTCAACTATCAAATTTTGCCGCCAAATCACAAATTTCATTGTTAAGTCGCAAGTTTTGTCACCAAAATTTCGCCAAATCATACAATTTACTAAATTCACAACAATTAACATTGAAATTCAGCGGTGCCACATGGTCCAATGTTAACTAATGTTAATGTTAATGTTCCAGCTTATATCAACCAAAACAGTTTCACTTTACAATTTTTATTCATCTGACAATAAGAATCACAAAAACACAATACAAAACTCTCAATAATTCAATAAAAATTACAATGAAATAACTATCCAAAAACCGCTACCACTTAACTGTATTTGACTTGACCATAGCGACGCCAGGCTCACCAGTGCTTGACCATAGTAAGGTCACAAGTGCATTTTCACGTTTCTATTTTTTCTTTAAAAGAAAGTTATTGAACAACAGTTATATGGATTTTAAATAAAAATTATAATTTTGATTCAGCTTGGGTAGGGAGGGGGGTTGTAGACCAATAGCCCCCTCCAGGATTCACCATTGCTGGGATTGTATATCTTTAAGACTTCTATTTGTTGAATGATTATGAGCTTGAGTTCTAAAAAATTGAAACATTTACAGACCAATGAATCTAGCCTAAAATTTTAAGTAGATTGAATCCCTTTTGTAGTTGAAAATTAAATTTCTTGAACACAGAGTAGCGGCTTAAATAATACAATGTGTGAGAACAAAGCAATTGGTTAAGTATTAATCCATATGTAAAATTTATTTACATTTGTAATATTAACGTAAAGGAATCTACCTTTGCCTTTAAGCTTGCAGAAAAGGGATTTTTAAAATTTAAAAGCATGGTATATAAAAAGTTTTTTTTTTTTTTTTTTTTTTTAATCTTATAATTATTCTTATCTTAATCCTCAATGTTTCCTATCTTTATTAACTTGAATTTACTATTAAAATTTTAACATACTCAAAAACTTCTCATCACTTCGTTAAAATATACTAAACTCTTCCAAAATCATTTTCTATTTAAAATGATACATGTATTTACTTTAAATGTCCAATATTTCATAAGATTTCCAATTTTAAAGTTTTAAAATATTTATCAAATTTACTTATTTTTCTGGTTTAGCCTTATTGTTTTCCTTTTTATAACTACAGCTGTTGCCCTCTTTAAAATATTTAAAATGATGAGGTCATTTTGTAGTAAAATTATCCATTATAGCATATATTATATTTCACACCTCCATAAAAATTGATTTTAAAATCGTCTGTTTCTTTTATACTTTTATTTTAATAGAATTTTAATAGAATTTAATTTATATATTAGTCATTTTAGCAATTTTATCCAAAGTAGCATTAGAAATAATATATATCACTTCTCCAGTAAAATTTATAGGACCCTACAATAAAATTAATTTGTGCTTAATATCAACACTACGAAAATGTTTATCAATCGCTTCCAAATTTTGACCTAAGTTTCAAATCTCAACCCTGTGGGTTTTTACATCGGCTACAACGTTTTCGTCTTTGTTCGTAAATAATAATTTGACTGTACTAAATAGTTTACAGCCGTATAATTCAACGTATTACTTAGACACAGCAACGCGTGGCCGGGTCTGCTAGTATCTTTATATATATATATATATATATGTGACATTAGAATTGCGCAACTACCTCTATAATTTATCAAGCTGGGTATCCTTGTGGAATTCGACGTTTTAAATATGCTTTTTTGCACAATATGTAATTACACTAAGCTTATTTATTAATTTTAATAGGCACTTCCAAAAATACGGGAGAAGGGGATTAAATTGGGTCATAAATTAAAAATAAACTACTTAATTTTAATACATTTCACCATATATGCTTCGCTCGAATAGTCTGAAAAGTTTCTCATTCTAGCTACACTACAAACACAGCATAATGAAAGAAAAATTCATTTATACAAGGAATGGAAGAGATACAATAATGAACTATAGTACATTACAAATATATTTGCAACTAATTTTAATCACATTCAACACTATGGAATATGAAAACATTCATACCTCATTGTCACTTGCGATGGTCATGTTTAAGTTGTATTTCTGTTTTTTCATATTCAGCTTTGACATCTGCTGATACAATGGTAGCAGTATTTCTCCTATTCTGGACTTCTTGAAATGTAAACTTTATTACAAATTCTGCTTTGAAAAGCTTACACCCATTAATACTTTCTTGTTAGCAGCAGAACTTCCGTGTCCTTCATTCTGTGAATTGTGAATGAGAATGTATTCTTGTGTGTTTTCATGGGAAAAATATCCGGCCGATCAAGGATAGAATAAACTATGATCTTAAAAATTCACTGCTGAGAAAAAAGGGAGAAATATAAACAAAAAATAATGAAAAAATTTAATAAAAATAATGGCGCTCACTACTTAGTTCAAGAGGAAATAATCCACGAGGTTAGAGGTAAATACCACCATCACGTGATCATTACGTCACCGGGGTAAACCTCATTGCGAATTTCCGGAATGGACCAAATCAAGCCAAATTTTGGCGAAAAATGCCTTGAAGCATAGCTGATGGTGATGAATTACAAAATATGGTAAAGAGTCATCTTGTTGGATTGTGGTATAGTGCGCGTGTTCTCATGTTTATTTGTTATCGTGACTATGAGAAAATAATTTAATTTCTTGTGAAATTATGCTTAATTGATTTGAATGTTAATTTAATTTCTTATCATGTTTTCTGTGAGGTGAGTAATAAATAGTATAGTAACATATAGACTAATAATTATAATTGTAGTGCATTTTCATTGAATAAATATATATTTGTATCATATATTGTTTATAAATATTTAATAATGATTATTATTGAGCATTGTTAAATATTTACTGATTTAACATAATAATAAAAATGTAATAATTTGAAAAATCGAAGACATGGAAACCCTGCGTATGGTTTGGTTTGGTTTGGTTTTGATGAGTACATGAGATTTATTGCTTGCCTCTAGGGCCGCTTATATCTCGAATAATCCACACCACTAGGGTTTACAAGTTTTTATTACAGGAACAGATACAAGAACATGAACAAGGACAATACATACATCCATGCATTCTCCGGGATTTGAACCCGGGCCCAACTGTGTAGAAGTCAGGGACGCTAACCACTACACCGTCTGGGCGGCACCCTGCGTATTTGTTTCATGTTTGTTTATTGAACAACAAAGTAGAAGTAGAAGTAGGAGTAGTTAATATGCAGTATAGTAAAAGTAGAAGTAGAAGTATATACACAACAATTCTCCGACACTTAATTAAAACATTAAATATTTACATATATACAATTTAGTGAAACAATTTGAAATAAAGATTGAATTAATTTGAAATTAAAGTAGAATAGTTTTTTTTTTTTTAAGTTTTATGAATATGTAAAATAGCTTTTAATGTTCTGTGAATAGTTTCAAGATTATTATTATAATTATTATTTTTTTTTTAGAGATTTAATTTTATAACTGGTTTTCGTTGACGAGTTGATCTTAATGGAACTAGTTGATCTGTTTTGCTGGAGCTAGAAAATTTTGGGAGTTTAGTCTTTTATGGTTCCGTTGAGCTTGCAGGAGATTGAGGTAAAGAATTTGAATCACTAATGTTTGCACTTTGAGGAGTCACTTTTATTGTTGGTTGATGTGAAGAATCCTGATTTTGTGAGGCTAGCTTATCTTGATGTCTGAGATTTGAGAAGTGAACTCTCCTTGGCCAGGAAAAATCTAAAGAGGGTAATACTTTTTCAACTTGACAGGATCTTAGCTGATTGAAATGTCGTTTGATTACATAGCCATCATCTAATTCTATTAGATAATGAAGTCGTCCAAGTTTCTCAACGACAAGACCATATTTCCATTTGTTGGATGACGTGTAATTTCGAGATTGAACTCTTTCTCCCAATTTGTAACTTTTGTAAAAATCTGGCTGTGGAGCATTATTCTTGAGTCTTGGTGTTGGTTTGATTAGATCAAGTTCTGATCTTAAATTTCTTCCAAATAACAGTTCAGATGGAGTTTGTCCATTGTTGAGAGGAGTTATTCGAAATCGAAAAAGAAGTTTACACAACTTACTATGAATTGTGCCCGGATAGAATTTCATGCATTTTAATTTTGTTTTGAGAATCTGTACATACCTTTCTGCTTGTCCGTTTGTGGCAGGATATCCTGGAGCAGTAAGACGTTGCTGGATGCCGTTAGTTTTGCAATAATCTCGAAACTCTTCGGACTTAAATAATGAAGCATTGTCAGACACTAAAATTTCAGGTAGTCCATGTCTGCTGAAAATTTCTTCGAGGAAAGAAATTGCGCTTGCAGTAGTTGGAGATTTCTTTGTTGCAAAAATTTCAGGCCATTTCGAAAGTGCATCCACCACAATTAAAAAATGGTGTTACATGAATGGGCCAGCGTAGCCAATGTGCACTCTTTGCCAGTTCTTTTCTGGTGGTTCCCAGATGTGGAGAGGTGCCTTGTCTGGATTTTTTTTTATATTACAACATTCTCGGCAACTTTTAACAGTATTCTCAATATCGGAATCTATATTCTTCCAATAGGAATAATTTCTAGAAAGAGCTTTCATTTTGACAATTCCTACATGTGTTGAATGTAATTGCTTGAGCATATCAGGTTGAAGGAATTTTGGAATGATCACTCGATTTCCTCTGAACAGGATTCCATCTTAAAGAGTTATAGTAGGGTCAAATACCTTCCCAAGAACAATGTCATATTTTATTTTTTTTATTATTTTTTCAAGCTCCTGTTTCTTCTCGAATTTTCTGTGCTGTAAGTTTTCTGCTGAAATGTAGTTGATAACGAATTGTTGGTAAGCTTGTGATTCATCAATGCAATTTATCTGATTAACTGATATTGGTAAAGGAAATCTTGAAAGATAATCTGCCTTTGAATGTTTTTCAGATTTTCTGTGTATAATTGTATAATCAAAGCTAGAAAGGAAATTAGCGTACCGTAACAATCTTGATGCAGACATGACCGGAAGGCTTTTCTCTGAATGGAAGATGGTGCAAATAGCCTTGTTATCAAGAATTAAGGTAAATTTTCTTCCAAATATGTAATCACAGAATTTTTTACAGGCCCACACTACAGCAGTTGCCTCTCGATCGAGTTGACTATAATTTTTCTCAGCAGCAGTCAAACTCCTGGATGCGAAAGCAATTGTGCGTTCAGTTCCATCAGGCATTGTATGAGATAGAACTCCTGAGAGTTCAAAGGGACTGGCATCAGTAGCTAAAGTAACTGGGAGGTCAGGATTATATGGCACAAGGACTTTGTTGCTGGTAATAACTGATTTTGCATTTAGGAAAGCAGCTTCACATTGAGCAGTCCATTTGAAACGACTGTTTTTACATAGGAGGTTATTTAATGGATGAAGAACACTGGAAGCATCTGGAATAAATTTTGAATAATACATTACTAGACCAATAAATTTACGGACATCATCAATGTTTTTAGGTCGAGGTGTTTCAGAGATGGCTTTGATTTTGTCTGGTGATTTCTGGAGTCCTGCAGCGCCGATAATGTGTCCTAAATACAGAACTTTTTCTTCAGAAAATTTGCATTTTGCAAGATTGAGATGTAATTTAGATTCTCTTAATTTATTTAATACTTTGAATAGACGTTGTTGGCATTCCTGTCTGTCTTTACCTTGAATAATAATATCATCAAAATATGCAACAGTACCATCCAAATCTTGAACAAACTGATCTATAAATTTGTGGAATTCATTAGGAGCAGTTTTAATACCAAAGAATAGCCTTTTAGCTAAATATGTACCACGATGGGTTGAAAGGGTTTGAAATTTGGCACTTTCATTATCGACCTTCATGTGTAAGTATGCTTTGTGAATGTCTAGAGTACAGAAAAATTTTCCGTCACGCAATTTATTAAAAATGTCCTCAATTCTAGGAATTGGGTGTCGTGCATTTTTAAGTTGATTATTAACTGTAACTTTAAAATCTGCACAAATACGTACAGAGCCATCTGGTTTTGATACAACTACAAGGGGTGTTCCCCATTCGGAACAGTCAGTTTTTTCGATTATGCCTTCTGCCTCTAATTTATCAAGTTCTTGTTCAACTTTTTGTTTTAAAGCATGCATATGGAACTGTACGAGCTTTAACAAAAACTGGCTTAGCATCTGGCTGTAATTTTAATGAACATGTATAATCAGGAATACAACCAATCTTAGATTCAAACACATCAAAGTATAAATGAATAATTTTTGAAACAGAAATATCAACACATGTGTCATTTGAAATTTGATTAAGATCATGTAAATTTATATTCAGATTCCGTATCCAATCACGTCCTAGAATGGAACTTTTTTGATTTGACAGAACATATAAATCTTCATAACTAGACTTATTTTGATATGAAACATTTAATTTAACAATACCAAGTGGGTTGAAAATTTGACCTGGATAACTGCGAAAAGACACATTTGTTCTCTGAATTGGAACTTTAAGCTATAATTTTTTGAATTCATCAGCATTTATTATGCTTACTTTGCTTCCTGAATCACATTCTCGTTGTTTAATCCCATTTAATTTAACTGTAGCATACATGTTATCATCATTTGCATAATCATTAGAAAACACATCATAAATCTGATTTACAATTAAATTATCCGAATCATGCTTTATGTTGTTGACAGTTTGATTGTTCACTTCATTTTTTATTAAGCTTGATATACAAACTCAAGCCAAATGACCTTGTTTTTTGCAAGATTTGCAACGTAATTTATTGGTTAGAAAACATTTTTGAGTTTTATGATTAGATTTTCCACAATGTAAACACAATCCTTCTAATCCAAGCTCTTTTAAATTAACACTTTTAGATTTCATGGGTGATTTTGATCTACTTTTGGTTTTGGAATTTTCATTTCTGGTTTGAGGAAGGCGTTTATTTTTATTAATGTTGGATACTTTATTAACAGAAGTTGAAAAAGCACTCTTATACACTTCTTTGTTCTCAATTTTTCCAGCTTCAATGGCTAAAGCGATTTCGATTGTTTTTTCAAATGTTATATCACCTTGTTGTAATAATTTTTCTCGTATATCAGAATCAGATAAACCTCGAATAAATTGAGAACGTAATAACAAATTTAGCATCGATTTAGAACAATCATTTGAATGGCATGCAGATACGAATTCAGCATTTTTTGTTAGATCTTTAAGTGAAGAAATGAAATTTGATATTGTCTCACCGGAATTCTGAAGTCTTGAAAAAAATTTACGTTGTTCTGTTAAAACATTTGGTTTCGGTAATAAATGCTGTATGAACAATGACAGAAGTTCATTGAATGTTTTCGTTGAAGGTAGATCAGGAGCAGTGAGACTTGAAAGCAGTTGATATTGTCTTGATCCAAGACAATTTATTAACACGAGAACTTTTAGTTCTTCGGTTTCGGCATCGTCGGCCGATAATCCTTTTAATTTGAAATAATTTTCCAGTCTCTGTGCATAACAGTCAAAAGTTTCAGATGATTCATCAGATTGATCAAAAGATAAATTTTGTGTAGCGAGAACATCTTTAGTACTACGTTTCGATTCTGGACTACTTTTGATTTCATCGACGAATTCTTGAAGAGTTGCTATTAACTGCGTAAGTTCGGTCATTTCATTCTCCTATCGTCGCCAAATTGTTAAATATATACTGATTTAACATAATAATAAAGATGTAATAATTTGAAAAATCGAAGACATGGAAACCCTGCGTATTTGTTTCATATTTGTTTATTGAACAGCAAAGTAGAAGTAGAAGTAGGAGTAGTTAATACGCAGTATAGTAAAAGTAGAAGTAGAAGTATATACACAACAAGCATGCACAATGTAGAAGATGTCTTTTGTAAATTATTTTTCGGGAGTCTTAATGCTGCAAATTTCTTTAAACTTAAAACTGTTTCGAACAGCATTCGACAAGTATAAATTATGTGAATAGTATAAACGGTTTTTTATTTATTACAGAAGTTTTAAGAAACGCAATACTCATTGCTAAACATTCATTGGGAAAATAAAATTTATTTGGAACGAAACGTGACTACACAAAATTTTGCAAACAAAAGCAGTTTTTCATTCTTATTTTAAGTTTATTCAAAAGTATTAGGGTAAGAATAATTTCACGAATCTTTCATTCATCTACATTACTGTTTTATATTCAGTATTCTTTCAGCAACAGCTTTACTATAAGGCACCCATTGCTGTTGCCGATGTACAGCTAATGGGTGAGTCGATTCGATACTGCAAATTGCATCTCAAATCGATACCCTGAATCATTACAAAACATGAAAAATATATTTAAAAAAAAATTAATTACAGGCATGAGTGGGAAAAGGACAAAATGGTTGAAAATATGCGTAAACTCAAATAACTCAAATTTAACAAAAAAAAAAAAAAAAAAAAAAAAAAAAAACGACGTTGCACCAACATATTTTGCATTAAAAAGAAAAATATTTAAGAACTATATCCCCCGGTAGCACAATAATATTGGCCAATGTTGGCCCATCATTGGTCATATTTTGCATTTTATTAAATTGATAGAGTATAGAAAATATACCCCCACATTCAGATGTCCGCTGTTAAGGATCCTTAACTAAAGATCTTTAAAAAGATGCATTTTCATTAGTCAATCGAAATGTAAACAATCTTTATTTCCGACTTTCCTTAAAATAGAAATTCAGATGTCCGTTTAAAGATCTTTAACTTTAAGGATCCTTAAATTCTTAGGGATAGCTCTACACCACGGAGTAAAAAGACAGGAGAAGAAGGTAACGCTGAAATTTTGTGATGTTATTTTCTAATTTTTACAGATGGCGCCAGCGTGCTATCCTTCCTTCTATCCAGCTTCCGCAATGTTATTCAATGAGGAAATGTCTCGTTTTAATTATTTTTTAAAAAATAATATCAAGCTGAAAAAATTTCGATTGAAAGCAAATTTCATTAAATAGAGTATTCTAACCAACAGGTTGTTTTTAAGAGCCATTTTATACTAATTTTACTTTGAAAGAAAGCTTTTAAAAAATGACGATTCTTATGAACCGAAGCTAGCAAAAACAGACAATTGGGAGGAAGGAGAATGGATGAAATTTTGTAAAGAAAAAAAATAAACTTACTTTAGGTGCTGAAAACACGAACTCGGACTTTATTTTTCTCCTAGGGCTTTTTTTTTTTTTTTTTTTTTCTTATCACTATCATAGCCTGTTTTACAACTAGGAACGAAGCATTTATTTGAAACATCTGAATTATGCAGTTTTAAGAACTTACAAAGAAATTAAATTGTTTAAAATAAAAAATTTTAAATGTACTCTAGCAAAATTCTATTGAAAACAACAGTATATCCGCGCCGAGGTAGGGAGGAATGACAAGTGGCGCCCTCAATATTTACCAAAAATTTAGATCACAGTTTCGTAGCTTTCTCCCATTGGACTTCAACTCCTATTAATATTACTCCGTGTTCTACACCTCTCCCACGGAGTAATATTAATAGGAGTTGAAGGTCCAATGGGAGAAAGCTACGAAACTGTGATCTAAATTTTTGGTAAATATTGAGGGCGTCACTTGTCATTCCTCCCTACCTCGGCGCGGATATACTGTTGTTTTCAATAGAATTTTGCTGGAGTACATTTAAAATTTTTTATTTTAAGCAATTTAATTTCTTTGTAAGTTCTTAAAACTGCATAATTCAGATGTTTCAAATAAATGTTTCGTTCCTAGTTGTAAAACAGGCTATGATAGTGATAAGAAAAACAAAAAAATGCCCTAGGAGATAAATAAAGTCCGAGTTCGTGTTTTCTGCACCTAATGTAAGTTTATTTTTTTTCTTTACAAAATTTCATCCATTCTCCTTCCTCCCAATTATCTGTTTCAGCTAGCTTCGGTTCATAAGAATCGTCATTTTTTAAAAGCTTTCTTTCAAAGTAAAATTAGTATAAAATGGCTCTTAAAAAAAAACATGTTGGTTAGAAGACTCTATTTAATGAAATTTGCTTTCAATCGAAATTTTTTCAGCTTGATATTATTTATAAATGGAAAACAACATCACAAAATTTCAGCGTTACCTTCTTCTCCTGTCTTTTTACTCCGTGACCTCTCCTTAAACTTAAAGATTGGCAGCCATCTTCTTTTTCTGTGTGTGGTGATTTTGCTTTATTTTTATCATTGCTTTTTTTTTCGAATAAAGTAAGTAATAAAGTATTTTTTTCAAGTCCTTATTTATACTGTCCTTCTGTGTGAGATATTATACATGCATTTGTACTGCCTTAGTAAAATAATTTTGATTTTTTCGTATACACTGTGAACGCGAACAAGGCTTATCTATAGTTAAATAGTTGTCATTCCGTTCAAAAACAATTTCATTTTAAATTTTTTTCGAAGAGCTACCGGTACCGTATAATAGGATGAAACCTCATGGTTATTTAACCCATATTGGACCACTCATTAAACGAATCATTAGAAAAATGTAATTTTTTAAAAACATGGTCAGTATAAGATACTTACACATATAAAAAAGAAAAAATTAAAAAATTATAATAATTTTACAAAATTTTTTATTTTGTTTGTTAGTCCAAAAAACAGTCTCTACACAGTTCAAAAGTGAGCATTTTGCAAATTGTAAAGATTTTTACGAATGGAAGTCCAAAAAACAATCTCTACATCCAACATTGCACATGTTGCAAATTGTAACAAGTTTTTTATTGCATGATTTCAGTTGACATCGTTTTTGACGACCGTTTGGATTTTTCACTAGCACATGCTCACTATTTAGCAGAAGAAGTTCTTTATTATTCTGCAGCATTAATATTTTTTTCAAATTCCATTTTTCACAGTAATTTAATTAATTTAGTCTATTTCTAAAAATTTATGTCAAGTTTTTTGCAGATTTTAAATGTTTCTTTTACATTATTGACATTTAATTCAACTGTCCTATAAATAGGACGGCGGTCCAATATGGGTTAAATAGTCAATTTCATAATAACATGCTCATTATTATTAGATATTGCTTCAGGCAATAACATTGTTTACGTTTAATCGGTTTCATGAAAGTATGAAATATAGAAAGTATTTATTTGACTGTAGGTACCGTTTACTTATTATTATTAAGGAGCATGATTATTTAAATAGTCATTTTCATAATAACATGCTCATTATTATAAGATATTGCTTCAGTTAAGATCCTATGATGCAAAAAGATTATTATTGTTTACGTTTAATCTGTTTCATGGAAGTATGAAATATAGAAAGTATTCATTTGACTGTAGCTACTGTTTACTTATTATTATTAAAGAGCATGGTTATTTAAATAGTTAGTTTCATAATATGCTCATTATTATAAGGTATTGCTTCAGTTAAGATCCTATGATACAATAATATTATTGTTTACGTTTAATCTTCCATCTTTTGTAATGTATAAATTTAATGTGTGACTGATTTTATTGAGTAATATTTTTGCAGTGAATAACCACTTGAACAGGTTTTTTTTTTTTTTTTTTTTTTTTAAGATAAAAAGACCTGAAAACATTCCAATTTTTAATTATCATGATAATGGTGGTAAGTTTATATTGGTTAAAAGAAGTATACTTTCCCACAGTATGTAGATTTTCACTTAAAATTTTTGAATTTATATATATACAAATATTCAAAATTTTGTTATGTTCATATTGAACAAGAATGTAAATAAATGCAATTTTCATCTGTTTAATATGTTTCTAATTCCAAAAAAAGTGAAGTGAGGGTTATTAAATTACAGATACGAAAATTTTATATCTTTTATGAAAACACATATCAATAAGATTTATTATAAGTTTGTAAGATATACGTGAATATATTTTTATGTAGTTATCTATGATAAATATTTTTATTATACTATGAATTTCATGACTGTAAAAATTATTTAGCATAATTTAATTTGTATAGTTAATAATAAAAGTTTATACTAACACTTATTTAAGACATTCTCAGAAGAAATAAATAGAATTTTTAAAAATAATATTCATTAAATCACATATGACGGTATGGAAAAGAAACTGATTATTAGAATAGAAGAATATGCTACCTGAGCCAGAGGAAGTTATTGAGAATATCATCAGTTTCGCTAGCTGGTAGAATTTTGCAAGGTATTAAATTTTTTTACCCGACTGTACAATGTATACCCATTATTCTATTATAAACTGTGATATTTATTGTTAGTGTTTAATTATAATATTGAAACTGTATTTTCTTATTAATTATAAATACTATATAATTTCTATAAGTTTAAGAATTGTGTATGAATAACCAAGTAAATATAAAAATCCTTAACAGGTTGGTTCTTAAAAATATCAAATTTTGAGTAATGCTAAGCTATTAATTAAAAAATGGATTTTTTTTTTCACTTATTTCTTTTTTGTTCTGTTTATATTCACTGTGTATAAATATTATTTGTAACATGAAATAATATATACTATTTATTTACTGGTGTTTTCTGTTAAAATTTCTTATAAATTGAAAATGTGAACTTGAAAAAATATATAGGAGATACTTTGGTGTTACTTTAAAGGATTTGTTTTTAAATTTCATTACAATCATTTATGTTTTGTCCAATAAAGTTTATTTACACATTGAAACAATGCTTTCAATCTTCAATTACTTTCAAACATATTGCACTTTTACTTAGTGTGTATTGTGTACAGAAATATTTTTATTTTAGTAAATTAATTTATATTTTGTGTCATTCAAAAAAGCAAGTAAACTTTGCAGAAATGTTTACTTTGCATCACATTATTTATTTATTTGCATACATGTTTACTTAGTTTGGATACTATGACCCAAAATAAACATTTACTCATGCTTTAGGTACTGTTTTAGATTGTGCGATGACAAAGATAAATCAATTTATTGAAATAAATACATTTCAATATATAATACAAACTCAGTAAAAATGTGATTTACATTAATAACTTTTAAATCAAATTTTAACAGCAGTTTAGAAAAATATATATATACATATATTTTTGACAAA
Source organism: Salticus scenicus (assembly GCA_963930645.1). Classification (NCBI taxonomy): domain Eukaryota; kingdom Metazoa; phylum Arthropoda; class Arachnida; order Araneae; family Salticidae; genus Salticus; species Salticus scenicus. Next base: position 59,016,652 of record OZ005654.1, on the reverse strand, counting down.
TAAATAAACTGAAATCATTTATAAAAACTTTCTAGTATGAAATCTCTGTTGAAAATAACTGAGACTTGACACCTATGTTTATTTAACTGTGTAATTTGAAAAGTAAAAGCATTGAGTGTGTAAATGTACCTTATTAACAAAGCAAAAGTAATTACAATGGAGTTTAAAAACAAATCTTTTAAAGTAACACCAAAGTGTCGTAGGAATTTTTATATTATTTCTTTTAAAACCCATATTTTGAGTTTATGAGAGTTATGTATAAAAAAGCATCAATAAGTACATTTTACATATTTTTTCATGTTAAAATTAATATTTACACCAGGCCCGTAGCTAGACTATGTTTCCAGGCAAACATTTTTTTGTAGGGGGGGGGGGCAAAACATTTCTTTGAATTTTTCGATATTTCAAATTTTCCTACCCCCCCCCCCAATCCCCCCCCACACACACACACACCTAGAAAATTTTCTGCTATAAATTTTAGACAAGATTATTTAGTTACAGAATAAAATATTTCTAATTCTTTTATTTTTTAATTTAGTTAACCCATATGACGATGAACCACAAATATTAATTCAAAATTGAAAAAAAAAAAAAAAAAAAAAAAAAAAAACTGTCCCCGGAAATTTTTTATAAAATTTTTCTTTTATAATTTAGACGAATAACTTCATTTATTTCTTGTCTTTTAATATTGTAGATGATTTCTAAAGGCTGTTGATTTTAAATGGAGAAAATTTGCTTGCCCCTGAAAGGGTTAAGAACGCATCCTCTGATAACAAATAACAGGAATAAAATAATTCCGCTTTTTCTGCAACCAGTATTAACGTACAAAAAATTCAAACCTATAAAATCCCAAAAATAATTGTAAAAATGTGGTAAAAATTCCTGTATAAAAATACTGGTGGCAGAAAATCATCCCTGAATTAATTAATATATTTTATACACCATGGACACTTCTGGCTTTTTTACTACACAATATTTATTTATATATGATTTAAATTCATTTACATTAACAATTTGTTCAATAATTATAAAAAAAAAAAAAAAAAAAAAAAAAAAAAAAAAAGCATATATGAAAACACATAGTAAAAGGAGAATACACACTACCAATATAAGTGATTGAACATTTTGGATGTTACTCAATTATTTGTTCGTGTGGGTTAAACCTGACTGACTACACTAGGGTTCTAGACCGTATCAACGCAATTTTTAGAGAAAATCATGAGAAACTCAAAAGATGTAACCCGACATGGAATCGAACCCGGCATCTTGAGTCTTCCAGCTCTGAGAGCAGAGATTTAGGTTCTAAATATCAGTTGTGTTTTAAATTTCTCTTTATAAGAGAAAAATACATTTATTGATTTTGAAGATATTTAAATAATAAAAAAATTAGTAGAATTTATAAGATTTCATAGCAAAAACGAAAGAGAAGAAAGAAAGAAGAATATAATAATAATAATAATAATAAAAAGACAGAAACATATTCTATCAATTTTAATTTTTTAAATAAAATGTGGAATTTCATTGAAAAAAGTAGAAAAAAAAATACATGTGAAAATAATTTTACGTTTCAAATTAATTAATGAAGGTGGATAAGTCGATGAGTCGAACCCGGCCTCCTCTTCTAACTTTAGAAGCAGAACTTTGGCAGTTATTCACCAATAACTTCAACTCCCGATTGAACACAAAAATCTGAAAAGCGTATAAAGGTGAGGTGCAAAATTTCAGCAAATTTTGACGCATTATTTTTGCTATCTACCGGAATAGTTATTATGAAAAAGAAATATACAAAATAACTTTCAGCATATCAATCTTAAAAACTTTTATACTTTATTTCCAACGTTTCGGTTAAATTCCTTCATTAACCTTCTTCAGGGAAGAAACGATGTTTAAAAAACTTAAACATAGATAATTTAGGTTATTCCTTGATATCACAAATACAACTTCTCGGAAAATTAACAGATGATTGCACAACTTATAAAAATATACTATATACATTTTAAAAATATGCTAAAACATTTAAATGAACTTGAAACATGACACTACAAGAATAGGAACTACTAAAGCAAATGGAATAAAAAGTATCAATATTGCTGGGTTGCCAGAACTAAGCTAAAAGCAGGGTAACCATAAATTAATTTAAGCCCAAGAAATGGAGCCAAATTGGTGGGGGGTTAATGGATAAGGAATCGTTACAAATTTCTGTTTTTCTTTTAATAATTTCGAATGATTCATAAAGAAGAGCTTGGTTTCTATTGTCAGTATCGTAAATTATCCTGGCATTTTCAAAATCGGGGTCAATGGGATTAGTATTATAATTTCGTGAAAAAGCTGTGTTGGGTCTGTTATATTTTAAATCTGCAATAAGTTCTTTCATTCTATCACAAAAAGGTCTATTAGTCATTCCTATATAATAGTTTGTTTTATTATCCACTTTATATGGGATTTCATAAATACCAGATTTTAATTTGGAGGGACGAGGATCAAATTTTTTAGAAATTAATGAATTTAATTTTAGAGGAGCTTTAGCAACCAAATGAACTTTTTTATGTTTAAATAATTTAGAAACTCCTTCATGAATACCAGGCCAATATTAAATTTTCTTAAATTTATTAATAGAGGAGATATTATCATTAGAAGATGAAGAAGGGGAAGGAGGGGACATAATTTTATAAATTAATTTATTTATAGTCTTGATTTCATAACCATAATTTAAAGCCAATTTATAAATAAAATCGATTTCTTGGTCTAAGGCCTTAAGGGTAGAACAATGACTAAAAGCACGTTTAATCAAAAATCTAAAATTAGCTATTTTATAGGACCAGGGTAAAGGATAATTGCTATGAAAAGTATATGGAATAATATTGGGCTTTCTATAAACAGAAGTTTCAACATATTGATTAAAACGTTTAATTTTAATATCCAAAAAGGTTAAAGCATTTTTATTATTTTCAGATTCTAAAGTATATTGAAGGTTGGGTTTTACGTTATTGATTATATCTAAAAAATCTTTAAGAGAACTAGATGGATTTTGCCATATTATAAAAATATCATCTACAAATCTTTTCCACAATTTAATACAATGCTTATGTTTTTTAATAAAATTATTCTCAAAATCCCTTAATTCAAACTCAGCTAATAGACCAGATATAGCTGAGCCCATAGGTGCTCCGTTAAGTTGTTTATAGATTTTACCGTTAAATTTAAAATAATTATTATATATTATCAGTTTTAATGCTTCTTTAATAGCAGTTTTTTCAGATTGAGAATAGTCAGTAGATAAATTGAGTCTATTACTTATTATATGAAAAACACAGTCCAAATCTATTGATGGAAATAAGTTCACAATATCTAAACTAGCAATGGAATCTTGCGGCTGTATATTCTGTTTAAATGGATCATCTAAAAATTTAGCCGGATCTGAAATTGAATAAGTAGATTCAGGAAGTAAACTCTTTAATACAGGAACTAAAGCTTTCTCAATAAAATATGTAGGGCTTGAATATTTCGCTGCAATGGGTCTAACTGAAGGTATTTCTTTATGATCTTTATATTTACCAATCAGCTGAGGAGGAAAAACAAAGAGATTTTCTTTAATAATTTTTTCCATAAATCAAGACTATAAATAAATTTATTTATAAAATTATGTCCCCTCCTCCCCCTTCTTCATCTTCTAATGATAATATCTCCTCTATTAATAAATTTAAGAAAATTCAATATTGGCCTGGTATTCATGAGGGAGTTTCTAAATTATTTAAACAAAAAAAAGTTCATTTGGTTGCTAAAGCTCCTCTAAAATTAAATTCATTAATTTCTAAAAAATTTGATCCTCCTCCCTCCGAATTAAAATCTGGTATTTATGAAATCCCATATAAAGTGGATAATAAAACTAACTAATATATAGGAATAACTAATAGACCTTTTTGTGATATAATGAAAGAACTTATTGCAGATTTAAAATATAACAGACCCAACACAGCTTTTTCACGAAATTATAATACTAATCCCATTGACCCCGATTTTGAAAATGCCAGGATAATTTACAATACTGACAATAGAAACCAAGCTCTTCTTTATGAATTATTCGAAATTATTAAAAGAAAAACAGAAATTTGTAACGATTCCTTATCCATTAACCCCCCATCAATTTGGCTTCATTTCTTAGGCTTAAATTAATTTATGGTTAACCTGCTTTTAGCTTAGTTCTGGCAACCCCGCAATATTGATACTTTTTATTCCATTTGCTTTAGTAGTTCCTTTTCTTGTAGTGTCATGTTTCAAGTTCATTTAATGTTTTAGCATATTTTTAAATGTATATAGTATATTTTTATAAGTTGTGTAATCATCTGTTAATTTTCCTAGAAGTTGTATTTGTGATATCAAGGAATAACCTAAATTATCTATGTTTAAGTTTTTTAAACATCGTTTCTTCCCTGAAGAAGGTTAATGAAGGAATTTAACCGAAACGTTGGAAATAAAATATTAAAGTTTTTAAGATTGATATGCTGAAAGTTATTTTGTATATTTCTTTTTCATAATTATTAAAACAGCATATATAAATAAGTGGAACAAATATTTCGGAATAGTTATTTTAAGATTTTTCAGGTGAAAATAACCAATAAGAGATTATATGAAATCCTCGACACTAGATGGCAGAAACAGCCTGCCAAATTTTGCTGGAAAGCCGCACCCTTCCTTTAGACGCTTTTCAAGTTTTTGCGTTGAACCGAGAGTTGAAGTTAATGGTGAATACGGCCATTTGTACCCTGAAAAAAAGTGTATTTTTAATATCTGTTTATACAGAAAATTACAATTTTTTGTTTTTATTTGTAAAGCTGGCTAATATTTTATTGGCCTTGAAAATATTTAGATTAGATAAATTACTAGGATTTTAGTTTCAATAATCTTTATGAGGATAGCGTAGCGTATAGACGGTAACTCGGACAGTCGCGTGTTTCGACATGAAGTGCCCCAAGAGGGGTTCTTGTGCACCTCAAAGCCCGATATTCCAATTTTTGATTTGTTTTCTTTTAATTAATTAAAATATTAAAATATTAATTTCATAATAGCTGTAAAAATAGCCATTAAAATTTTATCCGTAATTTAATTGTTGCCAAAAAAATTTAGGAGTTAATTTAACGGACGGATGAGTCTCATATCTTCGAAAATTGACCATTGCGCAGCACTAGTGTAACGTAAAACCTAACCAACAATTAACCTGTTCTCTACTTGACAAACTAATTCCAAATAGCCAGTAATACTCGTATTTTACACAAATCTTTATTTAACTCAACCCAACACTTCTATGTTCAACCAGATTTTTCAATCGAAACATCATCACTTAACCCTGGAACCAACTGGTGACCTTTTTCGACTCAACACTTCTAACTCAACTTGACATTGTCACTGAAACTGTCATTAACACTGGGTTCAACTGGTGAACTTCACTTTTCCATCTCAATATTTCTAACTCAACTCGACACTATTACCGAAATCACCAATTCCTAGCACTAGATCCAACTGGTGATCTTTATTTTCCCAACTCAACACACCTCATACCTTACAAAATGTACACTCATTCAATTTTGGTGAATATTGTCCAAACTGTTACTACGATTTATATAGGTATTTACGATTTTCTTGATTGCTTTATTTCAATCTGTTGGATTTATTAAGTGAGGCAATTCTGTATCCGTGTTACGTCATAAAAACCCTCACACGTGGCTACTGTAGGGAGAATGTGACATTATGATTAGGGTAAGTGCACCAGTGATTGACACTTTTAGAGCAATATCTGATGTTTTTAATGTTCTAGTCATCAGAAAATATTTTTAGAAATCTTATGTTAATACATATGGCATGAAAGACATTCAGAACCACATATAAGGTAACGACACTAGTGCTCGTCACCCCTAAAATTTGCACCAGTAGTCGTCACCCTCTTAAAAGAAGTGTTAAAATAACCGTTTTATAACCTGTATGAATTTGAATCTACCCGCACAAGACTCTCCAAAGCCTCCTGCTTCTTATAATATAAAAAGTTCGATTTCAACTATTGGGGAAGTGTAGGGAGAAGCAAAATAAGGGAAGTATACGTTAAATTACAGTTGGATTGAGTCAACCTAAAGCAAATGATTAAGGAAAGAGATATACACTTCTTGATATATTTTGTTGTTTGCTGTATTTGACATTGCTCATAAAGCATTGTATATAATGTTTATGAAATGTAGAATACGATTTATGTGCAACTTTTTAAAATTTCACATAATATAAAGATTTTTAAGGTATGACGACTACTGGTGCATATTTTGCACGTTTTAGAGCGCTTTCACACTTGCCGACACGACACCGATAAATCGTATCCGATTGTCGTTATCCGACATCCGAGCAGGCGAAATACAATGCTATATACTACGTGCTTTCACATCCACCGATTTGAGGACATTTTGTCGTCCCGATAAGCCGATGTCGTTTGGCTGTCGTCGAGCAACCACGCTCCCTATAAGATCGTTCCGACAATTTTCTCTCATTCTCCGCCATGTTGGTTTTTTAAACAACGTGAGAGTTTCTATGTCTTCAGTATTTATTGAAGGAAAGATATTTCAGTGCTGTAAGTGTATATTAAATAAACATGTTGATGGAATTGATTAAAGAAAAAGAAGGATAACTAAAAGATATGTCACTGGAGTTAAATTATGGAAGCAGATTGTCAAGTTTTGAGATGACGAACTCGGAAAGTGAAATTTCTTCGAAAGTGGAAAAGAACAGGTAATAATATTTTTAGGAATTTCTTTGTTGGAGTATAAATTAAAAAAGTGTATAATATAACATGGTATTAATTAAAACTGTAAATTTTATGTGCATTATATACAGTGCTTAATAGATTGTGTGTTACTGACATAAAAAATAACTGCGCTCATTTATTTCCAAATAAAAACATGTGCTGTTTTATAACTTTGATAAACAAATGGAATTTTATTAAATGGTTTAATAAACTCTCTTGTACTCTAATTTTCTAGATAACTATTACATACTATTATTCTAGATACTATATTTATAAATGTTGAACTAAATTAATAGTATCAGGTTTAAAACTAAATTAAGACTCTCATTTTTTGTATATTTGTATCCAGTCTTAATAATGTAGCTGGTTTAATTTTGGGTTAAGTTAAATTTCTGAACAGATTTTCTTCAATTATTACTTTTTTCACGTATATTTTGAAATCTTCGTCCCCTTTTATTTCCCTCAAATAAGTACCTTAATTATTTTGTTTTGTGTGTTGTTATCTTTTGCAGAGATAGAATTATACACCTAGTAATCTATATTTCTTATATATGTAATGTTTTCAAATGTATAAAAATACAAATAATAAATAATTCAAAAATTTGACCATTCAAGCAATTTTTATTGATATCATGCATATTTAAATAATATGATTAATTCAAGAATATGCTTCGTTTTATTTTGTAATTGACCTGATTTTAACACTGCATATAATGCTCACAAAATTTATAGTTTTAATTAATACTCTATTATATTATATACGTTTGATTTATACTCTAATAAAGAAATTTTCAAAAATATTATTACATGTTCTTTTTCACTACTATATAAATTTTATTTTTAAGTTTATCATCTCAAAACTCGAAAATCTCTTCCCTTCATTCATCTCCAATCATTATTAAAAAAAAAAAAAAAAAAAAAAAAAAAACCTTCAGAAAGAGATAGCTTGCATAAAATTTTTAGAAACTTTTTCTATTTAAAAAAACATAACCACACTTTACAAAATTATATATATATATATATATCAGTGTTGTGCAAGTTCACGAAAAAAACGAACTAGTTCAAACTCAAGTTCATCGTGTAAAAAACGAGCTAGTTCGCGCTCAAACTCATGTCTCAAAGAAATGAACGCGTTCAGTTCAAGTTCATTTTTAAAAACGAGCGAAACTCATTAGAAGTTCATTTTTTCGTACTTTTTTTTCCCCCTTTTCTAAATAGATCTTATTCTTTATGAGCACTTTCATAGGTTATTTACATTTTTTAAAATTACCAATTACCATGAACATTCTTAATTTATTGCTTAATTAAACTTATAACTCTTAATGATAACTTATTAATTTAATTGTAAGTAAAAATTTATTTAATGGACACTTCTGAACAGTGGACCCATTGTTTTTGTTTGGTTTTTTATTCTCAAATTTCCAATACGTTTGTTTATACGCATAGGAGACAAATTACATCAATTAGAGGTTCCTTTGTTTTGAAGTATATATATATATATGTATATATATACTAGCAGGCAACGCCCGCTTCGCTGGTCCCTATTTTAAAATGAATCACTATAATTACTGAATTCTCAAAATTGCATTAATTTTTATCAAGTGAAAGAAAAAGAGAAACGAAATCCGATTAGGAAAAATGTCGCACCGGATTCTCACTGCCTTTGGAAAAATTACCAAAATTCTCTAACTCTTATTTCTATTATTTTCCCCCTTCGCCCCCCCCCCCGTCTATCCTAATAATTTTACAAATTCGAAAATATCCGCAATCGATTTGTAAGTATCAAAAACCTCTATGCACCGGTTTTGAACAATCTATCTCTATTTTTATTTTTTTGCCCCTCCGCTCTCCCCATTCCCGCCCCTCCCAATAATTTTAAAAATTCGAAAATATCCGCAATCGATTTGTAAGTATCAAAAACCTCTATGCACCGGTTTTGAACAATCTATCTCTATTTTTATTTTTTTGCCCCTCCGCTCTCCCCATTCCCGCCCCTCCCAATAATTTTAAAAATTCGAAAATATCCGCAATCGATTTGTAGGTATCGAAAACCTCTATGTACATATTTTGAATGATCTAACTCTATTTCATTTTTTTGCCCCTCCGCCCCCTCCTTCCTGGCCCTCCTAATAACTTTACACTTTCGAAAATATCCCCATTCGACTTGCAGGCCTATAAAACCTATCTGTAGCAATTTTGAACGGCCTAACTGTATTTCTATTTGTTTTTGCCCATAGCTCCCCCTTACCGCCCCACACCCTTCCCACCCCTCCCAATAATTTTTCAAATTCGAAAATATCCGCAATCGATTTGTAAGTATCAAAAACCTCTATATACCAATTTCGAACGATCTAACTCTATTTTTATTTTTTTGCCCCCCCCCCTCTCCCCCCCCCTCTTCCCGGCCCTCCTAATAACATTACACTTTCGAAAATATCCCCATTCAACTTGCAGACCTCTAGAACCTATCTGTACCAATTTTGAACGCCCTCACTGTATTTCTATTTGTTTTTGCCCCATAGCCCCCCCTTACAGCCCAACTCCCCCTTCCTGCCCCTCCTAATAATTTTACAAATTCGAAAATATCCGCAATCGATTTGTAAGCATCGAAAACCTCTACATACCAATTTTGAACGCTCTAACTCTATTTTTACTTTTTGCCCCCCTCTCCCCTCCCCCTTTCCCCGCCCTCCTAATAACTTTACACTTTCGAAAATATCCCCATTCGACTTGCAGGCCTCTGAAACCTATCTGTACCAATTTTGAACGGCCTAACTGTATTTCTATTTGTTTTTGCCCATAGTCAGCCCTTACCGCCCCTCTTCCCGCCCCTCCTAATAATTTTGCAAATTCGAAAATATCCGCAATCGATTTGTAGGTATCGAAAACCTCTATATACCAATTTTGAACGATCTATTTTTATTTTTTGCCCCCTCTCCCCTCCCCCCTTCCTGCCCTCCTAATAACTTTACACAATCGAAAATATCCTCATTCGACTTGCAGGCCTCTAAAACCTAACTGTATGAATTTTGAACGCCCTAACTGTATTTCTATTTGTTTTTGCCCCTTAGCCCCTCCTCCCTGCTGCCCCACCTGGGAGCTGAATTTCTAAAATTCCAGAAATTGGTTTTTAGATATTTGCATTAGCTATATTTTTGGGCAAAAATTTCATGTATATCTATTTTTTTGTTTGAGATATATAGGATTATGCGAAATCACGTTTTACGCATGTGAAATCACGTTTTGCCCCCCCCCCCCGCCCCCCTTGGGGACCGAATTTGGAAAATTCCAGAAATTGGTTTTTAGACATTTGTATTAGCTATATTTTAAAGCAAAAATTTTACGGATATCTGTTTTTTTGTTTGAGATATGAAGGATTTTGTGAAATCACATTTTGCCCCCCCTCCCCCCCTTGGGGGGCGAATTTTGTAAAATCGCTTCTTAGTGGATTCCTACGTCATAGAAAGAACATTGTCACGAAATTTCATGCTTCTAGGTCCAGGGGTTTGGTCTGGGCGATGATAGATCACCCCCTCACTCAGTCAGGAAGTGTTCTTATATATATATATATATATATATATATATATATATTAAATAGTGTAATGGTTTGACTTAATTAATCTTTATTTAATTGCACCACAGCCAATGTCGGCTTTGAGTTCTTGGATAAATCATTAGAAAATTTCGCTTGCTATTTTGTGTACTATAAAGGAAAAGACATGTATTTTATGTAAAGTGTGCAAAAATAAAATAAAATAAAATTTCAAAATCAAGTAGGTTTTGGCATTTTTTCATTTGGGGTCCGCCACTTGACGATTTATCATATATCATCCACGATCCCTAAGACAAACCACTAAATTGTGTTCAAAATATTTAGCCAATTCAAAAGGAAACTCAAAATATAATTAAAATGTTAATAATAAATTTAAATAATATATAATTTAATATTAAATAACTTATTAAATAGAAAATGACTGTTAAATTCACAAAGGGTGCATAAATTGCCCATGGGAAGAAAAATATCAAAGTGTTTATTCGTCTGTTTATACGAGCGTAAAATAAGAAAGTACAGCTTTTTTTTTCTTCTTTCTTAACTTGGTCTTTACATTCAAAAAATTCCCAATCGTTAAAAAAAATAATAAAAATAAATAATAGTAATAATCTAAAAGGATTTTGCAAGTTTTTAACATTTTATTTGAAACCACAAAATGAAAAAACTAATGCTATTTTAAAGCTAGTTCGACTTTTTAGTTCCCCATCATACTATAGGTATGGGGAACTTAGGTAATCGTGAAAATTTTTTAGTTCCCCATCGTACTATAGGTATGGGGAACTTAGGTAATCGTGAAAATTTTCGACCTCGGTCTTTTGACTTTTTTACACGTTTTCAGGTGTGGGGAATCCGAAAATGACAAAATTTGTATGGTGTCTGTCTGTAGGGTGCCTGTTAGTGTGTTAGTGTGCCAGTCCGTTAGTGTGTTAATCCGTTAGTTTGTTAGTCTGTTAACACGGTATCTCACGAACAAGTGATCGCAGAGAGGTCAGATCAGTTTTAAAATATTACTTTCGACATTGGCAAGAACCCTATTCATTTGCAACATTCGAATTTAAAAATTTCGTAAGTTATTAGAAATTTACGATCTTCTTAACATGGGAGAATAGGACAAAAATTCACTTAAACGTGCATTTAATGGAAACTTTACTTTAAAAATGTCAGACCATTTTAAAATATCACTTTTGATGCCAAAGTGAACAACAGTAACTATAAATATGCTATTTTGAAAATTTCGCAAGTTATTGGAAATTTTCGAATTTCTTAACATGGCAGTATAGGGCAAAATTTCACATAAACGTCAATTTTGAGAGATATTTTCATCGTAAAGATGTCAGACTACTTTTGAAATATTATTTAGGACACTGGCATGAATATTAATGACTATGAATTTTCCAATATAAAGATTTCGTAAGTTATTGGAAATTTATGAATTTCTTAACATGGCAGAATAGAACGAAATTTCACATAAACGTCAATCTTGAGGGATATTTTCATCGTAAAGATGTCAAACCACTTTCGAAATATTATTTAGGATACTGGCATGAATATCATAGACTATGATTTTTCCAATTAAAAAAATTCGTAAGTTATTTGGAATTTACCATTTACTTAAAATGTCAGAATAAGGCAAAATTGAGCATAAACTTCCATTTTGAGGATCCTAAATACATTAGACAACTTCGAAATTACGTTTATGATATTTGTTTGAACATGATTGAATACAAATATTCTACTAGGAAAATTTCGTAAATTATTCGTAATTTACGATTTTATCAACATAGCGAAATTGTAATTTTTTCATATGAATATGAATTTTGAGGATTATTGCATTGGTAATAGTAGCATGAAAACTAAACAACGGAATTGACCCCGATAAAATAAATTAATAGATTAGAATAAGATAAATATATCGAAGTGAACGGTGGATAGCCTATTTGGCGGGGATTTTATTCTGTCACTGTATCAAGCTTTGGTCAAATTCATTTCTTTTAACATGATTATAATATGTCTTGCACTAGAAATTTCTGAGAACAGAAATATGATGGGGAACTGAGCAGAGTTCACCTATGCTAACTAGTTTATGAGGAGAAAAATCTCTGTAATACACTTTTTATTTATGCTTATTTTATTCATTTATTTGAATAACAATATTTATTCATTATTATTATTAAGTCTTAAATATCTGCAAACAAAAGGATATATTTTTCAAGCAATGCATTTTATTTTAACCTAATACGTATGTTTTGTTTATACATAAGACACTTGTTCAAGTACCGACAAAAGATTACACACAACACTTCTTTTGGATAGAAAAGGGAAAGGGCAAAGCAATTTTTATTGCCTCTCAAAGCAACAACGATAAATCAATTCAGAGAAGACTACAGATAGGATTGTAGACCTATTCAATATTATTCACTGCTCCCTCCCCCACCTCCACCTACTCAGTTTTCTCATTCTCTCACAACCTACTAGGATATCAATATGCTGATGATACTGAACGGGCGTAGAACGATTCTGTTCGCGCCTGGACCCATCCAATTTAAAAAGACCCAAAAAGACCCTGCTGTTTGTTTATCATAGGCGAAAATCAAATGTATTGCTCTTTGTCAAATGGCGTCACTTGTAGGGGTATTCGAAATACAGAGGATTCAGATATTTTTCCCAGGGCTACTGACTTCTTCCTCCACATAATTCTAAGAATGTGCCATTTAACGAATGTGGTCAGATGACTCGCAAATAAAAGAGAAAAAGAAATCTTGACTGACTCCACTTTGAGGTTATAAAAACAGACCATATCCTTTGTATTTCCTCTACCAGCTCAGTTTTCCTTCATTACAAGGCACTTTTAAGAAACTTAATTTACAAGCTGATCTATCACATAGATATTTGAATCATTTTTCAGTTTCTAAAAAAATAAAATAATTTTCAATCATAGTCACAGTAAGAAAATGTGTGCAAAAAATTAAGATTTGGCTTGTTTTGAACCAAAAGCTTACCCGAGATATGAAGACTCCCTTATAGAGTTTGATCATTATTTGATGTTTCTCCTATTCGAATGAACTGGAGAATCAGAAGAATTTATAAATTATACTATATAGTAAAAAGAATATCTGTTCAATAAGAATCTTCACCATATGAGATGTTCGAGAAAGGAGCATACTTTACTTCAATAATTTAAATATCTTTAATGCGCCTATATTTCTTATTCAATCATATTTGTATAAAACAATGTATTAAACATGTTCTCAATTCGACTGGACTCCTTAAAAATTAATCCGACCCACAGAAAATAAATAAATAAATAAATAAAATAAAAAAAGTTAAATAAACCGCAAGCACAAGAAAAAATATCTTATTTTCTATATTATATAGTATATTTGCACGATCACAATGTAAGTTGGCAAAAATAAAACATGATTTTCTTGGTCAAGTCTAACGCATATTAGACTAAAATTTACGCATACACATAAAAAAAAAAAAAAAAAAAAATCTGACAGAGGCTAGTGTTGCCAGATTTGAGCACTTTTTTTTTTTTTTTTTTTAATTCAATATCCACTACTAAATTTTAACATTTGCGTAATTACTTCAAAGATTAATTGTTTATCATGTATATCAAATATCACTTCTAAAAATTATTCGTGAATATTAATTAAATACCCAAGTCTGGCTACACTGGCAGCAGCCTTGGGCTATGGGAATTTGGTCCACATTTAATCTAAAATAAGTAAAATCCATTAAAAAATACACAGATTTTTTTTTTTTTTCAACGTGTTCCAATTCCGTAATTTAAGAATAATATCGAGTTAAGTACTGAAAAACACATATTTTGTAACCTTTGTTTTGCTTATATATGTAAATAGTTTTTATTGTTTATATATTCTTATATCTGTTTTAACATTTTTAATCTCTGAAGGTGATCTTAACGTAATTTAAAAATGTGAGTTTCTTCTATTATCTTAGGGTGGAGTTGCCCCTACACTTCAACCGGGGGGGGGGGTCTGCCCCTCCTTGCCCTGTGGTTCCGCCGTTATTGTGATATCATTCAATTGCTTTTGATGAAGGTCGGTCATTTTTTTTAGTAAAAACTGATGACTTTATATTAAAAATACTGCATATATGTTATACTTTTTAAAAAGAGCTCTAAAAACTGTTCATCTTTTGTGGGGACACTATAGACATCAAGTTATTAGATTTACAGATATTACGTTGCAAAGTTTCACAACGCGATATCATTCGACTGCTTTTATCTTAAAATAAGAGTTTAATATTAAAAAGAAAACAGTCTAATATTAAAGATTAATGAATATATATATATATTTAAATTATCAGTTTTGAAATTCTAACAGATGCAATTTTTAAATTACAGCTTACTTATTCTTACTTACATAATCCATTAAATTTGTAAGCAGTTTTTGATTCATTCACATAAGACCATAGAGCATTGTTGAGAAATGAGTGCAAAACGGAAGAAATCTATTATTTAATTGCTAATACGATATTTTGACCTTAAAAGGAATTTTTAATTATGTTACAAAGTCCAAAATGAGATATAAAAAATAAATGCTAATTAAATTCTTTGAAAATTCATTTAAATTTAGTGACCAGCGAAACGGGAGTAATCTGCTGGTTAGTAATATTTAAAAAACAACAACAAAAAAAAATCAGTAATAGGCTGTTTAAAAAAATATTTAATTTCCACATTCCCTCTCCTCTTCCCGCCCTTGAACTGTACATCATTTATTATAAAGATTTATATTTTTAATAAAGATTAAGTTATATTTATACAAAGTTCCAGAGAAATAGTTAACATGGTGATTAAAAAAAAAAAAAAAAAAAAAAAAAAAACATTTCGCCCCTCTGCCCCCTGCAAGATATGCGTAACACTTTTTATAATTTTTCTTGAGCAGGAGGTGATATTTACACAAAGTTTTGTTTCAATCTATAATAGAGTGGTTTAAAAAAATCCTTTTTTGCATTTACTCAAACCCTTTGCCCCCTGATCTAAATACAAAAAAAATTCACAACACTTATACAATTTACACTAAATACAATACTTACTGTGATTTTCGTAAAGACTAAGTGATGGTAATACAGAATATCGTTAAAATCGGTAACAAGGTGACATAAAAAAAAATTATTTCCCTCTGACACCCCCCTTCAGCCCCCGAAGTATGTGTGACACTGTATTTTTGTTACAAACAGCAAGTGACTATTAGACAAAAATTCATTAAAAACAGTGAGAAGGGGATTATTATTATTATTATTATTAGGGGATTATTATTCTCTTTCAATCTGACCCCCCCCCTTCCCCCCAGGTGTATACTAAGAGAAAGTGGTACCAATTTAATTGATCGAAATTTCTAAAATTGTATCAGGAAAATCATTCTTTAAATTCATTATTTGATGTTTATTGTCTTCGCAATTTGCAAATTGCAAAAATACACTTTTTTCCGGGGTCTCTTTTTTGTGATGCCCTTTTTACCAGCGCCTTTTTTTTTTCCAAGTGCCCTTTTTCCCGGGATCCATTTTGCACAGTTATTCTCTTTTCTGCCTTTTTCTTCTTTTGGGTTCCTTTTTATATTTCAGATAGAAATATTTAATTTTTAATATGAGCGTGAGTTTAATTTGCTTTTTCACGCTCAAGTTCGTGAAAAAAACGAGTTTCGCTCAACTCAAGTTCATAATTTAAAAAATGAGCGAAGTTCAACTCAAAACTCAAAATTTTTGAGCTACGCTCATGAACGCGTTCAAATGAACGCGTTCGTGCACAACACTGATATATATATATATATACACATATATAAAATAAAATAGGGTTACCACATGTAAATTATATTTTTATCCTTTGGTTTGTCATAAAAATAATAAAGTCACTTCTTGTACTATTTTTGACAGTTTTAATTTGTTATCCATTGAAGCTCTTCTAAAAAATATATAAACATACATGAAAGGATGAAGTAACTAAAAATGTTAATTTCTTATTACTGATCAATATTTATGAGCAATGATTTACAAGTAAACTCCTTCCAAATATTTTTAATGAGGGGGGGGGGGGGGGTTGATTTTTCACCAGTTATAATTTTACAGCTTCTTCTTATTATTATTCACAAAAGTAATAAAATGATTGAATACTAATTAAAGTGTTATCCATTGAAAGGTTTTGAAAACACAGCTGATAAATGTTTACTCGTACCTCCTCTAAGGAATCTCTAATTATGGGATACTACTAATAAAAAAGGGCAATTTTTTAAAATATTAAAATTTCCATATCTAAGGAAAATTCTTCTATTATCTGAAGAAGAAAGTTTTAGAAACTTTTCCAGTTTTAAAAAAGCTAGTCATTTTTTAAAGAAATCAGATTTGAGATAACGAATGAAGCAGATTTATATTAATCTCTTTGATGGTTGTCACTTAAACAATAGGAGGGGGGGGGGAGATAAAGGTTATTAAATTGCTAAAAGTATGAGATCATTTGTGAGAATTGTAAGTATAATAGACATTGGGCATAAATCTACTGTAATTCAAATTTGCAGTGAAATACAAGAAAAGGGGGGGGGGGGTTACAAGTAAATGCAAGATTTATCTGAAAATGAGAATTTACAATTTTCAAAAGAGGTGCAATTTTGCAATTTTAATTGATTCTTCTTTTTTTTTTTTTTTTTTTTTTTTTTTTTTTTTTTTAAGTTTTGTTAGCTGTTTTTAGTATTTTACCCATTTTATCAATGCTACATTAAAAGTTTATTTGGAAATCATTACTTTAGGGAAGAAAAGAAAAAAGATTGAAAGAGAGAGAGAGAGAGATAAAAAAGATTTTTACCAACTGTTTGTTTCAAATAAAATAAGTTTTTCTAAAGTTGTTATTCTATAACATGTCTCTATTGTTGGTAAGCATACTTAAAAGTACTTAAATTATTATATAAATTGCCAATGTAGCAGAGTTTGTTGTGAATTTTATATTGATAAATTGTAATATAATATCAAATACACTTTTTAAGGCACTAAATATCATGTAAAAACGATTGATTAATAACAATTAAGCTTATTAAGAAATGCAACATCTGAATAAGATACACCTCTATATAAAGGTGAAGTACCTGGTCCCAAAGCTGTCCCTAATTTAGAGGAAAGTGTGTATACAAAGCTTTATCAGAATTATAAGAAACAACTAGAAAAAAAAATTAAAAAGAAAAAATATTTTCACCTAGTCTTCATCCTATTTTCCAAAAATCGCTTGTATAAATAAAACAAAGCGTGATTTTAAAAATGTAATTCAATTGTATTTATATATATATATATATATATGTATATGTATAAGAAAAAATCTTGTTGAGACATACAGTTCCCCCCCCCCCTTCTTAAGGTTATTTAACATAAAGGAGCAATGCTTCTTAAAAAAAAAAAAAAAAAAAAAAAAAAAAAAAGGATTTAATAAATAAATTAACTAATAAATAAATAATAATTTTTTAACAATATGAAAATGTGTAAATTTTTTTCTAATTAATTTATTTAATAAATATATTTTGTATTTAGAAAAGAAAAGTTGTATTCCTATAATTCAAATGCACCAAGTGTCACATTGTTTTGAAATTATAACTTGATTAAGTTGATAAAATTGCGTGAATTTATATCATTTTTGGGGTCTGATATCTCATTTATTAAACATTTTAATGAATTTAAATTAAAAAAATCTGATGTGGGCACCACATGACTTCCTTATACACTTTTAGAAATATACATAATGTTAAAAAACATTGTCACTGGACCCGAAACAGTTGGCTAAAAATATTTTTAAAAAATGCATGCATATGTAAAAAAAAAATAAAATAAATAAATAAAATTGTGCCTTGAGGGGACTGATGTCAAAGTTGTGCCTTGGGGGGGGACCATGTCAAAGTTGTGCCTTGGGGGGGGACTCATGTCAAAATTGTGCCTTGGGGGGACTCATATCAAAGTTGTACCTTGGGGGGGAGTCATGTCAAAGTTGGGCCTTGGGGAGACTCATGTCAAAGTTGTGCCTGGGGGGGACTCATATCAAAGTTGTGCCTTTGGGGGAACTCATGTCAAAGTTGTGCCTTGGGGGGACTCATGTCAAAGTTGTGCTTTGGGGGGGAATCATGTCAAAGTTGTGCCTTGGGGGGACTCATGTCAAAGTTGTGCCTTGGGGAGGGGAATCATGTCAAAGTTGTGCCTTGGGGGGGAACTCATTTCAAAGTTGTGCCTTGGGGGGAACTCATGTCAAAGTTTTGCCTTGGGGGGACTCATGTCAAAGTTGTGCCCTGGGGAGGGGACTCATGTCAAAGTTGTGCCTTGGGGGGGACTCACGTCAAAGTTGTACCTTGGGGAGGGGACTCATGTCAAAGTTGTGCCTTGGAGGGACTCATGTCAAAGTTGTGCCTTGGAGGGAACTCATGTCAAAGTTGTGCCTTGGGGGACTCATGTCAAAGTTGTACCTTGGGGGGGACTCATGTCAAAGTTGGGCCTGGGGGGAACTCATGTCAAAGTTGTGCCTTGGGGGGCGACTCATGTCAAAGTTGTGCCTTGGGGGACTCATGTCAAAGTTGTACCTTGGGGGGGACTCATGTCAAAGTTGGGCCTGGGGGGAACTCATGTCAAAGTTGTGCCTTGGGGGGCGACTCATGTCAAAGTTGTGCCTTGGAGGGGACTCATGTCATAGTTGTGCCTTGGGGGAGACTCATGTCATAGTTGTGCCTTGGGGGGACTCATGTCAATGTCATTTTGAAATCGATTGCAAGATTTTTACAGGTAACGCCGCCGAAGGAAGCAGGGACCCTAAACAGTTGGCTAAAAGTATTAAAAAAACGCATTTTCACCGTGTTCTGATCTAGTCTGAAAGTTTCAAATGTCTAGCTAGTCGAGAAGTTAGTTAAATAAATTTTCTGTTAAATCACATAAACGCTGCTGAAAGCAGCGGGTATTAGGAACAGTTGGCTAAAAATATTTTAAAAAATGCATTGTCAATGTGTTCTGAAAGTTTCTGAAAGTTTCAAATGTCTAGCTAGTCGGGAAGTCAGTTAAATTGCAAGATTTGTCCAAACTGTTTTTGAGTTATTACCGTTTTTTGATACATTTTGGCCATTATGAACATAATTTTCCTAAATATCTCCAAAACGGAAAATCATGCAAAGTCCAAAAAGGGAGGTGCACAACTAGATGTTATAACAAACCTATGTACCAATTCGCAACTTTCTACGTCCAACCGTTTTTGAGTTATGCGACATACACACACACACACATACATACAGACGTCACGAAAAATCGTGTAAAATCCCTTATATCTTTAAAAAGAGAGCTCGTGTTGAGACGATACTTGCAGGTGTGGAACTAGACATCATGACAGTCACACGTATAAATTGGCAACATTCAGCGATCATTCGTTTTCGAGCAATGTGAAATACAAAATCCATTTCGCAAATCGGGATTACTATACTTCCTTATACTTTGTATAAGGAAGTAAAAAGAAAGAAAAAGAAAAAAGATAAAGTAAAATATTATTTTTCTGATGTCTTTAATATATTCGTCTTATTATATAAATCTGATAATTATTTTTGATTAAAAACATAAATTATCAGTAAAAGTTCCTTCACTAATGTAAAAATAATTAAAATATTTCGCAGGATCTCTTGTAGTTTTCCGAAAGGTATCTAAAATAATCCTCCACGTATCTTGATTTTATATCATGCATACAGCCAGTGAATTCCCTCCACCACCCCTTTTATTTACTTATTATTTTTTTTTTTATGGCGATGCGATATGATAAATATGACAACCGCAATTTGATATACGGAGGAGCTATATTTGAATGCGTGCTAGCACAGGTCAATCTCGGAATGGAATGAAAAGAAAAGTTCCCGTATTGTAGGACCGATATCGGTGTAGTGTAAAAGCAGTGTACTATCCGACACGATATTGTTCCAATCGTTGCATTATTTATCAGCCGATTTAGTCGCTGTCGTGTCGGTCAGTGTGAAAGCGCTCTTACCAGTGCTCGTCACCCCTGACGAACACTGGTATTTAAACATTTTTAATAACCGGGTTACTTTTTTGATTAAAAATACAATATTTTCGTTTAGAATTATAATGGTATAAGTTTTACTTTAATTGGACTATCAGCACCAGTTGTCGTCAGGGGTATTCGTAAATGTAAACAAATGTATTTTAACCTCAAGAACGTGAACTTTATTGCATTTGTAACTTTTGTATAGCTTGTTTAAATAAAGTCAGTCATGGTACCTTTAATTCACTATGGCTGACTTTAAACCACCTAAAAATTTTCATTGTATTTTGCTGGAAAAATTAAACAATGGCACATAAACATATTTTGTTATAAAGAGCTTTTTCTAGTTTTCTGCTATATATTTTAGAAAAACAGACATGATTACTCTATACATCTGCCTAATGTTTTTAAATTTTTATGATGTCATGATTTTGCGAAGATGTATTTAAGTGATGTTTTAAAGTTGTTTCGTACTAATTAGTTACAAACTATAAGTACCATTTAAGTACTTTTTTATGCATTTTGTATAAGTTTTTTATTGACCGTGATAATTTAATTTTAATTTATAAAAATTACAAAATTTATAAAATACAAAGGCTTAATTTCATAATTAACATGACTGTGAGTCAGTTCAAAATTATGTTAAGGCATTTTTGTGAATAAAAATTTATATAGAAAATATTAAATATTAAAAACATTTCTTAAGCAAGTTTTCTATTTATACATTATATATATTTATACATTCTATTTATACATTATATTGATTATGTAAGATAAACAAATAGTTAGAATGTTGATCAAAATTACCCTGTTGACTGTTGTTCTTAAATAATTAAAATTTTAAGATACAGATCCATAATATTGATAACATTAGCTTGATACTAGCAAGCTTTGCCCCCTTCGCTGGTCTCTATATTTAAATAAAATATGAAAAAATTCATATCATAACATTAGCTTGATACTAGCAAGCTTTGCCCCTTTCGCTGGTCACTATATTTAAATAAAATATGAAAAAATTCATATCTGTATTAAAAAAAAAAAAAAAAAAAAAAAAACTTTGAAATTAGTCGAAACCGCAGTTAATGTTCCTGCAGCCTTCTGTAATAGCTTTCCGTCCCGCAATATGATGATTGGCTTCTACTGCATTCGGCATAGACTTAATCGCTTTTATTCCGCCCCCCCCCCCACACACACACACTTCTCCCACGGGTAAATCTAGAATTTTAACGAAATATCATCAAATTACATATTGCGTACTTTAAACCGATACCCACACATCAAAACTCGCCTTTCTAAATTAATTTGGAGTAGAGCTAAAGTTAAAAACGTGTTTTTTGTCCGCCCGCCCGAGGGAAAAGGGGAGGGGTAATTTTGCAAAATCGCCTTATAATGCGTGTTGGGTACAAACAAACAACCAACGCATACAAAAAAAAATCCCCCCCCCTCCTAAAATAATTTGCAGCAGAGTTAAGATTTAAAAAAAAAAAATTTGCCACCCGCACATAGACGAAAGATTTTCGCAAAATCTCCTTATACTAGGAGTTCGATACATATGACCAACTCACACATCAAAAATCACCTTTGTATGATAATTTAGAGCAGAGTTATGCACAGAAATATGTTTTTGCTCCCCTTCCTCAAAATTTGGTCGTCAAGAATTACACAAAATCCCTTTACAATATGCTTGGGTACGCATAACCAATCAACGCATCAAAAAAGTGCTTCCCTGATATAATTTGAAGCAGAATTACTCTTGAAAACGTGTTTTTTGCACCCACCCTACACTTAATGAGAAGGAAAAGCGAAAGATTGCGCAAAATTCCTTTATAGCGTGTATCAAGTATGCATAATAAACCCATACGTTAAAAAAAAATGCAAGTTAAAAAGAACTTTTGTTTTTACCATGTTTTTAAATATTCTGTTGAACCATATAAATAAATGCTATTAAAGGCAGCGAGAACCCGAAACAATTGGCTAAAAGTATTTTATAAATGCATTTTTACTGTGTTCTGAGCGATACTGAAAATTTTAAAAGTCTAACTAGTCGGGAAGATTGATGATCGTGATGAGTACATGATTGCTGAACCATATAAACGCTGCCGAAGGCAGCGAGTACCCGAAACAATTGGCTAAAAGTATTGAATATGCATTGTAATCGTGTTTTGAGCTATTCTAAGATTTTCAAATGCCTAGCTAGCCGGGAAGTTAGTTAAATTAATTTTCTATTGAATCATATAAACGCTACCGAATTCAGCGGGGAACCAAAACAGTTGGCTAAAAGTATTTAAAAATTCATTGTCACCGTGTACTGGGCTATTTTGAAAGTTTCAATAGGTAGTCGGGAAGTTAATTAAAAATCAATTGCAAGATTTGTACTGAACAAACAAACAAGAATACGAGTTAATAAAAACATGGTAAAATCAATCTTACTGCGATAATTTGGAGCAAAGTCACGCTTAGAAACGAGTTTATTACCCCCTCCCCTGCTACTTACCCTTTGCTTTAAGTAAAGATATTTTTGAGAACGAATAAAAGTTTGAGAACTTTTCTTAAAAGCAAACAATTTTCAAATTATTTTACATATGAATATGTTTTATTCGCAATATTTTGAATTTCACCGTTTAATGTTTTGTGTTTTAAACCCTAAGAACGGATTTAGGTTCTAAATATGTGCCAAAGGTATTTAGCTTCATTAAATTTTGTAAAAGCGCAATTAAAATCAAACTATTCAGTAAATTGTTGCGTTTTATTTAGATGACAGCCGCTGGTGCAAACACCTGACGAGTACTGGTGAAACGCATTTTTCAAGTGACGAGCACTGGTGCATTTTTATAGGTTTAATTTATATATATATATATATATATAAATGGCTTAACGTGTTGAAAAATTGAAAGTGTCTAACAACAACTAGAAGATTCAGTGTATAAAATAGACCAAAGTATAATATTGATACATAAATACCACAAATACCACGCGAAAAAAAGCAAACATTTAAAAAATAAGGCCTTAAGAGTGACGAGCACTGGTGTCGTTGCCTTATGTTAAAATATATACATTTGATAACAATTATTTTTTTTATGAATATTTATTTGACACCCACTCAATGTTCCAGTAATTGACACTGCCAGTTTTTCATTTTATCAGTAATTGGCACCCTATGCTCCAGTGTTTGACACTGCTAGTTATTCATTTTACCAGTTATTAGCACCCTATGCTCCAGTGTTTGACATATAATGTTAAAATTCTTATATGTAAAATATATGATTTTATTATTTTTATTATTTATTAATTATTTCTGGATAGATGCCAATTACAGGAGTATATGCCAATCACTGGAGCACCTACCCTATGTCGAATTTATTGAGGCAATTTTATATACGTGTTACGTCATAAAAACCCTCACACGTGACTACTGTAGGGTAAATGAAACATTATGATTACATCTGTGTTGTATCAGGAAATTTTGCATTCAATAGGATAATTACTTCCATTACCCTACTACCGTAGGTAATGGAAGTATTGTATTCGGTCTGAAAATTCGATATCGGGTTTTCACCTGATTTACACGTTTTAAGGTCCCCTGAGTCCAAAAAAGTGGTTTTTGGCAATTGGTCATTGTGTATGTATGTGTGTGTGTGTGTATGTATGTATGTATGTGGAGAATCTTCTGGCTATTATAGCTCAGAAACTAATAAAGATAGATCTACGAAACTTTAGAATTGAAATACGTCTGGTGTACAGATGAAATTTCCAAATTTTGGTGAAAATTTAAAAACCGGAAGTGGGACATCGGAAACCGGAAGTGGGGCCGTAAGTCCGTATCTCAAAAACGGCTCTAACGATTTTCTTCAGACTTGCTATATAAACACTCTATTAGATGTCCTTTCGAATGATATAGTTGGTTAGTTCAGGAAAATTGATAGGCGGCCTGTATAAATAGCTAAATTTCAGGCCTCTCAAAGGCGTTCCTTTAAAAACGGTTGTACGGATTTTTTTCAAACTCGCCATTTTAACTCACCTTTAAATATGCTTTTGTATGTAATTATTGTTTTCCTGTCAATAATTGAGTTTAACCGGAAGTGGGACATCGGAATCCGGAAGTGGGACCGTAAGTCCGTATCTCAAAAACGGCTCTAACGATTTTCTTCAAACTTGCTATATACTCTATTAGATGTCCTTTCGAATGATATAGTTGGTTATTTCAGGAAAATTGATAGGCGTCCTGTATAAATAGCTCAAGTTCAGGCCTTGCAAAGGCGTTCCTTTAAAAACGGTTGTACGGATTTTTTTTCAAACTCGCCATTTTAACTCACTTTTAAATATGCTTTTGTATGTAATTATTTTTTTCCGGTCAATAATTGATTTTTTGTAAAAGTTGGTATCTCAAAAACGGCTCTAACGATTTTCTCTTTAGGTCACTTTTATGTTTTCTGATCACATTATCTCTCAAAAATGCATATAATACATGTAATAGCGGGTAATGGAAGTCGTGTGGTTGTTTCACACCAGATTTTTTTTGTATTCTTTTGGGGGAAATTCACAGGGAAAAAGAGAACCAGAAATCACATGTTGGGGGTCATTTACCTCGAACTTCCCCTCTCTCCCGAAGAAAGGGGTAAAATAAAACGGATATTGTCCATTCAAATTTGTTTTGCTGATTCCTTACTGAACAAGGATGTTCCTTTCTATGATATTTTGTTGAACCATATAGGTGTTTCTCTAACGTTTCTAGAGAGTGATTTCTAACAGTTAGAATAAACCAAAATAATATGCAATCGTTACAATACTCAGAAGAAAAAGATCGCACAAAATCTTGACATTTTTATGGTGAAACATCACTAATTTTACACAATACTTATTCACATCTTGACGTCGATCTTATAGAAGTAATATTTATGTCATTTCTTATAGATAAAAAACAGACTTTTTAATCAAGTTTCTATTTAAACAATTTCACGATTTTTTTTAATGAGTTACTGTCATTGTATTGCATTTTTTTATTGGCATTTTGATTCTTTAATTAATTTAATATTTCTTAATTCCAAAAAAATAATAATAGTGTGTTATTATATTAAATATCACATATTAAATATTACAGATCATATTTATATAAAATAGTACTATCCTCAAATATATATATACTAGCAGACCCGGCCACGCGTTGCTGTGACTAAGTTATACGTTGAATTATACGGCTGTAAACTATTTAGTACAGTCAAATTATTATTTACGAACAAAGACGAAAACGTTGTAGCCGATGTAAAACCCCACAGGGTTGAGATTTGAAACTTAGGTCAAAATTTGGAAGCGATTGATAAAAATTTTCGCAGTGTTGATATTAAGCACAAATTAATTTTATTGTAGGGTCCTATAAATTTTAATGGAGAAGTGATATATATTATTTCTAATGCTACTTTGGATAAAATTGCTAAAATGACTAATATATAAATTAAATTCTAGTAAAATTCTATTAAAATAAAAGTATAAAAGAAACAGACGATTTTAAAATCAATTTTTATGGAGGAGTGAAATGTAATATATGCTATAATGGATAATTTTACTATAAAATGACCTCATCATTTTAAATATTTTAAAGAGGGCAACAGCTGTAGTTATAAAAAGGAAAACAATAAGGCTAAACCAGAAAAATAAGTAAATTTGATAAATATTTTAAAACTTTAAAATTGGAAATCTTTTGAAATATTGGACAATTAAAGTAAATACATGTATCATTTTAAATAGAAAAAGATTTTGGAAAAGTTTAGTGTATTTTAACGAAGGGCTGAGAAGTTTTTGAGTATGTTAAAATTTTAATAGTAAATTCAAGTTAATAAAGATGGGAAACATTGAGGATTAAGATAAGAATAATTATAAGATAAAAAAAAAAAAAAAAACTTTTTATATACCATGCTTTTAAATTTTAATATACTAATAATATACTAATTAAAAGGAAAATGATAAATATTCTATCATAGTTTGAAGTCAAATTTGTTTTCAAATGTCTAAATAAAATATCTGATGTAAGATACTAATATTTTGCAGCGGAATAGATTTCATTTCTGTCATCCTTGGCGAAAAAAAAAGAATATCGCCAAATTATCTGGCGAAAATATTTAATTCCTTTCAAAAATCATGGTTATTTTAACAACTTATATTAAAAAAGTACTGAATAATATGAAACAATATTTCGTACAATACATATTACATGTCATACATACGTACAATGAATAATACATATTACATTTCGTACAATGCATACATCTGGCATGTATATTTTCGTGTTACGCTTTTGATCGCCAAATAATAATAATAATAATAAAAAAAGCCAAGGGCGACTGAGTTTTGAAATTTAAAATTATAATTTTGTCAATTTGACAGCAAAATAATTCAATCTAACACCCGCGATAACTAATTCATATCTATACCCAAATATAAGGATTAAAATCGGGAAATAAATTTCCTCTATTTTTAATAATTTCTTACAAAAAATCCAGTGGGCAATTAACATAGGAAATCTTTTTCTTGGCTGCACAGACGGTCAGTGAGTCACACTTCGCTTGCGTATAGAACTCATAGATATAGTATAGCATATATAGAATAGAGTGATCATTGGGGAGAAAAAAGTTATTCCTTTCCATTTGGGAAAAGACGACGTTTTCACCAAAATATGGCCGTCTTTCCCCGAGTGAATACACACGGGAATACATACTAATATTTTAGCAAATAAAATTTATGAATAATTTATTTGCTAAAGGGGAATGGAAGACTCCAGATACAGTTTCAAATTCATATTTCTTTCTTTCTTTTCTTTCTTTTTTTTTTCAATACCACTTAATGGCTGTTTCCAAAGCTTTTATTATTATTTTTTTTTTCGGCATCAAAAATCTTTGTACGATAACATGGGGATGAGAGATCTATATATATTACTATATCTATGATAGAACTACATTAGCACTTTATCAATGTGTATAAAATCTTTAAATTGATTATGACGTCAATTTTCGTGAGATGCATAATTTAACTTTTTATAATTTTTTAACGTTCACGTTTGATTAAATGTATTTATTTTTATGTCGAAAGAAAATGAACTCGTATTTTTTTTTTTTTTTTTTTTTTTTTTTTTTTTGGCAACAATTAAATTAATGGAACTCACAGATATTTTGGAGCAACTTTAATAAAGGTCTATAATTAACAAATAATTGCAATAAAACAATATTGTGACAATAAATTGAGATAAAAACTATCCTATCTCTCAAGTTGGACCAAACTGCACACAGTGTGCAAAATTTCATTAAAATCGGTTCCTTAGTTTAGGAGTTTACCCCGGACAAACATCGTGACACGTAATTTATATATATATACAGATATCTATTTCAATATTACGATAACTTAGGTATCTCAAAGTTAAAGATTCTTTCTCATCGAAAACTTTTCAATTTATATGTATATTCAGTTCGCGACTTTCCATTTGGCATGCAAGAAAAAGAATTGCATAGTACTTCCGAAGAATTCAATATAAATGATAATTTCTTTAATGATAAGTTTAGAAAAACGTACTCTTTGAATAAGGTATGTTACTAAGTTTCACGGATTCTTTTATATTGAGGAACTTTGCTCTTTTTTTTTCTATATCGTGCTTAGGAAATTCATTAAGGTTCTAAAAGAAAAAAAAATAATTTTTTAATTTAATAATGTACAATAAAATGTTTGCCAAAAGAATAAATATTTTTTTGAATAGTAAAACAAGTAAAACTTGTTGTATTATTCAGAACATCTCATTGATTTTTCAAATATGCATTTTAAAATATTTCTAAACAGAATGTATTATTTTCTTTATATCAGTTTTTAGTTATTGATTAAATTTCACATGGCCTTCACACTCTAAAACTAGTTTTAACCAAAATTTTGACCAAATATGTATTTATGTCACTAAAGACATGTTGTATTTTGTGAGCTCTGTTAGTCAAAAACTTACATTCATAATTTGAAAAAGCTCTACATTTTGTTAGATATCACTAGAAATTGAAATTAACCGCGAGGCAGTGCTAATAGTTTTAAATTTTGACAAATTTAATTAAAGAAATATTTTAGCCCACTTACGTCCCATACGTCACGAAGCACTCTAAACCTGATATATAAGATGTTTGTTATCCTACCCGAAACTAAATAAATTTCAATATATGTCACCTGACACTAGGCACTACTTTCAAAATTGCTCAAAAATGAATGAACAATTTTTTTGCAAATTTAATGGATTATGTATGGGAAATAAGTAGGCTGTAATTTAAAAATTGTATCTGTTAGAACTTTAAAACGAATTATTTTTAAAAAGTGATTTGTTATTCTTTATTATTAGACTGTTTTTTGTTTATTTATATACTCTTATTTTCAGATAAAAGCAATCGAATGATATCGCGTTGTGAAAATTTGCAACGTAATATCTTTAAATCTAATAACTTGATGTATATAGTGTCCGCACAAAAAAAATGAACAGTTTTAGAGCTCTTTTTAAAAAGTTTAACATCTATGTAGTATCTTTAACCCTCTCGCTGCGTATTTTTTTTATCAAAATAGGTTCAAAAATTGCGTATTTTTTTTATTACATATTTCAAATCTACATATATTTTAGACTTAAAATATACAAAAATTTTTTGTAAAAGAGTTTTTTTTCAATATAGAATTAGATCATAGAAAAAAGTTGTGAGAATATTAAAATTGAAGAAT
The DNA here is from genome assembly GCA_963930645.1 of Salticus scenicus. Taxonomy (NCBI): domain Eukaryota; kingdom Metazoa; phylum Arthropoda; class Arachnida; order Araneae; family Salticidae; genus Salticus; species Salticus scenicus. Next base: position 58,987,576 of record OZ005654.1, on the reverse strand, counting down.
AATGATATAAAAGCAAAATTTTGAAAATCAATTTTGGTGAAATTATGATTTATTTTATAAAATACAAAGGTAAAAAGTATATACTAATGAAAATATGCAAAATACTTACAAAACATTTATTAGAAATGAAGTTTTGTATGATAAATTTCGAAACAAGGCTCGAGGCAAAGTCCGACCTCGCAATCCTCGAAATTTTCATCAGTTCCGCTATAAATATCATCAATATACTCGGAATCAGAGTCAGAACTACTGTCAGTGTCGGAAATATCGTCAGGAACATAGGTCATATCACTCGCGAAACGCTTCCTGCCAGACATCTTTGAGCTCTGAAAAGCGCGCGCAAAATGCTAAAAAAAATTCTTTTTATATTTCGCAGAAACGTGGACAACTAACGCCATCTGTTAGTCGACATCTAAATAAACAATTAAACATTACAGAAAAGCCGAAATGAAACCATGAACGGGGAAAGAGCGGGTTGCACACTTAAATACACGGCAAAAACGCATCCCCGCGATAATCGCGGGTTGCGCAAATTTTGCTACTTCTACGTTGCCCGTGGAAATCACGGGATGCGCAGCGAGAGGGTTAAAAAATCTCATCAGTTTTTAATAAAAATAATGGCCGACTTTCATCACCAAAGTAGTTAAATTTAGACCAATCAAAAATAGGAGTGGTCCGCCCGGATGTGCTCCGCCAAAAAACTCTGCTTTATATATATACTGGCAGACCCGGCCACGCGTTGCTGCGGCTAAGTAATACGTTGATAATTTGATAAGGTATATAGTATTTCCCCACAACTGGATTTGGCGATTTTTTTCTTTTTTTTTTTTTTTTTTTTTGGCGCCTTTTTGAACGATAACGAAGTCGTTCTGGATTATTTGCAATGAAATATGTTAACCTGCATGCTTTTATTTTAGATTTACGATTTAGCCATAATCGCCAAATTCAGTTGTGGGGAAATACTATAGTTGTTACCCACAACTATAACTTATAATATAACTTCAGTAATTATATTCGGATAATTATAACTTCAGTATATCCCCACAGCTGAATTTGGCGATTTTTCTTTGGCGCCGTTTTGAACGATAACGACGTCGCTCTGGACTGTTTGTGATATAATATGGCAGCCTATATGTTGTTTATTTTGGATTTATTATTTTATGTTTTTGATTTATGATTTAGATTATCATTTATGATTTATAGTTTTATGATTTAGCCATAATCGCCAACAAAAAATCGCCAAATATCGTTGTGGGGATATACTGATTAATATATTACTGAAAAGATTAATATATTTTAACGAAGTGGTGAGAAGATTCTGAGTATGTTAAAATTTTAATAGTAAATTCAAGTTAATCTAGAAGGAAAGCATTGAGGATTAAGATAAGAAAATTGCAAGATTTTATGATCGCATTTTCAGCAATAAATATGAGTCAAAATTTAATGCAAAATACATATATAAATCACAAATTTAATCAGGAACGTTAAATTGGTAAGTTATTAAAGAAAAAGTAAAGAAAAATAAGAGAAATAATTAACTAAAGTTTCGAACATCGATCATATAGATTAGCGTTACAAAACAAATAAACAGACTTAAACTCTTCCAGACTTTTAAATAAGTTTTAAATTAACTTTTAAAATTTAATGTTAAATAAAACAGACTTTTAAATAAGTTTTAAAATATTGAAATAATTACTTTTTATTTAGAACGTTATGTATAGATCACAAATTTCTTAAAGAAAACGAAGTGATACAGATTAGAATAATGCAACAAAAATTGAAAAAGCAAGGTTATGTCGTAAATAAATTTTTAACACACGTGTCACGTGAAATAAATTGTAGCATATACATAATGTAACTGACATAAGATATTAACATGTTGCAGCGGAATAAATTTCATATCTATCATCCTTGGCGGAGAAAAAATAATATCGCCAAATTATCTGGCGTACACATTTAATTCTTTTCAAAAATCATGGTTATTTTAACAACTTATATTAAGAGAGTAATGAATAATATGAAACAATATTTCGCACAATACATATTACGAAAATATACATCTAGCTTGTATATTTTCGTGTTACGTTTTTGATCGCCAAATACGAAAAACTCCAAGGACGACAGAGCTTTGAAATTTAAAATTAAAATTTTGTCAATTTGACAGCAAAATAACTCAATCTAACGTATGCACATGATAAATAATACATATCTATGCAAAAATATGGGGATTAAAATCCGGAAATAATTTTCCTCGTTTTTTAATAATTTTTTATAAAAAATACAATGGGTGATTAACATAAGAAATCTTTTTCTTGATTTCACAGGCGGTCAGTGACGTCACACTTCGCTTGTGTATAACTACATACTTTATCAATGCGAATAAAATCTTTAAATTGATTATGACGTCAATTTTCGTGAGATGAATAATTTAACTTTTTATAATTTTTTAACGTTCACGTTTGATTAAATGTAGTTACTTTTATGTCGAAAGAAAATGAACTCGTATTTTTTCTTTTTGGCAACAATTAAACTTATGGAACTCACAGATATTTTGGAGCAACTTTAACAAAGGTCTATAATTATCGAATAATTGCAATAAAACAATATTGTGACAATAAACTGAGATAAAAACTATCCTATCTCTCAAGTTGGACCAAACTGCACACAGTGTGCAAAATTTCATTAAAATCGGTTCATTAGTTTAGGAGTTTATCGCGGACAAACATCGTGACACGTAATTTATATATATATACAGATATATATATATATATATATATATATATATATATATATATATATGTAAGCGAGAAGATATGCTCTTTTTAGCCTTCGAAACTTATGTAACTCCTTAAGAAATCGTAAACTGAAGGATAGCTAGAAAAACTTGCAATTTAACTCCATATGAGCTTATTTACATACAAAATACTGTATGTAAAACTAATGATATAAATAAGATATCTGTATAGTTATAACATTAATAAATTATTCTTAAAAACTTTTTCTAATTGTGTTCTATAGCATTCCAATACCTGCCAAGTTAAAGAAAATAACTTTTAAGCATAAAGTGTTAAAAATATATTACATTATACATACACACATATAAAAAAAAAAAAAAAAAAAAATCAGAAAAAAGCATTGTGTTTTTAGCGCATTTTACATTTTAAATGCATATTAAGATATGGTTTTGACAAAATATAAAAGCAATTTCTTTAATCTTAAATACTGTTAAATACTCACAAACTTTCACTGCTAAAAATGGTTTCTTAAAAATAAGCTAAATTGTCTCAAAATAGCTCCGAAACAATATATACTTAAATTTGAAAACCCATGTACTCTCTTTTGAGTATATTAATATGTCAAACATGGGGATATTGTGATTTTTATTGGTCAACCCCATTTTTGATCATGTCATTATACTCAAAAATGAGTACACAGTTTCCAAATTTAAGTATATATTGTTTCAGAACTATTTTGAGAAAATTTAGCTCATTTTTAAGAAATTATTTTTAACAGTGTTAAATTTGTGATCATTTATTTAACATAATTATAAAAAAATAAAAATAAAAATAAACTATACAGTTTCACATTAAATTACAATTGATATTTTTAAATGATAAAACACAAATTTTCTTCATGTAGTCACATTATTCTAATCCTTTAATAATGCATTTTTAAACACTGAAAACTTAATAAAAAACTACTGAATAAAAAACTTAAAATAATTAATTTTCACGTGTAAAATGTTCTACCAACAGTAATTATATAAAAATATTCAATTTCTGAATACTTTCTTGTCTGAATGCTATCTTTCATAAGCTGCAGATGTTTAAAAGCATCATTAATAATAAATTTTTAAAGAATCTTATTTAAGCATAAGAAATACAAATTATTGTTGTTGTTTTTCAAAAAATGTGTTATTGTTCTCATATTTGACTCTCTCTTTTACGAACAAAATCATTAATTTGAATGGTTACTTTATTCAAGTGTTCCGACTGTTAAGAGGATTATCCTAGGCTGTCTATTTGCATTAATGTAGTATCTAAGCTTTTTAAAAAATATATATACTCATATTTCTTTATTAAGACTGTAATGTTCTTTTCATTACCAGCATGCCCGAATGTAAGTCGTTAAATATTTTAGATAAAAATAATTTTTTGTATTTATGTGAATAAGTATGCTATATAAAAAATAAATAAATAAATAAATAAGTAATAAGCCACTTTTTTTTAAACAATAAGAAAAGTTTTATCATCTAAAAAAAATAAGTATAATTTCTCTTAATACTTTCTTTTCTTCCTACTGATATAATAAATAAGTGGTAGAATTAGGAAAAATTTTTGATTTGCTGTTTTCCACGGTTTAACTATTTTATAAAGTGCCTGTCTGTGTCATTCTGAATTAGATATACCGGCTGCAGTACTGTACACTGAAAAAATATATATATATATATACCGCCTTTCTCTAGAATGAATAAGTGACCATTTTCTAAATTCCTTAACTAGAAATATAGATTTCCGAGCATATAAACTGAATAGACAAAATTATCGACAATTTCTAGTGTACACATTTCTAGATGGTAAAACAATATTCTGAATACTCTAAATATTCTGAATCATTTATTTTCTAGAATTGGGTAATAAACCAAGATTATAGTTGCAGAAACCCGCCTCTTGTAGTCTCATTTATTTGCAGAGATTTTTAAATAACTTTGCCCTCGAGAATATAGGAAAATGCTCTAGAATTCTAATAGGGGCTTCTAGAACTCGCTTTCCAAGGGGACTAGAAATTATAAGGATGACATGAAGCTATTTTTTCTAGAGCTATAATTTAGATTCTAGATGTCAGTTACAGAAGTTTTTCTCAGTGTACTGAATTTTTATCATTTTTCATGATGTTTATACCCAGTTATTATTGAAGGAAATAGCAACAAACCCATTATGTAAACTGCTTATGATTAGAAACTATAACGATGCAATTTCAATGATTATAGTGCGCATAAAATCTTTATAAGAGACGATGCCACTAAGCCATTTTGTTCTTCTTCTTCTTTTTTTAATTTTATTTACTAATATATTTCATAACAGTATATCATCTACTCCGGTTTTAGCGAACTGCAGATTTAATATTGAAAATGCTTCTTAATTAAAATTGTGATGTTTTATTTTTATTTTTTTTCCCCCAATACCAGGAGCTGTAATCCCCGACTTATTTTAATCCCCACTTTCAGATATCAGAATTTTTTAACTTTTTTTGTTACAATTATTTTTATGCAGAAATATTTATCGTACTTGATTAGTAATGTCTCGTCAGTAAATAGTATAGTGATTATAGTACAAAATAGTGGTTGCAAAAAAGGAGAAAATTTCTCATCCCTGAAAGTGTCCTGAAAAACGGCCTCTGCAAATCTTTGTACTTGGTATTTTGAATGGCTCTGTAAATCCTAATCCTAATCCTAGTATATTCTATATAACGCATTCTTTTTTACATATGAATAACACATTTTAATTTCAATTTGTGCAAAGTAAAGTTATTATTGTTATTAAACTTTATAGAAATACCTCTTCTAGAACGGAATGCTTTGGAATACTTTCGGGTGTCTCTGTACACAAACCTGTGATGGTATTTTCTCCATTTTCAATATAAAACACCCAATAGCGAACTTCAATAAAATATTTTAAATTAGTTACGATTTGCGTTAAGTAAAGGCATTAAAATATGGTTTATAGAATTACTTCAAAAGATTGTAATGCTTTGGAATACTTTCGAATGTTCCTGTACCAAAACTTGTTGTGGTATACATTCCATGTCCAATAGGGAACATCCAATAGTAAACTTAAATAACATATATCAGTTTAAGGAAATTCAAATGATTATTTATGGGAGTTAGAGCGCGAAGAGACAGACAGACAAACCGAAGTCATTAACATGTTTCAACATTGGAAAGTGTTATCAAGAAGAATATAGAACAATGACAAATGAAAATAAAAAAATGAAAAACACAAGAATATTACAATATTCAAAATTTTACGGTTGTAATATTTTGAACTAGCTGACCCGTCCGGCTCCGCACGGATGAACAAATTTTAGCTAAAAATGGATTGGTATAGAAAAATAAACAACAGATATATGAGTTTATGTGTTTGGGAAGCAATATTAATAACTGTTTATAAAATTGTGACTTTTATTAGGCATATTCTAAAGAAAAGTCCTAAAAAGAAGGAATTTCTAAAGTCAGAAAAATTTAAATTATATGAATTAAAAATTAATGTGTAGGTAAATAGATAAGATACAGCATTTAATAACAGGAGACTTGGCGTTGGAATATTAAAACCCGAATAAATTACTACGTCAGAAACGTCCAATATTTTTCTTTGGCGTTTCTGACGTAGTAATTTATTCGGGTTTTAAGATACAGCATTGCTAAAGGACCTCCATGACGACATTTTACTTATTTATACATTAATTCTTAGGTTTATTTTTATTGCTATTTATATCTTTTTTTTTTTTTTTTTTTTTTTTTTCATTTTTGCGATGTACTAAGATAACTATCTCTATTGCGTAAGTAAAGCCATTGCCGAGGAACGTTTGAGCTATTTCAGTGCTAAATTTCAAATTTCGAAACGGTATCTATATTAATAGAAGAAATAATTTGCCTGTCTGTGTCTGACGCACAGTATATACTGTGGCACGTTAAGTTTAGCAATTCTTTTCTATAAAAAGAAATACGTGCATATTTGCAACATATATTTTCGATATTCCTAATAGAACTTTCAAAAAATTACGTTTCATGCAATTTTTCTCATTTTTTAAAATTATTATTTATTTAAATTAAGATTTCAAACTGATGATGACAATTTTTACTGACTGTTTATCTATTTATTCATTTATTTCTTACATAACTAGGGGGCTCTGCCCCCTGCTCGCTCCGCTCACCAACCCCCGAGGAAGGCTTTCCCTCACCCCGACTTGCTTCGCTCATTAACCCCTGCTGGAATTTGCCCGACTATTCGCAACTTTGCCTTTCAGTAAAATGGAATATTAATAATACATAACACAAGAGAAAAGTTGAACAATATTATAGAAATCCACCATATATGGTATCACATTGAAATACACAATATTTAATATTATATCGTTTAAAATATGTGAAAAATCTGTCTTAACGTTCGACAGTTTAATAACAATTTGCCATTATTTTGAGAGAAAACATATGTTAAACAGCTAGACACACAAAATAAACAACGATAGCACTAACTGTTTAGAACAGAGAGAAATTCTTATCTAAGCGATTTAGCGCTACAGCTTTGGTATACGTTCCACTTGTTTAATTTTTGTCACTGTTGGACGATGAATTTTTCGGGTATTATTGCTTGATTAAAGAAATTATGAACTTATTTTTTCTAATGCCTATATTTTTTACTATTGAATTTTTTTTAGTTAATTTAGGGCAATATGTAACACTCTGCATTTATTTCTAATGTACAACAAGGTTTAAAATGGTGCTTACAACAGTAAAGATGCAACTTTTAAAAGTTCATTTTTCCTAGAATATGATTTAGTCAGATCTATTGAAATTAAATATCTTATGTGATTATTGCAATTATTTTAAACATTTCATTAGTAGTAGTACGACAGGACAATTTCTTTCAGATAGCGATTTTGCATTGTCGCCATGAATGCGCCAAGATTCTCGTCAATATCTGATTTTACCATTTCTTAAACTATATTAAATACTAAGTTAAATCGGGGGGGGGGGGGGACACCATTCATAAATTGGATGGCTTTTGAAAGTTTGTTAACAATATTTTCTGAATAAATATTCATGATGACTCCTGAATACTTGTTGGCGATATATTCTGAATAATTATTATTGTTGGTGATATCTACTGGTATATATTGAACATGACATCTTAATAGTTGTTGGCGATATCTCCTGAACTTGCGTTAATGATTGGCTTCTAAATATTTGTTGGCTACAACTTCTGGATGTGTACTGGTTACACCTTGATTTTTTTTACATATATATTATATAATATTGAATTTAGAAAAAAAAAATGCGTGCGGAGAATGAAATATAATGATATTGGATAATATAATTTAATTTATAGAGACATCAAAGGTACAGGAGAAACTACTTTAGCCATTTTCTTTCTAATAGTACGGCTAATATTTTACCTGGATATATTTTGTATATTTAGCTGAAATAAAAAATGTTCTTCTTTTTTTCTCTCTTGAATTAAGTTAAAAAATATTTAAAATAAAATTGAAAAAAAAAAAAAAATGTGCTAAAGCAATGGAACAGTTTAACCTCTTGGCGAAATTTTAAATTTGGCACAGAAGTAGCTTAGACTTTTCCCGCAAAAATCTTGACATGCATAACTGAGATAGATAATTTAAGTCATCGTCAAAATAAATGAAAAATTTAAAATCTCGCAGTGAGGTCCTGTATTAGGTGTAATTAAAATATTTAAGCAATGCAGTTACTTCATTCCATTACATGGAAAAATAGACAAAAAAAAAAAAAAAAAAAGTCCTGTTGTATTAAATTCTGTTTTCTGCGAAGTTTTACACCAATGCTTAAAAAACAAAAATAGGTTGTGAATTTTATTAATATTATTGCACTATTTTATAATTTTTCTCGGTACTTACGTATTAACGCCACCACAGCAGAAGTTGCGCTAATGCGCCAATAAAGAGTAATCTTGTTGTTCTCACACAAGAGACATAGGGGGACAGCGGGACATCTTTTGGAATCTTATTTATCAGAGTGAACATCAATAGTATCTCCCACAACTGAATTTGGCGATTTATATTTGGCGATTATGACTAAATCATAAATCTAAAAATCATAAATGATAAAATCATAAGCTAAATCATAAAATCATAAATCCAAAATAAGCAGCATGCAGACTGCCATATTATATCTCAAAGAGTCCAGAACGACATCGTTATCGTTCAAAACGGCGCCAAAGAAAAATCGCCACATTCAGTTGTGGGGAGATACTATAGTTGTACCTAGCTGTGGTGGCGTTAATACGTAAGTACCTTTTTCTCTGTATTTAATGCATGGCTAGAGTTAAAATGACTATTGTGGTTGCGTAAATGAATTCCTTGGCGAAAAACGTACGAGTTTCTTCATTTCTAAATTTTAAAAATAGCTAAATTGGTCATAGTAAAGATCCATCATTTTAAATATATTTTGAGTGAAAAAACTAAATCTTTATATAAAGTAATCTATGTTGTTGTCTCGTAAATTTCATTTAATAAATTTCTGGGCTTAACTTCTAAATTTATACCAATCATTGTTCATAATTATTACATTCATTACTAAATCTTTTTCGCCTAACGTTAAAATAAAAACTAATAATATAAACTAAACTAATAGTACAAACTTATTTAATAATATAAAATAAAATAAAAATATAAACCAATTTTCATTTCATTTTTATTAAATTTTTACTTAATGTTTTTAAAATATCGGTTATTTTCATGTTTTGCTATTCTAAATAATTTTTTTCTTCTCTCGAGCATTTCAAAGATGCTAATATTTCAATTTTCTTATTTACACCATTGATCACATTTTAGTTTTCCTGAGGAAAGTGATGTCAGAAACACTGAAAAAAACGTCATAAGAGAAACTTTTCCCTCCGGTGGCAAAAAGAGTACCTTCATAAACCCGACGTTTTTCTTAATAACTTCGTTAATTAAAATGCTAGAAATTTCTAAGCAGCTGAAATGCCTTCCTTGAAGCAGTCGGAATACACTGATACCTCTCATGATGCAGAGCATTTTGCCCTCCGCGAGAAGATGCTGTCGCATACAAAAAAAATTGACGCCAGCGACAGTTACTTTTTTTTAATATATAGAGAAAAGAAACATTTCTATACTCATGCGAATAAAATGTATTGAAAAATGAAACCTATGACATGATTTAATTTTTATTATTTTTTAAAATATAAAACTGACGTCATAATAGCAATAATTATTGTTATTATTATTATTTATTTGTTCTTAAAATATTAATTTTTATTAAATAAATAGCTTATGTGTTTTTTATTTTCTTAAATTTAACGTCCGCAAAGCAATATGGTTACTGTTTTAGTAATGGTTCTCCATAGCGATCATTAATATTTTTTGTGATTTTGGCGATGAATTTAGAAGGTTATCGCAATACCGTAAAGACTTTGGTGCGATACATCCCAGCTATCGCGGTGCCAAAATTTAAATATCGCCAAGGAAGTCCTATACAAAAGCAGATTTCCAATTGGAATACATATTTAATTTATTTTAAATGAACCATGTTTCTAATCAGCATAATGAAACTCGAATAATCAAATGTCATTTGCATTTTCCTAGCTGCTTTATATTGTGATACTTGTCATAATTGTTAATTGCTGATAATGTTCGCTAAGTAAATTTAAACTTTCAATTATTCAATAAAAAAAAAATCATTCAAATATAGTGACTGGAGAAGCAGGCAATAAAATTGAATGAGTAAAGTCTCCTTGATTCTTTAAGGAAACATGATTCAAAGAGTTAGCCTATCAGAAATGTTTAATTCATTGGTTCATCAGTGGAACTCTCTGGTTCAAACGTTTAATGTTAATTGCGGTCCACCAAATATTCACTGGTTTAACCATGTGTGCAAATCGCCAAATGAAATGCTTATGTTTACATTCGAAAATGGAAGTTTGCTATTTTTTTTCTACAGTTTTTAAATTTTAAATTAAAATTTTGTCAATTTAACAGCAAAACAATTTAATATAACACATGTCCAAAATAACTAATACATATATATACTTAAATTTGGGGATTAAAATCGGGAAATAAATTTCCTCGATTTTTCATAATTTTTTACAAAAATTTCAATGGATGATTAACATAGAAAATATTTTCCTTGGCCCTACCTGACGATCTGTGACGTCATCACTTCGCTTGCGTATTTTAATAAGGTGTATAAACTTTATTATAAATTGTACTTTTTAGAATTTAATGTTGAAAAAACATTTAATGCTTCAGGTAAGTTATTTATTTATTTGTTTATTTTTAATCCAATTTTGTTTCCACATCTGTTTAAACATTAGTGCTTAGTATTAAATAAATTATATCATTAGAAAAAAATAATAATAATAAGCTACAATGGCATCAGATTTAACGTGTAAGTTTAACATTTCGCAAAGCTTTATATGAATTTTAATTTAATTCACGTGCAAATATATTTCTTTTCTTTTCATGTCAAAATATTTTGAAAACAAAATGAACATGTACTAAATGTTTCTTTTATGTTGGCAGCAGCTAATTATTTTAACATTTCATTATTTCCATTTCTATTACGGCTTCTATGGGGATTTTAATTAAAATGCTCAGATTTTAAACTAAAATTTATTTTATCAAAATTAAATATAGCCTATAACAATATGGCATACTGTAGCTTTCGGTCAGTGAAAGAAGTTTTTAAATCGGTTCAGTAGTTTCAGAGATTACCCTCCACAAACAAACAATTTTTTGCGCTTTATATATAGATATCGATATAGATTACTTCTGCATTAAATTATTAAATTTAACAGAATGCAATTCGTAATAGCTGACGGGAAGAACAGGTAATTGTTACGCAATCGTTTAATTGTACTTACTTTCTTGATATTCTTTACAAGATCGTAGTGTGGAATTTCTCTGAAAATCTAACAAATCTGATTATTATTTAAACTAAAAAAATTCTCTACACACCATAAAATTAATGAAAGCACTACCGGTTTTGGAAAACTGTGGTCTTTCTTCTTCAGGTGCAAAACATGTGCTATTACTTAAGAGGCAAAAGCAAGAATAAAAACATCTGATTATTTCCTATATTTGGGCATGGCATTATCTTTTAGCGCATTTTGAACTTTTTTTATGTACTTTAGACAAGGGTTTATATGCGTAGTGCCTGGAATCGCTCTATTCTTAAGAGTAAATTATGAATTCTAATTTGTCGAACAAAATGGTCCTTACTTTGTATTAGATTTCATGATGCGTTTTCCTTGTGCTTTATTAACGATTTAATAATTATAAGTTTCAGATATTTTTTAAAATCAGGAATTACCATTCTATGGATAAACCAAAAAGTAATTCTTTTTCATTCATTTAAAAGTATTATTTGAAGTATCAATTTTATTTTAGATAGAAAATAAATTTAAGATATAGGAGGCTTTCTTGAGTTAGAAATGAAATTTAGAAAATAATGTAGTACATGTCATAAGAAGGAAAATTTGCTGCTGATTCTTTACCCGTAGTCTATTTATCAAATCAGAATAAAGACTAACCGTCAAAACAATTTTTATTTAATCAAAAAATAAGCCTATTGTAATTAATTTTACAATAGACTCTCCTGTCTTAATATAAATTTTAATGATACGATCACTAATATAGGATTCAATACAAAAAACCTAAACGGGTTAAAACTTTGTGACACAGATACTTTATGGCTATAAGAAATTGAAATATGGGTCTTAAAAATAATGATACCAATCTTTGAGTGGCGCTTTGCTATTACTTAAAATATAAATAAATTTTCTTATTTATCATTTGCTTTTTTCATCTGTTTATATTTGCAGTATAAACAAATTATATTAAACTTCAACATAAACAGATATATAAAGTTTACTCACTGATACTTTTTTCTTCACATTTGAAATTCAAAATAAGGGTTTTAAAAGGAATGATATCAAAATTCCAGTGACACCTCGGTGTTACTTTAAAAGATTTATTTTTATATTCCATTATAATTACTTTTGTTTTGTGTAATAAAGTATATTTACACACTGAAACAGTGCCTTTAATTTCCAAATCAACTGTCAAAAAATCACACTTTCACTGAGTTTACATTATAAATTGAAATTATTTATTTCTGTAAATTGATTTGTATTTTGCATCCCACTATTGAAAACTGTAAGTAAAATTTCTGCAAATGTTTTCCTTGCACACATTTTCCTATAGCTGGACACTATGATACAAAGTAACATTTGCACAAGGTCTTAATTCATTTTCGCCGCCCATACCTAACAACGCACGTAACAGATCCTTTGTTGTACTTAGGATTGCTCAGGGATTTTACCTCCCCCCCCCCCCCATCCTATAACTTCTGGTGCTTCGCTCTGAATAATTTCTGCTCTTGTGTGGATATATTCAGCGTCAAAATTTTCAAATTAAAAGTTTTAGGCTTTTTTTTTTTTTTTTTCCTTAAAATTTATCTTTATGACTTTATCACTTTTGATGGAGGTTAGCATTCGCTACACCGAAGTACACCATTGTCTTGTCAGGCTTCTACATCCAAAATAAACATGTAGAATTTCAAATTTTGGATTTTCAGAAGCACTCTTTTATAAAGTTTGTATTGCGCCTTACTAGTTTCATAGTATATCTTGGAGCTTATAAAAAATTTGGAGTTTAAGTTTGATTTTATGGTTCCATCCAATGATTTAGGAAGGATATAGAAATTCGAAAAAAAAAAAAAAAATGTGGAATAGAGGAATATAGGTTTATTGTTCGTAAAATACTCTATGAAGTTTGTTCAGGATTTTATGATCTGCGAGATTTTTGGAAATTGCTAAATCGGAATAGATTTTATGAAGATTAATGTGTTAAGATGTGTAAAATTTGTTAACAGGTGATATTATTCATACAAAGGCAGTTTCAATTCAGTGTCAGTTGGAGACGCAAAACCGTTGAGAGGTGACACCCTTCCTTGAAATTAAGTGTTAATTCAGGTTATGTATTTTTTCCAAGATGCTACACCGTCGTTAATGAAGCTGTATACATTTTATTCAGTTCACAACGTATACATTTAAGTAGAAACAAGTAGCTCCTTACTTTAAGTCAAATAAATCAAGATATGTTTTAATTTAAGCCTCGTCTGTACTGCATTACCATCCTCTCTCCCCCAACTGCTAGCGACAAGATGTCAGGTCAACCTAGACAGCGTAACCTCACAAGTTCTTAAAAATTCTCTAATGATGAATTTTTATTAGACGGACTTAATATTGTATTAAAATAATTAAAAATTCAGTCTCGATATTTTAAACAAAAATAATAAAAATGTGTTAGAATCTTTTTTATTTATTTATTTTTATTTTATTTATTTATTTTTTTTTTATTTTTATTTTTTTTTTTTTGTTAAGAAAAAAGAAAATATTCTTTAAATAATTGCAACTCCAAAAATTCTTAGTTTATTCTGTTTGTTTAGTAAAAATTCATTTCCTTCAAAATATTCCTTCACTTTTATAATATTTCTGTAACAAATGCGTTTGATAATAAATGCCGTTGTTGATACTATGAAATGGAATAACGATGTACCTTTATATTTTATTTTATTTGTATAACTTTCGGCGATTCACAATTGAACAAAGCTTCTGATGTCAAAATCTATTTCTAACTGCCGGCTTTTCTACAATGCAGTTGTTTCGATTGTTTCCTCTCAGAAGCCTTTATTAATGTTTGCTAGCAACTCAACCGTGAAACAATGCGGATTAGAAGACCGTTATTCCCAATACGGAATTAATCGTTGAGTGAGAATTAGTTATATGTTGTTCATTTTCACGCCTGATATCACCAGCTTAAGGATTCATCAAACAAGTACTTTTCAGAGATGAAAATTAGTGAAAATTTTTAAAGAAATAATTTCACAGGAGAATATCATTAGAGAACAAAATTAATAAAAATTAGAATAAAACAAATGAAAAAATGAAAGAATAAAAATCATAGTAATTTATGATAACTATTTTTTATAATCAAATGTTGTCAAATACCTCTATTTACATAACTTTTTTGTAAAACTTGTTGGTAAAGGTGGACTTTGTTCAGTTACCCATCATATATATATATTCTCATAAATTTCTAGTGCGAGACATATTATAATCATGTTAAGAGAAATGAATTTGGCCAAATGTTTAACACAGTGACAGAAGGAAATCCTGCCTTATAGGCTATTCACCGTTCACTTCGACATATTTAATTTATTCTAATCTATTAATTTATTTTATTAGGGTCAATTTCGTAGTTTATTTTTCATGCTACTATTACCAATGCAACAAGCCTCAAAATTCCTATTTATATGAAAAAATTTCAATTTTGGTATGTTGATAAAATCTTAAATTACGAATAACTTACGAAATTTTCCTATTAGAATATAGTGTAGAATAATTTGTAGTCAATCATGTTCAAACAAGTATCATAAATGTTATTTTAAAGTTGTCTGATATATTTATGATCCTAAAAATGGACGTTTATACTCAATTTTGTCCTATTTTGAAATGTTAAGTAAATCGTAAATTCCAAATAACTTACGAATTTTTTAAATTGGAAAATTCATAATTTATGATATTCATGCCAGTATCCTAAATAATATTTCAAAAGTGGTCCGAGATCTTTACTATGAAAATATCCCTCAAGATTCACGTTTATGCGAAATTTTACTCTATTCTGCCATGTTAAGAAATTCGTAAATTTTCAATAAGATACGAAATTTTTATATTGGAAAATTCATAGTCAATTATTATCATGCTAGTATCCTACATAATATTTCAAAAGTGCTCTGAAATCTTTACAATGAAAATATCCCCCAAAATTGACGTTTATGTGAAATTTTGCACTATTCTGAAATGTTAAGAAATTTGTAAATTCCCAATAACTTGCGAAATTTTCAAATTAGCATGTTTATAGTTACTGGCGTTCATTCTGGCATCAAAACTGATATTTTAAAACTTGTCTGACATATTTACAGTAAAAAGTTTCCTTTTAATGCACATTTAAGTGAAAATTTGCCCTATTCTCCCATGTTAAGAAAATCGTAAATTTCTAATAACTTACGAAGTTTTGTAATTCGAATGTTGCAAATGAATAGGGTTCTTTCCAGTGTCGAAAGTAATATTTTAAAACTAATCTGACTTCTCTGCGACTATTTGTTCTTGAGATATCGTGTAAATAGACTAACAGATTAACAAACTAACTAACTAACACACTAACGGACTAACGGACTAACACACTAACGCACTAATAAACTAACAGACACCCTACAGACGGACCCCATACAAATTTTGTTATTTTCGGATTCCTCACACCTGAAAACGTGTAAAAATGTCAAAAAACCAAGGTCGAAAATTTTCACGATTACCTAAGTTCCCCATACCAGTAGTATGATGGGGAACTAAGAATCGAGGACGAAAATTTTCACGATTACCTAAGTTTCCCATACCTATAGTATGATGGGGAACAAAAAATGATAACATCTTATTCATAAAGCTATTTTCAATTAAAAATATCTATTAACAAATAAAGTATAAAATTGATTGAAAGTAAATAAAATTGTGTCAAAGTAACTAAATATATATATATATATATATATATTTGTGGTATTTTGTTATGGAATAATTAGCCAATTGCTTTTATATGCGATGATGCATATATTTATTAATAGTCAAAAATTAAAAACTCAATTAGATATTTTTTTAGAAGCTGAAATCCCTATAAATTTAAATCATATTGCTAGCAAATATTTAAACATCAATTTCGATTTATTCAGAAGGAAGAATTCATTAATTTTACGGAAAATTATATATATTTGTATAAATGCGAACGGTTTACTTAATTTTAAAAACTAATTTTTCTTATGGAAAAAAGAGAGAGAGAGAGAGAGGGAGGAAAAAAAAAAACCCATAAATCAAAATATTAAAGTAACATATCATACAACTAATTATCAATCCAATTAATTATCTAGTTAATATCTAATTAGATTTTTTCTATAAAAAAAAATTAGATTTAAAATAATACTTAAATATTTCATTCATAAAATCTGCTCCCCCACACTAGCAACAATAACAACAATAAAATCTTATAAGGGGGGAAGGGGGAATAAAGAACGCTTATCAGGAAAAAAAAAAAAATGCTCCAGGATTTCTGGTAATCAAGAAATTATTATTATTATTATTATTATTATTATTATTATTTTTAACATTCAAAAGAAAATATAAAAAATAAAATAAAATGAAAATTATTTGGAGCAGAATTTAAATAGAAAGGAAAGGAAAAAAATAATTATAATCAGCTGATACCATTGAAAAGGCATTTAAACGCAATGATGAATTGATTTCAGATAAAACGCATTTTTCTCGGATTAAGTGTCAAGATAAACAATCGTTAATGTTATATCGAATTGAGATGATGAATTAGAAATAAACAGGATTTATTGATGCAATATGAGTGATTAATATAACAGTTTGCGAGTAGTTTTCTAAACAATATTTTGAATAATATAAAATATTATTATCATATCTTCTATTCTTATTAATTATGATCAGAATATGGTCAAACATTTCACGCCATGGATAGTGGTATTTTAATGCAATCAGTCAATGTGAAATAGCGTTGATATATCAAATAATTTACCCAAACTTTATTTTTAATCTTATTTTAAACAATATGTTGTTTTCTTTACACACACACACACACACACACACACACACACACACATATATATATATATATATATATATATATATATAATATTATATATATACATGCATTATACTATATATATACCATACATGATAAATAAAAGGACTTCAAATTACAGGGTTTTTCTGTATTTTCCCTGATATATTTGGTGTCGTACTCTCCAGACTTCTATTAGAACATTTCTATGGATGAGAAATTACTACGCTTTCTGCTACCTACCTGTATTTTTATACAGAAATAGTAATGTGTTATGATAAAATAAGATACAGATTATTATATGAAAATAGTGGTAGGAAAAAGGCGGTCATTTCTGGTGCGTGCAAGTGTCTTAATAATAATAATAATAATAATATATATTCATATAATAAAAAAAAAAAAAAATAATAATAATAATAAACATATATATATATATATCATAATAATAATAATAATAATATATATATATTCATTTTCCAAAGGATAAATCATTTATATTCGTGATATTTCCTAATGTATCAGTTTCTCTCAACTCACAATACTTAAAACTGACCTAAAGTTGTGACGAACGATTTCTCGTCGCCATGCTCATTTAACTTTAACTTGAATGCTGAACTTACTTAATAAAGTTATGAAATAACACAAAGTCAGATATATAAAAATAATTGACCTTTTATTTGAGCTTTAACATAAAGGCGGGCGTTGGACTTTAATTATATTTAGTAACTTTATAAGTTTAAATGGGCAGCCTTCACAAATACTTTAACTATCAATAGATAACCACAATTACTCCCAACTACTTTATATAAATTCACCCTCGCGGCTCAGTAACTTTTCGATAGCAGGAGGATTCTCTGACAGTGCTACCTACTCGACTTACATCCAACTAACCTTCAACTAATTCCCCACCAACTCACTCTCTTACTCTCCTTCCAACTAAGTCCCAAAAGCAATCTTCTTTCTACTTTTATACTATTCACTTTCCAAAATACTTTATAAAATTAACATATCACAATTTACAATTTTAGTTTAGGATAGGAACTAACTCCATTACTCAATCGAATTCTAAAACCTTCGCATTCATGTTTTACTCGCAAAGTGCGAATTTTAATCGTAGCATTTTGCTAGACCTCACAAAGTGCAGTCTGTATTTCTTTAAAATATTGTTAAAAGAAAAAATATAATAATAAACAGTGGCTTTAATCAAATTATTATCTCTTCTAGAGTGTATTCTAGGTAAAATTTAACATTTATTTTTAGGGTACATGAATGTTTAGGATAATATTGTGGATTTGTCTTACTTCTATAGTAAGAAATGCCAAAGCGAAATATTCATGATTTGAATTTAAACAAATATATTTCATGAAAATCAAGGATAATGGCTCTTTAATATATCAATTATTAAGTTTAAAAACTAGGCATAATATATATTAGAAGTACAGGCTTCACTAGAAAGGGCAGTAAAAAGATGATAAATTATATCCTATTGTACTTGTAAAAATCATTCTATCATTGAAATTTAGACTTTGAGGAAACCATGGCAATCGATTTTAACTGGTGTTAGCGCGCAGATATTACAAAAAGTCGCACTAGTGCTGCGCAGATGGGCAATTGGCGACGCTTTCGGACACACCCCTAGAGGTGGTCCGGAGACATGCCATCACAATTTCGGTTCCTCCACGGAAGGGATGGCTCTCTCGCTTCGGTGACCCCCAGACAAAAGTCACAGGATATTAGTATGTAAGAAAAATTTCATAAAGATCTTTTTTAGTACGACAGCTCGTATTTCTTTCAAATAGCGATTTTGTTGTCGTTACCAATATTTATCTCACACGTTGAATGAACGTGCAAACATTTTCTTTTTATTTAAAAGATATAAAACTGAATGTTTGTCATTGTATCTCTCGGGATTTTTAGTCTGAATTTTTAGTCTGGATTATTAGATTTTATCAAAAATTGGTATACTTATTAATCAGGACAAAAAATTAGTTAAGGCCGTATTTTTTAGTTAATTCGGATAATTGGTTTAATTGGTTTAATTGTTATTAAATAGAAACCTCATTTTAGCTTTAAAATTATTAAAAAGAAAAAGAAAAAATATATCAATAATAAATAAAAACATAAGCAAATATACTTTTTATGTACATAAAAAATAAAATAAAAATAATAAAATAATAAATATAATAAATATAATAAATAATAAATATAATAAAATAATAAAAATAATAAATAATAAAATCTTCCTCCTACCTCCTTTCATTCCAGATATTGAAAAATTTAAACAAGAGAAGTGCGTAAGTTTATTTTTTATTTTTTTCAAATAATATCTTTTTTTTTTTTTTTTTTTTTTTTTTTTAAATCAGAAATGCACACATATTATATGTACATGTTTATTGTATTATTAAATGGCTAATAATACAATAGTCATTTAATATTGACTATTGTATTATTATTAAAGTACAATAAAGAGCACTACTTAATTTAATTTTCCGACCATATCATTTGTGCTTTTATGCACACACACATATATATCATATTTCATATATATATATATATATACTAGCAGACCCGGCCACTCGTTGCCGTGACTAAGTTATACTTTGAATTATATGGCAGTAAACTATTTAATACTGTCAAATTATTATTTACGAATAAAGACGAAAACGTTGTAGCCGATGTAAAAACCCACAGGATTGAGATTTGAACCTTAGGTCAAAATTTGGAAACCATTGATAAAAATTTTCGTAGTGTTGATATTAAGTACAAATTAATTTTATTGTAGGGTCCTATAAGTTTTAATGGAGAAGTGATATATATTATTTCTAATGCTACTTAGGATAAAATTGCTAAAATGACTAATATGTAAATTAAATTCTATTAAAATTCTATTAAAATAAAAGTATAAAAAAAGCAGACGATTTTAAAAATCAATTTTTATGGATGAGGGAAATATAATGTCTAAAGCTATTTTGGATTAAAATGCTAAAAAGACTAATATGTAATTTTATTTTTATTAAAATTGTATCCGCGATTGTAATGAAATGCTCGCCCTCTGGTGGTCTAAGGTGAAATTACATTTAACATGCATAGCTTTCGGCTTCCATCGAGATGCCATTGCTTGCCGATGTTTAGTTTCACATATATTTATTGAATAAAAATGAATAAATCCGGTAAAAAAGATAACACATACTGTTGAGTGCCACAGTGTCACTCCAAAGAATCAAGAAATCCAGAATTAAGCTTCCATTTATTTCCAAATGACAAATATAAAATTTAAGTTGCTTCGGCTAATGGAAGTAAAGAATTAACCAGATGATTTGAAACTAATATTTGTTCAGCTTCAGTTAAAAATCTACTTCCGATCGAACTTTGAATAAACTGAAATATTTTTTCCAAAAGCAATCAATTTTCCATGATGTAATGGCGGAGAAATTATAGCACGAACATTAAATAGTAACACAATTAGAACAATAATAAATACACATGGCTATTATATTTACTAACAACAAAAGCTGAAAAAGCGCCATCTATCGATCATTACAAACGCGGATTAAAATAAAAGTATAAAAGAAGCAGACGATTTTAAAATCAATTTTTATGGAGGAGTGAAATATAATATATGCTATAATGGATAATTTTACTATAAAATGACCTCATCATTTTAACTGTTTTAAAGAGAGCAACAGCTGTAGTTATAAAAAGAAAAACAATATGGCTAAACCAGAAAAATAAGTAAATTTGATAAATATTTTAAAACTTTAAAATAGGACATCTTATGAAATATTGGACATTTAAAGTAAATACATGTATCATTTTAAATAGAAAAAGATTTTGGAAAAGTTTAGTGTATTTTAACGAAGTGGTGAGAAGGCTTTGAGTATGTTAAAATTTTTATAGTAAATTCAAGTTAATAAAGATGGGAAACACTGAGGATTAAGATAAGAATAATTATAAGATAAAAAAAAAAAAAAAAAAAAAAAAAAACTTTTTATATGCTATGCTTTTAAATTTTAATATACTAATAGTATACTAATTAAAAGGAAAATGATAAATATCCTATCATAGTTTGAAGTCAAATTTTTTTTCAAATGTCTAAATAAAATATCTGATGTAAGATACTAATATGTTGCAGCGGAATAGATTTCATTTCTGCCATCCTTGGCGAAAAAAAAAGAATATCGCCAAATTATCAGGCGAAAATATTTAATTCCTTTCAAAAATCATGGTTATTTTAACAACTTATATTACAAGAGTAATGAATAATATGAAACAATATTTCGTACAATACATATTACATGTCATACATACGTACAATGAATAATACATATTACATTTCGTACAATACATATATCTGGCATGTATATTTTCGTGTTACGCTTTTGATCGCCAAATAAGATAAAAAAAAAAAAAAAAAAAAAAGCCAAGGGTGACAGAGTTTTGAAATTTAAAATAAAAATTTTTTCAATTTGACAGCAAAATAACTCAATCTAACGCACGCGATAACTAATACATATCTATACCCAAATATAAGGATTAAAATCGGGAAATAAATTTCCTCGATTTTTAATAATTTTTTACAAAAAATCCAATGGGCGATTAACATAGGAAATCTTTTTCTTGGCTGCCCAGATGGTCAGTGAGTCACACTTCGCTTGCGTATAGAACTCATAGATATAGTATAGCATATATAGAATAGAGCGATCATTGGGGAGAAAAAAGTTATTCATGTTCACTTGGTTAAAGACGACGTTTTTACCAAAATATGGCCGTCTTTCCCCGAGTGAATACTTACGGGAATACATACTAATATTTTAGCAAATAAAATTTATGAATAATTTTATTTCCTAAAAATGAATGAAAAACTCCAGATACAGTTCCAAATTCATATTTCTTTCTTTCTTTACTTTACTTTTTTTTTTTTTTTTTATATATATATATACCACTTAATGGATATTTCCAAAGCTTTTATTTATTTATTTATTTTTTTCGGCATCAAAAATCTTTGTACGATAACATGGGGATGAGAGATCTATATATATTACTATATCTATGATAGAACTACATTAGTACTTTATCAATGTGTATAAAATCTTTAAATTGATTATGACGTCAATTTTCGTGAGATGCATAATTTAACTTTTTATAATTTTTTAACGTTCACGTTTGATTAAATGTATTTATTTTTATGTCGAAAGAAAATGAACTTGTGTTTTTTTTTTTTTTTTTTTTTTGGCAACAATTAAATTAATGGAACTCACAGATATTTCGGAGCAACTTTAATAAAGGTCTATAATTGACAAATAATTGCAATAAAACAATATTGTGACAATAAATTGAGATAAAAACTATCCTATCTCTCAAGTTGGACCAAACTGCACACAGTGTGCAAAATTTCATTAAAATCGGTTCCTTAGTTTAGGAGTTTACCCCGGACAAACATCGTGACACGTAATTTATATATATATACAGATATATTATGTGTATGTATGAATCCGATGTATAACGACGACGACTCATGAGTGGCCACTGGCCACTTCTAAAAATTTTATGTCTTGACCTCTACTAATGAAATTAATAAAATACATGAAGATAAAAAATAATATTTAAAAATGAACAGTATTTAAGCATGCAGACTCAGCTCAATGATCTAATAAGAAAACATGATGACATTTGTATGAAAAAAACTTAAAAGAAAAAAAAAAAAATAATAATTGAAGTAAAATCGAGAAAAATCGTGCTAAATAAATGGAGCACCTTCAGTATAGAAACCTTTGTCAAAATTCCAAATTTGTCACCGAAGTAGCTCAGACATTTCTCGTCAAGAACTTTATTTGCGCATCTGCGATAGCCATTTAAAATCATCACCAAAATGACAACAAAAATATAAAAGCCACAAAGGGGCTAATATCCTAAAGCTTTACCAAAGTAATTTTACGAAATGAACATAGTAATGGATGCTAGGGAATGGAACACAATTACTGCATGCTTTTATATGGAAGAATGGATTAAAATAAGTTCTGTAGTACAAAATTAAATTCTTTTTTTTTTTTTTTTAATTTGTGAGTGAACACTTATTTAAATTTAATTACATGAGATCTGATGATCAATTAATAATTTTTTTATTGTTTGAAAGTTTTTAGTTTTCACTGAGAAACAAACAATATATATATATATATATATATATATATATATATGTATCGCCTTCATCTAGAATGAATAAACGGTCATTTTATAAATAGCTTAACTAGAAATATAGATTTCCGAGCTATGTGCATAAGGCACGTCAATAAACTGAATAGACGAAATGATCGAGAATTTCTAGTCTACACATTTCTAGATAATGAAACAATATTCTGAATCTTTTGTATTGCGAGAAATTCTCGCTTGGTTTTCTAGAATTGGGTAAAATACCAAGATTATAATTGCTGAAACCCGCCTCCTGTATTCGCATTTATCTTCAGAAATTTTTTAATAACTTTGCTTTCGAGAATATAGGCAAACGCTCCTGAATTCTAATAGGAGTCTCTAGAACTCACTTTCAAAGGGGACTAGAATTTGTAAGGATAACATGGAACTATTTTTTTCTAGAGACACAATTTAGATTCTAGATGTCAGTTAAAGAATTTTTTCTCAGTTTAAATTCTGTAGAGAAGTATAGTTATTTTTAATATTTTTAATGAAATGTCTGTTTATTATGGATTGAAAAGTTTTTAAGTGTTACAGTAAAAGTATTTAAGTTATTTTATATATATATTATAAGACGTGATGAAATAAAGTTACTTAAATAATATTAGAGTTTTAAAAAATTAAAGAACACGCTTTTATAGAAATGTGAACTAAAAAGCACAAAATATCTATCTTAGTATTAAAATGCAGGGTAAGAGAAAATCGTATGAGTGACATACCAAAATATTTTCATACATTTAAATCTTTAAAATAATTTAGAATTAAACAAAAAACATTTTTAAAAAATTCTCCCCTGAATGGGCTCGAACGATAGACCTTTAGGTTCGTAGCGCGGAACTTTACCTCACTGCCACAACGTTTACGTAGGAAAAGTCTTTTTTTCCACAGTATAGATTTTTTGTTTGCTCCCAGAGCGGTTACAAACATACATTGATACATACAAAAATACATACAAACATACATATAGGGGAAGCTAATAAAAGCGTGTTAAAAAGAGTGTTAATATTATAGTTTTAAAAAATTAAAGAACATGCTTTTATAGAAATGTGAACTAAAAAGCACAAAATATCTATCTTAGTATTAAAATGCAGGGTAACAGAAAATCGGGTGAGTGACACACCATAATATTTACATACATTTAAATCTTTAGTTAAAATAATTTAGAATTAAACAAAAACCATTTTTAAAAAATCTCCTCTGACTGCGCTCGAACGCTAGAACATGAGGTTCGTAGCACGGAGCTTTACCTCACAGCCACAGCGTTCACGTAGGGAAAGCCTTTTTTTTACAATATAGATTTTTGTTTGCTCCCAGAGCGGTTACAAACATACATACAGGTGAAGCTAATAAAAGCGTGTTAAAAAGAGTGTTAAAAATTGCATTTAACGCTTTAACTATCGTGGTTCGGTTATGTTTGATTTCTAATTTCTTTACAAAACATTAGAAATTCGAAGATTAATTTACAAGGTGCTAAAAAAATAAATAAATAAAAAGAACTCTGAAAAATTTAAAAAGAATGAATACGCCTTCTACTGCATACTTTATTTTACAAGAAAGGAATGTAAAATACTTTCTAAATGAGGCAATAAAAAAGAGTTTTACCCAATGACGTCTTTGTAAGAGAAATTCAAAATTCAACTGCAATAAAATTCAATTTTATTTTTCTTGGGAGAATTTACTCTGAACATTTTAAAAGCTATTTATCACGATAGCTGTCTTTTCTTTTTTGCTGTTTAAAAAGTATTTTAAAAGGGAAAAAAAAAAAAAAAAAAGGAAATTTCTCTACAATTTCAAATACTTCTTTTTTAATTTTATGAAAAAAGATGAAAATAACTTTCTAGATTAACGCGTTAATAGTTGATTTCTTCAAGAGTGCTGAAAAAAAAAAGTTATAAAATTCTATTATTTTTATTGAATAATTATAGTAATTTATTAATGCTAATTTTAAACAATAGTGAATTTATACTATAACTGTTAGTTTTATATGAATGAAAAGGAAATTTTACGCTATTCTAAAACGAAGGATTCAAAGAAGTAAAATGCATTGACATTACAAATATTATTTTATTAAGAAATTACAATTTTAAATTAACTAATTTATTTATTTTTTGCGTTAACAGTAACTAGGCATATTATATATACCATGAATATATAGTAAAAAATAAAATAAAATAAAATACAAAATAATATATATATATATATATATATATGTGTATATATATATATAAGGTGCGGCAGCGTTCGTAAAATTTTACGCTCAATCTATTATATTGTCACCACTATTTTAAAAAGACACTCTTTTACATAATGTTTTAGCATTAAACTATTCAAGAAAAATTTCCCTTTCACGCTAGTAGTGACAACATAGTAAAGCAGAAGTAAAATTTTAGGAACAATGCCAAGCCTGATATATATATATATATATATATATCAGACCTCTCTCTCTTTCTTAATATATATATACTAGCAGGCTTTGCCCACTTCGCTGGACATTAAATTTAAATGAGTTATCAAAATCCCATATCTTTATTAATAACCTAAGTTCTCGCTGTGGTTAGTAGAGGATTTTCCCTCTCGCAACGTGAGGAGTCTCGGTCCCCACTGCCTTCGGCAGCAACTTACACACTTCTTACTTCCCCTTCCTCAGCGGGTGAGTTCGAAGTTTTGCAAAATCCCACTAATGTACATAATTCGTACACTTTATCAATATCCACACACCAAAAATCGCCATTCTAAGATAATTCAAAGCGAATTCAAACGGAAAAACATGTTTTTACACATATTTATTGCCCTCCAACTCCGAGAAGGGGGGGGGGGGGATTTCGAATTTCGTGAAATCCAGTTACAATAAGTACCGGATGCATACAAACAATTTACGCACCAAATTTCGTGACCACAGAAGTCTTTAATAGAAAATATTATAAATAAATAAATACAAAAAGCACAGCTTTAGTATCCGCGATTGTAATGAAATGCTCGCCCTCTGGTGGGCTAAGGTGAAATTACAATAAACATGGTTTAATTCGAATTCCATACAGCCGCCATTGCTTCACGATATTTAGTTTCACATATATTTATAGAATAAAAATGAATAAATACGGTAAAAAAGATAACACATACTGTTAAGTGCTACAATGTAACTCTAAAGGATCAAGAAATCCAGAATTGAGCTTCCATTTATTTCCAAATGACAAATTTAAAATTTCAGTTGCTTCGGCTAATGGAAGTAAAGAATTAATCAGATGATTTGAAACTAATATTTGTTCAGCTTCAGTTAAAATCTACTTCCGATCGAACTTTGAAGAAACTGAAATATTTTTTTCCAAAAGCAATCAATTTTCCATGATGTAATGGCGGAATATTAAGTAGAATAACAAAAAGAACACTAATGGAACACACGTGGCTATAATGTTTACTAACAACTGCAGTGTTGAGAAAGCGCCATCTATCGATCATTACAATCGCGGATGGGGCCCCTTTGTTGACTTTAAATATTTTAAGCCATTTTTATGATGAACTGAATTGGCTATCTCAATTGTGCAATTAAAGATCTTGGCGAGAAACGTCCGAGCTACTTCGGTGCCAAATTTCAAATTTTGCCAAAGGGATCCGATACTAAAGCTGTTCCATACACAAAATAAATAAATAAATAAAATGAAATAAAATAAAAACTCTTTTCTGATATTTACAAAATAAAAATAAAAAATCTTAATAAAACCCAAATTATAATCATTTACAATTAAGGGGAGAACATAAAAGAACCTCATAAGGTACATAATAATAAAAAATTTTGTTTTACTGCAGGAAAGAAAAGTGCTGTTTAATTAAATAAAAATATTAAACTAATGTCAAATATCTCTATGAAAATATTTATCCACATACGAATTCCTGATTTAAAAAAAAATCACCAACTTTTTTAGGTCAACTATTTATTTTTCTCTCTAATTTTTATTATTTACGTGACATTAAAAATATTTCATTTTATTTCTGGAAAATAAAAATATATGTAAATGCGTATATATAAATATAAAACCTTCTACCGAATCTGGGTTGAAAACGGAAAAAGGGTAAAATAAATTAAAAATATCAGACCTATGTTTATAAATTTGATACCAAACAAAAGGGGCGATGTTTCTGAATCCAGGGGTGCAAACAGTTTTTCGATGTGACAATTAGATTTTTAAAAAATAACTAAAGTATGAAATTTAAGTGGCAACGGAAAAACGGAAAAAGGGAAAAATAAATAAGAAATTACAGACCTATCGTTACAAATTCAGTACCAAATGAAAGGGGTGATTTTTCTGAATCCTGGGGTGTAAACAGTTTTTCGATACGACAATTAGATTTTTTTAAATTAACTAAAATATGAAATTTAGATATCAACACTTCATTTCAATCTTTTCTTAATTTGTAGTGCGAATCACGCGAATAAAAAAGTCTTTGACTTAAAAATTTATTTTTATATTTTATTTTTCCATTTAAAGCGTCTTAATGAAAAAATATTTATGGCGCATGCGCAGGCGTTTTTTATCCTCAATTCAAAAACTAATGAACATTTTGAAAATTTCTATAGATATAATTTTAAGTTGGGTGAAGATCTAAGTTTCTGCCAAGCGCCGTTGAATTCCGTCTAGCCATTCTCGAGTGATGCTCGGACAAAAAAAGCGACATACAGAGACAGACACGATGACACGATGACGATTTCTGATGTCATTTTCGGCTTTCATGGGGTCTGAAACGTGAATATTTCGCAAACTTTTTTGATTCCGACAAGTTTACAGACAAAAGTCTGATTTTATTAATATAGATATATATATTCTTAATTTATAACAGAATTCTTGTAAATGTAAAACATTTTTGAAGAAAATTAAGATTTTTTTTTCAAATTAGTTCAAATAACATTTAATTTTGTCAATTCTGCGCATCAAATTTATAATGTAACTAGTATGTTGTAGCCATCACAAAACTCTCTTCTATATTTTTCTATAAAAATTCACTAAGATCAAATAATTTATTAAAATTATTATTTTTTAAAATTATTTAAAATGATGAATGCAAATGATTTTCATCTAAGAGAAAACTAGCACAAAATAACCAAAGGAAGCCTGTTTCATTGTTTATAAAATTTCTTAAAAAAAGCATTTTTAAAATGGTTATCTCACATATCAAGTTTCGTACAGTTATATGCCATACATGTTGAGATATAGCCTTTCCGGTATCGAGGAAATTTCCTGTATAGCAGCGCTATCTATTAGCCTACAAGCATTCAATTTGAATCATCATAATGTCTCATAATGGCCTTCTCACATATCAAATTTTGTTGGATTATACGCGATAGAACCTAAGATATAGCCTTTCTTTAAACTATAGAAATCCCTGTGTAGCAGTGCTACCTGATGAGTTGTTGATACCAAAAGTTGATAGGTATTAATTAATGTCAAGGTGCATTTACATATAAACTTATATGTTATTCTCTGCAGCATTTTCTGAGATATAGCCTTACCTTAAATTGCGGAAATCGCTGTATAGCAGCACCACCTGTTGGCCGATAAGCATCCAAATTGAATCAGAATAATGTCTCATTATGACCTTCATAAATATCAAGCTTTGCTTTATTATACGCAATAGAGCCTGAAATATAGCCTACCATTAAATTGCGGAAATCGCTGTATAGCAGCGCCACCTGTCGAGCAATTGTCACCAAAAGTTGAAAGGCACTAATTTAGGTCAAGGTCCATCTACATATAAATTTATATACAATTCTGAGCAGTAGCTCCGGAGATACAGTTACCACAAAATTTTTGTCACACACACACACAGACTGACAGACACAAATTTTCTAAAAATGGTGAAATCGTATTCTAGATCTCTCAAAACGTGTAAATCCATCGAAAACCGGAAGTTAAAAATTTTTACGAATCCAGTACTTTCTTCTATTGAATATAGAAGAAAATAAAAATAATATATTTAGAAAATAACCATTTTATTTCGTATAAAATTATTTCAATATTATAGTATTTTTAAATATTTAAAAATGGAAACTTCAAAAATTAAAGTGAAATCTTACGAAGACTCATAAATTGTTTTATCACAAAAGGATATCCTTTTTAACAACTTAGGGACTGACATTTTAATCACACAAACTCCATTAATATATAAACTTATTCAAAATGACTTATTTAAGTTCGCGGATTACCTATACATACTTAGTTCATCAATAAAGCTGTAATAACTGCTGGAGGATTAAAATACGCGCTTCATTTGACACTGCTTCCTTAATATATTCATTAAATGAATAAATGACTTGTTATTAACCGGTCCGGGAAACGAATGAGCCTTTCTGTGAAAGTTTTAGTAAAAGTTCTGTAAAATACATACTGATTTCCTTTAATACATGAATTGACGGACGTTTTTAAAATGAAAGAGAAAATAATAATAAGATTCATTTTCTGGTGCTAAATATATATTTAATTCAATATATATATATATATATATATATATATATATATTAAAGTATTCTGTTTTTTTTTATGATAATCATATTATTACGTAAAATTATATGGTAAAAAATAAAATAAAATACAATAAAAATAAAAATACAGTATTTTGTCATAATTGAAAATTAATCTATGTTTGTGAATATTTAAAGATGTCACATTCTAAATTGCTTAAGCCATTTTTATTTTTATTTTTTATTTTTTTATAATGGAATAAAATTTAGAAAATAAAACAAGAACGGAATATTATTAACCCTTTTCAAACGTACGTATTTTTTGCTTTCAATGTACTTTGCCTATTTAATCACAGAACGGTCAGAGAAAAAAAAATGAAAAGAAAAAATATAAATAAATAAAAATAAAAAATAAACAGACAGTTAGACTTATAAAATCTCTAATCACTTTTAAAAATTATTGGTTGGTTGGTTGGTTGGATGAATGGGATTTACTTCGCACTAGTGCTGCGCAATAAGCAATGAAAAATTATTGGAAAGTGTTAAAAACGTTTATTAAAATCAAAATTGCAATTCCAGGATTTTCCGGTTGTATGTAAATACTTTTGTATGGTACCTTAATGTATGTAAACACTTTTGTATGGTTTTGTAAGTCTTAGTGCTAATCATACTACATTAGTTTCTTTATATATTTGAATACTAAATGCTAATTTCATTATGACCAGTGTAAAATAAAGGTAATAAACACATGTGCTTATTACCATTGAAGGTTAAATTAATAAACGCATGTGTTTATTAAAATGTGCTTTATAGAAATACATCTCATAGAACACAAAGCTTTGGAAGTCTATGCACAAACCGGTGATGACATTTGCTCCATTTTCAATAAGAAACATCCAACAGTGAACTTGAATAACCTATATCAGTTTCAAGAAATTCCGTGGATATTTAGGGAACTTAGAGTGCGTACAGTCTGAGAAACCGAAGTCATAGATTATCTTCAACTTTGTTGAAAAGTGCTAAAAATACAATTTTTTATTTAATTAAAACTATCTAACTGTAAACCAATGAATTAACACATTTTTTGTTCATTCCTTTTCATTCTTTAATATAGCAGCATTGTGGCCAACGAGTCATCCAAATGTGACATGTGATACTGCTCTGAATAGTCTGCACATTTACTAATGATTTTTAAAAATTTAAACAGTTTATTCAAAAATGCAGAAATTTGTTAAATTATTTATCACTATGAAATTGTTTCTCTCTCTTGAAACGATTCTCATATCGGATGTGATTCATAAGCCAGCCAAAAATCGTCGTACACTGTCGCATCTAAAACCCGTCGTGTACGCAATATGTTTTCCGCGTATTGTAAAAAAAAGTAAAATAATAATGATAATAATAATTACCCATGGGTATTAACGAAGCGGGAGAGTCATTCATTTCACAGAGGAACAAAATTATGATGATATTGTCTCCGGATCACTTCTAGGCGCAAATCTTAGATCGTCACCAATTATCCACTTCGTTGCTCTTGTGCGACGTCAAAGCTACCCAAGTTTAACGTCAAAGCAAACGCAATACTTCTCCAGTATTAACAGTATTTGGCATGTACGAAAATCATAATCAACATGAGTTTTTAACTTTTATAATCTCAAAAGGAAATGCTTTTAACCAATCTAACTTAAATATTGATTTAATCTAAAATATTGCACAATGGCCGTGATAATATTATCGAAGTAAAAAATATATATATATATATCTTTATAAAAAACTATAAACTATTATATGAGTGTGTTAAAAAGACGTAATTTTCGCCTCTCATAAATACCTCTCATATAAAGCATTCATTGTAACTGATTAGAGCTATATGCGCTATACAAACCAGTAGTGCTATTTATAGAATTTTCAATGACTAATATGTACATGAGTAAAATATCTCAGTTTTATGGCATTATGAAATATTTTGAGAAACTGCAACACAGACAGAAGAATAGGCAGGCAGAAGGACATACCACTTAGACAAAAGGACATACACGCAGACAAACCGAAGTAATAAACGCCTTTAAGCTTTGTCGGAATGAGTTTAAAGAACTATTTTTAACATGCTTTTATTAACTTGACATGGTTGTAAATATTAATGTATGTAACGGAATCTTACAATTAAATTTTCGGCCACTGCTGGTCGTTCGATTGACCTGCAGTTTTGCACATTTCTTCATAGTCAATGACAATACTACATACAAGTGTTTCTAGGGCC
Source organism: Salticus scenicus (assembly GCA_963930645.1). Taxonomy (NCBI): domain Eukaryota; kingdom Metazoa; phylum Arthropoda; class Arachnida; order Araneae; family Salticidae; genus Salticus; species Salticus scenicus. Next base: position 58,955,216 of record OZ005654.1, on the reverse strand, counting down.
CTATCCTATTAAAGGCAGGTTCTAGGGACAAACATAAAATCTGTATATATAAACATTATCGTATGTGGCACAGGATTCGGCCATATTTGTATAATGTCGAGTGGCAACAATTAATCAATTATTATTATTAATATTTTAATTATAAATTTAAATGTATATGTAAATATTATGGTGTGTTACTCACACGCATTTCCTCTTACCTTGCATTTTAATACTATAAAGATAGATATTTTGTGTTTTTTAGTTCACATTTCAATAAAAGCGTGTTCTTCAATCTTTTAGAAGTATAATTTTATTATTAATTTACTTTCTGTAATATTTGGTCTAAAACGTTGACTGACTGGAATAGGTCACTGGATACAAATAAAGTATATTTTTAAGAAAACATATATTAGATTCAGTATATTTCTTCTCGTTTAATTTTATAAGTATATTAAAATATCATTGTAAAAGGAAATAACTGTACTTGCACGTTCATTAGTTACCATAGTATTTCATTAATTTGAAACTTAACGCAATTCTAGAAAATTGCTAAAATTAATCTTTCAAGGGGGGGGGGGGGAAAAGACATATTTTTCACAAAGAAAAAATATCTCGACCCGAATTGTTAATGGAACTGAAGTTGGGGGAAATATATATGTATCATTTTTTAAATACTTTTTCTTTGTTGATTTGTTTCAGGATCAGTAATATCTTCACATTTGACAAAAGGTCTTCATATATAAGTCCATTTTAGCTTTGACGGCTTTTATTTACCATGTTTTTACTAACTTCGATTCTTGTTTTGTTTATTTGTTTGTCCGGTACAAATCTTGCAATCGATTTTTGACTAACTTCCCTACTAGTTAGACATTTGAAACTTTCAGAATAGCTCAGAATCCGATGACAGCACAATACTCCGACCGATTTTCGAATTTTTGAATAGTTTTCCTTTAATTAATTAAAATATGAAAATAATAACTTCATAATAGCGCTTTAAAAAATAGCCATTAAAATATAAGCTATAATTTAATTGTTGCCAAAAAAAAAGTGTTCATTTTCTTTCGACATAAAAATAAATACATTTAATTAAACGTGAACGTTAAAAAAGTGTAAAATGTTAAATTATGCGTCTCAAACAAATTGACGTCATTATCACTTTAAAAATTTTATACGCATTTATAAAGTGCTAATGCAGTTCTACAGCTATGATTCAACAGAAAATTTAAAAGCATGGCATATAAAAAGTCTTTTATCTGATAATTATTTTTATTGTCCAAACATGTACACCTCTTGGAAGGCATTGTTAACGTTTGCTTATTTCTTATTATTCACGTTAAAATAATAAGCTGAAATAAGAAGTAATGTCTTATAAGAAGTTCATAGCTATTTGAATAAATTCTAGTTTGATTATTTTACTGAAACTATTTCATATAATTGCGTAGATTTACTTAATATATATATATGTATTGGATGTCAATATTTGTAAAAAATGTATGGTTATTTTTATTAAATTTATTATATTGCAAATATGATTTCCGTTTGTGATCATTATAATAACAATTACGTAGATCGTAGTACATTTTCAATTTTCACAATGTAAAAATAGTTACACTACGAATAATTACACTACCGATCTCGAAATCGCGGGCTTTTTTCTAGAACATTTTTAGGGATGGGAAAGTTCATCGTTTTCTTCAACCACTATTTTCAAACAGAAATCTTTATCGCATTTTTGTATTAACGTGTCGCCATTGAATAGGATAGATATTATTCTATAAAAATAGTGGGAGCGGAAATGGCGTAAAATTGTAACTTCTGGAAGTGATTTGAAAATAAGGCAGAGATTTTTAGGTCTGTCATACTGAAACCATTTATATATTTCTTTTAAAGTGTTAGGTAAATGAAACTATAAAAAATATTTTAATATAAATTCAATAATAAATCCACTGAAAAGGTTTTTTGGTGCACTTTTAAGTGTGACATAAAAAAAAAATAATAATAAAAAAATAAAATAAAAATTCAATCTTCTCATGACGATGTATAACATCTAAAAAATAAAGTTTAAAAATTTAACTTACATGAAATATCTTCGATAACAGGATCGAAGTGAAAGAGAAAACTAAATCTGCATTTTACGACTGTAATATAACTTTAGAAAAAAAAATCTAAAGCTTTAAGTACAAATATAATAAAATGATTTAGTTATATGTACATCGATCCTATTTTCAAAAGAATACTATTTTATGTTCGGTGAATATTTTTAAAATATTATGGAGTACAAAGAAAATATTTTTAAAAAATAAACCTTTTCTATAATTTTACCGTACACCAAATAGCGGAGCGTGTCAGAATGTGTAAAGAAACTCTAAAATTACTTAATTAGGAAGGACGCGATATTTCTATAATAAGAAATGGCAATTAAACGTATATATCGTTTTTTGGACGTTCCGACACATAAAGAAAGTACAGTAAAAGTATTTAAAGATGTCCTCAAACCAACCATGGTAAAAAGCCGACAAGCAATGGAAAAAGTAATTTAAGCGATGAAGAAAAGAAAAAGAGAAAAATTAACAGTTCCTTTCTTTCTTTCTTTCTTTTCTTTTCTTTTTCTGTCTTTTTTTTTTTTTTTTTTTTTTTCTTTGAAGAAAATTCAAAGTTTTTGTTCTGTATTTGTCATATTTTTGCTTTTCACAAAAATTCACATGTAATTGTTTATTGATTGATTCAAGCCTTCCTTCTGGTGTTTGATCCTTATAATGAAATATTACACACACACACACACACACATATATATATATATAAATGAAATTAAAAACAGAACATCTGCGAAATTTAATTCAAATATATTCAAGAAATGCATTTTCAATTTGATTTATATAAATATATATATATATATATATATATATTCCAAGAGAAAAATCTATAAATAAATAAATAAAATAAAGTAAAATAAATATCCAGACCTACATACGTACATAGGTCAAACACATGAACAAATTAATATAAGAGATATTTCTGAAGCGGTTACTTAAAAAAAAAAAAAAGAGAGAGAGAGAGAGAGAGAGAGCGAAGCCCATCCAATGAATATATTTAAATAATTGAAAAAAAAAAAAAAAAAAAAAAAACAAGACAGTAAATTTTTCATACCAGTTTTTTCATTGCATAATAAATACGCTTTTATTTAATTCATTTTTAAAAAAATAAAGTATAATTTTTTTTTTTTTTTAATCATCAATTTCATCTATTAAATAATTACTAAAATAAGATGCTTTTCTTAATACCCCGAGGAACTGAAATGAACATAAGTAATGATTATTTTATTCAACAGGCTCATGAAATAAATGAATATATATATATATATATATATATAATTTTTTGTGTTTTTTATATACTTATTAGGTGAAAATATTAAATTCGTAAAAATTTTCACCATCCGGTTTTCGATGAACTTGCACATTTTGGGATATAGTCAACATGATTTTACCAATTATAGAAAACATCTATTTCTGATAAAAATAATTCTGCCAACACTAGCTCAAGAAGTAATGCTTAGAATTTCATGAAATTTTATATTTAGTTGTGCCTTGATATAGACTCGTGTCTATCACGTTTTGGTGCATATCGCTTTACAGGTGGAGCTGTTGTGATTTTTAACATACTTTTTAATATACCACCATATGGCAAAATTTAGTATAAATGAATAATGAATGTAATGAGGAATACTTTTACTAGTGATTCTGAAATTGAAACTAATTATGTATAATAGTGATAGTCGAACAGGCTAAAAGGCTTGAATATGTAGAAGAAGGCATCCACCTTAAGTAGTAATTCTCCTATTACCCTAAAGGGGTGTAAATTTTCAATATGAGCATCTTTCAAATAATCGTGTCAATGTGTTTAAAACAAATGGTTGAACCATGTGCATGTTATAAACACATGAGTTTCTGGGAGGGAAAAAAAAATCGGTTTTTATACTTTTAAGAATAAAATCCTATTTAAAAAAAAAAAAAAAAAACATTTCTTAAAATGTAGTATTTAGGACACTGAGGTGGACATTCTTCCAATATTCCGGACTGTAATTTTCTGAGATAGAAACCTTCTGTACATATCATGGAAAATAATTTTGATAAAGAACGTTTTAGGATGGGATTATTAAAACATACTAATATATCTAATATGCATACTAATAAACATACTAATAAACATACTAATATACGTATATAAATAAAAAAGTTGCGAACGTAACATAAAAGAAGATTTTATATCACAAAATAACTTATTTCTTGCTTAGACTTTTTTTTTTTTTTTTTTTTTTTTTTTTTTTTTTTACATTTAAAGCAAAATATAAGCACGTCCCTTTTTCTTTAAGTATAAAATTAATATAAATGCATATGTAATTTTTGCTAATTGTAATTTTTGTTATATTTATCAAATCGATTTAAAAATTTCAAAGCTGGTATAGTATATGGTACACGCAAATATGGTAGCTTTAAAAATATAATTTTCTAAAATAAACTTCCCTAATAACTAAAAGTCTTACATAATTTAAAGCAGAATTTTAATTTATCATGGATCTTCCTATTATTCCATATGTAAAGATCATATAAGATATTTTAGGTTCAATTCAATTTTACATTTGCTGATATTTGAATTAAAGAATGTGATGGAAAATTTTAACCTTTATTTATTTATATTTTTAAGCTTTTTAAGAATTTGAAAATTAAAAAAAATGTATTTTTTTCGTTTTCCCACCATAATTATGCATTATTTACGATAAATTACTTTATATGAACTATGCAAGTGAACAAATTTTCAAGGTTAATTTACTTTCACTTTTATCATACTGAATTATCTCAGAGCAAAATTGGTATTTTTACCTATTCTCATTGACACTGTTGAACTATCCTTGAAATACATGACATTGTCATAGATGTAGCAAATTGCAAGACTTCCTACGCGGTTGTATTTTAGGAAGCTAGCTTTCCATGCCAAACAATTAGTTACTAATTGCACCGTTTAAATATGGCTGATAAAAATTAGTGGAAGCAATATTTGATACAAGGAAGTCATCGGCGGTATGAAGCAATTGATCGATCTAAATCCAAGAGCGCAAATTAAGAAAGGATTATCATGCGATAAGGTTTGACTGTTTCAACGGTATCCAATTTGTCGCAACTTCTCCCTTACCATTTTGCTCAACATTTCATGACACCATCTCACAATAGTTGGCAGTTGACAGATTATTTTAACGTCATGATTTAAGATGAATACATCTAACTCTGTGTCATCGCTAGCCGCCTGGAGTGGCAGGGTGGTCATCTAAGTGATCATCTTAGCAACCAATTGATTAGAATAACAGAATTTTAGCAATTTACAGGGTTTGACCTTGGAGTAATTTATTATTACATTCGTGCGAAGACAGATATGGAGTACCGGAACCAATCAAACTTACAATTTTACTTAAATTGTAAGTTTGATTGAATTTTAATTAAATTGTAAGTTTGATTGAATTTTAATTAAATTGTAAGTTTGTAAGTTTAATTGTAAGTTTTAATTAAATTGTAAGTTTGATAGGTGAAATTTATCATTTCACCTTAATACTAAAAAGTTTGCAAAATCATAACTTCGAAAAGATTTATGTGATATGATACATTAAGAATTTGGGTTTTAAAAGTATTTTTTAAATAGATTATTTTGTAATACATTTAGTAAAATATGCGAAAAAAGTTTTGTAATTCATTATTTCTCTATGTAGCTTACAGTGTATAAATGCACAATAAAAAGTTATTTTTTTCTTTTTGAAACAGGATATGTATGAACTCATAGAAAAATAATTAAATAATTAAAAAGTAGAGACTGTAGAATTTATCTGCAGCTAGAAACTTCACACTGATCAAGTTCAAATTAATAATTTTTGAAACCCTGTTTATGACGATATGCTTGTATAAGTGTAATTAAAAGTCATAAAGATTCAAATTTTTCATTCATGTTAAATTCTTTCCAGCATTCGTCTATCAGTTCTCCTCATTTGAGACAGTTTGTGGTGTGGAAATCTCCACTGTAAAATATTACTTGATTTTTTACAAATTATGCTGCCAGACATGGGTACCAGCACATTCTGTTAAATAATTTTTTTACAGCAGAAACAGCTGCAATGAGAGACCGTTTTACAGATGTTCCTGTTCCGTTATGTATTCTGTTTAACAGCAAAATGTGCTTGCAAAAACGGGTGACAGCACATTTTGCTGTAAAATTTAGCGTATTTTATTACAGCGTATAGGGATACCACTCTCATGTATATTCGACACCAAGAAAGTCTGGTGATCTGGTTAACCAACAATGCGAGGGCATTTTATAAATATGCAACTATACATGACCTTCTATTTTTTACTTCTTCTTTGTTAAAATTTTTTGGATAAAAAAGACGTTGCAACACCAGATGATATCAATATATGTCTAAGCCGTTAAAGTTGTACGCATGATTAATATGTGTGTTTTGTTATCATAAATTATACAAACCCACAATATTATATCATGTGTAATGGCTGTATGCTTTCGTAAAACTAAGTTCGATTGAAATTTTATTTTTCCGACTGAGTTAAATTTTATTTTATTTCTTCAATGACTTCTTCATTGCAAGGCTTACTAGTATTAATTTTGATTGTGTTAATATTTATAAAACATTTTTATGTTTGAATACTAAATTTTTATCTTAAATTTCAGCATTCGCACAAAAAAAAAAAAAGGTTTCTTAAAAAAACTCTTCAAAAATTCTTAGGATACTGTGTAGCCAACGAAAAATTTTCTTTTATCAATTGATATCTTTTCTACTAATTATCTGCAAAAATTAACACTCCGGACCTTCGGGGTATCGCTTTCGACCACCGCGTTACTAACATGGAGCTCTAACCACCTGAGCCACATAGAGACAAATGAAAAAGGTTATATTTAGATTAAAGGGGAGGCGCATTTTTATTAGCTTGAGATTCTCAAACATACCGTTGTGAATGACAGTAAACACATAAGAATTTGGAGAAAAGAATAAAATACAATGCAAAGACATCTAGCTCTCTTCTCTAAAAAACTAGCACATTAATTTTAAATTATAATTATAACCAATATAGTTCTTTTCTATATAATAATCGTTTCTTACATTAAATATATATTCGTATAAATAGAGCGATATTGTTAATACTTTTATTAGTTTAACGGTGTTTTGAAAAAAGTATTCCTTATGAAAAACCGTCAGGGAAAAGAATAAATTTATTATTTAAAGAAAGGAAAACTAATTCTTAGAAAGGTATTTTAAACTTATTAATTTAAATTTTTTGTATAAAAAATCATTTTTAGTAAAAAATGTAAGTAATTTAGTAATTTTGTATAAAAAGTAATTTTGTATAAAATCTCAAATGACATTTTCCATTAACAATAAAATCTTTTTGTAAAAAAATAGAACCGACTCCAAAAAGGGACTACTATTCAAACAACTAAAAATGGAAGAAAATTGGCAGAAAATGGAACTGTAAATTGCGCCTAAAAGTATAAAATAATTTCCTTCGCCAAACAACCTATAACACTACAATTAATCATAACTTTTGAAGTCGGCGCAAAATTAAATAAAATTTAATTAGTTTTTAAAGGTTTGTCTTTAGATCGGTAGCAACAAATGCTGTTGTCTCGAATGATCCATTTTCATGTTTCCTTTATTATTTTATCACTGTATACAATTCATCCATTTGTAGCATCTACATAGAACAGTGAACATTCTTCACAATGAGGTATTTTTGTTTCTACGAAGTTAGAGTTTCCTTTGCAAATTTGGTATAACTTTGATAACTATCACCCTTGAGGGCTTTTGGATTTGGCGATCAAAACATAAGGCAAAAATATACACGCAAGATGTATATTTTCGTAATATATATTGTACGATGTGTTGTTTCATATTCTTGATTACTCTCTTGATATACCTTATCAAAATAATCATGATATCCCAAAGAAATTAAATCTATTTGCCAGATAATTTTGCGATTTCTATTTCACCAAGTTCGGCAAATCCCAGCATCTTCGCCAACTTCTGCTGCTTACGAAATCTTATTTGTTTTCTTGAATCGAAATAGTTTTCGGCTACGTTTTGCAGGTAAAAATGTGAGATGTGTATTTTGAATAGGATTTGATTTTGGTATTGAATAAAGGCATCAATTTTTATTTAATTTTGCGCCGACTTCAAAAGTTATGATTAATTGTAGTGTTATAGGTTGTTTGGCGAAGGAAATTATTTTATACTTTTAGGCGCAATTTACAGTTCCATTTTCTGCCAATTTTCTTCCATTTTTCGTTGTTTGAATAGTAGTCCCTTTTTGGAATCGGTTCTATTTTTTTACAAAAATATTTTATTTTTCTCTTTTCAGTGAAAACTTATTTATATAGCAGAGCATCAGAAGACGTTCGACGGAAGTTTCACAAATCGCAACTTCCAAGAAAAGTGACATTACTCAAAAAATGGTTTATGTTACTGAAAAATACATGAAATGCACCCAATGTGAACAAAAAAGTTACATCTCCATCTAGAAAGTTATCCACTCGAGATACAGTTGTGCCAGTTTTATTCTAGTCAAGTTACTTTTAAGTTGATTTTTCTCAAATGCTGCATTTTTAAGTTGTGTCACTTTTCTTGCCTTTATCAGATATGAGCAAAAAACTATCTATTGAACGAACATACGTTAAATTAAAAAGTCTTTAGAAATGTAAAGAACGGATACGCTGTATTCGTAACCGAAAATTCTGTTAGGCATATGTATTGAACTTTACAGTGAATACGTGCCACCCGCTGCGCTGGAAATTGCGCAGCGTAAAGTTCAAACAAAGAGCAAAATATGCATTGCAGCTGACGGACAGAAGTTTCAACATCGATACTTACATACTGCTTTTACAGTGTAGCTGCATGCGTTCAGTAGTTAGAGTGAGAACAGACTTTTGTGAGTATCCTGTAATTTGTTTATATCTTAATAAAATCATAATGAAACCTATTTCAGGCCAAGATCATTGCGTCAACAAGAAAAGTATTAAAATTTAATCATCTTTTACGAAGTTATAAGCTAACAAATTTCAACAACAACAACGAGAAACATGGTTTCTATTGAGAACCTCATCCTTTATGAAGTCGGTTTAAAACGTCTATGCGTTAATCAATGTGACCGCTTACAATAACCATACTTTGAATTTTATATAGCATAAATGTCACCCGCTACGCTACAACATATGCGATGTCGTTCAAGTGTGCACAAAATAGGAAATTGTGAACAAACAAATTCACGTTTTAAGCGTTCTGTTTTTAGCATTAATGTCTAAACAATCTTTGCGTACTACATCGACGATGCTCTGCAATTTTATAATTCACTTTTTTCCCCTCTCTTGAAACATTTCCGATATAGGATCGCTAACTCACTCTTTTCCACTAGGTGGAGCTTTAGGCGGTTGAATCGCGTAGCACATGTCCACTTTAATATACCTACATACCACTTTTATTACTATAGCTGCAGCTTTTCAGCAGTTAAAAGAGTTGGAACTGACTTTTTTGGGTTCCCTGTATTTTCTTTTGATCGTAAAGATCTTACAATGGGACCTATTTCAGACCAACACTTTTACATTAAAGCCAAAAGTGTTACAATCGGATCATCCGTTCAGAAATTATGAGCAAACAAACAAAAACAAAAACAAAAAACATACGCTTTGAATTGAGAACCTCCTCCTTTTTGAAGTTGGTTAATTAAAGCATCTCTTACGAAGTTATAAGCTTACAAACACCAACAACAACACATAGCTTGAATTAAGAACACCCTCCTTTCTGAAATTGGTTGAAAACAACTTTGCACAAATCGATGTGACCGCTTACAGTAACAGTACTTTGAACCATAGAGTTTATGTGTCATCCGCTACGCTGCAATGTGTGCAACGTAGTTCAAGTGTGCACAGTGTAGAAAATATCGAACAAACAACTGCATGTTTTAAGCGTTCTATTTTTAGCAATAATGTCTAAAAACTGTCTCTTCGTAGTAAATCGATGATGCTCTACAACTTCGTAATTAACTTTTCTCCCATCTTGAACCGTTATTGAGATAGGAGCGCTAATTCCGCTTTTTTTACCAGATGGCGCTTTATTTTCTTTAGATTGTAAAGATGTTATAATAGGACCTATTTCAGACCAAGATCTCTACAACAAAACAAAAAGTGTCAAGTAACCGTATTTTGAACTATATAGCGTATGTCTCAGCAGCTACGCTACAACGTGAGCAATGTAGCTCAAGTGTGTATAGTGTAAGAAACTGCGAACAAAAAAATGCACATTTTTAGCCTTGTATTTTTAGCATCAATGTTAAAACTATCTTTTCGTACTAAATCGATGATGCTCTGCAATTTTATAATTTACTTTTTCCCCCTGTCTTGAACCGTTTCCGAGATAGGAACGTTAGCATGAATGTCTAAACTACCTTTTTGCACTAAATCGGTGATACTCTTCAGCTTTGTAATTCACTTTTTCTTTAGAACCGTTTTCGAGATAGGAACACTAACTCCGCTATTTTCCACCAGGTGGCGCTGCAAGCGGTTTAACCTTGTACTGCATGGCCACTTTGCTATACTTACATACCATTTATATCGCTATAGCTGCAGCCGTTTAGCAGTTAAAAGAATTGGGACTGATTTTTTGGGGCACTCTGTATTTTCTTTAGATCGTAAAGATATTGCAATGGGACCTATTTCAGACCAAGGCCTTTTCAACAAAACAAAAAGTATCAAAATCGGAGCATCCGTTCAGAAGTTATGAGCTAACAAACATAAAAAAAAACATACGGTTTGAATTGAGAACCTTCCTTCTTTTTTGAAGTCGGTTAAAAAACCTGGTTTCGTTGCAGATTTTTAATGAATCGTATTGTAAATTAAAATTTTCTTTCCCATTCCAGAAAAGGCAACTAGCTTCCTCTTATAAAACGGAAGGCAGAAATTTTTTTTTTTCCCTTCAGTGTAATGGCTCTTAAAGCTTCTTAAAAAGAAAGAAAAAAGGTCCATATCTCAATATATTTAAAAAAAAGGTTACTGTTGCTGGCGTCAAATTTTTTTGTCTGCGACAGCAGGGTCCTTCGGGTCATGAGAGGTATCAATGTGTTCCGAATACACCAAGGTAGGCATTTCCGCTGCTTAGAAATTTCTATCAATTTAATTAAAGAAGTTATTAACTAAAAACTACAGATTTATGAAGGTACTCTATTTGCCACCTTGAAAAATGTTTCTCCCACTGACGTTCTTCTGTCATGAAGTCATTTTACTTGAAAAATTAAAATATGATTCATGCTTGTAGGTAAGTAGGTTGGGTTTAATGTCGCACCAGTACTGCGGTATGGGTAATTGGCGGCGGTCTGGGACATATCCCTAGGGATGTTTCGGAGACATGACATTACGATTTTGATCCACCACGGAGGGGATGGCTCACCCGCTTTGGTGATCACCATAGGTATAGTTTTGATAGGAACATGGAAGCCACGGCTGATTTTATGTGCACCAGCCATCATTAATATACCCGACGGTCTTTGGCCGGTTCAAGTATCGAATCGGCAATCTTCCAGTTATAAGTTCGGCGCTTTACTTACTGGGGTACAACGGCCCGGAACCATGGTTGTAAAAAAAAAAAAAAAAAAAAAAAAAAAAAGAATGTCATTGCCGCTATTAGTAACTTTTTTTCTCTACTTTTAAAAAATTAATTTTTTTACACGGTAAAATTAAAATATGATACATGTTTGTAGGTAGGTAGGTTGCGTTTAACGTCGCACCAGTACTGCACTATGGGTAATTGGCGACTGTCTGGAAGGTGCTCCTAGGGATGTTTCGGAGACATGAAATCACAATTTTGATCCATCACGGAGGGGATGGCTCCCCTCTTTGGTGATCACCAGAGGTAAAAAGAAAACGAAAATGAATGTCAATGCCGCTATTAGTAACTTTTTTTCTCTACAATTTGAAAATTAATTTTCTTACACGGGAAAATTAAAATGTGATCCATGGTTGTAGGTAGATAGGTAGTTAAGCAGGTTAGGTTTGACATCGTACCATTACTGTGTTATGGATAATTGACGACGATCTGAGACGTACCTCTAGGGATGTTCCGGAGACATGCCACCCACATTTTTTATCCTACACGGAGGGGATATCTCCCCCGCTTCCGTGATCCCGAAAGGTATAATTTTGATAGGAACATGGAGGACATTGCGACCACGACATATTTTACGTGCACCAGCCACCATTAGTGTACACGACGGTCTTTGGCCAGCTCGAGTACCGACCCGCAGTCTCCAATTATGAGCTCGACGCTCTATCGACTGTTGTACCGCTGTTCGGATCTATGGTTGTAAAAAAAAATAAAAAGTGTCATATACTAAATCTGTATTTCAATGTGGTCTAGATATGATATTATTTCCATTAAAAAAAAAAAAAAAAAAAAAAAAAAAAAAAAAAAAACTGATTTTTAGCATAATTTTCATAAAAATAAATAAAAATAATTTGCTGGTAAATATTATATGACATCAATTTGATAATTATTTGAAATCATTTTTCATATCAATTTGACATCGAATATGGGGATTTTTATAACAATTTTTTGCTTTTGTCTTGTGTTGGACACTATTAATTTTCCTATTCAATGAAAGAAAAACAACAAATAGGCGGGCAGAGCTCTGCATGTGTTAATAAGTACAGTGAGTCAGGGGGGAGGCGAAGCCTCTCTCGGGGGTTGGTGAGCGGAGCGAGCAGGGGGCAGAGCCCCCTAGTTTTCTTAAATATAACTAGCGTTTAATATTCAACTCTTTGCAAAAAGCTTTACCTTATTTCAACTGAAATAATTTATTGTGTACAAAGTTAAATTTAAACAAGTCACTAACGTAAAATGCCAAATTTCACATTTTTATTATTTCGACTTTCTGATTGGCATGTTTGAATTAATTTCACATTTCTTTCGGGTTATTATAGCTCTGTAAACCAGAATCCAACACGCATTTAAACTCTAAAACATTAATTTAAAAAATAAATATTTATAAAATTTATAATTTTATTATTTTCTCATTAAAAATTAAATACAAATATAAAATTATGAAATTTTAAGAAACTAAGTTCAGTAGGGCGAAACTGATTCACAGAAAGAGTAAACAACACTGAGAAAAAATTCTGTGGCGGACATCTCGAAACTAAATTGTGACTCTAACAATAGTTCCATGTCATCCTTATAAGTTCCAGTCCTCTTTGAAAGCGAGTTCTAGAAATCCCTGTTAGATTTCTTGAGCGTTTGCCTATTATCGAGGTCAAATTTATTTAAAAATCCCTGCAAATAAATGAGAAAATAAGAGGCGGGTTTTAGAAACTATGATTCAAATTTATGAACAAATTCTATGAAGCCAAGCGAGAATTTCTCCGAATGAAAAGGATTCATAATATTGTTTCACTACACTGTTAAAAATTTCTGTAAATTTAATATAAATATTTATCTAGAGTCTCAGTAAATTTGCAGTAATTCTTAGTTAAAAGCGAATAACCGAGATTCTCAATCTTTATTCTGTATTTTTTTTTTTTTTTTTTTTTTTTTTTTTTTACGTAATTTTATTATTTAAAATTTTAATTAAAATAAAAAAAATGACTGTTTCTATTATACTTTAAAAAAAAAATCATTCTAAGTCCGAAATATATTCTCACCAGTAATTTATTAAATTAATATTAGTTATTAAAATGAATGTATAAAATACGTTTTTTAACATCTCCGTTTATTTTTCTCTGTAATGTTACGTAAGACTTAAGATAAAAGATTACATAGAGTTTTCTGTTGAAATTTTTAACAGTGTATCTAGAAATGTATGGACTATAATTTCTCGATCATTTCGATTAATCAGATTTTGGTTTACGTTATAAGCATAGCTTGTAAATATGTATATCTAGTTTAATTACTCAGGAAGTGACTACATATTCGTTCTATATGAAGATATATATAATCCATTTGATAATAATAGAAAAGAAGTGAACGAAGAGTAGTCAGTCAAATAAATCACCACAGAAACATGCACAAGCCAAACAAAGAAACTAGTTATCTTAAATAGATTTAATTTTTAAGATTAATAATATTACTTACTTAAATTTATTAGACTATAATACCTGATGAAATATAATATAGGACGGTGCACTTTGGTGCTGAAGAAAATAAGTATTACTTTAGGATAGTACTTTAAGGGAAAAAAACAGACTTTTATTAATGAAAAGAACCTTTTTTATGAGCAAAAGAATTTCGGACCAAAACAAAATCAGATTGAATTTTAACTGAAAATCTCAAAATGCTATAAGACGTTTTCAAGTGCATTGAGCAAAGCAAGCATTGAGCAAAGAAATGTAGGTTTTCTGAATTTGATAAGCATTTTAGCAAGATATCAAATGATAGCACGGACCTACAAGAATAAAATACCTTGAAATGAAAAAAAATGAAATAAAGACAGAATTTATCCTGAATTTTTGAAGTCTTTTCTAGAAAAAATAAAAACACGACTTGAAGCTTCAAGAAAAAATAAAATCATAACTTGAACCTTCAAGAAAAAATTACCTTGAGATGAAATGGATGTATAAAGACAGAATATCCTGACTTTTTTTAAAAAATATTTTCCAGAAAAAATAAAATCAAAACACGAGCAAACACAGAGCATCGTAAGTGAAAATGGCTTTGTAAGAAGTTGAGTTGTATTGTTGTCTTTCATTTAAAATTAATTTTAAAATTACTTTTCAACTAATTAAATTTGAATGTTTTTTTTTTTTTCTTAATGAAAAACTGTTGTTACAATTACAATTACTGCTAATAATTACATAATAAATATTTTTATTTACTTTAGTGATTTCATGAAAATTCAATAAAGAATAGAATTAAACGTATTTAAGTATTTAGAAAAAAAAGTTTTTATCCTAAATTAAAAAATAGATTCTATTACCAATTACACTCATAACTTCAAAAGAGTACATTTTTTATTGATTTATACCATAATATTAAAATCTACTCTACTTTGCAATCAACATTAATTGCTAACTATAATTAATCTTTTGCTCAAATTCACAAAATTTAGAGATTACGTTAATGAACTAATATACTAATTAATAATGAATTTATAGCATTATATTTTCTGTTTCTTTCAATTTTTAAGTCAAAATTAATCAGATTAAACTACTAAACTATGACTTCCTGCCAAAAATTTTAAAACGAAATTAAACGAGACTAATTAAAACTAAATTCCATTTAAACAATAAAGGAAAATTAAATTCAATGAAAAGTCTAGACAGATGTATAATCATAAAAAAAAAAAAAAAAGAATATTAATTGCTAAAAACATTAATAAGTCATTCATTTTAAAACTCTCGTGTAATTAAAATTGAACCTGTATAATATAAATGTATGAATGAAGAAGACTGTACCTTTAAAATATACACTTTTAAATTTTAGCTATAAAAATAAACTTTCCATGTCGATCAGAGATTCATCTCGCATTACAGATTGAGAAACTTTTGCAATTAATATTTTGAACAATGAAGATTTGAACCTACTAGTTCTACAATACAATCTGTATAATTAAAGTTATTTTATTTTTGTTTAGCCCTATAAATTACATAGTGGCATATATGTAAAAACCACTTTAAATGTTCCTCCACCGCTACACTGGTAGAGACATCTATCGGCATTTGAGAGTAACTACACATGCATAGACACTATATAATTCAGGCACATTCCTGTAGATGACGCTATTGTTTCCTTCAGGGTCTCTACTTATAACTATCGAAATAATTTAAAATTTGCATCATAGCCTTGCGTTCACGTTTGACTGTAAATAAATAAATAAAAATAAATAAAGAGTGATGGTTATGATTTTTCCCTTCAACTATCAATCATTAATATCATCATATATATTTATTTCAGGCACAGAAAAAAAATCAGGCTTTGTAGGGTTAAAACATGTTTATTTGAACCATATACTTCCATAAGGATATATGAAGAATTCATTAATGAAATGAATTCATTTAATTGTGTTATTATTGTTTTTAGTTTTTATAACGTATACCGTTATTAAAAACGTATAACCGTTTTAAAACGTATACCGTTATTAGAAGTGTTCTCTTTTGGTATCACTATATGCCATTATTACGCAGTGTTATGCACTCTGGTTCAGCTGTATTTGGGTGATATTGATAGGACGATTATTTTTATGAGAATTATACCAGTTTTCGGATGAACACATAAATCGTCCTAAAACTATTTCGAATAATATATATATATATATATATATATATGGTAGGTGCTCCAGTAATTGGCATGCTCCAGTAATTGACATCTATCCCGAAATAATTAATAAATAAGAAAAATAATAAAATCATATATTTTACATACAAGAATTTTAACATTTCATGTCAAACACTGGAGCATAGGGTGCTAATAACTGGTAAAATGAATAACTAGCAGTGTCAAACACTGGAACATAGTGGACCAATTACTGATAAAATGAAAAACTAGCATAATCAATTACTGGAACAATGAGTGGGTCTCAAATAAAAATTCCCCCAAAATAGTTATTAAATGTATACATTTTAACATATATGTAGTTCTGGATGTATTTCATACCATATGTACTAACTTAAGATATCTAAAAATATTTTCTGATGACTGGAATATAAAAAACATCAGAGATTGCTCTAAAAGTGTCAATCACTGGTGCACTTACCCTATATATATATCATATTTATTTATTTTTATTTTATTTTACTAAAAATTCAAGTTTAAATTTATATCATTAATTTAACAGTTACGAAATTCTAAATTTATATAAGTATATATATATATATATTAATAATTTAAATATTATGCTTGATTTCATTTTAAAAATAAAACATCTCATCTTAACAACTCTACTAAATTAAATAACAAAATGTTTCATAAAATATGTCATTGAAAATAAAAATTATATTACCTTGTAATACACTGATGCATATATATATATATATATTATAAATGAATTTCTAATTATAACTTGAAGATTAAAATACAAATTTCATTTCACGTTGTTCTTTTAATATATTCATTAAATGAATAAATCATTAAGTGTTAGTTTCTTGAAGAATGAAGTAATCTTTTTAAAAAATGGCTTAGAAAAATTTGCTGATTTAATTCATTGTGGAACCGGAGTCTGATTAAATGTTTAGAAGGTAATTTTCATTCTTTTGTTAAGCTATTCTTTAAAATGTAAATGTGACAAAAATAATTTATGTATATTATTTGTGTTTGAATAAGAGTTAAACAGAGAATAATAAATTTTTATTTCATTGGAGTTGATTAGAAAACATAAGATCTCTTTGGATTCAGTTATTTATATCAGTATTATTAATACAGTTGTCTTACATTTTTGTGTGGGTTTTATAATTATATTAGCAATATTTTGAAAAAAAAAAAAAAGTTTTGAATTTTTTAATGGTATAATGGTATTGAAAAATTACGTTTTGAAAAACAAAGTCACAAAACCAGGTAATATTTTTAAAGTTTAAAAATATTGGTAACAATCTAATAAACTGTACGTAAAGAGTAAAGACCGGTGCGAGATCTTTTATGGAGAAATTTTTGAACTCATTATACGAAATTAAATTATTGTATCATATTGACAAATATGATTTTATAATTTGTATATTAAAATAATGTCATTACTGTTATACTAATGTCAAACCTAGTCTGATAGATGCAGACCAGATCTAAGAATTATTTGATATTCAGAAAGTCGATGATGAGAAGGGAAGATGAATAATTTTTTTCTCAAAGAAGACCCAAATAGTATAAGATGTGTTCAGGAGAAGCCCAGTGTTGGTGATATTTTGGACAAAGAGATCTACGTTTCAAATATTAGTAAGTATATTTTTTAATTTTCAAGAGATCAAGAAGTTACGAGAAAAGAATAATAAGAGATATTCTATTTGGTGAAGTGAAGCATACCTATATTGCTACAAATAATTGTTGTAGTGAAAAGTGTTGTAAAAAGTGAAAAGCACTTTTAGTGGTCGATGGCAATGTGCGAGCGACTGGTACAGAATTTTCAGTTTCATGAAAGGGTTAAAGATAGACCTGTCTTACTAGCGTTATACCAGTGGAAAAGTGAGAGGCACCAGCCAATCTTTCTGAATTTGAAGTTTATTCTGAGAGAAGTGTTGTATCTAAGGACATTCTAAATAAGAAGGCTTTGGGTGACTGTATAGCTCTCTTTTGTAAATTTAGTACAATTCGTTACCATAAAGATCCAGATGATAGAGAATCCGCTAGAGATAGATATCATATTTAAAAGAAATGGGCTTCCACTTGTGATGGATAGAGATACTTGTTTTATCACCTACAGTCGGTAACAAAAGTCTCCGAACACTAGCAAAATTTCCTATATAAAAAAAGTACACTTAATACAGTTTTGTTAAAAAAAGCCTTGTCGAATCATGTTCTTAGAATGACTAAGAACAGGATTCTACAAGGATTTATTTAACAAAACTGTAGTACATGTACTTTCTTTATATAGGAATTTTTGCTAGTGGAGACTTTTGATACCGACTGTACATTGACCCAATTATTGAAATGTTGCATTGAGCTGCGGCTGTTAGTAAGCTCTCAGGGGTCACCATAGTTACTTTAGCTCAGAATAGTTTTAAGACCACCCATCTATTGCAAGCGGTTCGCTGAGCAGAAATCTGGGATACGATGTTAAAGAGAAATTCTTTCCTGGGCATTTCAGTAAGATGCCAGTACCAGCGAAATTGACGATTTCGGTGCTGTCATTAAATATCATGATGTCAATTTTAGGGATTTTCTTAATGACTTCCATCCCAATTGTATGTGGTGGTCTGACAAGATTTCCTTCTTATTGACAGGAGCAGAAAGGTAGTGAAAAGTGAAACCTGTAAAAGTTTTCCGACGAATTTAGACAGCAGTAAAGAGATTGCGGCTCTACATCATCAGTAAGTTAGGTGCTGAAACATAAATTGGGTAAAAGAACTGTTATTCTTAAGTCTGATAAATTTTCTAGGTTTTTTAGGTTTTAGGTTTGTTGAAGTTTTGTTGTATTGGCAAAAACTAGAAAGTTTCTTGTAATATTTGACAAACCTAGCCTGCCGATTGACGTGAAGGGATTACAAATCGTCTTCAAAAAGGACAATTTCTGAAGGACATCTGTTCTTCATTCCAGCAATGATAAGTGCATCTCTTAGCTGAATTTGTTCTAATTTTTTATCAAATAATAACTAAAAATATTAATAAGTAAAATAATAATAATAATAATTAAATGTAAGTTAATACAAATAATATTTAAATAGAATATTTTAGTATTATAAAGCTTAATTCTAATTAAAGTTTTTTGAAATAGTGGATTGATGAAAATGCAGTCGAGTAAAGTAAACGAGAGAACTTTGGAATATTTCTCCTATTTCCGTTTATTATCTGCTATATTTATATTTTTAAGCAATCTCTACTGGTTTTGAGAGATGTAGAATACGAACAAATAATATAAATAGTTAAAAAATAATATAAACTGCAGTAACATGCAACAGTTCTTTTTGTTCCTTTCATCACATGAAAAAAAAAAAAAAAAGTAGACTGAAACGGTGCGTAAGTTCAGCAAAGCACGTTGCTTCTTTTGCATAGGAAAAAAAAACAATAAGACGGTTAAGTAACAAACAAATAAATAGAATTATATATTTTTTTAATGCAAACACACGCTTAAAAAATACCACAACTTAATATCGGGTAAAGTTTTCTGTTATGTATTTAAACTTCTAGGGAAGGAAATTATAAAATTCGAAACATACAAAGTTTAAGAATAAGCTTGCGCTGATTGTAAAGTTCATTGTACGAGAACTTTTATAATTAGACATTCTTTTGTCTGAATGACTTTGTAAGTATGGTTATAAAGTTTTGAATAAGATTTTGCATTTAAGTAATTTTCATCGTGTAGGTGAAAGTTTTTCAGGTTCAAACAACACCATGGATTTTAGACACTCTTGACATTTCTTCACTTTATTTCTGAATTTCTTTCTGTATAAAAAGAGAGTTATTTGCATTAAAAAATTAAATTACAGAATAGAAGATACTCTGTGTACTGTTACAAAAAATATGTTAAGAAACACATGGCGAGAACTAAAATGCCGCTTTAACAATTGTTGTTATACTAAGGGAATACACGTAAAAATTTATTCAACTAAATATTCTTATTAATAAATAAACCGAACTTTGTTATTAAACACCATATATTGAAAAGAAAATCGCAACAGTTGTTTTGGGTCAAAATATTAACACAACTGCCGTTTATTATGTGGGAAAAAAATGGCACGAATACAGCTATAAAGTTGTGACATAATTGATGAGCGCCTAAAGTGCATTGTTGCTTTGGTTTTCTACTTGTGCCTAACAGTTTTCGCCTGATGAAGGGCTCTGCTATTCGTTTAGCTCAAAATAATTGTTTGGTGCATTTTAAAATCTATAGTTCTTATACACACGCACATATATATATTGGTCTTTTATTATTTTTCAACATTAATCCTCCGACTTTTTTTATTTTTATTTTTTTTTGTTATTAAAAGTTTAGTAGCAATGCTTATAAAGTATCGAAATATGCACACGTATCTAACAATAATAGCCTTTTCACAATATTTTTTATCGTCAGCGTAAGATTTAATGCTCACCCAATATGTTTTGCATCTAAGAGATAGTCATCTTAATGTATATAGTTTTCTAAAAGAAGTAAGTTCTAAGAATATATGTACCACTTTTACTTAATTAACAGGGTTGATAAGTTCTGTAATTTTTCCCTGACTCTTCTACTACTATTTTTTTATAGTAATCTTTTACAGTATGTTTTACTAATCGCATAAGGGTGAATTTGAAATATAAATATAGAGATAGAAGAATGAGGTAAAAAAGCGTTGCCGCTTTGACTGCAGCACTCGTGCTTACTTTATTCGCCTGATGAAGGGTCGTGTGTTTTTTCGACCCGAAACAATTGTTGCGAGTTTATTGCATTTTATGGTATTTATTCAAAGTTTGTAAGTAATATTTTTACAACGCCAGTTTATTGATGCTTCTTTATTAAAAAAACGGTGCTGCAGTAACCCGGGTTAAAGTAGTGTTTCTTTTCTTTTCTTTTTTTTTTTTTTTTTGGTTAATTGAACGTTTAAGTGTATAATATGACTTCTACACTATTATTATTATTATTATTATTTGTTATATAACTGAAACTTTGAAAATTAAATTGTTATATAAATTAGTAGTGTTAACTTATTAAAATCTAAAATTTACTCTTAAATTTATTGCAGATTTTTTCGAATTTAATGCATTTTTTATTTTTTTATTTTATTATTTTTAAGACTTTTAAACAAAATTCGAATTAATATTATTTCATTAAAAATTTCCCAATTTTTAAAAAAGAAAACAATTCCGTCATTTTCATCCAACAAAGAATAATATATTTCCTTAAGCGAAATGAAAAGCGATTTTTTTAAAAATTAAACCCTTAAACTGTCATTGAAATAGAAAATATTGAAAAATTAATCATTTGAAAAAAAATGTCATTTTCAAAATTAAATTTCACAAATTCCAAAAAGTTTCTTATTCTATGCATATTTTTAATTTATATGTGTACGTTCATTTCTTAAATTCTATTTTTTTTTTTTCTTTCTTTTTATCTTTTTAAAATTTCTTTGCAGGATGATACAGAAGATCTAAAAATTAAAATCTAATTAATAACAAACTGAAGAAAAAATCCTGATTACCAAAGCATATTATCTTCTTAATCTTAAAAAAATAAATAAAATAACAGATCATGAAAATTTATATAACTATTTTTTAACAAAAAACACAATCTTTAATCTAAAAAGTTTTTTGGTTGCCGTACTCTTTCTTATATACAACATAATTTGATTTCCTCGAAATTAATGTCGTTATCTTTTTATATGTTTACTTATAGTGATACTAAAAAGCATGAAAATAAATTATTCCTTTTATCTAAAAACCTGTTTTATGTATATGTATTGATGAAGCTCATTTTCGTTAACATTATAATGTATAAAAAAAAATTAGTTTTCTTTTTCTGGTTCATTCATTTTTTAATGCTTAACATTTTTAAAATTTAAAAGCAATGATGATGGTACTTTAGAAGTTTCGAAATGGCTGTTTACTAATTTTTGCTCTTTTTAACTTTGTTTCATTTTTTGTATTTCGAATACAAAGTATCTTCCAATACAAAGTATCTCCTCTTATGTTTAATTATAATGCATCTTTCAAATGTAATCTTTTTTTTTTTTTTTTTTTTTTTTTTTTTTTATGAGAGAGAATACTTTGTGTTAACTAAGAAAGAGTGAAAGATGTAGCGAATAGTACTAAGGATTAAATGAATTGATCTTTAAGAACTTAAAATAGGCTCACCTGGTTAAACTTGCTAAAAAAAAATGAGGAAAAAGGTTCCACAAACGAATTACAATTTCTATAGAAATTGCTTTGTTAACTCTAAAATTTCATTTATTCATCATATTATTTAAAGGATTTCTTTCTTTCTTTCTTTTTTTATTGCTTTAAGTATAAAAAAGTAAAGGGTCTAAAACTGAGGGAAAGTATAATTTTAATTTTTAGAGTGATAGATCTTTTTGACGAAATTTCAGTTTCATATGAATGTGAGCAATAACATTTTCTAACTATAAGCTATTTCTTAGCAGGATTGCCACTGGCGACTTTTTTTTTTTTTTTTATATTCCTTTTATACCACTATTGTCATTTACATAAAATTTATAATAAATTTATGTAGGCACAATGCAGGTGTACCTGCGTAAATATATTATAAATTTCATTTTTTGGAATTAGTGGTACTGAAAGGATATAAAAAAAAGTCTCCTGAGACAGCTCTGTCTTAGCCTTAAGTTCCGGATCAGAACTGATAGCTTCATGAATGATATGAAATTTTGAAATAAGTTAATCAAACAGAAAATTGCGAAATTTTAATTGGAAATTCTGTAAATTATTATACATTAAAAGATCTTTATTTTCTGAGAATTTATAATTCTGTTGAGTCGAACTTAATTTTTCTATTTTTTCACATGCTTTTTAATATTTTTTAAATGTGAAAATAACTTACATTTAAGTCAATTTTTTTATAGATCACTGTCAATACAAGTGTTTGAATTTCAAACTAAAAGGGCTTGAAACAGATGAATCAATTTTAATATTAAGAAAAAAAAGTCTTACTTACATCAGACATTTGAATGCATCAAATGCCGCCTATTTTTTAACACTTTATTTTTTTTCGTATTATTTAACCATTGACCACTGAAATGGTTGAATAATATTAAATAATAGTATGTGGTGGTAAAAATAACACAGCAACAGCATTCTTTAAATAATAATAATAATAATAATAATAGCGAATATTTCTTTTCTTCGAGAAAAAATAATTTTTAGATACTCCTATAGCATAAATAAAACATAAAAAATGTTAAAATTGTTAAAACAAAGAATTTAACTCATTTATTAAATCTAAAAAAGTGGGTTTCGAACCATGGTCATCTTGCTTTATTGCAAAATTGCAAACCAGTTAAGCTACGATAGCTGCTGGTAACATCGCATTCTATTGCATTATACATTAGTGTCCAAAATTAAGAGAATTTACACATTACACACATTTTGTAGATGTTCTAATAAAATATTCAATCGATTCTGTTGGAACTTCAAAGGTGTAAAGAGCATGTTATACCACATATATTATAAAATACACACAACACAGTACTTTACACGTTAAAATCTTAAGTCAAAAGAATTTAAAATTTTACAAAAAAAAAAAAAAAAAAAAAAGACAACGTTTCATCCTAACATCATTGCTCATGGACTTCTTCAGGACTAGCTCTCGGGATGCTAGCCTCTTGATCTTTTAATAAGCGTAGAATAGGTTGCCACATTTTTTGCCAAATCTCTAGAGTGTGTGTAATTAATGCGCGTTTATCGTACTTAATTGTTTGTAATTTTTTCTGAATTTAAAGTTTAGTTAGATTGAGAGGGGGTTGCTATTATTTTAATATGATTCCATAATATTTTTGCTTTTTTATTTCCTAAAATATATTAAGTGCTTTATTACCGTACGGAAAGCGTAATCAATATTGATGTTAAGAAATACGTTTTTTAAGACTTCTTTCTGTTTTTTCTATATATTAGACTGTGTTATCCTCAGTTTAATGGGTACTTCATGGATGCCTTTTTGGGGAGGGATAATTTGATGTTTAAGTTTTAATAGACTTTGAATTTTTTGTGTTTTAAACGCTAGGTTAATTACAATTATATGCACAAGAATTACAATTATAACCTAGAAATCTTCCGTGCAGTAATGATTCGATAGCCACGCTGCTAATCTCCTACGAGCATAGGAGAATGGGTTCGAATTCTACGCTGGTTCTGAGTGTTTTCCAATTCCTCGTTAAGCCTGTAATGTGCTATTTGTCTTCATCTCTCTGGCTGGCTGTCTTCATGATGGATGGTTGTCTTAATCTCGCTAGGCTCTGGGTGTTTTTCAATTCCTCTTAATATAACCTTGTTATGTGCTATCTGTTTTCATCTCGACGACGACGTTTTACAAACGGACTTCGAGTCAGGCATACAAGTCAGATGTATACTAAGAATAAACAAACAAACAAGCAAATCCGTATGAACTAAGCAAAAAGTATTTGTATAAATTTATGCTGTGTTATGTGTGATATAATTTATATAAAACATTTTATTTATTTTTTAAGCAATTATAATTTTATTTATTTGTTAAGTGATTAAAATATCACGACAAGAAAATATCGATACACTAATATTTAAAAGAGTTTATGACAATCAACTCAGTAACAATATGACAATAACTTAAAATTAACAATGAACAATGACAATAACTTAATACAGTGACAATAACTTAATACAGTTATGACAATAACTTAAAATTAGTAACTTTTCGGATACAAACCATAAATCTCTTATAACTAGGCAACCAATAAGATTTGAGTTATACCACTTTGACTTGTCATAGATACAAACTTGGGCTTTTCAAAAAAATGGCCTAGCTAAAAATCGCGATTTTTTGAGTTGCTCAGAACTTTACATCAACCGTTTTGGGAGGTTTGCGTTGCCACAGACCCCATTTTAAACTTAATTAACTTAGTAGTGTTAGCACGAGACTCAATTAAAATACAAATAACGTCTTATTAGAACTTAAGATGAGGGAGGATAACTGAGCCAAACTCAATATTGAATTTTAAGTAACTTAAGAAAAATAGCTTCAATAAATAACTTAGATAAATGCAGAATGAATCTCACCCAGCGAAGATACTGTAGTAGGTTGAAGACCGCTCTCGATGAACCACGGCATTTCTCAAACTAGACAAAGGTGGTGAGATTCCCTGCTCCCCCAATTTCTCCACTCTAATTCAACTCTTTCATCAACACCACAATATTCGCCAAACTAAGAATCTAAATCACTAAACTCTTACCTAAGAACAATTCTCTTCTACACCACACAAACACCAAAGATACCTCCATATTTATACTTAATCTCAATCAACTCCAATCTCTTCACTTAACAAAACTTTAAAGCCTCTTCGTTTTCACTCACACTCCGCAACTTACTTCCTCCATTGCAGTGCTATGTTGATGCAAAACTATTCCAACCTAAAACCTCGCCGATCACTGTCGTCGAAGCATTTTAACTCTCCCATCTCTTGCGTCGCTGGATCCAGCTTAATTAAAAAAAAAAAAAAAAACCTGTGGTGACCTACCACAGTCTCAACCTTACAGTTTTACTGAAAATCGCGACTTTTTAAACTACGCTTCTTTTTGGTGAGAGCGACGATATGTATAAAGCAATGCTTTATGAGCTTATGTATTTATCCATGTCGAACATTTTATAAAAACTATTCTTATACTTACAAAGAAGTCCGTAGATATCATTAAAGCACATAACATTAATATACATAAATATGTATTTGTTTATATCTCCTATTTATAACCCATAGGTAATCAATAATTTTCTCTTACTACAAAAGCCGTTATGCAGGAATGCATTTAGGCTGCCGGCGTTTATTAATGCGGCTGCTTCTATAACTACCTGCCTGAAAGGTTTATTAATGTTTGCCGATTACTCGAGAGTGAAACAAAGAGCATTAGAAGGAACATTATTCTAGATAGCTATATAATAATATAATATATATATATTTTTTTTTTTCTGGGAAAATATTATACACGTAGTAATACATACAATACATATTTATAAATAATTTACCGTATATTTTACCTTTTATTTACAAACATTACATGAAGTTAATAATTTTTTAGAAGAGTTAGGAAACATTGGTAAAGGAAGAGTTAGGGTTATATTAGATTAAGGAAACGTTATTAGTTTTAGCGCTGGAAAATATTAGAAAACAATAATTCATTTACTTAAATCTGTGTTTGAATGTTGTCAAAAATCAATTATGTTAAGACAAGAATGTTAAGTATTATAGAGATATGAAATACACTGTAAAGAAATTCTGTTAAAAAATAGGAAATTTATGTAACTTTCTTACAGAAAACTCCTATTTTTTTTTTATTTAGTTTAAAATTACATTTCAGTCTGTCAAAATAAACGTTTTATTTTCTGTAATAAGATAAAATCTGTAACCATTAATACAAATTTCGTCTGGTGGTAGCATTGTGTTGCATACGAAGAATTGGTATCAAAGCAGGAATGAGAAGTGCTAAGTAGCAGAAGAAATTGTGCTTCACCCTAACAACACACTTGTCCATAATACATTCTGAAGATGTCCACAGGATGTCTTTTCATTCATAGACCATCCTTAATATGTCATTTGGAGAAGATGTGCTGTTAAGGCAGTAGATAAGAGGTATAGCATTGTCCAGTGATGCCAAATTTAGACATTTTTTTTAATTCATTACCTACCACTAAATTTTAATAGTAATGATTGCCTAATCATTTCGAGAATTAATCGCCTATTATGTGTATCAAATATCACTCCTCTTGTTACGCTAACAACACACTTGTCCACAATGCATCCTGAAAATGTCCATAGAATGTCCATAGATGTCCTTTCGTCCATAGGATGTCGTTTGGACAAGAGGTGCTGTTCAGGTAATTATTGAATAAAAAATTCTCTAAATTTTGAAACACTTATATCGTCGTCCACAATGAGATAGACTTTGGTTCGAACCTGAACGGTAGAATTGGCGAATTTAATTTAATGCAAGAATTTTTTATAGCGTGCCCTACGAAAAAAATCTGTTGTGTATGTATAATCTTAGTTTTCTAATGTTACAGAATTTTTTTATCAACGTAGTTTTCGCATAGGATATGGATAGTTTACGGAATCTTCCCTGAGAAAAAGAATATGCCGCTGTCATCTAGAACGAATAAGTAGCCATTTTCTAAATTTCTAAACTAAAAATATAGATTTCCGAGTTATGTGTATAGGGTAAACAAATTACCCGGATAGACGAAATGATCGAGAATTTCTACTCTAGACTTTTGTAGATTGTAAAACAATATTATGAATATTATGAATCCTTTGAATTGCGAGAAATTCTCGTTGATTTACTAGAATTGGGTTATAAAACAAAATTATAATTATTTAAAATTCGTCTCTTGTGTCGCATTTATTTACAGAGATTTTTAAATGAGATTTACTACCATAATATAGGAAAACGGTCTAGAATTCTAATAGGGGTTTTAGATGCAAAGGGAACTAGAATTTATAAGCAGGGCCCGACTTAGACTACCTGGAGCCCCGGGGCAAACCTATTCTGGGAGGCCCCCTTGCAGTGGTATAAGAGCTCTTTAGGTTGCAGAATTTCTGCATACGCCTGTAGGGGGCCCCTTTCAGAAGGGGGGCCCAGGGCATTTGCCCCGTATGCTCTGCCGTTAGTCAGGGCCTGTTTATAAGGATTATATTAAACTATTTTTACTAGAACCGCAATATAAAATCTAGTTTTTTTTCCCCCAACAGAGGGTAGTAATCTGAAAGAATACGGGAATAATATAATTTTCATCAATACGTTTATCAAATTGTTGTATCATGTATTTTGATCGAGAAATATTTGAAAATATATGAAGACATAAGATAAAATTTAGAAGTTTGAAATAAAGCCTTTTAAATACATAATGAAACCAAATACATTGTCTTTTCTTTTCTTTTCTTTTTGGTATCCAATTAAAAAAATACGAAAATTTGTCCTATACTGCCATGTTAAAAATTTACATAAAATGCGATCACAGCGCCACCTGATGAGCTATTGATCCCCAAATCTAATCAGCACAATGCCCCGCCAGGTTCCAACTATATACTAAGTTTGGTTGAATTTCATTCATTGGTGCGTGAGATACGGTGAAAACACTAAACCACAGACACACAGACAGACATTTTCTAAAAACTATCAATTCGTGTTCAGGACATCCTAAAACGTGTAGATTGGTCAAAAAACGGAGGTCGAAAATTTTCGCGAATCCTATACTTTCTCTATATTACATATAGAAGAAAGTAAAAAACGTTAGATCCGTAATTTTTTTTTTTTTTTTTTTTTTTTTTATGAAAAGCAAATTGATCTGGTAGATTTATTATTTCTATTATATGTTCAGATATCATGAAATTCTTACTATTATTTTTTAAATCAAGTTTTCTTTCTTTTTCAAATATGTTTAGAAAATCTTAAAACCTCTAAATCAATTAAAAACCAAACCACTCCATTGTTCAAAAAACTGTAATTATTTTGAATTTGATTTGACAATAAAATTTAATTTCAAAATTCAGTTTAAAAATTAGTCTTCATAAAATTTAAAATTAAATTATATTAAAAATAAATAAATAAATAAAATTAAAAAAAAAGAAAGTTATTTATTTTTAAAACCATATATTTAAAATTACAACGATAAAGATTGATTTTACATTTTTTTGACATATTTACATAATCAATCCTTATTGATACTATTATTTTTGCAATAAATAAAAACTTTCTACAAATTTTAGGAAAAAAAAAAACTGTTGTTCAAGTAGTACAGAAAATTTATCTTGCTGATGTTAAGAATAATGTTCGGCCATTTAACGCATCATGCTGAGTCATGGTAAAAAGTATTGTGAAAATTTATTTTTAGATTTTATATCTTAAATGATGTGTTAAAAGAATTGTACATATTTTTGAATAAAAAATTCTTTTGAAGTCTGCATTTTCATGTCATGTTTTGTTTAAAATCATTTTTTTTTAAATTGCTAGAAAAGTATTTTTGATTCTTGAAATGTAAAACTTGTGAATTTAGACAGAATGCTAATAAAAAATGATAAAATACTCATAATTTATTTTATTTTCTAATACTGCGAAAAATATTGTCTAAACGTAATTTGTATACAAATAATATAAATTCAGTATTGAAATTTTTTCTGCATAAAATTTTCTATTCTATTTCTTATATATTATTTAGAAAACTTGCTATACCTTCATTTTTGATTTTTAAGAAATAGTCTAAAAGTTTCCTACATTCAACTAAAAATATTATGCATCTATGTATACATATTTTTGTTTCATTATGCATGCATATATATATATATATATATATATATATATATATACAGGGTGATTATAATTAAAGTTACGATTTCAAAACACTACAATTTTAAAACTACCCATCAGATTGATTTGATATTTTACCACAGCAATCGTGGGGCAATGAAATTTTGTTTGCCAAAAAAAAAAAAAAAAAAAAAAAGTTCCAAAATGTGCCGTTACGTATCCGTAAAGTATTTGTTTCATGAAGCTCCTCTTTTTCTCTTTTCACTATGACTGTTTCCGCTGTAAATGCGTATTCTGATCTTTTTGCTACAAGTATTGCAGTAAACCCTTGAAGTCTATTGTTTCCTGCTATTCCATTGCGTGGTGAACAACATTCCTGTGTTTAATGAGTCCATTTAGGCGTTTCCCCTGACATTACCCTGACAGCGCCATTCATAGGAACATGTTGGAACTACTTTTTTCCTTTCCCAAACAAAGTTTCATTCCCTCACGATTGCTCTAGTAAAATATCGAATCGCTCTGATGGGTAGTTTAAAAATTATAGCGTTTTGAAATCGTAACTTTAATTATAATCACTCTGTATACACACACACATACACACACACACACACACACACACACACACACATATATATATATATATAACCAAGATTATTTTGCAAGTAAAGAACAAAATTAAATAAACAAAACTTACTTTCACATTTATCGCACAAGAATGCACCATAGAAGGTGTACAATGTAAAATAACTATAAGGTAACAAATTTTAGTAAAGCAATTAAAAATTTAAACTAAAAAATAATCAATACGCAAAATACGTCAAGGCCATAATCAGTAGTCTATTTGTGTAAGGTAGAAACAACAAGATGTTTTAGAAACATTCAGTAAAATGCAAAAATTTCAGTAAGGTCTCCCTACATTTTACCAAGAGAGAAATAAATGTTTGACAGATGTACAATGTATCCAGTGTACATAAAATAGTGCATATAAGTATATAAAGTGGCATTAAAATAATAAAAATCGAACTTGTAAAAATATTAAAAGCATGAAAATAAAACTTACATGAAAATGACTTTTTAGGAACACTAACATAAATAGTAACGAACATCAAATAACTATATCTCTATATATTAAGACTTTCGAGACCGCTGACGTAGATTCACGTCATTTGAAAATCTTCAACTCCACCAGTGGGCGTTTCTTTCTCAATTTGTATGTTATTCATTTCTTAAAAATGTACCCAGTATTCATATTTGTACTATCAATATACTATGGAAATAAATGCTTTGATTAGAAAGAATATAATTTATATCCATTTTTAAAATAAATATGAATACGCAAAATTTTGTTCTGAAATATTCCAACTGGGAGAATAACGCACATAGTCAGGCCTTACTATGAAAAAGACAAAACCATGCGGTCGCGAAATTGTTAAAAAAAAAAGTTACTCTCGCTGGCGTCAAATTTTTTTGTCTGCGACCGCATGTTCTCTCGGAGGGTAGGGTCCTTTGCGCCATGAGAGGTATCAATGTGTTCCGAATACTCCAAAGCTGACATTTCAGCTGCTTAGAAATTTCTATCATTTTAATTAAAGAAGTTATTATATAAAAACAATGGATTTATGAAGTTTACGCTATTTGCCACCATGAAAATTGTTTCTCCCAGTGCCGTTATTCTTCTGTCATGAAGTCATTTTACACGGGAAAATTAAAAAAAGATCCATGGTTGTAGGTAGGTAGGTTGGGTTTATCGTCGCACCAGTACTGCGCTGTGGGTAAATGGTGACGGTATGGGTAATGTTCCGGAGACATGCCATAACAATTTTGATCCTCCACAGAGGGGATGGCTCCCCACTTTGGTGATCTCCAGAGGTAGGGTTTTGATGAGAACATGGAGAACTTTGCGGCCATTACGAATTTTATGGTTGCCAGCCGCCATTAGTGAACATGACGGTCTTTGGCCATCTCAAGTATCGAACTTGCAATCTTCCATATATCAGCTTGGCGCTTTACTGACTGGGGTACCGTGGCCTGGATCCATGGTTGTAAAAAAGAAATAAAAAGTTTCATATACAAAAGCTGTAATGCAAAATGGGTCTAGATATTACAAATTTCTATCTATTAAAAGAAAAAAAAATGTTTTCAGCATAATTTTCAAAAAAATAAATAAAAATAAATAATGTGGTGTTAAATATTATGTATTTCAGTTTGACATTGAATATGGGGATTTTTATAATATTTATGCTTTTGTCTTGTGTTATGCACTATTTATATCCCTATTCAGTGAAAAACAAAGCATCGAATAAGCAGGCAGAGCTCTGCATGTGTTAATAAGTAAAGTGATCCGGGGGGAGGTGAAGCCTCCCTTGGGGGTTGGTGAGCGGAGCGAGCAGTGGGCTGAGCCCCCAGTGAATATAAAAAATGCAAACAGAAACAAATTAATCGGTATGTATTAATTTGTTTCAACCTATCCGTTTGATGATTATAGCTGTTTCATGTTCCTAGTTGTTTGTGTGTGATTAATTTAATTATAATAAAAGTAATTTTTTGTATCTTGACACAGATATTGTAGATTATGGCGTGATTACTGATATTAATGATAAAGCTAATGACTATAGTTTTGATGTTATAAAATTACAAAAATGAAACTAAAATATACAAACCTCTTCTGTTCAAAATATAATTATAAATTAATTATTAAGTATGAAAAATCTTTGCAGTAATCGATATGAGAAAAGAAAACTGTAAATGGATTTTCCAAACTACTTTTAAAAGCAATTTTTTCTTTGGATTTTTTAAGATGCTATAAATAAAAAATTCCTTTAAATATGTAAAGCATAATATGAAAATCCAGACCTAAAATAACAATAGTTACACGAAAGTGCACTTGACTCCTGAATTGTGGTGAATATGTAAATAAATTCTTTGTAATAACTTATATGATGATATAATAAACACACATTTAAAGTTATAATTTTGCCCTCACTCATGCTATTCTCAGTTAGCATCTTTCTTAAAAAATTTTTTTTATGAAACTTAACATTTTACTAGTTATTCCTAGATGGCAGCATTATAAAATTAAATTTATTTTCTTGTTGTTCATGGAATGCAACACGCTAGTACAAGAAATTTGGTTAAAGTAATTTATCGTGGGTATATTAATTTATATGTTCTTTGTCAGAAGTATTAGTTATACAGTAAATAAATTTGTAGTAATCGAATGTGATGATAGAAAGGTGTTTATAATAGAGGGTAAATAATAAACTATTGATAGTTAAAGTTAAATAATTTTTAATTAGTTTGTTTTGTTTTGTTTATAATTTTATAATTTTAGTTGCATTAGGTTGTAACAATATCATTCTATTAATTTTGTTTGATAAATTTTGTCTATGACATAGTTGTTTAATGGTTTTGATATTCCTGCAGAAGTGTTCATAGGATAAAACCTGGCTTAAAACCACAATGCCGTCACAAATCGGCATAATACATCAATTTTGTTAAGAAGGATTTTTGTTAATTTCGTTTTATTATAAAATCTTGAATTCTAATATAATTTGCTACAGAGTTGTTACAATATATGTGATATATATGTGTATAAATTTTAATCACTGCACCTCCCGCGTCTTTTATATTTATCACTACCTATTTTAATCTGTATAAATAACGGTAAATGTTTATATATATATATACAAATTAATAATTCAGTATTACAACATAGTATTATTTAATAGTTTCATTAAATATAGATAGATATATATATATTTGAATAAAAATAAAGTTGTTGAATAATTACTTATTATATTGAAATGGTGCACAAGCATAATAGTTGAAAATTTGTACAAGTCTAAATTGTAATTAGCTTATTATTATACATGACAGCTTGCTTAATAACTGCTAAGGAACAGCTATATTTTACACTTTAGCGTTCACAAAAGCGTCGACCAATCATAGTAAAATTAAATGTAATAGATTTTAGTAGGGCAGGGCCTGTTATTTGCACAAAAGAAAGTGCATGGGAAAATCTTTAATTTATTCAAATTTCACGCAATTTGGTGTAACGAAAAGAGTGTCATGTTCTGCTGAACTTATTTCTGTAAAATTATGTGTGTTGGGGCAATAACTACGTGGGAAATGTGTTCAAGACATCATTTGTGTGTTTACGATCATGGATGAGTGGTTGGACGGTTCGAAGATTGTCAAATTTTCGCTATTATGGTTACAGTAATAGCAGTGGAAAAAGTGTCATCTTCTTATTAAAAGAAGCCGTTAAAGGGGGAAATGCTATGCGAAAGTATGTACTCATGGAAGATTGCATTCATGCACACATGGGTTGTGAAAGAAACACTACACTTCAAGAGGATCTACAGTCAGCAGCAAAATTATTGAAGAACACACTTTCATATATAACTTTTTTAGTTTGATCGCAAATTTTTATCGTCAAATTACTTTTTTACAAACAGTATAAAGACTAAGATCATGACTCGACAAATATTTACTTAACAAAACAGTATTAGGTGCACATCTTTTAAGTAGGAATTATAGTGCTTCAATAATTTTACTACGGACTCTATAGGTATCCTTAGTGTAGGCTGACCATATGTCCTCGAGTCTCGAGGACAAAACTACCTTCGTCCCCAAAAAATTACAACACATTTGGGGACACCGGTTATAAAGTTATTACTGTTTTATTGTAGTAATTTATTACATGTGTAATAAATAAGCTGGAATAAGTTCATTTAGGTGCTTTATACATAAAAATTACTAAAATTTTACAATTTAAGCTGATTTAATTAATTATTTATTTTTTGTCCTCGAAATTCGAGGACACCGCTATCTTTGTCCCCAAATTCAAGTGAAAAAAATATGGTTACTCTATCTTAGTGGCGAAAAAGTATAGAATTGCCATTCCTACTCAAATAGCTGTAGACCTTGCAACCGTTACCGGTATATGCATATCTGCCACAGCTATTTCTCGGTGACTAGATCAAGTTGTTTTAAATACATAGAAGCTTGTTCCATGCATCCCGCTTCAACCACTCCATCGCTGAGAACGATTCTATTGGTGTAAGATACATATTGATTGGGGTTAGCAACAATAGCCCAGAGTGATGTTATTCTACAATTTTAGCTTTACTGTGACAAGAGATTCTGGCAATCAGTTAGTATGGGGAGAAAGAACCACCGATTATGCACCACAAACGGTTAACGGACGTAACCCTTATAGTCAAGACGTAAAGGGGAGGGAAAAGTATAACGGCAAAACGTCGCTTCATATCTTTCAGTGCAGAACCGTTACATGAGAGTTCAACTGTAGAGAGATTATTCTGTAACATGTTCATCCTTTTAGGGTTACGATTGTTTCAGACATTTGGCTTATGGACAACAATGCGCGCCCAAACAGGACCACGAAACATCGGACACAGCAGAAAATGAAAATATTGAACGTATCCTATGTTTGGTTTACTCTTCGGAGGTAAATCCTATACTTAACATATAAATACGTATAATATATTATTATTTTTAATGTATGCATAATGTTTTATAGTTAATGTATAATTTATAGTTAATAGAAGACTGAAACATTTTCGGAGCAATATTGAGACATAAAATACTGAATTCAAATTCCATATTAATTAAAAATTTGAAAAAAAAAAAAATTCTTAAGAAAAAAAAGAAAGAACTTTTGTAGGAACAAAATAAAAAAGAAACTCATTTAAAATAAAAATAAATAAATAAAAAAAATACAGAATGCAAGTTTAAAGTTATTTGAATTTAACCCTTAAAAAGTTAATTAAAATTAAAAATATAGAATATATTAATTTATCTTCTGTGATAACTTTTGGAATCAAAAGTCTAACACAGACTATTGTTTATACGATTTTATTTATTTGAAAACAAAAATTGTGTCGTTTGAATGTTGTGAGAATTTATTTTGCAGATTTTTAAAACTGACGTAATGTTTACACATTCTGCTGAGTTGTGGAAAAAAAAAAAAAAAAGAAAGAAAAAAGCATTGCGAAAATGTATTTCGAGTTTTCATTCTAAATTACACATCTAGGGAATTGTAAATATTATCAAGTAATATATATATATATATATATATATATATCATAATGAAGGCTATACTTTCTTGTCACGTTTTATGGAAAGTCATTTCTTCTAAATTGGTAAAAAGAATTTTTTTAGTTTTTGAAATTTAAAAAATACGAACTTCGCCAAAAAGTTACTATTAATAATAAAAAAGGTACAAAAAAAATTTTTTTTAAACCTTTTTCTTTGATACACGAGAATAAATAGAGAATATGTATATTTACATGACAGCGAACAACAGTGATTTTTTATGGACGTAACTTATTTTTATATACTATTTTTAAAATTTATTCAAATATACAGTTTTTCATGATTGTTCAAAAATTTCTGATGAAAATTATATAGACGTAGTGCTGTAATAGTGTGGAAATGTAGTGTGATAATAAAATATAGCAACATAATAACATTTTTATGAAGGGTGTCCCAGAATCAGTCACAAACTTTTATGGGGAACTGGGTTTACGTAGATGATCCAGAGATGATAGACAAGCAGAGTCGCAAATGTTATTCGTAGGCATTAGTGTATGCGAAGAACACAAGAAAGTAAATTATAACGCCAATGCATATTCGACTTATTAATCAATTTTTAGAATGTACATGACCAATATATAAAAGAATAAATGTCAAAATGTGACACTGAGAAAAAAATATTCCACTTTCATCTAGAACGAATAAGTGGTCAGTTTCTAAATATCTAAACTAGAAATATAGATTTCCGAACTATGCTTATAAGGCACGCCAATAAGTTGAATAGACGAAATGATCGAGAATTTCTAGTCTACACATTTGTAGATTGTGAAACACTATTCTGAATATTCTAAATATTATGAATCCTTTGTATTGAGAGAAATTCTCGATTGATTTTATAGAATTGGATATTAAACCAAAATTTTTGTAGCCTTTGTATTCACATTTATTTGCAGAGATTTTTAAAACTGTTTGTCCTCGATAATATAGGCAATCGCTCTAGAATTCTAATAGGGGTTTCTAGAACTCACTTTCAAAGGGGATTAGAATTTATAAGAATGACATGGAACTATTTTTACTAGAGCCACAAACTAGATTCTAGATGTCAGTTACAGAATTTTTCTCAGTGTATTTGTTCAAACTATCTTATAAGAGTTCTCATATTTGGCAAATCAGACCAATACTTAAACTTTTAAACCTTTTCCGGCGCAAGGTAATTCGGATCATTTAAATTACACTGCCACCGGAATTCACAAACAAAATTAAAATAAAAGAACTTGACGACGTTTTCTACTATGTTATAAAAGTAAAATTTTGCTAAAAAATTTCTGCAGTTGAAAATTAAAATTAGGTAATTCTGTAGTGGATTCACCGCCCCTGAAAGGGTTATAATACTTTGATATATTTTATTTTTTTTATACCTATTTATTATTTTTACGAGAAATACAAATTTAAATATTAATTAATTAATTAGTAATGAAATATTAAAATAACATAGAAAATTCTTTTTCAGTTAAATCAGTTTTAATATTTTAATATATTAATTTTTTAAGACTATTTAAAATGAAAAAAAAAAATCCTTTTTTTTTTTTTTTTTTTTTTTCGTTTATCATTTTAACAGGAATTTTTTAACTAATTAAATAAATAAATACAACAGAGTGGTGAAATTAAAAACTGTCAAGATCATAATTTTTACTTTTCTGCTACTCAGTTTTGTGAGTTTTTCTCTCAGGCTTAGTGATTTTTGTGATTTATGTAATTTTATAACAACAAAGTTTACTTAACAATGTATATTCAAAACTTAAAAGGGAAAAAAAAAATCATATTCAACTTTTTTTGCTATAAGAAAAACCAATATTCCCATGTGAATAAAGAAGAGTTATTTTTTGCTCAAACTTTCATTTTAAGACTAATTCAAAATTTCTGTTATAAAAAACAATAACCAAATTAAAAATATATTTCAGAACTTTCCTGTTTTTACTTAACGCAATAAAGCAATAAAATAAATAAAAAATAATCTTTAATGTTGATCTGAAATTAATAGACCTATATTTGAAATGAAGTACTATTTCTTTAAATGATATAAATCATATTAAATTATTGCACATTTTGCCATTTCTACATTCATTCAGATATAAAACAACATAAAAAAATTATTATTACTATTATTATTTTTAATGAAAGGATTTCTCTTTAAAATTAGTTTTCTGTGCGGCTGTTAAGACTTTTTCTCTTCATTTCTTTTATTAAATTAGAAAGGGGGGAACCGAAGCAACTTATTTCCACAAAAGAACATTTAGATAAACACGTAAAACGATAGAATAAGAAAATTCTGATCAGTTTTTATTTACCATATTAACAATTACTTTCTAAAACTAATTTTCATACTTGATGTTTTGGCATGTAGGATAATTAAATAAAAAATTAAACTTGATTTACATTTCAATTAGAACTTTATGTTTTAATTGGAAAATAACATATTATTAATTTATTATTATTTTTTACATTACTTGTAACTGCATTAATAATAAAAAAAAATAATTTTTATTTAAAAAATACCCATATTAAATAGGCCAAAAAAAAAAAAAAAAAATCAAGTTAAATTGGATTCAGATTCAATTAACCCGTTAGTAGTCGCTAGTTGGTCTATTTGCCGCCCATCTTTTAGTGTTGCCAGATTTTTTTATTCAATAGCCACCAAAAATTTTTAGAAGTGACATTTGATATACATAAAACGCGAATAAAATCGAAAAAATGTCGGTCACATCACTTCTTAAAATTATTGGCGGCAGTTAAATAAAAAGTGCGCAATCTGTAATAGGTGGCGCTGTCTATAGCGACTACTAACGGGTAAAAAAAAATGTAACGGATTAAGTTAGTTCTATCTCAAAAAGGAAAAAAAAGTTTCGAGT
Organism: Salticus scenicus; assembly: GCA_963930645.1. Classification (NCBI taxonomy): domain Eukaryota; kingdom Metazoa; phylum Arthropoda; class Arachnida; order Araneae; family Salticidae; genus Salticus; species Salticus scenicus. Next base: position 58,916,627 of record OZ005654.1, on the reverse strand, counting down.
AATTGGCATTTCTTTTATTATGATAGTCGTTAATTCAAAATTCTCTTATTGTGAATAAGAGATGCAATAGTTAACAAAGTATTTTTATAATCATTCTTATGATTTTATTCATTTATTTATTTTTAATTTTAAAACAATGAAATTTATCCAACATTGTATACTCAGAACATAAATCACATTTACATTTACATTTTCTTTTCTTTTCTTTTTTCTTTTTTTCTTTCTTTTTTTTCTTTTTTTTTCTTTTTTGTTATATCAAATACAATGCACTCATAAACAAGAAATATTGTTTGTGTTTAGTTCAATTCGAGTATTATTTGAAGATTTCTGTCATAATAAACAATCGCTAAAAATAATTATGTTTCAAAATTCTTCGATTTTAATTACTCAAATAAAACGATCAATGAGAATATCTTTAACCTCTCGATTGCCACGACCGGATATATCCGTTCAATCAGCCATTGTTTTTTCCGTAATACATTTATAAACTTAAATTACTTTATTAAATTTTTTGCTTGTATTAAAGTGCAAAGGATATATATTTTTAAGGTTTGAATTAACATACATAGTTACATTTTAATGACAAATATGCATAATTACAAAACTGTGCATTAAAAGCAACAGTCTAATCTTGACTTTTTCGAATATAATCGGATAGTTAATTTTCATTTAAAAAGTTTCTTTTTTAATAAATTTTTAAGAAATGCCATTTTTTAAATGATAAAAAACTTATTAAATTATTTATATATACATTTAATTATAAAACAGCTTTTAAATATTACTTTTTTTTTTTTTTTTTTTTCAAATGAAATAATTTCCCTTCAGAATTAGTCTTATGTTCTGTATGCCTTTTTTTTTTTTTTTTTTTTTTGGGGGGGGGGGGGGTTAGATCTTTTGCTCTTTTATTAAATTAGAGGAGGAAAAAAGAAGAACTACCTAAAGAAAATAAATGTTTTTTCTAAGATTACCTCATTACATCTAAAAAAAAAAATATTTGGATAAACATGTAACACTGTATAATAAAAAAAATAAATATGCTGTCTTTTTTTTTTTTTTTTTCTTTCTTTTTTAATAATAGTAAATAATTATACGTGAAAAGTTATTTTAATACTTTGCTTTTTGTATGTACATTAACTAAGTGAAACCTAAACCATGATTTATATTTCAGGATTCAATTACACTAGTATATTTTGAAATGAAATAACATAGAGTAAGACTTTTTTTTTTTTTTTTTTTTTTTTTTTTTTAAACACTACTTGTAACTATGATGAAAAGTAAAATAAAAATATATTTTAGAATAACGTGTATAAAATAAGCCGCCAATAGAATATTGTTTAAAGTCAAGTTATTTTAGATTTAGTTTCCATCGAAAAAAATTAAAGGATTATGGGAAAACTATTTTAAGAAAGAGAAACAAAAATTTCAATCCAGTATTATACAAATTCCATTTGTTTATTCAAATATTGATTGATTTGTTTATTCATATACTGATTGATTTGTTTATTCAAATATATTGATTTGTTTATTCAAATATTGAAAGTTTCTTTATTTTCGATAGTTCCTAATATGTTTTCATGATTACTTAGAATTACTTATAAAAACATAATATTAAAAAAATTACCATATAATTATAGTGGGGGAAGAGAGACTGTAATTGTAGACATCTTGTATTGTTAAAAATAGGGTTAGAGAAAAACAGATTTCAGTTTCGGGTTTCGGTTTCGTCACATTAAAAAAAATAAAGATCAGCCAAAATTACCAAGTTAACATTTTAGATGGAGAGCTGTGTTATTTCAATGAAATCAACAAAATTTATTTTTATGCACATTTTCAGTTTAATTGAATTAACTGAAAAGAGATTAAAAAAAGAATTAAAAAAAATAATAATAATAATACACGAAAAACATGTAATTTTTAGCTTTTGAATTCATTTCAATGAATATGATTTTCTTCCACAGTTGATTGTGTGATTTTATTAAAAATTGTATTTCTTTCTCCCATTGTTTAATGGTGTTTTCCATTTCCTGCGGCTAATTTCTGTTGAGCTATCTAAATGATAGACCAGATTGTTTCTGCCTAAAAGGTTGTCTGAGTGAGTAATGCTGACCGGGATGTCGGCCTGGATAGCTCAATTGGTAGAGCCTTGACCTTGTAAGTCAAAGATCCGGGGTTCGAGTCCCGGTCCAAGCATTATTTTCACTCAGTCGGAAAAAAAAAATGGGAGAATAGGACAAAAATTCACTTAAACGTGCATTAAATGGAAACTTTTTACTGTAAAAATGTCAGACCAGTTTTAAAATATCAGTTTTGATGCCGGAATGAACATCAGTAACTATAAATATGCTACTTTGAAAATTTTGCAAGTTATTGGAAGTTTACGAATTTTTTAACATGGTAGTAGGGCAAAATTTCACATAAACGTCAATTTTGAGAGAGATTTTCATCGTAAAGATGTCAGACTACTTTTGAAATATTATTTAGGACACTGGCAGGAATATTAATGACTATGAATTTCCCAATATAAAAATTTCGTAAGTTATTGGAAATTTACGAATTTCTTAACACGGCAGAATAAAGCAAAATTTCACATAAACGTCAATCTTGAGGGCCCCGTGGCAGAAACACGGCGACACGGCGACAATGTCGCAGAAACAGAAATGTTCTTGCAGAAAGATTTTACTTAAGTCAAATAAATTTTGCCATTGTGTTTTAAGAAAAAAAAGGAGAGAGAGAAAGAAAGAAACTCAAAGAATGGTTTATAAACTGTTCTGCAGAACAAATTTTCGTTTCTGCAGATACGATCGCCTCAATCCTGAATAAGGAGAGGAGATAGAGCGGATGTAACTCACTTGGGTTAGCTTTGATACGGCATGCATTAGCGATTCGTGATGCGGTGATATGATTCGGTGTATCCAAACTCTTCACTGGTAACCTCTTCACATCGGAACTTTATTTTCGTATATCCAAACTTTGTTTTCGCGCCGCGCCTGCCGCTCGTGTCGTGTGTAGTTATTGTATTGCAAAAAGATGTTTTTTCGAAAGAATGTGGCTTTAAGACCATTTTCCGAATTACATATTTCATGAATTTTCAGATTCATGCATAACAAAATAGCTGCATCCAGTGATTTTTTTTTTTTTTTTTTTTTTTTTTTTCAATAAATGCGTGATTGCTGCTGTACCGATTTTCATACATTTTCTGATTTACGCACGACAAATTAGTTGCATCTAGTGATTTTTTTTTCTTTAATGTATGCGAAGCGTGCATAACGTGCGTGGTAGTACAGTCGGTAACAAAAGTGTACGAACACTAGCAAAAATTCCTATATAAAAAATACGCTTAATACAGTTTTGCTAAATAAATCCCTGTCGAATCATTTTCTTAGACTGACTAAGAACAGGATTCGACAAGGATTTATTTAACAAAACAGTATTAAGTATACTTTTTTTACATAGGGATTTTTGCTAGTGTTCGGACACTTTTGTTACCGACTGTAAATACACGTAAATTTTTAAAAGCTGCATTAATTTTAATGTTTGGTTAAAACTATGCAATACATTTATCAAATATATACAGAAATAAGACTATGGGGAAATTTGTAACGGCTGTAGTTATACGCAAAATAAAAAATGAAGCTTCAAAAAATAGAAAATTAAGAAATTAATCTTAAAAATACTTTACTAATTTTTAGCATTTTATATGTAGTAAAAGATCTTAGCAATAAATATTAATGGGTATCTTAGGTTATAAAATTGATAACTTTTCTAATTTTTTTCTTTACTAATCATTAATTATTTTAATTGTGATTAAAACTCTTAGCTTTAAATTTTGTTGTTTAAGCATATGAAGTCGTTAAAAAAATTATTAATTTATTTTACAAAAATACTCTTATCGTTAGTTTCTACAGCTTGTTCATTTCACTTTTTAAACATTTGGATCTTTAAAAAATGTTTATTTTTTTAATTGAAATATTGCAAATTAAATAGTTATTTTGAATAAAAATCAAACCAAAAGTTTTGTTGATTTTTTTTTTTTTTTTTTTGTAAGCAAAAGGAATTTTATCTAATAGTAGTTGTTTTGAATAAATACTAATTAAACAGCAAATCCTTATATTTATTTATTTTTATTTACTTATTCGTATAGATATCAATATCAAATATTACTTTTAATTGATTCCTACTTATTTCATTCATCTGTAATCATTATTTTCTATTATAGATTTTATTCATGAAACCTGTTACATTTCCTATTTCAACATTTCCTTAAAAATTAAATATTTCACTTGCCTCAATCTTTATGAAATTATTTCGCATATGCTTTGTCTATAATTGTGTTACTTTGATCTTGTATTCTGTTTTACTTTATGTATTTAAATGATGGTATAATTATACATACTGCATTCTTTAATGTCAAATCACATTTTTTAGATTTCAAATACATATCTTTATGCTATTTGTATATAATATAAAAAGGAATCGTGTGTATTAGAATGTTATCTTGCATCTTTCTAATAATCTCAAAAACTATAAATGTTGTAAATTATTTATATTTCCTTATGATATTCAGTATTCTATATATTAAATTTTACATTAAATTTGTTGTATTTTAGTTTTGAGTTCTGTATTATATTTTATGTTGTTTGGTTTGCACCTTATGAAATAAGTGCATTTGTGTATTTAAATATATATATTTAATATAAAAAAAGGTAATGAAATTTTAAAAGTATTTGTAGCATTTGTTTAATTTATACATTTCATGATTTAAATGCCTTAAAAAATTTTTCAGATTATTTTTGATGTGTTACTGCATTTTATGGTTTGAATTCATTGAATATTTTATAAACAATATTGTATATTAATGTGAACAAAAAATCTGAAGCAATTAAGATCAATAGATTTATTTTCACCTTTCTCAAAAACAAAATAAATAAATAAATAAATAAATAAAAGAGTATTTTCTTGCAATAGTGTAGATATGTGCATTTGTGCCTAGTTAAAATTTAAATACATTGGTTATACTGAATATTATTTACTAATTAAAAATAATTTATTTTGAATTCGTAAATGTTAACTTCACAAACTATTCCTGAAGAAAGATTTTTGTGTTGATGAAGCTTGTCGCAGAAAGCATAATAAATTTCTGCCACAGGGCTTGAGGGATATTTTCATCGTAAAGATGTCAAACCACTTTCGAAATATTATTTAGGATACTGACATGAATATCATAGACTATGATTTTTCCAATTTAAAAAATTCGTAAGTTATTTGGAATTTACGATTTACTTAATATGTCAGAATAAGGCAAAATTGAGCATGAACTTCCATTTTGAGGATCATAAATACACTAGTCAACTTCAAAATTACATTTATGATATTTGTTTGAACATGATTGAATAGAAATATTCTAATAGGAAAATTTCGTAAATTATTCGTAATTTACGATTTTATCAACATAGCAAAATTGTAAATTTTTCATATAAATATGAATTTTGAGGATTATTGCATTGGAAATAGTAGCATGAAAACTAAACAACGGAATTGACCCTGACAAAATAAATTAATAGATTAGAATAAGATAAGTATATCGAAGTGAACGGTGGATAGCCTATTTGGCGGGGATTTCTTTCTGTCACTGTATCAAGCTTTGGTCAAATTCATTTCTTTTAACATGTCTCGCACTAGAAATTTATAAGAACATAAATATGATGGGGAACTGAGCAGAGTCCACCTATGCCAACTAGTTTTTTTTTTTTTTTGTTAAGATAGTCTTAAGAAAACTATATTTCAGAATGAAATTATACGATTTCTAAAATAAAAGTCAGTGAATTCTCGCAATATTTTCCTACATTCTATACTTTATTATATTTTAAACCAAAGTCTATGTACATCCTTTCAATTCATAAAAAATATTTATTGGGTTGAGTAATAAGTTCAAATAAAGAAATTTTATTTAATGTTTCTCAATACTAGGTGCATTAAATTTATGTTTGATACAAATGTCTTACGCATACGTTTCTTATGTTTTTATATTTTTTTAAATGTCACTTATGTACTATTAATTATATACAAAACTTCTCTTACATAGATTTGGATTCCAAACCTTAAACAAAAGGTTGAAAAATTCGAAGTCTTACATTATAATATTTTCACATTTTCAAATTATTTTATAAAAATAACTAAATATATGAATAAAAGAAAAATTAAAAACGTGTTAGATACTAATGTATTTCTAATAATAATAATAACTATTATTATTATTATTATTACTGCTTGTAGTAGTAGCAGCAGAATTAGAAATTTGAAAAGATAAACGTTTAAATTATCAAGGTAAGTATAGTGATATATATAAATATATATATATATATATATATATATATAGCGGTTGCCCCATAAGTCTGTAGGCACTAAAAATTCATAACTATATTGAATGAATTGATAGAATCTAACGCGGCTTGCGAAAAAATCATTCTCGTGCAGGGGGATTTTTTTTTTTTTTTTTTTTTTTTTTTTTTTTTTGTAAAGAAAAATGTATAGTTAAATTTTTGTCGACGATAGTTAGACAAGTAGTTGAATTTTTCGTATGGATGTGAAAGAGAAATATGCAAATGAAAGTGCTATAGATATGAAAGTCCTTTGCGATTAGAATAGCTTATTTCTTATTTTGCCTCCTACTTGTGCATACATGAAGTTTTAATTGCGATACTGACTTGGTGGATAAAGCGTTATTAATGAAGATGTTTTTCCCCAGGTAAGAGCCGCAGGCTGAATCTGCAGTTAGTAGTGTTATAACTCGTTTGCAAACTGTAATTTGTGGTGACGACGGACACATGGAGTAGTATTTATATGCGTGTAAACATTTGCATGAGAATAAGTACAGTTTTCCATAAAAATGTGTAATCTGGTCACGCATAGCGCCATCTATCGACAAAAAGCTTTATTATTAATTCCCCCCCCCCCCCCCCCAAAAAAAAAAAAAAAAAAATTAAAAAAAAAAAAAATCCTCTTTTACGAGAATAATCTTTTTCGCAAACCGCGTTCAATTCAATCAATTCTTTCAATAGTTATGAATCTTTAAATTGTCTGCAGACTTATGAAAAACCGGTATATATATAGTATAATTGTGTGTATGTGTTTGCGTGTTTCTGTGTGATGTGTGGAATGGTTTCAAGAAAATATTTATCATTATTATGTTACTTATAATCCCTTAAAATTTCAAGTACTTTTTCTTTTTAAAATTATATTTAAATAATCGGTTAATGACCCTTCTACTTCCAAGAAAAATACATTCTATGTCAACGTTTACGCAATATTTTAATGAGAGCAAATCACGAACACATATTCGCTTAAAATGATTTGTTTCTCTTCGTATGTACTTCCGAATATTTTATTGAACAATAAAGTTCTAATAACTGCCAGAAGATTAAAATATATGCATCGTTCAACATTACTTCTTTAATATCTTCATTTAGTGAATAAATAACTAAGCATTAGTTCGTTAGGGAATAAATAATCCTTATATTTTCCCCAGTCATAATTTATTCCCTGGAGGGTTATTTTTACTAAAGTTTGCTGACTCTTGTTTAATGTGATCCTATGATTCTTAAATTGTACAATGTAAAATAAAATTAAACGAAACTATTTTTATTATTTTTACTACATATTTAATAAGAAAGTACTGGATTCATGAAACTTTACGACCTCGGGTTTTCTATAGATTTACATGTTTTGAGATATCTTAATTATGATTTGACCATTTTTACAAAATGTCTGCCTGGATGTCTGTCTGTTACTCTCTCTGTGTGTGTTCCTGCCGATAGCAAAAATATCAGAGCACTAGCAAAAATTCCTATGTAAAAAAAAAGTATACTTAATAATGTTTTGTTACATAAATCGTTGTCGAGTCAGTCTAAGAACATTTATTTTACAAGGATTTATTTAACAAACATTATTAAGAGTACTTTTTTTACATAGGAATTTTTGGTAGTGCTCGGATACTTTTTCTGCCGACTGTATCTAAGTATTGTGGACTGTGTATCTCAGGAACAAATGGACGTATTTTTACCCTTCCAAGGACTGTGGGATATATTATATCTTATCTAATTTTAAATACCAAGTGCGGAAACTCATCCAGAAAATTTTTTACAAAATTTTACAATAATAATATAGAGGAAAAACTTCATTTCTTTCTTTTCTTTTAGATTTGTTTGTAAATTTTGGCGGAAGTTTATTTTAAATGGGCGAAATTGCATTGCCCTTGAAAGGGTTACTATAAGTTTATATTTGGTTGGAAATTGATTTAAGTTTAGTTATGATTAACTTTTGGTGCATATCACTAAACAGCTGTCGCTGTCGTCCTGGTTCATTTTATTTTGTTATTATTATTATTATTATTATTATTATTATTATTATTAATATTATTTTCAAAATTTCTAATATGTCAGCACAGGACAAAATTTTGTACTAGTTTATACACTGAGCATTATATTTAACAAATTATTGCGAAGAAAAAATATTATATTAGTAATTGACAACCAGTATATATATTTTTTTTTATATGTATATACATAGGAGCATCACTGGAAATTTGAACATGAGTGTTTTTTTAAAAGAACAAATCAATAATTTTAAAACAAATAGTTGAATTATAAATATATAATAATTTAAAAGAAAATTAAAAAAAAAAAGTATCTTTTAAGATATGGCCTGTGCGGTAAAATTTCTTTCGATATTTTATGTTATTATATTTTATATATTTTCTGATATAAAAAAATCGTCTACACTCGTCATGGAAAATTATTTTAATAAATAATCTGCACTATGAGAATCTATATAGACAAATGTACAAGAAAATTTTGCGATTGACATAATATACTATATTCTTTTAATTCAGAAAATAAAAATAAAAATAAAGAAATCTTTTTATGATGCGAAAGATTTTGCTTAATAAATTAATTAATGATTTGAAAATATTGATTTTTAAAAAAATTAATTAAACAATTAAAATTCTTAAAATTCTTTTAATTGATAGTATATAAATATGTAAATTTGTTAAAATTATACTAAATTAATACAAGAAATATCAGTTGATACTAGCTAAAAGAAATATTCTATATACACTGATGTGCGAAAATAAACGCCTAAGCAGAAAAATCTGTATAAATATGGAATTAGGCAATAGTACGGAATCACATATCACTTGAGTATTGGGTACTATTGCTATAGAGCATAGACATATATAACCTATGCTGCAGCGGAAGTAGTGTTAGACACTACTAGAACACTACAGTTAGATACTACAGAATATAAAAAACACGAGTATTGTACATTCAGCAATTCGATGAAAGGATTTACACCGAGTACAGTCATTACAACGACTTACGGCTGCTAGTACCAGGTAATATGTTAATCAGTCAATCCAATAAGTTCATCTGAATGGCCTTTCCGGAGGTCGAGTTATTGTGAGGGTCACTAGAGGGTCCAAGTTCAGCTTGTGTAATAAAGGAGTTTGGAATTGTAGACAGCGTAGTTTCTTGAGCCAGGAGAGCAATTTTAAGGACAATAACACTACGCCGAAAGTTCATTAATTGTTCTTCAATTGAAAAGAGCTCCATGGACAGTATGTTGTCTTACATTAAAGCACAGATAAATAAGTATCAGCGGTCGAAATCACAAAGCATATATGACAGATTACTGAATGTTTGACAAAGCCAAAGTTCAAAATTAATATACTATCACTTTGCAATAACATAATATTAATAAGTAACATAATAGCATCATAGTTAGCCTATTATGATTAATTAATTACATGTTATTAATTTAATAACGCATCTATGGCGATTCAGCAAGTTAAAAAACGTGTTTATAAAAGTATGTTTACAACTCGAATAATTTCCCTTTCTGTTGAATAAAAGCTCGTGATTAAAGAATTTGGGACAATATGTCATGTATTTTCATGATTTTCTAGAGCTATTTATTTTTTTAATGGATATTTTATATTTTTTAATCAGATTTTTTTTTGTTAAATTTTTTAAGTAAAATTGAATTGAACAAAACATTTTGTGTATTTGTAATCCTAGATATAATATTCGCATTAAATTTGGCGAAAATTAAGTTCTGGTTTCTTGCAAAAACGGCCAAATCCAATATAAAATCTTCAATAACCCCCTCTCTTCATGTGCCCTTGCAACCTTATTTCGAGTTTTCGAACATACTGCCTTATGACTATAAAATTAATGAGTTTTGGTTCCAGACTTATTTTGGCTAGGTTGGCAAAAAAATCAGCATTTTTCAAAAATTTTAATATTTGGAGAGGGCTGATTTTGCAACTAGAGAACACAATTATTAGTTTCAATAATATTATTTTTATCGTACACATTTCGAGAATCAGTTATGTACACAAAGAAAACGCTGTATTTAAATTTATTTGTTCATAGCAGTGTAGGAAAATTCTCAGATATTTTGCTGAAGGGAGATTCGATTCTTTAAAAAAAAATTAAAAAAAAATGCTTTGATGAATAAATTTCAGCTACTAATTTAGGTTAAATATAAAGGGTGTCCCGCAAAGATTGCAGCTTTAGAAAATGCCCTCCATTTCTGCCCTAATAAGTGTGTATCAGTAAACACTACAAATTTACATATATTACCAATGAAATAATCCTATTATCATAATGAATAAAAATCAATATGAAAACGTATGCAAATTACTCGATTTTAAATAATAAATTTGTGTGTTATCACGCATTAAAAAGTTGAGTTTTTTTATGGGACAGCGTACAGTTCATCCAAAGAAAAAAAATATTGATGTTTAAATCGATGCTAATGCATAGTGCATGAAAGGAATAATGTTTAAGGAGTTTGGGTTTATTTTTCAACAAGATGCATTAAATTTAAAAAAGTAAAATAAAATATCTAATGTAAAAATAAAATAAAAGTACAACATCAAAAACTGTGTACAGTATAGAAAAGAAAATCAATATTTTTTATAGAAACTTACTTAGGTAGAAACTTAATCTACGCTTAAAAAAAAGAAAAAAAAAAAAAAACTGAAGTTAGCAGCATTAGGCTATTAGAAAAGCGATTAATTACCCATAATCTAGTGGTAGATAAAGTTAAATGTAAGTGCTCAATTAGAAAGCATTGAAAAGGCTCCCGCATGTTAATGGTGCATTAAAAATGTTTAAAGTAAGAGTGTCCCTTTTTTTTAATCTCATAAAATTTATAATGCAGTTCTTCAACTGGTTAAGCTTTGGGATTTGAAATTAGATAAAAGCAAAAAGCAAATATGTATGATTTTCTGAAAGTCGTTTCAAAAATTAAATTTTTTAGAGCAAGTAAGTAAAATGTTTTCACGTCATATGATTTCCCCTAGGAAATCCAAATCAATATTGAATAAATTACTTTACCTGTTATATGAACTTAGAACTGAAGAATAAAATTTGTACTAAAATTATATTTATGCTAACAAAATCAATTTGAATATATGTGATAAGGTGCGGGGAATAAGGCAGATTGACTGCACGTGAGTCCTGGGTCTCGGTGGAGTACCTTACATGGGGTCTTTTTAAAAGTTTCTACAGTCAATACTTACATGAGATTCGAAAAAAAAAGTAAAGAACATTCCGAACTGTTAAATCGAAGAATTTGACCTGGGATTCAATCCGGCATTTCCTGTGTACTAGTTTCAAAAACAGAACGAACATGTGTAATGAGGGGCAGACTGTTTGCGCATACATTTTAAGCTTGCATATACTACTCTTCGAGGTCAGTTTTAAAGGGTTCTAGTTCATTCTTACCCGAGTATAACGTGGGAAACTCTGAACGGTCTCTGGACGCGATTTGCGTTTGAACCTCAGTTAGAGCTTTATATCAAATCGGTGGGTCTCGGGTTTGCATAAACTTTTAACCCGGAAAAATGTTTTCTTCGGAGATTATTTGTATGCTTATATATATAAATATAACAACTGGAAAGAGGAAATTGATTGATGTTTTCTTCTTCCATCGTAATTTATAGCAACATGACTCATAACTTGAGTTTATCTACAATTAAGTAAATACTAATATAATTTTAATGTTAAAATGTTGCAAGAGAATTTTTTTTCCTCCGATGTATATTTTCTTCCTTTCTTAATTTTTTCCTTTTTGTATTACCAAAATATTTCTACAGAGTCCTTTTTTACGCTTTTATTTTTGGTATATTATTTATGTGTGTAGCTCAAGTCTAAGAATTGAATTTTCCCACTCAATTGAAATTTTGTATATATGAAGCTCCGATGATAATATATACTTAAGTAGTAATGAACTCGAGAGAGGGGGGGGGGGCAGGGGGCGGTTTTAATTCTTGAAATCCAAATTCTAGTTTAAAACTTGTTTTCGAATTTTAACCCGCTTTCCTATCATCCGATTGAGGTAAAGTTTTGCATACGTGTATATTATCCATATCACTTGAATTGGAGTTTTTAGCACATTTTAAAGTAAAAGTGTGTTTTAAATTTTATTTTTCATGCCTTTATTTTAAATCAAGTTTTAAAATATTTCAAATTTTGTTATATTTTGCACTGATTTTTAAGTTTCGTTTATAATTAGGCGCATACACCTGAATTTTTCACGTAATATTTAATTCATTAAAATATCTGTTCAATAACATAGCTATTCTTCGCGTAATAGAACTTTATTACAATACATTATAACATAAATTTAACATCACTGTATTGCGGGTAACTGCAGGGTGAGGTCGGGTATCAAGTTGAAATTTATTTCGTGGGTCATGTGCTGGTGAATTTTACCCGATTTATTCATGATTCTAATCGCAGTAAACGTTTTATATTCAAACCAACTATCAATAAATAAATTAATGAAAATCTCATTAAATACAAATCTCAGTTCTCCGTACAAACATTTTAAACTTGAATAATGTATTTCTGCATATTGAATTGGAAATCAATGGCGTTGCGTTGGCAATATTGACACAATGAAATAAAATAACACTTTCAATAATTCGATAAAGGAATCGCAGATGCAGTCATAAAAGATTTTGAGTAAGAATTAGATTTATTATGCTTCTTTAGACATAAAAGGACAAATTAGGATCTACGCCTTATTTTGCTATTGACATGATTAAATACAAGAAAATATTGGTAATGTCTCAGCTGCATATAATAAATATTGAATTTTAAAATAATATTTTAACCCCTTTTTTAAGCATAATGAAAAAAAAAAAAATAAATAGAAATAAAGTTTCAAGTTCTTCTTTTCTTTTTCTTTTTTTTCTTTTCTTTTCTTTTATTTAGTGTCTTTAGCAGTATATGGTAAATAGGATTTTCTTTGTTATTAACGAACTTCAATCAATACTGTTAGTATCAAAATTATTGATTATTCGAATGATAAATCATTTTTCTTTGAAAAGTATTTTTATTTTGATTGATTTTATGCATCAATACTACCAATCAATTAATCAAAAATAGTTTTTATAAGCTAAGATAAGTGCTTTTAATTTTAAGCAGTGCATTTATTTTTTAAAATAAGCATTTTAAAATATCAAGCCACTATATGTGCTACTTTTTCCAGTCAATTATGGATAAAATTTAATTTTGTAATTAATTTTTAATTTGATGTTAACAATTGGAAGAACTGACTTGTAAAAGGTTAATTCATGTTATATTTTTATATGAAAATTCTAAAAGTATCTTACATATCACCAAATAATATTGGAAATATTTGCTACATTAAAAAAAATTATTTCATTTTTGTAGCGTAATTGTAACAGAGTACTAATTTGATGGCTTTACAAAAACTAAATGAAGTCTTAAACATCATAAAAATTATTATATAATTTAAATAACTCCTCCACACCCCACCAAAATATTATCAAAATTATCAAAAATAACAAATTAACAAAAAATATAAATATAAATAAATAAATAAAAATAAATAAAATAAAATAAATAAATAAATATTTTGAGCAGGACTCTTATTTCTCAAGTAGTTTGACATTTTAAAAAGTATGAGGTCCATTTAATAACAAAATTAATAAATTCAACCATGTTGATTACATACATTTTTATTACCTTCTGCTCATACTCACTAAATTCTATTAGTTATTTTAAAAACACAATGTTATCCCCCATACTAAGATATTTTGATTTTCAAAGTTTCAGTGTGAACGAGATGAAAAATTTAGATAAATAATTTCCATGCGTTTGAAGAAATATTTTCAAATTAACATGTTTCTAATTAAAAAGCTTGAAAATGCATTTTTTAACACATGACATTTTCATGGAATACTTTTAATTCCAAGTATTTTATTTTAAACTTAGTGAAAAATGTTTCCTTTTGGTTCTGATTTACAACTTGTTAAAATTTCTTCAGAGTTTCTTTTGCGGAAATAAATGTTCTGTCAGAGAAACTGCCAGTGAGTTGCGTGTTTCTTTTAGAGTTGATGTTTTTGGAAGGCAAAAACTTTTCCAACTGAAGAAAATTTACTGCTTCTTTCCATTAACTAGAGCAAATATTTTAGTCTGATTACAGTTCTTTGTACAGGAATGTTGCAGAAATAAATGATGTTATTATTCCACGAAATTAAAGAAAATGTTGCAGCGTATTAAAATATTTGAATAAAAATTAACATGTTTATTAACGTATGTGTAACATGTAAAGAAAATTTATACAACTCCCCTAATAATAATTTCTATATTTAATGAGCAATGGATTTAAAAACTCGTCCGCTATAAATAAATAAAAACAGAAATGTTTAAACCAATTTAAGACATTAATTATATTGAAATAACATAAATGGCTGACTGTATTTATTACATAGTCTAGTCATGTAAAACTATGTAACATTCTTAAATAGATTAAAGATATAATAGAAGTTGCTTTTACATAGTGTCTCTCTATATGCCGATTTTATTGATATTTCTATACAAAAATATAAATATTTTTTATAAGCTTTGCCCGTGATTAATATTATCTATATTATCATTCTTTACACTATATTATCATATCATTCAATATAATAAATTAAATAAAAAGTAGAATTTCTTTTAAAAGGAATTAATTAAAAAAATTAGAATAAATTTTAATCCGTTTAATCCTTTCTACTAAATACTACAATTTTTTTAAATAAATAAATAAATAAATAAAAATAATAATAAAAAGATTTTTATTTCAAAGGAATTAATTAAAAAAATGAAAAATAAAATGTTGTTATACTGTAAAAATTATACATATACATAAACATAATAATTTATTTCTATTGCATTACCATTTGATTTTCAATAAATATAATAAATTAAAAAAAGAAAGAAGGAAAAATTCGTCTTCAAATGAATGAATGAATTAAACAAATAAAAAATAAATAGCGTAATAGCCTTTGCTAAGATACGCAGACGACTGAAACAAAAGAATAAATTTTGGAAAAAATGAAACATTGAAGCCAATATTTAAAATAGAAAAAATAATTAATTAAAAGAATTCAAATTAGAAATTAGAAAAAATCTCGATGAGGTGCACACCTACAGGGTACCAAGGAACCCATCTGCCAAATTTTGTAGCTCTGCGATAAGTAATGTAAGCACCAGAGCGCAGACAGACACACACACAGACAGATACTTCTCTTTATTTATTTAGATAATAAGATTTATTTAATGAACTATAATAATTGATATAAATTACTGAAAAGGGATATTGAGGAATGTTTAATTTTAACAATAAATAGCATTATGATCTGATAAATGTAATTTTTAATTTCTAGTCCAATGTTTTACAAAAGAAATTATTATGTGGTTAATAGCAGGTTTTGAAACAATTATTAAACTTTTTCAAAAAGTTCGAGGTTAATTGTTTGATTTTACAATTAAAGTTCTAACAGAAGATTTCAATGAGAATTAAAAGAAATATATATATATATATATATATATAGCATGGATTTTTGTAATGATTCAGAGTCTACAAATCTTTAAGCCATAATGCCGGTCAAAAAGAACCTTAATGTAGAAAAATAATCACCAAGTGAATCCAAATCCAAATCCTATTCAAATTAAAACACAGCTTTATAAATTCATTAAAACACTATTTAAATGTTTAAAATATGTCTTAATGTAAACGGAACATAATAGGAAATTTTAATTTTAATTTTTTTTTCAATGACTTAAAAAAACTTTTTTGTAATTATTTTATTATATAATTATGGCGCTTAGACGTTAGTAAAACTTGGAGGAATATAATTATAAAAAAATTAAATAATGTTTGCAATTTGTAAGTGTAACAAAAATAACATTATTAAAGTCAAATGACATTTAAAATTTTACAAACTCAAACGTATAAAAGGCAAATAAAAATCCCTAAATCGCAAAGTCGTCGCAGTAAAAACAAATGTTATTTTTCTAGTAATCCACATCAAATATGTAACGTTTGTCATAGAAAAATTTCTTCTTCTACAGCTGTTTTAACTAGCTTGATCTCGAGTGTACAGAAAAATCAATACAGTTGCTTTTTAAGTAATGGGACAAAAAGACAATGTAACAGATGCAAATATTTGATTAAATGAATTTTAGATTTAATCACACTAGTTTATAAAGTAAAATGAGTGTTGGTAATTACATTCTTTCCCAAATTTATTTAATTTTTATGTAAATAAATTTAAAGGCTATAGCATTCGCCAGAAATTCAATTAGGTATAATTTTTATTGTGTTTAAAAAACGTGTAACTTCTAACTCGTTTTTATAAAATATTTTCTTTTCTAGAATAATATTACTTATGAGCCAAACAGAGTGTTTGAATGTAACCGTTATGTGTGTCAAAAAGTTGTATTCTAGAGTCAAAGTGGATTAAGTTATCAAGACATATTAAATATATGTAAAATCTTATTACCATATATAATTAGTTTAAGATATCCATGGACATGATGACTTATTTACCTATCCAAAAAGGAGAAAAAGAAAGATGATGGTATATTTACCTATCAATCTTAATGCTTCCCAACGAAATGGACAATAAGAAATGTTACAAGAGCCCAATTCATTCATCATATTTTTTTTTTTTTTTTTACAAAAATTTAGACGAATTTAAAACAACGTAATTCCAAAAGCCTCTATCGTTCATTTTGATCTTTGCATTGTCTTCTACTTTCTCTACTACATAGTTTCTAATGCTCCGATTTCTTATTGATAACACACATTTTTGTTTTAGAAAATTGCCATTAAATATATAAAATTACACAGCAATTAAAAAAAAAAAACATATCGAGCCCTGATACCATTCTTGCTGATTCTTATGCAAAATGACCTCTTGAATCTGAATATGACTCCCATTTTGCCAAGTCACCCACCGTTTTCTCGGGACCCCACCCCTTCCCCCAATTTTTATCACTATTCGGTAATTTTATGGCCATGAATTTGATTTGGAGAATGAAAAAGAATTAATTTAACATTTAAATATATTTTGAATCTCACTACATGAAATATTTTAATACAATTTATCCATATGGTTTGAATCATGAATATCTTAATAGGGTTGTTAAGGTTTATACTAACATTAATCCCCTTCATGATTACTCCCCTGTTTACTCTGTACTTAATCATAGTGTCAACCAGAAAACTTCTCGTTCAAAAAGAGGTAAAAAATCCAATAAATCTACTAATGGTTTAATATCAAAAAATCTCATTATTAAGAATATTCTTGCCTTACAGTCAAATTATCTTAACCATTTTTATTGGATTTACATTAGAAAGTTTATATTTGCTATCAAAAAAAGTATTTGTCCATTTACTTAAGTGTATTTAAAAACCAATCCTATAATCAACATTTTTCAGATATTTTCTATGATTTAATATTATACAGACTAAAACTCTTCTATTTAAATATTTCTAAAAAAACCTCACAAAATCCAATCTAATTCACAGCTTATTCTAAATTATTCTAATCAAATATTTAATAGCATTAATATTTCATCCATTCTTAAAGATAAAACATGCATGTTTCCAATTAAAGACATTCATATTTCTCGTACCTTTAAATATCCTATTACACTTGGTCGTCTGCTTTTTAACTATAATTCAGTCTCTAAGTCTAATTTATCTTCTTATGTGACTTGTAGTTGTGCTCATCCCTCTTATGTAAAATATGTTGACAGAGATCATGCACATATTATCACTGGTGATCTTAATATTATTAATGACTTTAATTTAAAGAAATTTATGGAATATGGTACTAAATATCGACTACCTTCAAAAACTAATATTTCACAGATTATACAACAGTTTGCATATGATATTGATTTGTTTATTTATAAACTCTCCGTCTCTTATAATAAACCTATTGAATATTTCAATCAATGGAAATTTTTAGTAATTTCAAAAGTTAAAGCTGAATTAATTCAACATAGATCAAATTTCACACATTACAATAAATCAAATCTCTTTAAATCTATCAAAGAATTGCAACAAAACTTTGTTATTACTTATGTAGATAAATCTCCTAATAATTATGCTATAATATGTAAACATTATTATCTTTCTTTACTCAGTTCATCTGTATCTAATAGTACTAACTTTCATCCTACCAATAATGATCTTAAAATCAATAACCGCAAAATTCACTGCTTTTATAAATTGCTAAAGCTTCCATATAATAATTTTAAATATCCTTATATTGTACTTATCCCTAAATTTCACAAAAATCCTATTAAATTTAGAACTGTCACTGTAGGGTGTAATACTTACAACAATAACGCTAACAAAATTCTCCTTGATATTCTCAAACAAATCTATGACTTAATTAGTAAATCAAAAAATTTCTTTTGTCTTAAAAATAGTTATCAACTTAAAGCCAATTTCTTATATATGAATAATGTTACTGATATCATGACTTATGATTTTGCTGACCTGTTTAATAATATTAATTTAACAGATCTTCATCATATCATCTTTAACCTTTTTGAAAAATTTAAAAGTCAAATCTCTTTACCAAAATGCTTTTCGGCAACATCATTTAAGACACTTTTAAATTTTATTATTCATAACAATTACATTCTACACTGTAATAAGATCTATATTCAAAAGGTCGGTATTCCACAAGGAGGATGTAGCTCGAGTATGTTAGCTGACTTATACCTTTACCATTATGAACAGGGATTATGTATGAAAATGTCTATTTTTACCGATACATTGATGACATTATAATTTTTATGTCAATAATTTTTCCCCAAATTTATTTAAATTTGAATATCCTTCTCACCTTACCTTAACTCATAATCTTCTCAACAATAACTGTATAAATTTCTTAGATTTAAAACTCAAACTTGATGGTAGTAAAATTTATACTGATCTGTATGACAAAAGACAAGATTTAATGGGTTATCCCAAAAAATTTATTTATTCACTTGTTTATCATAAAGGGTCTCTGTCTAACACACAAAAAAAAAACTACTAAGGTTTAATTAAAAAAAAAAACTGATGGATGGGTGGGCAGATGTTTGATTAAGGAGGACGGGTGGTGTTGTTTGGCTGGTTGGTTGGGAGGGTTTGATGCTGAATAAAATTATAAAAAAAAAGGTGGGGGGGATTACTGTAAGTTACATTCTTATTTTTCTGGTTGATACTATGAATTTTGAAATCTTTTATCCTTAAATTTAATTTTGTGCATGTGGCTACTTGAGGCTTCCCTTGTTAAGTTTGAACAATCCATCTATTTGCATAACAAAAATAAAATCTTATATTATTTATTTAAAAAAAAAATCTTTTAAATTATAATTTTAATTTTTGAATGCTGCATTATAATGCTTATCGTTATATGTGTACTCTTTGGCATTATTGCTTGTAATTGAGTCTCCTTAAAACTTAACATTTAATACTTTGACTTCCAAATTATTTAGTTTTGGGTTAATCACATATGTGCAATTCTTCTTATTACTTAATTGGTGCTAAAAATTATTCTAATTACTTGATCGGTGCTAAAAATTATCTTAATCTTGCAGTCAGTACTTCTAAATTATCTTAATCTTTCAGTCAATACATCTTAATTACACTACTTATTGCATTGACTTCTTCTCCTGAAATAATTTAACTGACTTAATGTTTTTATAGCTTACCGAAAGATGGCGCTTGCACTCTTATGTCTTATGCCTTCATTCTTCAGACCTTAACTTAAATGATTTATTATTAATGTATTTGGTACGATTTAATTTAACTCTACTAGTTTTAAATTTAATTAACTATAAAATCTATTTTAACATTATCATTTAATATTTACTCTGTGTATTTTATCTTTAATGAAAATGCTCTGAAGTATATTCGATTAATCGATATCTGTCGAGCTTTTATTTTACTTCAATTCAGGTTTTAGCATCATCCTTTTCTCCAGTTGGTGTTAAATGTTATACATGTGGTTGCTCTGCTTCATTCATGTTATCACTTTCGTTTCCATTAAGTTTATATTTAATCTTTAATTTAATTTAATATTTCACTGTATTTCTAATTCTTTATGGTTCTTGCTGCATCGATCGGGGTGTGAAATGATATAAATTGCTATGATTAGCAATATCGTTTTACGAAATCGTTGCAGCTTTTAAAGCTTTATGAAGTATGCACCCCTTGATAAGTATGCTTCTAAGTTTAAGCATTTTCATCCAATTATCTCTGTGATTTATTATTTGTTTTCCCTCTCATAAGTTTAATGGTCCTTTTTTATTATCATTCAGGTCGGCGTAAGTATTTTAAGTTACTATCGTAACTCATTGGTTCTTAATCTATATCGCAACTTTTTGTGTAATTCTTTCCTCTATGTTAAATTCAGTTCTATATTTTAGTGAGCTGTTACTGTTTTAGTTCTATTAATAGCTAAATTTTAAGATTAAATTTTATTACGATATCTATTATTTATATATATATATATATATATATATATATATATATATATATATATAATGTTTAATGAATAATGTTAGTAATAGATTAAAATATATATAAGAAATGTAATACATAATTTCAGTGGCAAAGCCCCTCCCCTAAATTTTCCCCTTGTCTCAAATATTCATGTTTTAGAATTTTCCAACTCTGTAACCCCCCAAAAAGATATATTATTAAAAAAAAAAAAATCCCCCCGCCTAAAAATAGAATTTATAGCCATAAAATTACGGAAAAGTGATAAAAATAGGGAGTCATCTCTAAAAAACGGTGGGTGATAGGGCGAAATGGGCGTCCTATTTGGATTCAGGAGGTCATTTTACATAAGAATTTGCAAAAATGGTGTTGGGGCTGATTTTCATGCAGAGCAGTGTTGTTAATATTTATGATATACATTTAAATCTGGGTTAAAAACTGTGTTTGTGTATCGGCCAAAATTAAAACCACTGTCACATGAAATATATAGCTTAGTTCGGTATTTTCATACAGTGAATTTCTTTAATTTATACATATATGTGTTTAGAGTGTAGTTTCGCTATTTATAGATGAAGTACTTCAGCCTTTTCAATACGTACTTGAAATATGACTCCGTATGATATTACCATTAATATCACTGAAAAAAAATCGCTATGCACTGAGAAAAAAATATATATATTGCTTTCATCTAGAACTAATACGGGGCACTTTTCTAAATCCCTAAACTAGAAATATAGATTTCCGAGCTATGAGTATAAGGCACACCAATACACTGAGAAAAAAAATTCTATGTCTGACATCTAGAGTCTAAATTGTGGCTCTAGAAAAAATAGTTCCATGTCATCCTTATAAATTTCTTATAAAAAAATTTCTAGTCCCCTCCGAAAGCGAATTCTAGATACCTCTATTATAATTCTTGAGCTTTTGCTTATACTATCGAGGATAAACCTATTTGAAAATATCTCCAAATAAATGTGAATACAGGAGGCAGGTTTAAGCAGCTATAATCTTAGTTTATGGCCCAATTCTAAAAACTCAAGCGAGAATTTCTCGTAATACAAGATTGAGAATATTCAGAATATTGTTTCACCATCTAGAAATGTGTAGATTAGAAATTATTGACCATTTCGTGTATTCAGTTTATTGGCGTGCCTTATGCGCATAGCTCGGAAATCTATATTTCTAGTTTAAGGATTTAGAAAATGACCATTTATTTATTCTAGATGACTGCGGTATATTTTTTTTCTCAGTGTACTGAACAAAATTTTCGTAGAGTTGAAGCAACATTAATAAAATAGCGAATTTTATTACTATAATATACAGACATATAATTGTTAAAAGAAAGTTTATTATTCAGCGTAAATACTAAATTAAATATTTTTAAGAATCCTCAAAAACATACAAATATGTCAACAAAGCAATGTCCAGTTTTTCCGAAATTTTGGAGATTAATTATATGTCTGAATTCAAGCAATAATTATGTATTTTTAAAGCGCCATTTGTGGCAACACCGTTTCGCCATAATTTTCGCAACTATAATGAGAAGTTTGACAGATGAAAGCTTACTTTCATAATAGTACAAGTATTTAATATGTATAATAACAAATACAATACAATCCACTTTTATACTACACAGTTTCAGAATTTTATAGGATTTTTTAAAGTTACCATTTCTTGCCAAGAATTTTACTTGGATAAAAAAAAGTTTTCATAGATTTTTAAAGTGAAGAACATGGAAACAGTTTAATTTAAACATAGAGTATAGTAAAATACTGTTTAATTTTATTTCAAATATTTACGAAAAAGAAGGGCACCATGGATTTTTTAAATTTTAGTTATTGCATTATCTGTATTCTACTAAATAAGATAATAAATAAATAATATTTGTTTCAACTATGTCATAATGCTATTTTTTACTAATTTAAAAGCATAAATATTAAAAAGATATTAGGATTCAATTAAAAAGAATTAAACGTTCATTTGAAACATTGGTCAGTGTTCTGTATTTAATAGTTATAATTGAAAATAATAATAATAATACATATTACTAAATCAGACAAGTATTACCCATGTATCTCAGTGGGTGTAGTATTATATTTTTAATAAATGCTTTTTCATGCATATTTAAATCAATAAATTTAATAATTACCGATATATTTCTCTTTTAATTGCTGATTTGTTTTTAGAAAAAAGTGGATGGAAAAAATAATGCTGACTGTACAATTTCATTTTAGCTAATAAACCGCTTCTTTTATTTTAATGAATATAAAAAGTGCTAGCGTAACTATCACATAAAATGAAAAAAAAGAAATTTATAGAAAATGAATATACACGAGAAAAACTTGCATTTAGATATTTTTTCTCTTTTTTTTTTTTTTTTAACGATAATAAGTTCTGCATTCTTAACTGTTAAACTCAGCAGTTTCGAAGACGTATTTGCGAAGGAAATAAACAGGTTAATAATAAAGTCTGTTTATTTTTTCTACGGAAAAAAAAAATAATAAAAAAAAATAAATAAAATAAAAAGTGTACTTTAATTTTGTACTTTTCAAAGTTATTCGAAAAATCTTTTTTTTTTTTTTTTTTTTTTTTTTTTTTTTTATGTTTATGTGATGATGCAGAAAGTTATCTTGATAATATGTAAAAATATTGTTCCATAATTATTTATTTTTTAAAAATGAATTTTTTACATAAAAATACACATTTTTGAAAAATATTACAAGATAAGACAATTTTAAATTAAATTAAAAAAAATTAAAATAACATGCTTTTTCAAAAGAAGAAATGATTGTACGCTTTATTCAAAATTTAAAGTACACTCTTTTATGGTTTTATTATCAATATTAGAACTCACACTTTTAAATTGCTTGGAAACGTTCAGATGACATATTTTAAATGGAATAAAATCCTAATTGCCAGCTTAGCACTTTATGACAACCGGAAAATTTTTATCGAAATATTAATTTTTGTTTAAGAAACATAAATATAGTAGTAAGGCATAGATTGAACATCGCAG
The DNA here is from genome assembly GCA_963930645.1 of Salticus scenicus. Classification (NCBI taxonomy): domain Eukaryota; kingdom Metazoa; phylum Arthropoda; class Arachnida; order Araneae; family Salticidae; genus Salticus; species Salticus scenicus. Next base: position 58,892,740 of record OZ005654.1, on the reverse strand, counting down.
GAAAAAATGTGATTCCTTTCACACTCGGGAAAAAAAGACGGCCATTACAGGGGTATTGTAACTGAGCTTAAAAACAGTTTTTATAACGTTAGAATATACACAGATAATTTAGCAAATAAAATTTATAAATAATTCATGTACTAAAGGTGAATAAAATTCAACAAATACAGGTGTTTATATATATATATATATATATATATATATATATATATATATAAACAATAATATTTAAAGAATTTGAACGTTAACATATGAAATTTCTGTTTGGTAAAAACTTTAATTGCAGCTACTTTGTTTTCAACACATAACACATGGGAACATGCGATTGTGAACCTAAATAGTATATATCAGTTTCAAGACATTTCATATATATTTAGTGATATTAGTGTACAGATAGAAAGTCATACCAATGTCATAAAAACTTTGTTGGAAATTGCTAAAAATACAAAAAATTAAAGTTGAAACTTTATCATTTGTTGGACTGTAGCATTAAAAAAAAAAAAAAAAAAAAAAAAAATAGGTAGCATATATGTATATATATAAACTATTTGATATTAAAAGAAAAGAATGAGAATGAAGAATATTCAGTCAAACACTATTGAAGCATACACAGACCAAAGAAATTAACTAGTCTTAAATAGTTTAATTTTAAAGATTAATAACATTACTTAAATTAATTTACTAGACTACAAAACCTGTTGAAAATTAAGATAGGAACGTATAATTTGATGCTGAAGAAAAGGGGGATTACTCTAGGATAATATTTTAAGGGGGAAAAATAAAACTATGTATTGAAAAGAACCTATTTATTTTAAGATGAGAAAAAAAATTTCGGACCAAAGCAGAACAAGAGTGAATTTTAAATGAATAGCTTAAAATGCTATAAGACGTTTTCAAGTGCTATCCTCATAACATTGAGCAACGAATTGTAGGTTTTCTGTATTTAATATGCATTTTAGCAAAATTTCAAATGATAGCACGAACCTGCAAGAAATAATTACCCTGAAAAGAATTAAATGAGAGAAAAACAGAATATTTTCCAGAAAAAATAAAAACATAACTTGAACCTTCATGCAAAAATGAAATTATAACTTGAACCTTCCAGAAAAAATTACCTTGAATATTTAAGAGATATAATTTAGACATAATATACCCTGATGCTTTGAAATACCATCTAGAAAAACTAAAATCAAAACACAGAAAATGGCTATCCTAGAAGTTGAGTTGTAGGAAGTCTTTCCATGAATATTTATTTAAAAATCAATTTTCGACCAATTAAATTTTGATTTACCCTTAGTTTTAATTTTAACCCTAAGTTTTAATTTTAACCCTTTTTTATATATATTACTGTTACACAAAGAAGATTTACACATTTTACAGAATTTTGTTCGTGTAATTTTAGTTTTAACTGTAAAACTACAGACATGGTTTTTTGCTAGAGCTGCCATCTTTAGCGTACATTTAAAAAATAATAGTAACTTAAATAATTCATTTCTCAATTTCCTTCTCAGTGTCTCCATGTATAGCTCATTTTTTAAAAAATTTTAGTTTCTTAAATAATTCTTCAGAATTTCTTTTTTCGAAGCCAACTCTTTTTCAAAGTGAAGAAACTTAGTGTAATGCTTTACCATGAATTCAAAACTCAAAGTGAGTTTCAAAGATGAGATTAGCCAAAACACGGAATGCAGAGATTGTAGGCAGAACGGAAGACATCTAAATTAAATACCAGAGCATAAATTACACGATCCATTATACAAAAGTAATAAACCTTATATATATAGGTATATATATTTTAATAAAATAATCAAAAAATTATGTATTGCGCAACATAAGTGCGACGTAAAAACCAATCAATCAACCAACAAATCAAAAGTGTTTGTGTTTTGTAAATTTTTATGAATCTTTTCTTTATATATATACACTGATGGAAAAAAAAATCCCAACACCAAGAAAAAATTATTGTACAGTAATGAAATTTCATCAATACATTTGTCTAGGTAACATATTTAATTGATTAAAGTTTCAAGATCACAGGTAGAGCCATTGGCGAGAAGAGCCATTTCAAATGTGAAATGTTGGTACACTAGTAACCGGTGTAACCGCCAGAATTTTGAATGCAAGCATGCAAACGTGCATGCATTGTGTCGTACAGGTGTCGGATATCAATTTGTGGGATGGAGTTCCATGCCTGTTGCACCTGGGCGGTCAATGCAGGGACGGTTAATGCTGGTTGTGGATGACGCTGGAGTTGTCGACCAATGATGTCCCATACGTGCTTGATTGGAGAAAGATCTGGTGATCTAGCAGGCCAAGGCAACATGTCGACACTAGAGCATGTTGGGTTATAACAGCGGTATGACGGCGAGCGTTATCCTGTTGGAAAACACCCCCTTGAATGCTGTTCATGAATGGCAGCACAACAGGTTGTATCACTAGACTGACGTACAAATTTGCAGTCAGGGTGCGTGGGATAACCACGAGAATGCTCCTGCTGTCATACGAAATTGCTCCCCAAACCATAACTCCAGGAGTAGGCCCTGTGTGTCTAGGCCGCAGACAGGTCGCTAGCAGGCGTTCACCTGGCCTACTTCTAACCAACACACGGCTATCACTGCGACCAAGAAAACCCACCTTCTCGTAGCCCTACTACGCGACCTCGTTCAAACTCAGTGAGCTGTTGATAATGGCTTCTTCGTCTTCTTAGAGGCATCCTTGACTAACATTAACCCACTACGTCAAATCTCAACTGTAAATAACGATCACAAACCTTACAGCGCTTATTTAAAGCAAACCTCATTTGCATGTTCATAGTGTCGCTACTAGCGCCACACTTATGCACGTAGCTCGAAATTTGAATCGACGTCATCTTTCAGATGTATCAACACGCCTACCAAATTTCGTTTATCTAGCTCAGCTCCTTCCTGGTGTTGGGATTTTTTTTCCCATCAGTGTATATATGTATATATATTAAAACTGGCGGGCTTTACCTGCGCCGCTGCTATCTATATTTATAAGAATTTTAAAAATCCCATATTATTTACTAATAAGAATTCTGAAAAAAACAAAATCACTTAAGTGTCAAAACAATATTTGTATAATAATAATAACAATAGAACTGATTATAAAAATTATATTTTTCATAAATAAGTGATCTATAACTTACTAATGAAAACTTATTCCATTTCCTTCTATGTATTTATTATTACAATTAAAAGCCACACACGATTTCGGTATTTTCAAAATTAGTCAACATTCTATTGTATTGATATTGTTGAGATTCAATCCCAGGTAATGGCTGATGCCAAAACTTTTTTTCGATACCAAATATCTTTGGTCAATAACATGAATTTAATATTGACTGGAAATATAAGTTTTTGTATGAAATGTACTTCAGCAGTGCTGTCAAAGGTGTCAAGTCCTCTTAAGCAGAGCCTGACTATCACACGGGCACCCAGGGCACGTGCCCTGCGCACGAAATTTCTAAGGAGCACAACATTTTAATGATTGTTAAAATTTTTCCAGTTTTTTTTTTTTTTTTTTTTTCGCTAATTCAGCTGTTTATTTATTTTTTTTTTATTTGTATGAAAACTTTTTAATAAAATATACTGATAGCAGTAATTTTATTTGTTTTTGCAGCTAAAAATAGAAAAAAAGATTTATTTTTCCTCAAACATCACGAAAATGGAACTCAGGTCGAGTTCATTGGAATAGCCGCTATGACTTTTCACTGGTTTTCTCCAAAACGTATGTGAGTAAAGTTAGAAAGAGTCCAACGGGTGGAAAAATCTCTACCCCCAGGACTAGATGCTTAATGTATACGATAATAAACTTTAACTACCTCACACTATCCCCAAACCTTAGCCAACTCTCACTACGTTTTTTTAATGCGACATTAATCCATGCCAACCAAACCAAAAAGTATTGTATAAAATCATGTTATGGCATGTTTCATATAATTTATTTGTTTTTATATCTTAATATGTTATTATTCGTTAAATGGTTAAAATATCATTATAAGAAAATATTGATTCACTAATTTTTAAAGGACTTATACATGCGTAAAGGAGTGCTATATAAGCTTATGTATTTATTCATGTCAAACATTCTAAAAAAAGAACTATTATTTTCATTACAAAGAAGCACGAAATATTATTAAAACAAAAATCATTAATAGACAAAAATATGTATTTTTTTTTTTTTTTAAACCTTGTATTCATAACTCAATTTCGATCAATAGTTTTATTTTTCCCTTAAATACAAAAGCCGTGATGTCGAAATCCATTTAGTCTGCCGACGTTTATTAATGCGACTGCTTCTATAACTACCTGTCTAAAAGGTTTATTAATGTTTGCCGATTACTCAACAGTGAAACAATGGGCATTAGAAAGAATATTATTCTAGACAGCGCATTAATCGGAGGATAAATACTGTTTGTATAATCTTTTACTTTCTGAGATAATAATATACGTGTAGTAATACATATAATACATATTTATAAATAATTAATTGTATATTTTATTTTTCACTTATAAGCATAACATGAAGTTTCTAAATTTATTTCTGAGTAATAGGAAACGTTATGAAAAAGTTATTCATTTATTTAAACGAGTGTTTGAATATTTTCATAAATTCATAATATTAAATATTACCAAAAAAAAAAAAAAAAAAAAAAAAAAAAAAAATGAACTGCACAGTAAAAATATATTATGTTAAAATATTATATGGAATTTTTCTAACTTCCCTACAGAAAATTCGTGTTTTTTAAATTTTAGCTTCCAGATGCATTTAAGTGTATGTACAGAAAAAAAAAAAAAATATATTTTGTAACCAGATTAAATCTTTAGCCATTCACACAAATTTCGTCTGGTGGTAACATTGTTTTGCATACGAAGAATTGGTATCAAAGCAGGAATGAGAAGCACAAGTAACAGAAAAAATCCTGCTTGCGTAGCTGAGAGGTATAACATCGTCACGTACAATGTGAATCTGGTTAGATTCTGGATTGTTTAACTGGCGAATCTATATTAATAAAATCAGATTTTTGTCCGTAAATTTGTCGCAATCAAAAAATTTTGCGATATCTTCACGTTTCACACCCCATGAAAGCCGAAAATGACTTCAGAAAATTTTGCCTGTGTGTATGTGTCATCGTGTCTGTATGTCGCTTTTTTTGTCCGGGCATCACTTGAGAACGGCAGGGCGGAATTCAACGGCGCTTGGCAGGAATTTAGATCTTCACCCAACTTAAAATTATATCTATCAACTTTTCACAAATTCCTCCACGTTCCCCCTGGGGGGTAAAAGACTAAAACGCGTTTGTCCGGGCATCACTCGAGAACGGCTGGACGGAATTCAACGGCGCTTGGCAGAAACTTGGGTCTTCACCCAACTTAAAATTATATCTATAGAAATTTCCAAAATTATGATTAGTGTTTAAATTGTGGGTAAAAAATGCCTGCGCATGCGCCATAAATATTTTTTCACTAAAACGCTTTGAGTGGAAAAATAAAATATAAAAATAAATTTTTGATTTAAAGACTTTTTTATTCGCGTGATTCGCACTACAAATTTTGAAAGGATTGAAATGAAGTGTTGCCATCTAAGTTTCATACTTTAGTTAATTTTAAAAAATCTACTTGTCGTATCGAAAAACTGTTTACACCCCAGGATTCAGAAAAATCACCCCTTTCATTTGGTACTGAATTTGTAACGATTGGTCTGATATTTCGCATTTATTTTTCCCTTTTTCCGTTTGTCCGTTGTCACTTAAATTTCATACTTTAGTTATTTTTTAAAAATCTAATTGTCGCATCGAAAAACTGTTTGCACCCCTGGATTCAGAAAAATCGCCCCTTTCATTTGGTATCAAATTTATAAATATAAGTCTGATATTTCTAATTTATTTTACCCTTTTTCCGTTTTCAACCCAGATTCGGAAAAAGGTTTTATACACTGATGGAAAAAAATTCCCAACACCAAGAAAAAATTATTGTACACTAATGAAATTTCAGCAATACATTTGTCTAGGTAACATTTTTAATTGATTAAAGTTTCAAGATCACAGGTAGTGTCATTGGCGAGAAAAGCCATTTCAAATGCGAAATGTTGGTACATTAGTAACCGGTGTAACAGCCAGAATTTTGAATGCAAGCATGCAAACGCGCATGCATTGTGTCGTACAAGTGTCGGATATCAGATTGTGGGAGTTCCATGCCTGTTGCACCTGGGCGTTCAATGCAGGGACGGTTAGTGCTGGTTGTGGATGACGCTGGAGTTGTCGTCCAATGATGTCCCATACGTGCTCGATTGGAGAAAGATCTGGTGATCTAGCAGGCCAAGGCAACATGTCGACACTCTGTAGAGCATGTTGGGTTACAACAGCGGTATGAGGGTGAGCGTTATCCTGTTGGAAAACACCCCCTTGAATGCTGTTCATGAATGGCAGCACAAGAGGTTGTATCACTAGACTGACGTACAAATTTGCAGTCAGGGTGCGTGGGATAATCACGAGAGTGCTCCTGCTGTCATACGAAATTGCTCCCCAGACCATAACTACAGGAGTAGGCCCTGTGAGTCTAGGCCGCAGACAGGTCGCTAGCAGGCGTTCACCTGGCTTCCTTCTAACCAACACACGGCTATTACTTCGACCAAGGCAAAACCGGCTTTCATCAGAAAATACAACAGATCTCCACTCCGTCCTCCAATGAGCTCTAACTTGATACCACTCACGTCGCAAACGGCAGTGGTTTGGAGTCAGTGGAATGCACGCTACAGGGCGTCTGGCTGGGAGCTGTCCTTGAAGTAACCGATTTGTAACAGTTCGTTGTGTCACTGTGGTGCCAACTGCAGCTGGAATTTCAGCTGCAGACGCAGTACGATTAGCCACAGCCATACGCCGAACACGGCGGTCTTCCCCCTCAGTAGTGCCACGTGGCCGCCCGGAACCCGGTCTTCTTGAGGCAGTACTTCCCTTGACCACTGCTGCCAACACTCATGCACAGTGGATACATTCCTGCCAAGTCTTTCTGCAATATCGCGGAAAGAAAACCCACCTTCTCGTAGCCCTACTACACGACCTCGTTCATACTCAGTGAGCTGTTGATAATGGCTTCTTCGTCTTCTTAGAGGCATCCTTGACTAACATTAACCCACTACGTCAAATCTCAACTGTAAATAACGATCACGAACCTTACAGCGCTTATTTAAAGCAAACCTCATTTGCATGTTCATAGTGTCGCTACTAGCGCCACACTTATGCGCATAGCTCGAAATTTGAATCGACGTCATCTTTCAGATGTATAAACACGCCTACTAAATTTCGTTTATGTAGCACAGCTCCTTCCTGGTGTTGGAATTTTTTTTCCATCAGTGCATTTATATATACGCATTTATATATTTTTTTATTTTCCAGAAATAAAATGAAATATTTTTAATTTCACCTGAATAATAATAAAAATTAGAGAGAAAAAATACCTACAAAAGTTGGTGATTTTTTTTTTTTTTTTTTTTTAATCAGGAATTTGCACGTGGATAAATATTTTCTTAGAGATATTTGGCATTAGTTTAATAATTTTATTTAATTAATCAGTACTTTTCTTTCCTGCAGTAAAACAAAATTTGTTGTTGTTTTTATGTACCTCATGAGGTTCTTTTATGTTCTACCCTTTAGGTTTATTATTTTTTTTTTTTTTTGTAAATTTCAGAAAAGTGTTTTTATTTTATCTTATTTATTTATTTATTTTGTGTATGGAACAGCTTTAGTATTGGATCTCATTGGCAAAATTTGAAATTCGGCACCGAAGTAGCTCGGACGTTTCTCGCCAAAATCTTTAATTGCACAATGGAGATAGCCAATTCAGTTCATCGCAAAAATGGCTTAAAAAGTTTGAAGTCACCAAAGGGTTCCCATACTAAAGCAGTGCTTTTTGTATTTATTTATTTGCAATATTTTCTATTAAAGACTTCTGTGGTCACGAAATTTGGTGCGTAAATTGTTTGTATGCACTTATTGTAACTGGATTTCATGAAATTCGAAATCCCCCCCCCCCTTTCTCGGAGTCTTGGGCAATAAACATGTGTAAAAACATGTTTTTCCGTTTGAGTTTGCTTTGAATTACCTTAGAATGGTGAATTTTGGTGTGTTGATATTGATTAAGTGTACGCATTATGTACATTAGTGGGATTTTGCAAAACTTCGAACTCACCCGCTGAGGAAGGGGAAGTAAGAAGTGGGTCAGTTATGCCGAAGACAGTAAGGACCCAGACTCCTCACGTTACGAGCGAGAAAACCTCTACCAATCACAGCGAGAACTTAGGTTATTAAAAAAGATATGGGATTTTGACAACTTATTTAAGTTAAATGTCCAGCGAAGCGGGCAAAGCCTGCTAGTATTATATAAAACAAGAATTTTTACCTTGTGACTTACAAATAAATAAATAAATAAATAAATATACCTCGGGTACGAATATTTTTAGTATCCGTTTGTTACAGACAGGGTTTGTCAATGTATTTTTCGCATACCATGTGGATATTTTTTGACAACTTTGCTGCCAGAATTTTCTGTAATGTAATAGGATATATATATATATATATATATTAAGAGGGTACATTCATCTGAAAAAATGCGTAATTATTATTATAGTTTACTTCTTCGTGTTTATAAATTTAATTGTAATTTCTAAAATGCATAGCAGCAACCTTTTATGCTTTTCGATTACCGAAAAATTTTATTAGAATTTCTCTATATATTTCTGAAATAGTTTTCATTGATTAAACAAAATAAAATTTTTTACTAAAATTTTCCGGTAGATAGAAAGCATAAAAGTGGACAATTATTAAAGTATTGTCATTTTAGGTTTGTTTTAATACAGTCTTAATTTTTCATCTTGAAATTATAATGTACGTTAGATAAATACAGCATGAATTATGAATCTACTATATTGTATTAATTTATTTTGATGTGATATATATTTATATTATATTGAAAATCAGAAAAACAATTTAATTATCTTATAAACGAAAAATTTCAAAATATAATTATATCATTTGCAAATGTTCTCCATTAACAAAATAGCATAATTTTCAGTGACGAAATTTTATTACACTCGAACCTCGTTAACGTGAATTACTTTTAATATGAACTATTTCCACAATTCCTGTCAAAATAACGATTAGTTTAGTTGTATGAAGATTACTTACTGACAGCATGAACTACTGATAACATGAACAAATTTTTCATCCCGCTTGAAATTCACGTTAACGAGGTTCGACTGTATTTAGCATTATCCTGCATTATCTCCGATAAATGATTGAAACTACATGAAGATTTACAATATATTTACTATAATGCATATATGCAAAATATGCATTAATGCATTAGTCTAGTTCAGTTCATTTAGTGTAAATTAGTGCATTTGTAATATTTATAAAAATGAAACAATAGATCCGTAAAATATTTCAATGAAAAACAAATTTTCTTATTGATCCATTTTATTTTAATAACCTGGAACTGCTGTTATTATTGTTTAAGCAAATATTCATTATCTCGTATCTATTTGTCAGAAAATATGCTATGTATTGTATCTCAAAACGTGGGGATGGAAATTTCATGAATTTTTTTTATTGAATTAGATCATGCCATGATATGATTAACAATAGATCTTTGGTATAGACTTCTGAAATGCTAGAACATCTCGCAGTGTTTTAACAACTTTATTGCAGCCTCTGGCTCATGCGATCACGCTTAATTTTTTGTGTTAAAAGTCAGTCATATGATATTTTCCTCGTTAAAAATCTTGTTGAAATTTGTCGACTGGTGGTTCTGCACTGCGCACTTTTCAAAATATGCTAAATCGCAATAATAAAGCTTCCACTATTTAACACTTCCTCAAGCTTAATATGTAGCGTGCTTATTAAGTGAAATTATTATACTTCCTCTTATTTCATATTACATAAAGGGTGGCAATACTTCGTTGCACTATAAACGGTTTGTGCGATAAATTTAATTTCAGTGCATCTCATAAATATAGAGGAGACAGATGATTTTCTTTTTTAAATAACAGTTCAAAAAATGAAACAATATCATGAAAAAAAAATACACTGTATAAAAGAAAAGTGACGCGCCAAGAAGGAATAATGCAAAACTGGACACAAATTGACATACATACAGATTTTGATGGAATCAAGCACCAATTCCACGTGCAACTGGTACTTCAGTGACTTCAAATACCCTTAATTAGGCGGCTCAGTGAAATGGGGTTAAACTCAGTCCCCGGATCTCTCTTCCACTGAGGATGTTTGGAGCATCATAAAAAGGGTCGTACAACCAGCTCGGGATTTTACCAATCTAACGCAACAATTGGACAGAATTTAGCACGGTACTTCACAGGAGCACATCTACCAAATCTATCAGTTGATACCAAGCCGAATAACTGCGTACATAAGGGCCAGAAGTGGACCAACGCGTTATTGACTTGTTTACTTTGTGAGGCCCTTTCTCTTGATTAAATCATTCAAATTTTCTGAAACTGTAATCAATTGTTTTTCTCCACATGTACATCACATCTACCAATATTTGACCCATTCGGTCCACCCATATTCCACCCCATCTACCAATTTTTGTCCCCACTCCTTCTTGGTGCGTCACTTTTTTTGTTATAGAGTATATAAGCATATGGAATCAGAATATAAATGTATTATAACACAGAGATATAGTATAGATTTTACAGAATTTTCTTTATAAAGAAACCACAAAGAATGTTGTATTAAAACTATTATGTTCTAGTATTTGGTATTTTAATTCAAATTTTGAATCCATTGCTTTGAATTTTCTTTCAAGCATGCTCAGAACTAGAGTTTGGAGAATGTGTGGCTGGCTATAATAAGTACCGACTCTACTCTACTTCTTGTTTTAATTTCTGAAGAGTCGAAAACTGAAGTCCATTACAAAATTTATCTTTCTGATGTTAAGAGAATGATTTTCGGCCATTTAACACATCATGCTGAGTCATAGGAAAAAACAATGTGGAATTTTATTTTTAGGTTTGTTATCTTAAATTGAGCTTAAAAGGAATTTTAAATATTTTTAAATAAAAATTTCTTAAAGGAGCATCTTTATTTAAGCGTTTTTGGGGAAAAAAAAATTAAAATTGATAGAAAAGTATTTTTAATCAATGTGAAAATTAATAATAAAGTATGTATAAATATTTATAATTTATTTTCTTTTTTAATACCATGAACACTAACCTAAACAGCTACGAACATAAAACTGTTATATAAATATGAAATATGTAGCAGAAAAATTTAATCATTACGCAGGAATTTATCTCAGCCTAGCTGTTTGACGTTTGTAATTGTTTCGTAATCTTAGTTGTTTGTGTGAGAGTAAAATAACTTAACTAAATAATTGACTGATAACTTAACTAAAATTAACGTGATTTTCTGGATATCGTCACAGATATTGTAGATGATTACTGATAAAATGATAAAACTGAAGATTAGAGTTTTGATATCGTAAAATTTCAAAAGTGGAATTCAAATACGTACATATCTTTACTTTTCGTTATATATTTATAAATTATTTATTAAGAATTAAAATCTTTTTCAGTAATTTATATGAAAAAAAGGAAAAAATATAAATGAATTTTTAATCTAGACTTAAAAACTGTTTTTATCTGTGAATCTTTTAAGCTATTACAATTCAAAAAGTCATTAAAATATTTAAAACATTATATGGAAATCCAGGCCTAAAGTAGTAGTAGATACGCAAAAGTTCATTTGACTCCTGAGTAGTGGTGAATATATAAATTTATTGTTTTAATAACTTACATAAATTATACAGGAGACACACATTCAAAGTTAGAAGAATATCTTCATTTTTTCAAAAGTTTACACAGTTAGGTGTGTGACGAAAATAGTGTCATATGTTGCTGAACTTATTTCTTTAAAATTCCGTGTTATGGGGCAATAACTAAGAGGAAAATTCCTGCAGAACACAATATGAATGATTGTGATTGATTGGATGGTTTGAAGATGGTCAAGTTTTTGCTGTTATGGTCACAGTGTCGAAAAGTGTCATTTTGCGATTAAAAAAAGTCGTTCAAATGGGGGAATGCTATTGGAAAGCATGCATCCATGAAAAATTGCATGCATGGTCGTGGAAAAAATACGACACCTAAAGAGGATAGATATGTGCCAGGTATCACATAACGTTGCTATAGCGTTGAAAATAAGTCTGAACAGTGAAATATAGTTATAACATCGTTGTAACAACGTTATGTGCTATGGGAGTATCCCTGGCGTCAAAAAGTACAGAAAACCTAGTCAAATAGCTGCCGATTTTGTAACCGTTACCTGTGTATGTGTATCTGGCAGAACCCTTTCTCGGACTGATTAAATCAGGCTGCCTTGAATACACAGGTGCTTGTTCAATGCATCCCACTTCAACCAATCCATCCCTGAGAAAGATTCTTCCAACATGTTGAGTGGGATCAGCAGCAGTTGTCCAAAGTGATGTTTGCCGACAATTTTAGATTTACTGTGACAAGATAATCTAGCGACCAGTTAGTATGGAGTGGAAGGACATGTTATGCCCCACAGAAGGTTCATGAACGTAATCTATATCGTGAAGGTGAAAAGATGAGGGGAAAGCATTATGCAGAGTGGCAAAACATCGCTTCACATCTTCGAGTGAAGAACTGTTAAATGAGAGTTGAATTGCAGAGAGATTATTCTATAATATGTTCGTCTTTGTCATGGGTATAGTTGATTCAGACTTTCTGTTTATGGACGACAATGTGGTCAAACAGGATCGCTGAAATATTGGACAAACTAGAAGATGAAAGTATTGAACTATGATATGACTTGCTTGCTCTTCGAAATAAAATACTATGGTTAACGTATAAATATGTATAATGTATAATTATGTTTAATGTATGTACAATCTGTTATAGTTAATGCATAGTGTATAATGTATATTTTTTAGTTAATGTAAAATTAAAATAAAATTAAGCAACACTGTGTCATAAAATGTAGAATTCAAATTCCAGTTCACTCAAAAAATTTAAAAAAAAGAAAAAAATCAGAAATAACAAAATAAATAATAATAATAATAATAATAAAAATTGTTTCACACTTAAAAAAAAAAATAAAAATAAAAATAAAAAATACAACTTTAAAGTTATTGGAATTTAACTTTTAAAAAATTGAATAACATTAAAACAATTGAATATCTTACTTTTTCTTCTGTGAATAGGATTGGAGTCAACAATATTACGCAAAATATTTTTTTAACCATTTTCATTCATATGAAAAAAAAAAAAAAAAAAAAAAAAAAGTGCTTTTTCGCTTAAATGTAAAAAAAATTTACTTTGATGATTTTAAAAATTGACGTTTCATTTACGCATTCTGCTTAGTTGTAGGGGGAAAAGAAAAAGATAAACTATTGATAAAATTTATTTTGGAGTTTCATTTTAAATGATACATCAAGGGAATTGTAAATATTATCAAGTAAAAAATAAATAAATAAATATATCCCATAATGAAGTCTATACTTTCCTGTCACGTTTCATAGAAAGTCACTTCTTTTAAATTGGTGAAATGATATTTTTTAGTTTTATGAGATTTAAAATATAAAACCTTTGCAAGAAAATTACTGTTAATAATAAATAAATATATATATATATATATAAAACGTATTTTTTAACCTTTTCTTTCATATAAGGAATAAATAGAGAACATATGTATTGATATATCTTTGAACAAGGGTGATTTTTAATGCACATAACTTACTTTTTTGTGTTGCATTTTTTTTTTTTTTTTTTAATTCCAATGTACGTTTTTTCTTGTGTGTTTAAAAATTTCTAATGAAAACTACATAGGCACACTGTGGTAATATTGTGTACACACAGTATTGTGATAATAAATTGAAACAACATCTTAACATTTGCTTGAAGGTTGTCCCAGCAGCAGTTATATAAACTTCTATAGTGGTCCAGAGAAGATAAATAAGCAGGTTCAAAAATTTTATTCGTAGACAGTAGTGCGTGCGAAAAACATAAGAAAGTAAAGTATTACGTCAATATACATGCGATTTATTTATTAATTTTTAACAGCAGAACTTGTAAGGGATGAGATGTGTCGAGTTGGAAGAGTGAAGGTCACCAGACAGATCCAGCGTTAGATAGTGGGGATTTCGGTGACAATGTCGAGTTGAGTATAGATATGTTGAATTGGAAGTTTAAGGTAAACATTCGGATTCCGCGTTAGATAGTAGTAGTTTCAGTGACAGTTTCGGGTTGAACATAGAAGTGTTTCGCTGGAAGATTCAGGGTGACTAGTTGAATCCAGTATTAAGGAGCCTGCCTACCGTCGGAGGTGATTTTTTTTTAATAATTGAAAAATTGCCTATTTATGTGCATTATATGATAGAATATAGTAAATAACAGTGAATAACCTGAAAAAAAAAATGCAAATTTTAAAATAATTTGAAATTTAGGCACAAAATTTGCGAAAAAAAAAAAAAAAGCACTTTTACAAAACATTATAAGTCAAATTGAAATAAAGATATTTTTATTCTGTAAATTTTATTTAGATTATTGGAAGGTCCTTAAAGAAGTGAACTACTCTCAAAACTATTACTATGTTATTTAATATTTTAGAGACGATAACATTTTAACATGCTGAAAAAATCATGAATTTACATGACAGTTCATAACTTCTACCGAAATATATATATGTATATATATACATATGATTTAGCTAGATTCATTATCGTAGTTCAATCCCTAAAACAACTTCTGTAGAGTATTTTGTCAAAGTTTCATAACGTTTCAATTATAACTTTTGGAGTTACGATATTTTGGGATAAAGCAAAATGCTAAAAATCTCATTTTGAGAAAAAGCAGAAAACAGATTTAAGAACAAGATTTTACTTATTAAACAAAAATTAATTTTAATAAGTTCCTGATTTAATTCAAAGCTTTTTATTTTCTTTTTTAAATTCATTTTATATTCACTAATAAATTTTGTTGCTTATATTGAGTAAAACATTTATGTAAACAAACATTTAAGGGTCATTTCCGGTCACTTCCGGTTTCAAAAACTGGCGAGTGACTAATATTAAAATGCCTGTAAATAAAATTCTAAGCAAGATAGAAACAAAATTCAAACTGATTTAGAATGCTAAAATGTCAGACTTTAATACTAACCCAAAAATAGAAAATCGGAGTTTTGGCCGAAAATTGCATTTTAAAGGTAGGCAGGCACCTTAAATGGCGATGGTTTCGATTAAAATGTCAGGTTGAGCATATGAAATGTTGGCAAGGAGGGTCAAACATTTTATTCGCAGACAGTAGTGTAAGCGAAAAATATAAGAAAGTAAAGTATTACATATATGTACATGCAATTTATTAATCAATTTTTATAAACAGAACTTGTAAGGTATATGAGGTGTGTTGAGTTGAAAGAGTCGGATCCAGCGTTAGATAGTGGAGATTTCGGTGGATTGTCGAGTTGAGGATAGATATGTTGAATTGGAAGTTTAAGAAGAGTCGGATCCAACGTTAGATAGTAGTTAAAGCTCCTATTTGATACGAGCTGGCGCAGCGTCCGCCATTTCTAGCCCATCTGGGAAAACGTTGGCGGTAGAAAAAGCTAGGTTACCTGATATTGTTGTTATCGCCTTTTAAACTTCTACACAGATTATGTGAGCTAAAACTTCTTATCACGAAACAAACAAGTTGGCAATTTTAAGAACATCACCAATATTCTCAAAACTGCAACCTTTCACGTAAAAATAATTGTAATTTTAAAGTTAATTTTAAAAGAATTTAAAACTCAATAACTTAAAAAAACAGTACATTCATATTAAATTTGTCAAAGAACTTTGAAAACAAAATGAAATAATTTGTAAATAAGGGAAATCTTGCGCTACAAAGTTGTGCTCCTGCTCCGGGTATCTACGAGTTACATCTGCAATTTTTTATCCACTTTTTCTTTCTTTCTGGATTAGAAGAAAATATAAACAGGCGGTGTCCTTTTCAGGAGTTATTCGTGCAAATTATTGCCGAAAAATCACCAATAATAAATCGTCAGCCGGTCTTGTGGGCTAGAAAATGGCGGATGCGTCAGCCTATATATGTAAGAGTTCTAGAAGTAGTGGTTTCGATGACGCAGTTTCAAGTTGAGCATAGAAGTACTTTGCTGGAAGAGTCAGGGTCACCAGATGAATTCAGTATTAAATGGGAATGATTTCGATTAAAATGTCAGGTTGAGCGTAGATGTGTTGGGATGAGGTAAAAGAAGGTTGATGTAAAATGTTACCAGCTATTTGGAAAAAAAATTGTCAAGATTTAGAACAAGTTTAAGGGAGGTTACGAAGGTAGATGTCAGTTGGATAATGGTAATTTTAGGATGAGTATTTTATGGAAAATGAAGTGAATCGTTTCATTAACTATTTACTTTAAATTGAGTTTCGAATTAAGGAAATTTGTGCTTTTTGGATTGTGCTATTATATAGATATTTGGAGGCTAATGTAAACCAGTTTGACGTCACAGAGCTCACAAGTAGTGAGGTATATTTAATTGTAATTTTAATAATTAATAGTATTGTGGTTTAGTAAAATTGAGTCTAAAACTGTACTCCATTTTATTGACTCCCTTCCCTTACATGCAAAATAAAAAATGATCTGATTTTAAGGTATTGTCGTCATTTACTCCCGTACACACTTCTGAATCAAGATGGAAGATAATCTATCAGCTGATGCTGTAAATCAGCCTCTACATATATACCTCAAAAATATATAAAAGGTTAAATGTCAAAACATTATGTTTTCAAGTTGTATGATACGAACAAATCAGAATCATTTATAATTATTAATACTTGATAGCAATACTTTCTAATTAGAAATTTAAATAATAATTAATTGATTAATAAATAATAAGCTATTAAAATGAATTTAAAAAATCTTTTTTATATTTTTCGCACTCAATTTTTTGATTGTAAAAACAGAAAAAAAAAAAAAAAGAATTAAAAATCACTTTTAATGTTAATTTTTAAAAGGCTAAAAAAATTATTCTATGTAATTTATTTATTTATTTATTTATTTATTTTTAAGCAAGCAGCTATTATAAAAATGAAAAAAAGAACAAGTCACCAGGAGACATAAGTCTGCAATAAAATAAAAAGTGAACAATGTAACTGACAGCAAGATGGCAGTTTTTATCTAACAATTTATTGCGAAAATTTATGATAGAGTGTGGAGGAGAAGATATCTCTACACAAGATATTGCCAAAACCCTGATAAAAAAAAAAACAAAAAAAAAAAAAAGGGGGGGGGGGGGGGACAGAACCTCTTCTGAATAAAATTAAAAACAGGCTAACCTCGGTCAACCATAAGTACCAGCTAATTGAAACGATTTTGTTGAGTAAATCATTATTGAAAAATCACAACAAGGTAAGACTTTAAAGAAAAATAATAAGTTCTTCACTTACCTTGTATTTAGTAGTGCAGTAGGAGCTTCTGTCTCCGGCAATTAATATTGTAGTCCAAAAAAGGGTCATCTTCAAACTGGTGAAATAATCCTAATTTCATTTGTAACTTATTATTCTAACGAGGTTTGACTAATAATGAAAAGAATGTTCATTCAAATTAGCTAAAATAATACTGCAAATAATTTGATCTATAAATGTCTTTTTATTTGGATAAAGTTTAAGGGATGCATTTTTATGCATCCTTACTAGTTGAGGAAATGTTACAGACTGCAAGAAGAATTTTTAAATTACAATTTTTAAGTATATCATTATGGATCATAAATTGTTATATTATATTATATTATGACATTTGAAAGGAAAAATTAATATCTTATTTTGTTTATACTATCATTAAATTACATTGTTGAAATAAATAAAACAGTAATTTAGAATAACATGATTTCCCATAAAGTTTGAATTTAATAGTTCTGTAAAATAAATAATGGTTTGAAAATGTTTATTTAGAGAAGAGAAAGTCATTATGAGTCTATAAATCTTTCACTCGCGGTGTTCAAGGTCAAATTTAATTATAGTTGATATTACTTTGTTTATAGTTCTGAAATAAATGACAGTAAATAAATGAAAAGTTTATGGAGATGATAATACATCTATCAATTCCCCCTTCAGCTCCATAAATCTTTTAAGTTCCACTAATCAGTTTCAATTTCTCTCGGTGTTTTTCGTGAATCTGTCTTGGAAGTGCCTTGGTGAAGATATCACCAGTCATTTTGTCACTTGGACAATATTCGGGTTCTATCACACCTTTTTCTTTTAAATCCTTTAAGTAGTTGAATTGCAGGTCAACATGTTTCAGTTTTCCAGTAAAACCGATGTCTATCAGTTTTATACACGAAATATTGTCTTGAAAAACTTTGATAGGTAACTCTTGAGGCAAGTGCAAGTCTTTTAATAATTTTAGTATCCACATGATTTCTTTCGCAGCAGTCGTGGCAGAAATAAATTCGGCCTCAGCCGACGAAAGAGCGACACAATTTTGCCGTTTTGTGATCCATTGAATAGGATTATCTCCTATCATGAAAACACTGCCTGATGTTGATTTTCTGTTGGACTTGTCTCCTCCCCAGTCCGCATCTGCGTAAACTACCAGTTTAGGTTTTTCATTGGCACTGATAACGAAATTTAGATTTTTTGTGGTATTTAAATACCTGACAACTCTTTTTACTGTTTCCCAGTCCTTTTTTCTTGGACTTTCATTTCTCCTACTTAATATGTTTACGGCAGCTAATATGTCAGGACGGCTAACTGTAGCCAAATATAGCAAGCTTCCTATTGTTTGTCGGTATTTAGTGTTGTTTTTTAATGGGTTATCATTATCATCAAATTTTAAGTAATTTGTTTCCATTGGTGTATATTTTGGTTTAGAGATTTCTAAATTTAATTTACGTACTAACTCTTCGATTTTGAGTTTTTGATTTATTTCGAAATCCCCTCTATCATTTCTAGTTATTTTCATGCCCAAATAGAAACTAACCTCTCCTAAATCCTTAACTTCGAATTCTTTGCTTAATTTCCTTATTATTTCATTAATTTGCCCGTTATTTCCGGCAATTAATATGTCATCGACATATACTATAATAAATGAAATGTTGTCTGACGTATTGTTTACATAGAGGCATGAATCAGCTTTGCTCTCGACATAATTTAGGGTTTTTAGGAAACTCCCAATTTTTAAGTACCAAGCTCTAGCAGCTTGTTTAAGCCCATAAATTGATTTGTTCAACCTACACACTTTATTTTCTTCCCCTGGATTAATAAAACCGTCGGGTTGTTGCATATACAGTTCTTCGTTTAAGTCACCGTGTAGGAATGCTGTTTTAATGTCTATGTGTCTTACATTTAATTTGTGGTAAGCTGCAGAGTTTAGGAAAGAACGTATTGTAGTATAGGACACCACCGGTGCAAATGTTTCATCATAATCTTCCCCAAATTTTTGGAGAAATCCCTGAGCTACCAGTCGTGCTTTAAATTTTTGTATTTTCCCGGAGTCATCATATTTTGTTTTAAAGGTCCACTTTGAACCGATAATTTTCTTTCCTTGTGGTGGATCTACTAATGTCCACGTGTTGTGTTCTTTTAACGATGATATTTCATCCTCTGCTGCTTTTATCCAATTATTTTTCTCAACGGGATTTGTGAGATTTTGAACTTCCGCCCAACTTTGCGGTTCATGTATTGGATCATGTTTTACCATGTAAATTAGTCGATCTGGAGGTACACCGATATTAGATCTCGAGGATCTTCTAGGTTCATTGTTTATTTCAAGTGTTTGTTCGGTGTTATTTTCAGGTGTGTCATTAAGTTCTACATTTACAGTTTCCTTTTGACTAATATCATTTTCTGGTTTTTCTTGTGATGAGAGTTTAGAGTTTTGATTTTCTATAAATTTAACCGTTCTTGCGATAATAATACCTTTTCCTCCCGTGTAAATCCTGTATCCCTTTGATCTATAGTCATAACCTACGAAGATTCCCTCTTGCGCTTTATTGTCTAATTTTCTTCTTATTTGTTTATTTATGTACGCAAAAGCTTTACACCCGAATACTCTCAAATGAGATAAATCAGGTTTAATTCCATTCCATAATTCGTAGGGACTTTTATTATTTCCTTTTGTGGGGAGTCTATTAATAATATAGTTTGCTGTGTTGACAGCTTCCCCCCAAAATTGCTTATCTAGATTTGCTTCTGATAGCATACTTCTCACCATTTCTACCAGTGTTCTGTTTTTCCTTTCAGCCACTCCGTTTTGTGCTGGGCAATAAGGAACTGTAAGTTCGTGTTTAATTCCCATTTGATTTAGGTAATTTTCTATTTCACTTCCCACATATTCTCTCCCGTTATCAGATCTGACTCTTTCAGGTAATTTACCAAACTTATTTTTGACTAATGCTATATATTGTTTGAGCATGGTTAATACCTCGCTTCTATGTTTCAAGAGATAAATCATGCAGAATCTGGTGTAATCATCGATGAACGTTAAAAAATATGTTTTCCCCCCTATGGTGGGTGTTTGAAATGGCCCACAGATGTCTGTATGTATTAATTCAAGTACTCTATTAGTCCTGTATTTAGATTGCTGTGGATATGGTAAATCTGTCAGTTTTTCTTTAATGCATGTTTCGCATGTTTTGTCATGTTAAATTTATATTAATTCCCACTGCTAGTTCCTTATCCATAATGTGTTTTATGTCAGCATAATTTCTATGACCGAGCCGCTTGTGCCAAAGCGTGATACAATTCTTATTGTTACATTCGTGAGTTAAATTAATATGTTCATTTGAACTGTTTTGGGGTTGTTTTACTTCATATAAGTTACCCTTTAGTTCCCCCTCAAGGAAGGTTTTTCCGAATTTTTGTAGTATACATTTATCATTTTTGAAAATTAACGTGCAGCCATTTTTGGTGGCTTTACTAACAGAAATTAAATTTGTTTCGAGGTCTGGTACAAAAAGTACGTCGAGTAACTTTATTTTGTTTATTTCCCCCTCAGATGTTTCGGTAGTAATAACTACATCACCTGAGCCCTGTGATGTTAAAATATTTCCGTTTGCTATGACAACATTTGAATTGTCATAATTTTTTATTTCACTAAATAAATTTTTGTTATTTGTGATATGCGAGGAGGAGCCGCTATCTACGATCCAATTGTTTTTGTTTTCTTTACAGGCGATGAATGCTAAATTTTTTAATTTATTTCTTGTATGAGTTTCATCGTCGGATGCATTTGATTCATCCCTGTCATGTTTCATTTTTGGTTCACTATTTTCAAAACATAAAGATGAATTAAAGTTTTTATTTTTATTGTTATAGCCACTTGATGAATAGTTTTGTTTTTTGTTTTTGTCTTTTCTGTACCAACAGTCGTTGGTATTATGATTTTTCATCTTGCAGTATGTGCAGAATTTATTCACTTGTTTTTTCGGAAAGTTTTGTTTGTGTCTTTTAATTTGATAAGCTACGGCATTATCATCAACTTGCAACGCTTTGTTATTACAAGATCTTCTGTTATATTCATCCATCAGCTTACTTTGAATATAACTAGGTGTAAGATCCTCTTCAGATTTTGCATCTAAAGCAGTAATAAGAGGATCATATGACGGAGGTAGCGAACACAGTAAAAGTGCTGATAGATGAGAATCATTTATATTTTCGCCGATGGCAGTAAGTTTCTCTTTGATTTCTAAAATGTTTGTGATGTGTTTAATCATGTTGCCTCCTTCGGCTAATTTGCAGCTATACAAGTTTTTTAGTAAGTATAACTTGCTTGAAAGGTTTGTACGTTCGTGTAAATTTTTTAGTTTGACCCATGTCTCTTTTGACGTGGACAAACCCTTTACATGTACTATCTGATCATCACTAATAAATAGGTTTATCATGGCTTTGGCTTTTTTGTCTTTTTTGGACCAATCTGAAGTGATAGGCTCTGGTGGAGTTTCAGTTATGGCGTCAAAAAGATCTTCTTTTATCAATAACATTTCTAGCTTAAAAGACCACGTAGCATAATTAGAAGCATTGAGCTTCTCAATAATTGCATTGTCTTTATAAGACGCCATTGTTAATTTTAATTTAATTTACAGTAATAACTTCCACCACTAATAGCCTATGTAATATGAATTTAATTATTGTATGCCAGAGATTTTTAAGTCGGTCTTCATAATCAATGTTAAGTAAATCATTATTGAAAAATCACAACAAGGTAAGACTTTAAAGAAAAATAATAAGTTCTTCACTTACCTTGTATTTAGTAGTGCAGTAGGAGCTTCTGTCTCCGGCAATTAATATTGTAGTCCAAAAAAGGGTCATCTTCAAACTGGTGAAATAATCCTAATTTCATTTGTAACTTATTATTCTAACGAGGTTTGACTAATAATGAAAAGAATGTTCATTCAAATTAGCTAAAATAATACTGCAAATAATTTGATCTATAAATGTCTTTTTATTTGGATAAAGTTTAAGGGATGCATTTTTATGCATCCTTACTAGTTGAGGAAATGTTACAGACTGCAAGAAGAATTTTTAAATTACAATTTTTAAGTATATCATTATGGATCATAAATTGTTATATTATATTATATTATGACATTTGAAAGGAAAAATTAATATCTTATTTTGTTTATACTATCATTAAATTACATTGTTGAAATAAATAAAACAGTAATTTAGAATAACATGATTTCCCATAAAGTTTGAATTTAATAGTTCTGTAAAATAAATAATGGTTTGAAAATGTTTATTTAGAGAAGAGAAAGTCATTATGAGTCTATAAATCTTTCACTCGCGGTGTTCAAGGTCAAATTTAATTATAGTTGATCTTACTTTGTTTATAGTTCTGAAATAAATGACAGTAAATAAATGAAAAGTTTATGGAGATGATAATACATCTATCAGATTTAAAATTTGTAAATAGAAGAAAAAGTTACGACCAAGCCATAAAATTTTACAAGAGAAAGTTGTAAGCAAAATTAAACAGATGAGAAGATTTTTTTTTTTTTTTTTTGCTATACTCTGGTCGCTTAGCTCAAGAGAGCTCCAAAAATTTGCAAAATGCAGAAAATTAGAAAATTAAATTTTCGCGGTGAATATAGCAAACAATGTAAGCAAAATTGCTTCTCCTTATTCAGATTTTCTGAAAATATGCTGTTTCTGCAGAATTTTTTTTTTTTTTTTTATGGTGGTATCGGTATGCGCAGTGCATTGAATTAATCTCAACGACTCCTCTTGAATGAATGCTTGACATGGACGAAAGGCAGTGAGCGTCCTTAGAAAAAAAAAAAAAAAAAAAAAAAAAGCTCCATTTTGTTTGGTTAGTTATTGTTTATTCGGAGTTAATATTAAAGAATTGTGCTAAAAGTTTTGTGCTCCATTTGTGCTCAAAAGACTTCTATTTACATTCTCTTTTCACATAAATTTACATATAGCATAGTAAGGCGATAAAATATGTAAAAAACATAAATTAAAACTGATCTTTAATGTTGATCGGAAAAGAAAATTTGAGAATGAAATACTTTTTCCTGAAATCATAAAAATCTTATTAAATTATTATACTTTTTGCCATTTTAAGTGAAAATATTTCTTTTTAGAAATAGTCTTCTGTGTTCCTCTTTTTTTTTTTTTTTTAATTAAGCTTTGCTTTCCTCATTTATTTTTATTAAATAAGAGGAATAAAAAAGAGCAACTTTTATCCAGAAAGGAAGTTTTAGATAAACGCACAAGACCATAGGAGTGTATTATAACAGGAATGAGAAAATTCCTATTATAATGCACAATATTATTTAAGTAAATGAAATTCCGTACTTTAGGTTTAAGCTTGTAAGATGCATAAATAAAAAATTAATATTTGATTTTTAATTGATTTTTCGTTTAAAACTGCATATTTTGATTAGAAAACAACATTTGGTTCTTCTCCATCTTCTTATTATTATTATTACATTGATGGTAACAATAATAAGAATAAGAATAAGAATAATAACAATAAATGAAAATTTCATTTCAGAAATACCTGGGTAAGGTATAAAAAAGATTTTTTAAATCAAGTTATATTGAATTCAGTTTCAATAGATATAAAATAAAATAAAATAAAATAAAATAAAATAAAATAAAATAAAATAAATAAACGAATTAAGTATTATAAACTATTTGAAAAAATACAAGATTGGAGTGATTAATATATTTTTTAATTGTTACAAATTACAATTTTCAATTATTTTATCATCATTTATGACATATTATAATAGTTAATAAGATATTTTTCAAAACCATTCTTAGGATATAAGTACATTTTTCAATTTTAAAACAATGAAATTCACGCAACTTCATATATTCAGGTAGGTAGGTAATGAAATTGGTGATGGTCTGGGACGCATCCATAAGGATGGTCCGGAGACATACCATCACAATTTTGATCCTCCACGGCGGGAATGGCTCCCCTTCTTCGGTGACCCCAAAGGTATAATTTCGATGGGAATATTTGTATATTCAGAGCATTTAAATTTCTTTGATAGGTCACAAACAATATACTCTTAACTACAAAAACTGTTTATTTTTTACTCAAATCATGGCTTGCTTGCAGATTTCTGTTATAATAAACAATCGATAAAAAAGAAATACATTTCTAAATTTTGCTATTTTAATTGACACAATAAAACAAGCAAAAAGCTAATCTTTAACCTTCCGATCGTCACGACCGAATACATAGACCCAATGAGTCGTCAATATTTTCGCATTGCACTTATAAACTGAAATTACTTTATTATTATTATTATTATTTTTTTTTTTTTTTTTTTTTTGCTTATATTAAAGTGTAAAGAATATATATAATAGTTTTAAGGTTTAAATTCATATACACGTATACGTGGTTACATTTTTAATGGCAAGATGATATAATCTTCATATAAGTACATTATAAAACTAACAACAGTCTAATCCTACCTTTTCCCAATATGTTCAGATAGTTAATTTTTATTTTAAACAAGTTTGTGTCTTCCTTTTTTAAGAAATACCACTTTTAAATTATGAAAAAAAAAATATTAAATTGCTATATATTTTGCCTTTTATACATTTATTTAGGTATGAAATAGCTTTTAACTATTATTATTATTATTTAATGAAATAATTTCCTTTTAGAATTGATCTTCTGTTCTGTGTGCCTGATATATATATATTTTTTTTTTTCTTAGGGGGAGGGAATTTTATCTTCCATTCTTTTATTAAATTAGAGGAGAAAAAAAAGAACTACACAAAGAAAATAAATGTTTTTCTAAGCTCACCTCATTATATTCAGAAAGGAAGATATAGTTAAACAAACAAGACTATAGAATAAGAAAAGAAAAATGCTATCGTTTTTTTTTATAATAATAAAGAATTATACATGAAAAGTTTTGGTATGTAGGATGACTAAATAAAACCTAAAACTTGATTTACATTTCAGGATTCGATAACAAACTTATATTTTACAGGGTGACAAGAAATAACTTGGACACACATGATGCATTATAACTTTAATACTAATGAAAATATTACAACCAAACTTCAATAAATATGAATACATTATTTTGTCTAATATTTACAAATTTTCAGAGTGGCTACATTTAGCCTTCATACTGACCCAGTTTGTTGATAATTTGTCCCATTTTCCATTTGGCCTTATTATTGCTATAATATCGTGCTTGAACCCTATCTCCCACGCTTAACTGCCTTGTTTTAGAGTTTGATACTGGAGTCTTTCCAAATTTTGTAGGCTTCAATGCATCTAACTTGATTTAAAATTCTCTTTGATAAAATTGTTCAGCTGGTGTTCGACCATTGCCAAGAGGAGTTGCGCGATAGCGGAAAAGAATTTCTCAAATTTTCTGGTAGATTGTTTGATGTTCTGCTTCCATGGCAGCTAACCTATGTTTTAACGTTTGAATATTTCTTTCGGCTAAGCCATTAGTAGAAGGATGAACAGGAGCTATACGTTTCTGGAATATGCCTGCTTCATTGCGAAATTGTTGAAATTGATTGCTGGTAAATATTGTTGCATTGTCAGATACCATGACAGCCGGAAATCATGTGCGATCAAATATATTCTGCAACATTTCGATAGTAGATGTCGATGTTGGAGCAGACTTGGTAATCTCTATCTCAGCCCATTTTGATTTTGCGTCGATGATCACAAGAAAATAATAATTTTGAATTGGGCCAGCAAAATCTATATGAATTCTTTGCCAGTTATGCTCTGGTTCTGCCCATGAATGTAACGAAGCTTTTGGAGGGCTTGATCTAGTGGAAGCACACTCGGAACATGATTGAACCATTCTTTCGATGTCTTTGTCGATTGACTTCCAATATACATAGCATCTAGCTAGTTGTGTCATTTTGGTTGTGCCTAAATGTGTTCGATGAAGTTCTTCCAATACGGCTGGCTGGAGACTTTGGGGGATTACAACAAGAGAGCCCCTGAACAAAATGTCATCCTCTATAGTAAATTCAGAATCTACAGTTGACTCCTCTCGCAGTTGTTTTAACATATTTGAGAGATTTTCATCATTTAGAGTCTCTTTACAAAGTGAATTAAAAGTTAATTGAGGTGAAGAAATTTGATAAACTGTCTTTAAACACAATTGATCGACTTCTTTGTTTATTTTACTTTCGATGGGAATTTTGGGTATCAATGGAGCTCTTGAGAGGCAATCGACATTTTTATTTTTAACCCATCTTCAAGAATACTTCATAATTGAATCCTGATAGAAACGTAGCATATCGCTGCAAGCGTGCAGATGTCACCTGAGGAATTCTAGCATTCAGGTGAAAAATGCGTACTAAAGGACTGTTATCTGTAATCAACTTAAAGGGTCTCCCGAAGAGATATTGATAAAAATGCTCTACAGAAAAACAATGGCCAAGGCCTCCCTATCCAGTTGTGAATAATTCTGCTCAGCTTGTGTTAGTGATCTTGATGCGAATGAAATTGGCCGTTCTACAACGTGAGATAAAATACCTGCAATACCAACAGGACTAGCATCACAAGCAAGTTGTACTGGTAATGATGGTTAGTAAGGCATAAGAACTCGATCACTGGCACTTTCTCGTTTTAAATGCAGGAAAGCAGCTTCAAACTGGCCAGTTCATTTAAACCTTGTATTTTTCTTTAGAAGCTTGCGTATGGGAGCTGTACGAGTTGAAACATCAGGCATGAAAAGGGAGTAATAGGTTACCATGCCGAGGAACCTACTGACATCATCTACTGACTTTGGTCTTGACATATCGATGATAGCTTTAATCTTTTCTGCCGATTTGCGAATACGGTTGTATTCTACAACATGACCTAAAAAGTCGAGGCGCTCTTGAAAAAAAGCGCATTTTCTGCGATTGAGATCATTCTTTTGCTAGTCTTTGAGGCAAGCAATTAAATTAGATAAACACTCTTCTTTAGTTGAATCATGGATAATTATGTCATCAAAATAAGATTCTAATTTGGGCACTTTTTCAAGGATTTGAGTAACAATTCTATTAAACTCTGCAGGGGCCGACTTGATTCCAAATGATAGTCTGTTCATGCGGTAAATTCCTCTATGTATGGTGATAGTTTGAATTTCACTGGATTTTTCGTCAACCGGAATATGTAGATAATCTTTAAAAAGATCTAAACGATAAAAGTATCTTGAACCTCTCAAACTATTAAAGATATCTTCTATTTTTCGAATAGGATAGCGATTGGTTGTCAGCCGCTGATTCACGCCGATTTTGTAGTCAACGCACAACCGAACTCCACCACAGGGCCCGACTAACAAAACTTTGTGCCCAGGGCACTTTTAATTTTTCGTGCCTCCCCCCCCCCCCCAAAAAAAAAAAAAAGCTCCTATTAGTATACTACGATTTATAGTGGGCGAGGCAGACTGACTGAAAAAAGTATTTGAGCAAAAAACATATCTGTTTCTGTTTTTGTCTTTAATGAAATTACTTCACTCAGCCAAATATAGGTGCTACTGGATTATAAGTTTCCGGATTATCGATACTTCACTGTACGTTAATTATACAATTTCTTGTATTTCAAATGATCTGATGTGCAATATCAATCAAGATTTTATTCATAAAAATAAAACACAATTGAGTTAGAAAACGGAGAAGAAAAAAATAAAAAATAGGTGATTTAGATCAAGTATTTTTAACCATTAGTAAAATTTTGTGTCCTTCAGAAATTTCGTGCCCAGGGCACGAGCCCCGGGTGCCCGTGCGATAATCAGGCCCTGCTCCACTATCTGCTTTAGGAATGATCACAAAGGGTGATCCCCAATCACTAGTTTCAGCTTTTGTTATGATTCCTGCAGCTTCCAGAGATTCTAGTTCTTGATCCACTCGATTTCGCAATGCATATGGAACATCACACTCTTTGTGAAAAACTGGAGTTGCACCTTCACGAAGTTCTAGATTTACTTTGAAGTTAGATACACAGCTTATTTTCTCTTCAAAAATGTCTGGAAACATGTTGACAATTTCATATATGTCATCAATAGAGTTAACAGGGAATTCTGGTGCATAGCTTGAGTACTGTTGATCAATTTCATTAAGGTTAATATTCAGCTGACGTATCCATGTTCGTCCTAGAATAGCAGAACATTCCTCTGGCACAATGTAAACTTCTCCTCGAATCGTAATTCCGTCATAAGAATCAGCCTCTCCGTCTGGTATAAAAACATTTTGAGTGTAAGATCGAAATTCCGTTTCCGCCGGATGAAGAGAAATATCATGCCCTAACTGTGCAAACTTATCTCGATTTAAAAATGTATATCCAGAAATAGTGTCAATTTCAAAGTGAATAAGTCTGTCTTCAGTTTTGATATAAGTCAAATATTTTCCAGTTTCACTCTTAGAAGAAGTGTTAGTATGGTGTATATCTACAATTGTTGAAACATAAGAGATTTGTTTTGATTTAGAATTTTTATTTAGTATAGTGCGGATGCAAACTTTTGCTACTTGACCCCCCTTTTGGCAAGCTGAACACTTTAAATTTGATTTATCAATTCGGCAATCTTTCACCAAATGATTATCTTTAACACACCATAGACAAATACCATCCAACCCCAATTCAGCATAGTTTATTCCAGATTTTGATGAACCCCTTGACCTTGACTTTGATCTATTTTGACATTGTAAGGTATGTTTTGAAAATGAATTGCGATCCTTTTGTTTGTCTTTTGTTCTCTTTGTATGTGTAATTTTATTTATGCCTGAAGGAGAATTTGTTGATGCCATTCGTCTTGAGTCAATTTTTGAAACTTCTAAAGCAATTGCTTTGGATAAAATATCTTTAAATTCACAAATATCTGTTTGAAGTAACGTTTCACGAATACTGTTATACTTGATACCGCGTAAGAATTGTGCTTGAAGAAAAATGTCTGCTAAAGAAACCTTGCATTCACATGGAGAAATGAAATCACAATCTCCTATGCTACTTCGAAGAGTGGCAATGAATTCTGCAATTGACTGTTGCGCCGTTTGATAAATTGATAAGAATTGATGTTGCGCTAATAGAATATTTTTCTTAGGCGGGAGATGAACCTCTAATAGAGTTATAAGTTCATCATAACACAATTCAGCAGGTTTCTTTGGCGCAGCTAGCGCTAATAACATATTGAAAGCATTTACACCAATAGAATTTAAAAGTAGTTTCGCACAATAAAATAAAAAATGCGCTTTGTGCAAACGGTTTTATGAGTAAAGCCACAGCAACAGCCCCAACACATCTGCCAGAAGACAGAGTAAAAGATGCATCTGTATTTGAAGTTACTGGTATCGATGTCTCTGGTCCCCTGTTTTTAAGAAATAGGACAAAATCGTGGGTAATACTTTTTACCTGCGTCGTATATCGTGCAGTGCACCTGAAACTGTTGTCATCCATGAGTTCGCAATCTTTTATACAATCAGTACGGCGGTTCATTGCCCGTAGAGGTCATCCTTCCATAATATACTCCGATAATGGTACTAATTTCGCTGGAACTGCTGCAGCTTTAAGAACATTTGAAAGGGAAAAGATCTGTCACGATCCACTACATCCGATAGAGTGGAAATTCATTCCGCCCACCGCTGAGTGGTGGGGCGGTTGGTGGGAGCGCTTAATTCGCTCCACTAAAGATTTACTTCTTCATGTAATGGGAAGGTCTGTAATGACATATGAAGAGTTACTTATTGTTCTGTGTGATGTCGAGGCTGTTTTGAACAATCGCCCACTGACTTATATATCCAATGATTTGGGTGATTTCAAACCTTTAAAGCCATCCGATTTTCTTTTTGACTTGAAGAAATCGGGTACTCCAGATTTAGACTATTTGGACCGGAAAAAGCTGCTTTCAAGACATACCTATTGTCAAGAAGTGAGACAGCAATTCACGAATAGATTTCGTAAAAAATACCTAAGCCAGTTGATTCAGAAGGTTGGCAAAGATAATGAAGACTTGAAAGTAGGTGATGCGATGATCATCCATGTCGACAATCAGAAACGACTAAATTGGCCACTAGCCGTAATACAACAAGTCTATCCTGGAGAAGATGGCCTAGTCAGAGTCAAGAGTGGAACCTTGGTAAAGCCAGTACAAAAAGTGTTCCCATTAGAAGTGAGCTCAAAAGGTGATCGTATCCTGAAAATTAAATCACAGGACACTGAAGTTGTACATAACGATCAGGAGACATTGAATAAAGTTTTGCCCAAGACAAAGCAACGGCTTGAGAGTGTGCCCAAAATGACCAGGAGTGGTTAAATAGTTAGAACTCCTATTCGATAGGACTAAAAAAACCTTTGAACTTTCCCTTCTGACAAACTTTTAATACTTCAATTAATTGCATTTGTGTTATTTTTTCCCTATATCTGTATGTTTCAGGTATAACTATTTTTTTTTCATTTTAGTTGATTCACCTGCCGATGAATCAAGGTGGGAGTGTTAAGGGGAAATTATTTCTAAAAATCCACAACAGATGGCAGCATCACACGATTTCCTATAATTTTTTGGGATATTATTTTCTGATTAATGGCAAACATCTGCAATTTAATTATTCGTTTAGGGCACCTTTTTATTATTATTTTAGTTTATTATTTCTTTTATATTGTAACTTAATATTTTACTCATTTAATTTATGTTAATGTGTTTTTTCTGACAATTTTTATTTTGCATATTTAATTGCTTAACATTTTTAGTGAATATTCTACCCAATAGTAGGCGCTTGTAATCTACAAGTAGAAAATTTTTGCTTCTGAAAAGAGATATAAGAGAAAAAAAAAATGTTCTATACCCAAGTAACAGAGACTGTTGGCCCAACTGCAATTTATTGTTAGTTCGTTGGGGAATTGTTATCGTTGGGGAAAGGACTCAAAATAACAGTGGGCCAACAGTAACAAGGTGGATGGGCCAACAGTATTCAACTGCAGTTGGGCGAACTGCAAAATATCATTGTTGGGCCTGCATCATTCACCGACGGTTGGCCCCAGCGCAAACCAGACACCATAAGCCAACCGTGTTAAGTGACCGTTGGGTCAAAAGCAAAAAACGAACATTCTGCCAACCAACCAGCTAAACCACCACAACAACAACAACGCTTTCGTTCGTCTCCGCCATCTTTGATTATTTTATTGCTGCGACAAGACAAGAACAAGAGTTAACACGCCGTATATTAAGGTATGTTTAAAATTTTAATAATGATATTTTTTGAAATAATCGAGTATATTTCGCTAATTATTCAATAATGTAAAAATATCACTTTTTTTTCTTTCTTTTTTTGAAAGAAAATTAATGCTTCATACTGAAATTTTAAAAGCCTAAAGTTTTGTTTTCATATTAATCATATAGGTGTTATGACGATGTTTCTGCTAAACCTTTAATCCGTTTACTTTTTAAAACATATTTATAAGTATCTTATTAAAAACAACTAAATTTTTAAATTATCACATAAGTTTATCGTATATACTTTAAGCATAATTATAAAAATATTTTGTTGTAATATACAAAAGCATAACAGCGTATTTTGAATGAACATAACAATAATTCATAATGAAATTTTAAAAGTCTAAAGTTTTGATTCTTATATTAATCAAAATGTTATAACAATGTGTTTTTCAAAGAACTTAATCTGTTTACTTTTCAGACTATCTTTATAAATCATATTTTGTTAAACTAAATTTTTATATGACATGATGTCTCACCTCGTATAATATAAAAATGTATGAAACTTAGTGTGGGAGATAGATTTAAAATAAACATATGTTTCTTCATCGTAGGCATCCTATGTTGGACCACAGGTGACCTTGGTGTTTTTTCCTGCTCCTGCTGCCAACTTAAAGTAAGGCTGTTTTATAATTCTCTTAGAGTTTTCATTATTTTTAGTTTTTTACTTTCTGTGATTTTTTGCATGTTATATCTCTGTTACTTTTGAAAAATTACATCAACTGCTTATAAAATCTTTATTGGGATAAACCAGCGGTCTGGCCAAAAATCTGGGTCCATTAAAGGGCCCTTCTCAAAATTTTATTTCTCAGAGAAGGACCCTTCATAAAATTTACCTTCTTAAAAACAGAGCTTTGATAACTCCGTTTCATTTCGAAAACTAATCGTTCATAGAACGAACCATCTGCCTGAATAATGGGACATGTTTTGCTGTATTTCCCCATAAAGCTGAATTTATAATTTATAAAATGTTTCTATGCTATGTGTGAATTTAGTTCTATAAAAAGTGAACTGTCATTGTCTAAAATGAAACTTTAGTTGTAATTTTATTTTGTAAATTTATATTTTTCATAATTTCACAAGTACTATTATTTCATGTTGCATGTGTTTAGTGTTTTTAAATACCTTAAAATTTTGATAGTAATTGTTCACCCTATTAACCCCGCCCTTCTCTTTTCTCCTACTTTGGAACTTGACATAATACATCACTTTTTCAGAGGATTCTATTTATAACCCTTCTCGCCCTGAACAATTAGACTTGTTCCTAAGTTTGCCTTTATTTTGTTTTTCCTGTTAGTGTCGCATACCTTTTTTTTAAAAAAAAATTATACGTGTTATATATGTATTTGTTTAAAAACTTTAATTTGCATGTAACATATCAACATATTTTGAAAACTCAAAAATAATTTTTAAATAAAATTCTTTCTACTTCCTAAACATAAAATGAAATGCTTCAAAGAAAACATACACGTTTTGTATGGCATATATATTTTTAAATTTTTGATTAATGAGGAAGTGAAGACTAAATAAAATATATTTGGGTAAAAATGTGCTTTACGGTCCTTCTTGGCGATTTTTTGGCGAGTTTTTTCCGAACTCGCCGAGTCTGCGCGGTGTTTTTTTTCTCTCCCGTCCTTTCCAAAATGGCGGACAGGAAGCACGGTTTCCCAGTTTTTATAACCGTTCCAAGAAGGCCGATTTACGCAATTTAAAGCGATTATGTAAACATAAAGCGTCAGAAATATCTTACAAATACTTGAGTAAAGAAAAATACAAATTTTTAACAATTGTTATCAATTAAATCTAAGAAATATTACAAAACAAAAACAGCACAAGTAACTTAATATACATAAATAAGCATTTAAATAAAAAAGAAAGTTTATTTACTTACCCGTTTTATAATTTCCGAAAAAACTAGCATTTTCCTTGAAAAAAAAGAAATATCCCCTCTGCATATAACGATATAACCATGTACACCAACCACTCTAGCATCACTCTTAAACACTAATCCAAAGCTTTTTTTTAGCATAAACATTCAATAGTACAAAACCAATAAACGCTACTCAAAAGCTTTTTTTTTAAGATACTCAATCTAAATATTCAATTTTACAAAACCAACAAATGACAATTCTACCTAAATAAGAAAAGCGGCACACTGAAAAACGAAACTCTTGGAAAAACGAAGAAAATAATCTCTGGAGATTTCGATTTTATCATGTACACCAACCACATCAACACAATTGCAAACCGTACTCAACGTATTTCTTATGATATTCAACACAAATAATCAATTTAAAATAAATCGCAATTTCACAGAAGAAAAACAACAAACGTGTGCATCCATGCCTCACATATGATGCAATGAAACGGCCTACTGTTGCCAAAATTCAAAAAACAAAAGAAACAAATCGAAATACCAGACTCTTTCTGAAAGGACCTAAGACTACTGTATAAGTAGTCTTAAAAGGACCAAAAAAAAAAAAAAAAAAACAGAGAATACAACAATAACCTTAAATATAACCCAGATAAGCACAGTGCATTTAACGTCACACTACTACTGCGTTATGGGCGATAATCTCGGAGATTCGCAAGTAATGTTGCATTTAACATCGCACTAGCACTACCCTTCGGCGACAATCTCGGAGATACGCCAGTAAGGTAAGGTGACCATATTTTCAAACACTGATTTGAGGACAAATTACCGTTTGTCCCCAAATCGAAGTAAATGTCGAGGACCTTGAAAACTGTATTTGGGGACTTTTTCGAGGACACGATAGACCAATATCTATATGCATTATTAATAAAAAGAACTCTGATTTATACATTACAAAATGCTTTGAATCACTTTTTTCTACGAAAAATTGCTGAGCCTAAGGTAAGTTTATGCAAATTAAACTATCCCAGCATTATTAAAATAATCAAGTCTATAGAACCCATTTACACTTTATTATGATCAGGCCCTGACTAACGGCAGGGCATACGGGGCAAATGGCCTGGGCCCCCCTTCTGGAAGGGGCCCCCCTACAGACGTATGCAGAAATTCTGCAACCTAAAAAGCTCTTTTGCCACTGCAAGGGGGGCCCCCAGAATAGGCTTGCCCCGGGGCTCCAGGTACCCTAAGTCGGGCCCTGATTATGATGATAGGAGAAAACACAAAATAGCACCATTTCATTTTAATCTTTAGAATCCCCACTCCCTGAAATGCAGAAGTTATTCCCGATTATATAACTAAAGAAATAATTTCATTAAGCAAATTTTATTTTTCACTTAACATAAATCGGGCAAGATAGAATTTATATACTGATTAGTAGTGCATGATTCTTTCTCTGCTCATGAAGTATGAGGGTCTTTATTTCAAAGTTCCGTTGATTTTCAAGATAATCCAATTATTAGAATGTGATTTTGATTGGATTGGAATAGATGGGTTTAACGTCTCATTAGTGCTGTACAATGGGCAATTGGCGACAGTCTAGCACTTACCCCCACAGGTAGTCCGGAGACATGCCATCACAATTTTGATCCTCCACGGAATGGACTGTGATTTTGAAAAAATACACGCAAATATTTAAATTTCGGGACATTTAGCGTCCCCGAGTAGTCAAAGAATTTTTGGGGACAAAAAATAGAAAAGGCCAAAATTCGAGGACAGTCCTCGAATTTCGCGGACGTATGGTCACCTTACAGTAAGGTAGCATTTAACTTCGCACTTGCACTGCGCTTCGGCGACAATCTCGGAGATACGCCAGTAAGGTAGCATTTAACTTCGCACTAGCACTGCGCTTCGGCGACAATCTCGGAGATACGCCAGTAAGGTAGCATTTAACTTCGCACTAGCACTGCGCTTCGGCGACAATCTCGGAGATACGCCAGTAAGGTAGCATTTAACTTCGCACTAGCACTGCGCTTCGGCGACAATCTCTGAGATACGCCAGTAAGGTAGCATTTAACTTCGCACTAGCACTGTGCTTTCGTGACTTTTCGCAGGAATGAGTAATATGCACGTTTGTACGGTCCGCGTATATGAAACCAAAAAAGAAAAAAAACACTGGATACCACACCCGCATTGTGCATGAATGTATAAAACCTACGAAATTTTGTTTTGCAGCACGTCCACGACAAGCGGGAGGCACCGAGGACGCGGAGGGCCCTCCGGCGAAAAAGCTTTATGACATGAGTAACGAAGCAAAATAAAGGGATTTTTTTAATTTTACTGATTGCTACAAAACAAAATTTACTGCTTCATAAAGCTTTTTCGCCGGAGGGCCCTCCGGCGAAAAAGCTTTATGACATGAGTAACGAAGCAAAATAAAGGGATTTTTTTAATTTTACTGATTGCTGCAAAACAAAATTTACTGCTTCATAAAGCTTTTTCGCCGGAGGGCCCTCCGCGTCCTCGGTGCCTCCCGCTTGCAGTGGGGGCCCTCCGCGTCCTCGGTGCCTCCCGCTTGCAGTGGGGGCCCTCCGCGTCCTCGGTGCCTCCCGCTTGCAGTGGGGGCCCTCCGCGTCCTCGGTGCCTCCCGCTTGCAGTGGACTGCGTCCACTGCAAGCGGGAGGCACCGAGGACGCGGAGGGCCCTCCGGCGAAAAAGCTTTATGACATGAGTAACGAAGCATTCGTTTTGCAGGGAACAGTAATATGCACGTCTGTACGCTCAGCGTACATGAACCCCCTCCCCCCCAAAAAAAGCACTGCCCCCCCACAAAAAAAAAACACTGCCCCCTTCGAAAAAACACTGCGCCCCCCCCCCAAAAAACACTGCCCCCCCACAAAAAAAACACTGCCCCCCCACAAAAAAAAAAAAAAAAATTCACTGCCCCCCCACTAAAAAAAAATCACTGCCCCCCCAAAAAAACACTGCTCCCTCCCAAAAAAACACTGCCCCCCACAAAAAAAAAACCACTGCCCCCCCCAAAAAAAACACTGCCCCCCCCACAAAAAAACACTGCCCCCCCACAAAAAAAAAAAAAAAATTTCACTGCCCCCCCCACTAAAAAAAAAATCACTGCCCCCTCCCTCCCCCCAAAAAAAACACTGCCCCCCCAAAAAAACACTGCTCCCTCCCAAAAAACCACTGCCCCCCCCACAAAAAAAAAAACCACTGCCCCCCCCCCACAAAAAAAAAATCACAGCCCCCCCCCACAAAAAAAACCCACTGCCCCCCCCACAAAAAAAAAAAAAAAAAAAAAAATTCACTGCCTTCCCACAAAAAAAAAACCACTGCCCCCCCTACAAAAAAAAAATCACTGCCCCCCCCCCCCAAAAAAAAAAAAAAAAACACTGCCCCCCCACAAAAAAAAAAAAAATTTCACTGCCCCCCCACAAAAAAAAATCACTGCCCCCTCCCTCCCCCCAAAAAAAACACTGCCCCCCCAAAAAAACACTGCTCCCTCCCAAAAAACCACGGCCCCCCCCCCCACAAAAAAAAAATCACAGCCCCCCCACAAAAAAAAACCCACTGCCCCCCCACAAAAAAAAAAAATTCACTGCCCCCCCCCCCTACAAAAAAAAAAAAAAAAAAAAAAAAAAAAATCACAGCCCCCCCCCCCCCCAAAAAAAAAAACACTGCCCCCCACAAAAAAAAAAAAAAAATTTCAACCCCCCCCCTCAAAAAAAAAAAAAATTCACTGCCCCCCCCCCACAAAAAAAAAAAAAAAAAAAAAAAAAAAAACACCACTGCCCCCCCCCCCCCTCAAAAAAAAAAAAAAAAAAATTACTCCCCCCCCCCACAAAAAAAAAAAAAAAAAAAAAAATCACCCCCCCCCCCAAAAAAAAAAAAAAAAAAAAAAAAACACTGCCCCCCCCCACACACACACACAAAAAAAAAATTCACTCCCCCCTCTAGAAAAGAAAAAATAAATCACTGCCTCCCCCCCAACACACACAAAAAAAAATCACTGCCTTAAAAGCACATTTTATCCAAATGATGTCCTCCGGACGAAATGTCGTTTTGCAGCGACCAGTAATATGCACGTATGTACGCGGAGCGTACATGAAAACCACAAACAAAACATCACTCTATACCTCACCCGCATTCTGCATGAATCTCTTAAACATACGAAATTTCGTTTCGCATCGATCAGTAAAGCGTACATAAAAACCAAAGAAATATCACTAAATACGTCTCACACAAACTCCATGAATCTTTAAAACGTAGGAAATTTCGTTTCGCATCGATCAGTAACCCGTATATAAAAACCAAAAAAAAAAAATATTACTAAATACGTCTCACACAAACTCCATGAGTCTTTAAAATGCACGAAATTCGTTTGGCAACAATAACGTACGCGAAAATCAGTTTCAAAACATCATGGGGAGGTTACCACATTTCAAACATCAATCGTTCAGCGGCGCATAAACACCGTGGTTACTAAGGTTGGCATCTTTATCCGCCAGTCGCCAAGAAGGACCGTAAAGCACATTCCAACCTATATTTGTTCGAATTTCAAAACATAAAAAAAAAAATTAAATGTAATTTCATAAATTGTTCTTTAAATATAATTTTGCTAATTTAAATATATTATTCATAAGACTATTGATGAATTTTCGAAAACTGTGAATCAATTTTAATTTTATATAAAAAAAATATTTTTTAACAATTTCAGTATTTTAACTTAATTTTAAATTTAACTTTAATTTCACTATCATGCTGCCGAATAACAAGATATGCGGCCGAACTGAATATTCAGTGTTATCTTCTGAATACTGAAAAGTAACCAAATATTCGGTGCAACTCTACCCTAGACCCCTGACTCCAGTTCATTTTTTTTTTAACTCACTTTCCATCGTTGGATTAAGCTGAAATTTTGCATAATTCTGACAACAATACATTGCTCAAGAGATAACAGACTTAACGGCCCTCTTCACTTACCATCGCCGGAAGCCCGAGCCAGAATTATTCTATGGGAAATTTTCTTTACGTATAACTAATTAACTAATATATGTTTTTAAATTCTGTTTTCACTTTCAAAAAATTCCCATTTGTTAAATTGACACACGTTTTTTAAAAACTTTTTTTTTTTTAAATTTTTACTATTTTATTTTGTAATATCAAAGTGGAAAATTTCACATATTGAAAATTCGTATTTTACAGCTTCAAAATAAAATAGTAAAAAAAAAAAAAAAAAAAACACGTTTTTAAAAAAGATGCGACAATTTAACAGTTGAGGATTTTCTGAATATGAAAACAGAATTAAAAAATATTTATTATTTAATGAGTTATAAGTAAAGAAAATTTCCCATAGAATAACATTAGGTTCGGCTTCTGGTAACAGTGAGTAAAGCGGGCCCTTAACCACTTGAATACAGCTACGTACGATGCGTACGTAGTTTGTACTACGTGTGTAACGACGGCTATGTAATACTCTGTACGTAGTGTCCTCCTTTCACTATACACAAAATTATATCGTTTCAAGGGCAATAAAGTTTTTTATGTCTTGCAGAGAAGATATGATGCTTTTTTCTACCTGGGATCACTGGGATAGTTATCAACACTTTAAACCAAGAG
This sequence comes from Salticus scenicus, assembly GCA_963930645.1. NCBI lineage: Eukaryota > Metazoa > Arthropoda > Arachnida > Araneae > Salticidae > Salticus > Salticus scenicus. The sequence continues at coordinate 58,853,495 of OZ005654.1, read as the reverse complement.
CATACCGGAAACGTTCACTCCAAAAAGGAGGGGCGATAGAACTGATTATCTACGAGGATTTTATTTTTGTTGCTTTGTTAGTGTTTAGAGTAAATGCGTGTTTTCGTTAGTGATTTATAAAGTTTAGACCACGGGAGTATTTTCAATTTGAATTTTATTTAAGAATTTCAATGAAATATGGATGACGAAAATGTAGTTTGTTAGAATTTATTTCAGATGGAAATGAAAATGAGTCGAGCGATTCCGAGTTCTCCAATATAAGTAGTATCAAAATCGAAACAAAATCGGAAGATGGGTCTTATGTCTAGTAGTGGAGTAACATAGAGTGCGACCATCAATTTATTATTTTGCACTTTGTGTCTGCGCGTCTCCTAGAATTGTCTTTGTTTTTCTGCAAAGCTTGGTAACAGGAAGCTGTCCAATTCTTTCGACGACATACTCAAGTGGTTAAGGTGGACTGAGCGTCTAAACCCCGAATTCAAGTTCAAAATTTGTTTTTCAATTTTATCATACTTCCTACCACCTGATTGATCTGAAGTTTTGCATATATGTATATTATCCACATCCACATCCATGGAATTTGAATTTTTTAGTACATTTTGAAATAAAATCCTGTTTTTATATTTTTTAAATTTACTTCTTACCATTTTCTGCAAACTAATTTAAATATACATTCCAGATAAATTTACTTTAATCAGGGGCCAATCCAGAGTTTAATTTTTGGGTTCCTTTTTTGTGAAATTTTTATTTATTTTTGTGAGAAAATAAAATAGTGTGTAAAATCTTTCATTTTTACAATCGTTGTATATAATGTTTAATATCAAGTTTAATAGTTTCTTTGAGCTAATTGAAGGCATTTATTTAAAAATAATTCTGAAAGCATGAAAATACTTTATAAAAAGTATCATTTTTATAAAACAAAGTCTTGTAAAAAGGCTCATTTTATAAATTTGAATTTTATGTGTCCCTTTTCATGGATTTGAATTTTGTGAAGGGTCCATTTTCACGGATTTGAATTTTGTTTAGGATCTCTTTTCACGTATTTGAATATTGTAAAGGGGGCCGTAAAAGGATCCAAATTTTGTTTGGATCAATCCCCCTGCTTTATGTTAATGTAATACACTGTAAAAAGTAAATCTGAAGGGCTGCGATGTGCATGCCGAAATATATTCGTTTTATCAAAAGGATGAAAATAAGGTATTTGAATTTAAATTGAGGTAAATGTGAAGTTTAATTTGATTTTTTTTTTATCTATGCTATAAAATAAACGGAAATTTAAGTTGTAATGATTAAGACATGATATCACATTTTAATAATTAAAACTGATCGATGTGTTTACATTTTTTGGTTTTAATGAATTTGAATTAATATAATTTGATTACAACTTTTTCACATTTGGTATACAAAACATGAAGTTTAGCAATTTCTTATAGTTTTTCTGTTGTGATTCAGCGGCAGGGCCCGACTAACAAAGTTTTGTGCCCAGGGCACTTTCAAATTTTAGTACCCCCCCCCCCCCACCTCCAAAAAAATTATATATATATATATCTGTTTCTGTTTTTTGCTTTAATAAAATTACTTCACTCAGCCAAATATATGTGCTGCCGGATTATAAGTTTCCGGATTATCGATGCTTCTCCGTACGTTAATTGTGCAATTTCATGTATTTCAAATGATCTGATGTACAGTATCAATCAAGATTTTCTTTTAAAATTTTATTCATAAAAATAAAACATAGTTGAATTAGAAAACGAAAGAAAATCTAGGGGATTTAGATCAGATATTTTTAACCATTAGTAAAATTTTGTGCCCCTCAGAAATTTCGTGCCCGGGTGCCCGTGCAATAATCAGGCCCTGTTCAGCGGCTAAAAATTTACCAGTGAATTAAGTAAATACAATGTAAACTGTACTTTTCCAAGCCAATTGGTCAAATTAATTCTGTTGATTTCAAATCATATCAATAAAACAAAAGTAAGTGATTAAATATATAAACTATTTTTAACACTTGTTGCTCTCAGAAAAGTTTTTATTAGAAGTATAATTTTTCAAGATGTATTTTCATGTGTTGCACTTAATTTTATTATTATTATTATTATTATTATTATTATTATGTAAAATGGAATCAAAATAACTAAGTATTTTTATTTTAGGTTTGTATATTGCACTTTCTTGAAATTCTTTCAGACTGTTGATGAAGAGGAAAGTCATATGTTTGAAAATATTATTTTATCTGGACATATCAAAATAAATAAATAAAATAAATTGTATGATAATTAGTGTACTCTAAACATTGTAAAATGTAACATTTAATTAAGTTTTACTGTTTTCAATAAAAAGTATTTGCTATTTTTGAAATGTACCTTTATTTTTTGCATCTTTTTTTTTAGATTGTAATGCATTTTACCAGGGTTGCAGAATTTTTTTTTATTCCCAGCATTTCCCCCTATCTCTTTCTCCAAAATGGGGAAACTATTTTAAATATGATTTTTGTAATTCATTGTTGAAACTGATATCATTTGTATATTTTTCTGTAAATATCTCCCCTCCCACCCCACCCCCGATCCTAGATCACTGAATTGGACATGTTTTGCACTCCTGCATTTACTTTTGTATCCAGATTTAGGTGTCTTCAAAAAATAAGGGAATCATTTTTTAATCGTATTCTGTAGGTAAGAATTGTATTACTCCATTGGCAAATTAGAATAAACTGTATAATTATGTCTTTTGTCTTTACAAAATATAAAATTAATTTATTCACAATATAAGATTTAATAATAGTTTTCAATTTTACATAGATTAATTGTTAATAGGAGTTAATGGAGAAAAGCTCCAAGACATTCTAGGAAAAGTATACATGTTCATTGAAATTTTTTATTTAAGCCTAAAGGTTGTCTGAGTGAGTAATGCCGACCGGTTGACGACCTGGATAGCTCAATTGGTAGAGCCTTGACCTTGTAAGTCAAAGGTCCGGGGTTCTACTCCCGGTCCAGGCATTATTTTCACTCAGTCGGAAAAATAAAAAAAATCAATAAATATGATTTTCTTCCCAATCAGTTGATTGTGTGATTTTAATTTTAAAAAAAAAGTATTCATGTATTTAAAAAAAAAAAAAAAAAAAAAAAAAAAAACTTTTGTAAAAGAAAATCAGTTTGAAACTAAGAAGTTAGCATGATACAAATATATCCTTAAGGAGGTTTTTTTTTTTTTCTTTTAATCCATTTTCTTTTTTTTTTTTTTTGAGAAATTAAATTTTTTATTATTAGTTTTAAATGGGATATTACCTCCCTATTTTTGAAAGGGGTTATTAGTACAATTAACTCTGATAAAATTCAAATTCTATTCATTTTTAGAATAGAGAGAGGAATTTATGACTTGCTTATAAACAGGTTTTTCTTTTTTTATATAATAACAGTGGTAAGAATTTCAAAATTTTTATCAGCCAAAGATTTCATTTTTTTACTGGACTACAATATATGATACATAATCTGCAATAGCGTATCGTGAATGAACTTTTGGGTATGCTCCATACAGGTGGCTAGAAACAGCACATTATGAAAAGCTCCTCTTCTGTTTGGCTGTTAAAATGTCGCCATACCTGTGTTGCTTCTCGAAATAAGCAAGTTAACCAAAAAGATGATTAAATATCCATTTTAATGTATTATTTCTAATTACCCAAGTGGAACATACTGAAAGTGTCATTCATGAGATGTCACCGATAGTCTGTATAGGATAACAGCTTAAAAAGATAATAAAATTTAAGTAGTTGCCTATCCAAATACTAAGGGAGAGTTTTTTTTTTTTTTTTTTTTTGACAATGTTACACTGTTCATAAAAAAAATTAAAAAAATTACTCGTCATGTCTAAAGAATAACTTGCAACTGCGGAGTAAACAAACATTTTCCCAGCCCTTCATATAAACATTTTATCATTGCATATTACTTTATATCTCATTTTCCCCCCCTCTCTCTTTCATTGAAATAATGTGGGGAAAATTTACTCTCTATTTCTCGTGTGTATTTCCTGGCTGTAATGTTTAAAAGCAATTTACAAAAACATACATTTTCTGATTTTTATAAGATTTCATTTGTATTTTAAAATTAATTACAATTATATTCATTTGTCATAGTTGCCACCTAAATTTATTTTGTAAGTACAGTCTAACCTCGTTAACGTGAACACACATAATGTGAATTACTTTTAACATGAACTGTTTCCATAGTCCCGTTGCTACTGATAACATGGACATTTTTTCTCCCTAGAGAGTCACGTTAACGAGGTTCAGCTGTATTTTTAAAAATCTAAAGATTGGGTAAACGGATCAGTGAAAATGTGTATATACCAGTAAAATCTTAAAATCTCTGGTCCTGCACTTAATTTTCTTAATTTTTACCTTTGTTAGGTCTATTTCATTATAAATCAATAGTTTGAATTACATTCTCACATAATTTTTAATTTGATTACATTATAATCCAGCAACAGTGATGTAGATATTTTTAGTTCTGAAATTTAACTTTCTTTAAATTTAAAGTATCAAAAAAAAAAAAAAAAAAAAAAAAAAAACAATCTTATATGTTATCAGACTTGATATGAGAATTTGAATTTTCTATTCTATATAGTATAAAAATTTTGCTGATATATTTATTAAAGTGAGATAAAATAAAACAACAGATTGATTTATATTCCTTTCAATCTATTACGAGTAAAATAAGAATTTAAATGAACTCATTTGCTAAAAATAGTCAGTTTAAAAAAGGAGAGTTAAATAAATAAATAATTTTAATTTACTTTTAAGGTATATATTTAAAAACAAGATTTAAATATGAGACATATGGTATAAATTACTAGTGCTCTACCACTGAATTATTTAGTCGATATCAGACAATGTAACCTGTAGTAATCACTTATATAAGGGCTTACAGATCACATTAAAAAAATTTTCTATTTCATATGAGTAATTCCTGCAAGTCAGATATTGGCTAGGTTTTTCAGTAAGTACAAAACTGACGCAGTCAGAGGTTCTAAAAGGCGTATCAGATTCAGCAACTTTAGAAACAACCAATTTTTGAGCCGACTTTAGCGCCGATTTTTGCTCGACGAAAGCACCGTAGAGGTTACAATAGTCGGGTGAAAAGTTGGATGAAAGAAGACTAACTTCTGACGCTTATCACTTTTCTTGGCGCGAATAAAATACGCAATGATTAGCGTTAAAATTCCCTTTCGTTTGTGTAAAATATCGCATTATTATTTCTATTTTGATCTTTTTTACAACTATTGTCATAACGCCATACGAAAATAAAAACGATTAATTGAAAATTCTTGTCATTTAACGGTAAAATAAACGTGCTTAACGATAATATTTCTTCTTCAAATCTCCACTTGAAGCGATTCCCGTGTTCCGCCATCTTGGAAATATGACGTATCAAAATAGCGCATCGTGATTGGACGAATCCGAGGAGAAATTGAGTATACGGACAGTTTTATCAAGACAGCTCTGAAAAAGTTGGGCAACTTCGGTCTGCGCTATCACACTGGGAGTAGAGACAATTTTTTCCGAAAAATCGGCGCTAATCAGTGGTTGGCTCTAAAATCGCCTGTAAAGTCGTCGAGTCTGATACGCCCTTTAGTTTGAATCTTAGCCAAGTCACTTTTCCATTTTGCTAAAGATAATTCACTTTTAGAAATGTGTATATATCATGTTAAGAATTTGTAGTCAGATAATTACGTCCGCAAACAATCAAATATTTATTACTATGTGCTATAAGGAGTAAGGACATATCAACATCAACAAATAAAAATGCTGTTTTTATATATTACATTGATTTTTGTATATTTCTTTTATGTACATTGAGATTTATTTTTCAGACTTCATATATTTTTTTTTTATATAATTACAATTTAGAGTAAATAAGATATTTTTTCTTATTTTTGAAATTTATATAATATTATACCATTTAAAGAAAAAATTATCTTTAAGTTTGTTAATTTGTTTCAGAAATGTATTTATTCATTTTGAAAGTAATAAGATATTGAGAATATAGCACTTTTAAACAAGTAATTTCATGATAATTTATAAATTCTTTTGATTAAAATTTAAACTTTTTTTTAATATATATATATATATATATATATATGGGTCATTTCTCAAGAATTCTCTGTCATTTAGGTTAAACTCAAGGAGTTAGGAACAAAGCACCAAATTAAAAAAAAATATATTTTTTCAGGCTATTTGGTTTTATTTTTACTCAAATGAAGTGTATCTTTTAGGGTGAGTAAACGCATTCTAAATTGAAAAAAGAATTAATAATATGTTACAATTATAATTAATTTAAATTAATTATAATTGCAACATATTATTAATTCTTTTTTCAATTTAGAATGCGTTTATTCACCCTATTAAATTAATTATAATTGAAACATATTATAAATTAATTCTTTTCTCAATTTAGAATGTGTTTATTCACCCTAAAAGATATATTTTACTTGAATAAAATTAAACCAAATAGCCTAAAAAATATAAATTTTTTAATTTGGTGCTTTGTTCCTAACTCCTTGAGGTTAATCTAAATGACAGAGAATTCTTGAGAAATGACCATTACATTATCACACTTCGTTGGCCAACGGTTGCTTTTGGCCGCCGGGCCTCGGTTGAGCCAACCTTTGGGTGACAGTTGGGCCAACAGTAGAACGGTTAGAAAAACTGGCCTAACCGTAGCCCAACGGTCTGCCAACTGTGGTCCAACGGTAAGCCAACTGTGGCTCAACGGTTATCCAACCGTAGCCCAACAGTTCACCAACCATGACCCAACCGTTTGCCAACCATGACCCAACCGCTCCATCTTTGGGCCAACCGTCACCCAACGGTTAGCTAAACCGAGGGCCAGCGTCCAAAACCAACAGTTGCCCAACGATGAAGGAAACTGTAGGGCCAACCGTTTCCCAACCATTCCGTGGCGAAGATACCGAATTTTTACTAGCGACCCTTCACTGAGAGATACGACAAGGTGTTCATACTTTTTGATTGGTGGAAAGCTCCCTTTGACCATCCGAGGCGATTTCGCGCATCGCTACCATAGACATAAGGCAGGGAGAAATTGTGACTTTCAAAAATGCTTATAATTCATATTAATTAAATGTAATTAAAAATTTTTGAAGCAAATTTTCATGTGCCTGAATGTTTTTCCTATGAATAGAAATAAAAATTTTCATTGATTTTCGTCAATTCTTTTCTAAATAAGTACATTTCTTAAAACAGTTTCGTATTTGGCGATAACTTCAATAATTACACAGCCAACATCTTTCGGAAAAAATCGCACTTTTAACGTGCGACGTTTGGTTTTTCCCCCCTTCTTTTTAGAACAATTTTGAAAATAAATTATGTAAGTTAACATTAACTAATATATACTTATTTTATTTATTTATCTATTTATTTTTGTTTTACCTGATCTTATTAAAAATTATTTTGATTAATATAACAAATATTTAGATATAAATACAATTGATAGAGTAATGCATATTTTTTGGGATTTTAGTGTTAAAAATATATAACTAATAAATAAAAAGGCCTTTTAATTATTTAGTTTTTTTTTTTTTTAATTTCTTCAGGAGTATATAAATAAAGGCTAGTACATTAATTTAATGCATAAAGCTTGAACTCATTACTCCAGGCTTTAATAGAAGTAAATACCTCTATGGTGGCCAAGCGGAACTGCGGTCAAAGTATGGTAGATGGGAAGTGCCGGATTCGATAAAAAAACGCGTTATCGATCTAGCCGTTCGGAGTTTTCCGTAGTTCTCTCTAAAACTCGCGTAAATACGAAGTAGATTCACTTAGAACACCCCCCCCCGACGGAGGGCATTTTTCCTGTAAGCCTAGGCCCCTAGAGTAGTCAATGAGTCTTAAGCGATACAGCCAATCAACCATTCTTTATCAACCATTTCTTTTTATCATATACGTTATTTTTTATCTTTTTTTTTTTTTATCATACTTTATTCAAAGGCACATAATACGAATATATATATATATATATGTATTACATTTGAAGAAAAATAAACTTTTGACATGAACAATCCGCGTTTGTAATAATCGATAGATGGCGCTCTCTGAACTGCAGTTGTTAGTAAATATAACAGCCACGTGTATTTATTATTCTTCTTTCTCCGCCATTTCATCATGGAAAATCGATTGCATAATATGATGATATGCAGTGGTGTGATAATTTCACCTTAGCCCACCAGAGGGCGAGCATTTCATTACAATCGCGGATAAGGATGTATAAAACTTTTAAAGTTAATAAATATTTTTACAAATATTAATATTATCAATGATTATGCATTTAACTATAAAATATTGGTATGTTTTTAAGTATTAAACTAATTCAATTTTCCTAAACTGAATTATTTTAAGAAAAATATGTTGGTGTTAATGTGCCAGTTGCCTACAAAAGAAAGGACGAGGTATGGGTTGAATAACTTAAGTAAGGGGTGGTCTTTTTAAGGTGTTCTAGCCCATATTTACGCTTGTTAAATTGCAGATAATTTCGAAAAGTTAGCCCGATGAGCGCTACCTGGTATCGAACCTGATATCTCCCGTCTTCCAGCTTTGAGTGCAAAGTTAATGTTACAGTCTCAAAAACATTTGACCCCCTGAAAAACCTTTTATAAACCAACTAAAACAATTTTTAAACATTTAATGTACTGAGAATGTATATATTTGTAAGTTATTGCAATAAATAAAATTAATCATAAAGCTAAACGGTCATCTCTCAAATGAATATATCAAATCAAGTTAACTGTTAAATCATCAAATTTTTACTAATTAATCTTAATATCGATGAACTTTCTTAACACTAACTACAAGGACAAATTTGATAAAATAAATAAAAATGATTTTATTAATATTATTTTTTTTTTTATTATCAGTTTGTATAAATATATATTTTTAGACTACAGTTGCATAGTATATTATTAAAAACTAAAGAGTATTAAAATTCAGAATTTTTGATATGCAGTATGATAGATAAGATGATGTAAATTATTTCTATGAATATAGAAATGTAATCTAAATTTAAATAATAATTATAATAATAATAAAACGAATGTAACGTAGTGCATAATGTATCTTAGTTTGATTGCAAAGAATTTTTTTTTTTTTTTTTTTTTTTTTGCTTTACTTTAGAGAATATCTTAAAAAACTTACACCGATAAATCACCAAAATGCGCGATCAGCGCCAAGCATTGTAAAAGGTTACTGTAGCAAGAGGGATTCTGGACAAGCGTTTGTCCACTGAGCATGCGTACTAAGTACTTGTCGTATCTCTGAGATTATCCAGGGTTTCTAATTTTTACCAGTTGAGTTTATATGATGTAGTTTTGAGAAGAAATAAGGGCCAAAATGGATCCAACCAATTTGTTATGTTTAACTCCTGTATATAAAATGTAAATATATTTTGTGTGTGTGACAAGATTAAAATGTGAACTGTCAAGATGGTAATTTTTAATGAGTAATTTTTATTGAGATAAATTTTATATGGATATTTTAGTTACAAGGAATTATTTCTCCACTAGAAAAATAAAAAAATAAATTAAAATAAAGTGTATTTTTTTTACATATAAATAAGTTTCAAAGAGCCTGTTATAATCGTCTGGTAGACGATTGAGTTCTACATGTTGGAATATTCATATTTCTTCTGATTTTAACGCGGGAAAAATTAAATTAATTTTAAAGTTTTCATTTGTTCCAACAGTATTTATAAATGAAATTGTAGCTTCTCTCTTCCATTTTAAGAAAAAAAAAATCTGCTTTAAGTTTGATTGATTTTTTAAACACAGTAAAAGCAATAATTAAATTGCTTTTTTGTTTGTTTGTAAAAGTTGAATGGGAAAAAAAAAAAAAAAAAAACCTCTAATCCAAAGTTTTTTATTTTTACAGAAACTAAACGAGTTCCTTCTAAGATCTTATTATTTAACCTTTAGAAAACGGGGAAGGATAGCCTAACAAATTGCTCTGCATACGGGAAAACTCAAGCAACTTTTACCCCCTTTACTAATGGTCATCGCGGCGGGTGTTGATCATTAGCACACACTCAACTCATTTTTAAGTCGCGGTAGGCCAGAAGAGGGATTTTAATTTCCCTGTGCAGGAAGATAAGAAGAGTTCACATGTCAGGGAAAACATTTCTTGTTTATAAATAATGTTTCTCTTATACTTGATGGAGATAAATATATACTTGTACAGATTTAATGGCATTAAAATAAGTGATAACGTTTTTCAGGAATCAAATTATCTTTTTCGAAAATAATTGGAAAATTTTGTCATTAGCAAAGCAATTAAAAGCTCACTTTTTAAAAAGCGAAGTGACAGGAATAATCTCATAATTATAAATAAATTTAGTGCTTTTTACCCGATCCAGATAAAGTAGAAATATTTGTTAATGCTTCTGAATAAATAAATAAATAAATAAATAAAAATATGAAAAATTAAAGAATTTAAAAACTATTAAAAACGCATGCTTTCTTTTAATAAGCAGGATTCAGATTTTATACAAAATAAGTATAAACTAAAAAACACGCAAATTTAAATTAAAATGAACTGAATTAAGGAAAACTTCTTCTTATGAAATATTTTATGTATTTCTTAAATTATTAAATATGAATTAGGTAGATATATGATTAAATGTTGAAAATTAGCATTATTTCAGTGGAGATTTTTATTTAAATTTTGCTGATATTTTCCAGTACTTCCAAAAATACAATAATAATAAATTAAATTTATTTAGGTCCACAAAAATATATTTAGACGCAATGCTTTTTTCTGTTCTAATTGTTCTTTGTAGATATGCTGAAAATTATTATTTTTTGCGATTTTGTCCAAGTAATAAAATACACAAGAATGGAATTTTTTAATACTTTTTGTTTGCTTGTATGGGTTAGTATAATGGGTTAGTATAATTTTTAAATGTCACTTATGGTAGTGGTCAGAAACTATTGAATACTAATGTTTTACTAATGGAAACTGTATTAAGTTAATCTAAATTTAAGACTTTCTTCAAATGGTAGAATAGGGCAAATTTCACATAAACGTGCATTATGAGAGGTGTTTCCTTCGTAAATAACTCGAATTAGTTTTTAAATATTATTTATGAGAGTGGTCAGAATCTGTTGTATATCAACATTCTACTGTGAAAATTTAATTAAATTATTCTGAAAATATTTTTTTCCGAATGGTAGAATAGGGCGAAATTTCACATAAACATGCATTATGACGATTCTATTTCTCGTAAATAACTCGGGTTGGTTTAAAATTATTATTTATGAAAGTGAAATGACCATTAACTATTATTATATCTTTAAAATTTAGTAAGTTATTTGAAATTCAGTATTTTCATATTATTGCAGATATCTTTTCATATTATTGCAGATAATACCTTACAAAATTTGGATTATTCAGATTATTGCAGCGGAGATAGCATGCATTGTATGAAAGTAAAAATACGATACTGACACCTGTATAATTACCTATCAAAGTTAAGAAAAATCATCAATGCACCGAAAAGGTAACCTAGTGGGTGGGGCATTTGAGTCAGCGTATGGTGGCTGATCATCCTAATCCTTACATTTATGAGTATTGTATGAAATATAGCAAACATTTATAAATGCAAAAACATGAAATAAATGGGGGGGAAATTCACCTATCAGATTAGTCTTTTCATCCACCCTCTATACGATATGAAGATGAATACGGATTTTTTGGTTTTTCTGTCTTAAATCTCTTTTAATTCGTGGCAATGATAGTAATTTTGTATTACGTCTTATACCACTGTCTCAGAAACAATTTATTATCTTGCTGCTATTTTTGCTTCTGGTAAAGATATAGCAGTTACATTATTTTTTCTTATCAGGAAAGAGTTTTTTTTTTTTTTTTTTTTTTTTTTTTGAGACAACCTAGTTGCGCTCCTCTCACTAATTACCTTCAAAACCTATTCGGCTTTGCGAAACTTTGTGATTTTTTTATTCTATAGTTAAAATTGTATCTACCCCTTATTAAATTTTCAATAACTTTTGCTTTGTAATAAAGCTTCAATTCCATACGTAATTTTTTATGTATAACTCGATTTGCCTGTCTTAACCCATGGTATGCTCTGCTCCTTCTTGTTGTTTCCTTGAATTTTGACACTGTTTGACTTAATTTTCAGTTCTTACATCAAAGATACGCATATTGAGAAGAAACTTTTAACTTTCGATGTGAATAACAGTATAATTAATTAAATAAACGTGAGCAATTAAACATGAATTTGAAAATGCACTCAAATTACTCTTAAACAGTTATTTATCAGATGGTTATATATATATATATATATATATATATATATATATATATATATATATATATATATATATATATATATATATATATAATAAAAAATATCTAGTTACTAAATAAGAGTAGAAATAATGCTTTTAAATGATTTTTTTTCTTTCTTGTTATGTATATATGTGTGTGTATTTGGATGTATGCTCATTAAAGAACATAACTTCTTTAAATTATGCTTCTTGTAAAAATAACATATTGCAATATTACCATTTAACATTTAATAGGGTTTTTTATTGTACAATATACGAAAAAGAAAAAAAAAAAAAAAGAGAGAGAGAGAGAGAGAGAGAGAGAGAGAGAGAGAGATTTTTTTTTTTTTTTTTTTTTTTTTTTTAAATGTTATTTAATGAAAGGATCACTTTTAAAGTTTTAAATAATGCCAAGGTTTTTATTTATTAATTCTTATATCGCAAGTAACTTGTTAGTCGTTTTCAAGAGAAGTATTAGTAAATTAATTCTTTACTTCTCTGCCAAGTAATATTTCAGATGAATCTAAAAGTAATTTTTTAATGGTCCTTATTTTAAGTTCTTACAAAATACTTCACAAAATTACCAATTATTGAAAATACTTTAACATGAAATATCTATTAAAAAATTCGGATGATAAATGCTGTGATATGATACGAATAAAATTTATTATCTTAATCCATTACCTCATGGTATTGCATTCACGCAACACCAGAAGTAATTGCGTTTAACGGTAAACTAAAAAAGATATTTTATAGTAAGTATTGTTTTTAAATAAGCAGGGCTGGAACACAGGCGCAGAATTCATACCACTATCAATGTAAAAAAAAATTCTACTTCTTAAATCGACGATATTTTAATTAGAAAAATTTCTTAAACAAATACCGGTATGAATTCTGCTCCCGTGTTCCATCCCTGAAAAAGGAAAGAATAGATGTTTATTTAATTACAAAAAATTTTTATCACAAAAATAATTTTCCGTAAAAAAAAAAAAAAATAAATAAAATAAAATAAAATAAATTTCAAACTTGAAGCACTAATCAATCCAAAACTTTCGAAAATCATCATATTTGAATAAGTTTACATAACTTGTAACAAAATGTTTCACAATAAGCCAATTACTTTTGAAGTCATCTGTAGTGTTTGCTGTTTTATACTACAGCAAGGAAATTTCCGTAAAGATTTATTTGTCTTCATTACATACTCTTATTTCACTGAAGTTGTGCAAATACAACACCCTGTATTTAGTAAGATAAGACTAATTTTAATAATTTTATTTTAAATTATTGTTATATATGATCAAAATAATGAGTATTGCTGTTTGCATTTAGAAAAAAAAAAAAAAAAAAAAAAACATTATTTCTAGTTTGGCGGTTAATGGTTTAATAAAACACAATACTTTAGCTTGATCTTTGTATTAAAATGTTTAATATTATAAATGTAATTAATTTTTTGACAGATTTCCTTCATGTATAATGGAATGGAAATAAAGTGATTTTTAATTGCTAAATCTTATATTTTATTAAAAAAAAAAAAAAAAAAAAAAAAAAAAGAGAGAGAGAGAGAGAGAGAGAGAAAAGAAAAAATAAAGAAAGAAAACAAAGAAAGAATAAAAGAAAGACTTTTTTTTTCGTAATTTCTTGTTATATTATACATATATATAATAAAATTTCGTAATGTTCATAAATATATGCACATATTTCTGCACTTTGCAAATTTTATTTATCTTCTCACACAAAATTAACTTTTTATTATTATTATTATTATTATTATTTTTTTTTAAACAAAAGCGTCATTATTTAACATTAAACATTATTTTTTTTTCCAATGGCCAAGATATTCGGCCCTCGCAACTGATACATGGAAGGAGTCGTGTGTAATACAGGGGGCATTTTTCAGTTCAGCCGCTCGGAGTTTTCCATGGTTTTCTCCATAACCAACACACTATACCACACAGTTCAATGTATTCAATGTAAAATATTATTGATATAGTGTATTGAAAATAAATTCAAATTGATTGCTTTAAGTTAAGAAACAGTATAAAATACTAAAGCAAAATTTTTCATCAAGTTTATTTTATATTTATTGTTGTTATTATTATAATTATTTGGGGGGAGGGGGGATCTAACAAGTTGTATCAGCTTAAAAAAAAAAAAAAAAAAAAAAAAAAAAAGTAGTTTTTTCCCTCTTTATTTTAAAGTATTTCATGAGTAATAATAATTAAAAATAAATAAATAAATAAATAAATAAAAAGATTAAAAATGAGTAATAATAAAAAAAAAAATAAAATAAATAAATAAATAAATAAAATGTATTTCTTTTAAAATCAAAATAATAATAATAATAATAATAATTTCAAGAAAAATATAGTTTTCATTACATAAACTCATAACATAAAAACTGGTCAAATTGTTTTGCGTGGATTTCGAATCAGTGTATAATAGATATTTACAGTTTTAATTTATCATAGTTGCCAAATTTTACACATTTTTAATGCCACATTTTTGTAAAAAAAAAAAAAAAAAAAAATCTCGTTTTATTCGCAAATTGAAGTTTTATAAATTACATAAAAGCAAAATAATAATAAGAAGAACTGATTATGAAGATGTTAGTCAAAAAAGCTTAAATTTGCGACTATGATATATTATGCAGATTTTATTTTTAAACAAATTACGCAAATTTAAGATGAAACTAAAAACAAAACTAAATTTATTTTAAACCTGATTAAATAATTTTATTCCGTTTAAATGACAAGTTAAACACATACTAGAATAGAAATATATACATAACATAAAAAAAACCCCAATAAAAATTAAATAAATGATAAAATGTACAATGAGTTCTTTATTCTGCTAAATAAAATTTAAAATAAACTTCAGGTAAACTATTTTGCATGGAATTTAAATTACTATATATTTGATTTTTTAAAAGTTAAATATTTAGTCATATATGTAGCGCTTTAAATTTGAAGAGGAAAAAATACGAGCAGGAAAAATAAACTTATTTTTCAGATATTATAATGTCTCTTAAAATTAGCCTTTTCGAAATCTTTATATGTTATCTCTGAGAGGCCTGTCTGAGGTGTCCATCTATATTGCGTCAATTTCGGAGAAAAGTACGGAAAAATCTAAACAGCTAGATGGAAGAGTTGGAGCTAGGTTCGAACCTGCCACCTCCCGTCTACCAGCTTTGAAAACGGAAACTCTCGGTCACAAATGAAGCTTCTGTCCCTGTTTGACATAGTAAGATTCTTTGAATCTTATATGAAAGGCGTCACAAAAAGACTGAAACATGGTTTAATAGTTTACCGAATAGAGATGACTGCGCAATATAACTTGTCAAAAGTATTCAAATTTAGGAAAAATTCTTTCGGTTAATCTACAAAAAATTCACATATTTAAAAGTTTTATATGACACTCTAGATCAATTCAACCTACTATTTTTATAGTAACAACATAATTATAAAAAAATAAAAACATCATTACATTACTGTCTGTTTACATAACTTATAATTATGTATCCAATTTACAAAGTCACATAAAGTAAAACTGAGGGTCATATGTACGCAGCATCGTAATTAGACAGACTTACTGTTTGCCTTTCTCTATTTAGACATACATAACATATATGATGTTTTCGATGCAAAAATTTCGATTACCAATTTGTATATGATCAGTTTTTAAACGAAGCCTTGTAAATAATACGAAAAAATTACAATTTCTAAGTAGTCAATAAGTCAATTTCTTTTACTATATAATTCAGCTGATTTTACAGATAGAGTTATCCGTTGTTATTATTATTACTGCTGAAATGTTAGTGGAGTCCTCCATGTTGAGACTAATAAAGATTTTGGGTTCCATATGTGTGTCTGTTTGTCTATCTGTTTGTCGTGCGATAACGGCTGCAAAAATCACGCTATAGAGTTGCAATCTGGTACACATATTCATGAGCTCCACGGAAGCTGTATGGTTTTGGTGTATATTCTTTTCATAGTATTTTAACATCAATATTTTGCAATCAACAAAATTAAATCAGCGTAAATTACTGAGATGCTTAAACTTATGTTTTCTTCTGAAAATATGTGAGCTTAAGCTTCCTAATTAATATACAGGGCCTTACAAAAACGTCCCGACAATGTCACGTAATCATCCAAATAATGTCAAATTTCGTACAATTATTCATGAAAAACGTAGACTAAGTTCAATAGTTTTTACTCATGTATAAAACGTTTATGCTTCATATACAGAGACACACAAAAGAAATTCATGACACTAGAGCCTATGGACATTTTTTCTTCTTTTTTTAGTGTACTTTAATGCGTGTATGCTGTATAAAACATAATGGAATTAGAGTACATTATAAAGATGCTTAAAAGTATGTTTACTCTAAAAGAAAGGGTATGTATATACTAAAAATTTTATTTACGGGACCACACAAAAGAATTACGATGACGTACTGTAATATCCAAATGATGTCAAATTAGTTTTAAAAATTAATGAGTTATAATTATAAGGTGCATTCTTATTATTGGCGTATATAATCACTCTGGCTCCTTTTCCAGTATACATAAAGGAATTTCGGACTATTACGGTCTACAGTCGATATTTCTTAAAAATGTATTTTAACATGGTTACACTCCATTAAATATAATGAAATCGCACTAGAATTTTAAAAGCATGTTTTTCTTTTGAAAACTGCGAGCACAGAATTGGTAAAAATTTACAGGGTTACACAAAATAATTCCGATATGCTTTGTAATTTTTTTTGCATAAAATTTGGTAAAAGTATTTATGAATTAGATAGAATTAATACAAGACTACCAGTTATTAGGAATACACACACACACACACACACATATATATATATATAGAGAGAGAGTTATAGAAAGAGAGATACAGCGAAGACTGAGGGTAAGCAGCCCCCCCCCCTTTAAAAATGTATCTGTTTTTGTAGCAAGTCAATCGAATCTATATATATATATATATATATATATATATATATATATATATATACATTATAATACAGAATAAATAAAAATGATCTAATGAATACTGTGGAGGGAAATAAAATGTTGAAGCTCCTGATCTGCAGATCACTATTTATTATTTTTCTATTGGTCTTGTTGAGTGTAAAAGAAAAATTTTCTAACTGACCAAGTTTGTCTAGAGGAATTTAATTAAATATATAAAATATGTAAGATTTATAAATTTAATGGGAGAAGCGCTTTCCTTACACTATCTTTTTTATCTACTTTATTTTGAACATATTTTGAATATCTTTTGTCAATTTATCTCTAATAAAAAATTAAAGTGAATTTCAATCATTTTGGAAAACCCTCCGTATATATATCATATAGACATATACAGACTAAGTAAAAGATGTGTTGAAATTGGCAAAATTAAATGCACGATTTACTAAAAATGAATTTAAAGTCTGTTTTCTTTTTCTTTTCTTTCTTTTTTTTTCTTTTTAAGACTTCATAATATAAATTCTTTATTATATTTTATCATTATTGTTACAGAAATTTTAATACTTTTTTAACGCTTTATTAAACCTATTTTTTAAAAATATAGTAAAATTCATATTTTACGCATATTTATTACTTTGGCTTGCATTCATGTATGCGTGGATATATTATTAAAATAGAAACCTGCCTGCAACAGATTTTAGTAGTTTTATTCTTCCTTTCTTTTTATTTATTTATTTATTTATTTTTATTTATTTATTTATTTATTTATTTTCATTTATTTTTTTTTTTCCCAGTAAAATGCATTGATTACTCAATACATTTCATGGAAATCGTTTTGTAAATTTTCTAATTTCCCAATAAAATGCCTCGGAATATGTTTCATAATTTATGATCATGAATTAATTTCTTGTTTATTATTATTATTATTATTATTATATGGACTTATATTTTTAATAGTAAGCGTGGAATATTATTGAAATATGTGCACTTATTTCAATTTATTCCGTATCCCGTATTTTCCACGGGTTGCAACTATAACAATATTATATTTTTCTGCACTTTTATAGCAAATGGTTTATTGAAATGATTAAAACATTTATTTTTTTGATTGAAAGTAATAGTTTTTCTAGGCTAATATTGGTGTGTGATTCTTTCTTTTTGTATAGTAAGCTTTTTAGAGTACCGAAACAAAAATCTGATAGTAATTTTATTAATGTTATTTAATATTATATGAAAAAAAAAAAAAAAAAAACTAAATATGAAACAAACATTTCATTATTGCAACATACTGAATGCGATCTTGGCCCCTTTTCCCAATCATTCTATGGTATAGAATAATACATACAAGAAAAGAAAAATTGAAATTAAAATATTTTTCTAACATCTAAACAAAATGTATTGCTAACGAGATAAAGACGCAGGATGATATTAAATGTCCTCCGAAGAGATAATTTTTTCCCCTATTTTCCTCTCATTAAATACTATCATCCCTACACAGTTCCCTTCTCCAGCAATTAATAAGCCACCCACGGAGAAAATCAATTACTGCACCCCATACTTGAGGGGTGAAAATGCCTGGGACAGCGATTAGACCGACCCCGGTTTCTTCAGCACCTTTTTTCGCGGGATCACGGTCTTCCCGCCCGTAAGCAAAAGGTTAAGATCAATTTATCATAATATTTACAGATACTAAAAACTATCTCACTTTTATGCATAATTGTTAAAATATCCGCACCAATAATTATCTAAAAATAGGCTGTACTTTTTCGGTAACCGGTAAAAATGGTAACAGAAAAATGGTAAACGGGAAAAATGGTAACGGAAAAAATGGTAAAGGAAAAAATGGTAAACGGAAAAAATGGTAAACAGAAAAAATGGTAACGGAAAAAATGGTAACGGAAGAAATGGTAATGAGGAAATTAGCAAAATCAAATTGCAATTATATCATTATCATAGCATGATGAAAGCGATTTTACACATCTCTTGGGTGGCTCAAAACTGAAGTGGTCAGAAGAGTTTTGGATCGTTATAAGTATTCAGTGGTAGGAGTGAAGTTTTTGAAGTTAGAATGTCAAGGTCATTTTTTAACTTGTATTATTGAAGCGAGAGTGCTAATCATTCCGAAACCTTCTATTTCGGCCTAGCTCCCCTCTCTCCCTGGGGGAAGAGCAAGTTTGCCACCAAATGCTTTACGTTTTACAAATCTGCCTTATAAGAAACCAAAAACACAAATTAGAATTTTTTCATGTAGTTTTTAAAAACTGACTGAGATGATTAGCATTTTTTAATTCATTTAACAAAAAGATAATATAGGAACTATTATTATTTTTTTAAATGTGTTTTAAAACATTACATTACTTATATGATTAACATTTATAAGTCTGATAAAAAAAAAGAAAAAGAAAAATGTATTTTTAGTTATTCCTGAAATTAGAAATATTGACATTACACAAATTTGTTTAAGTCGATTATAGATCTATTCATCCATTCTAGCTATATGAACCCCTAGAGATATGAAAATAAGTTCTGTACAAAAACTGAGAATAGAACTACTGTCACAATAATGTTGTAAGGAGACTCCTGAAAAAAAAAGGCACCGGAAAAAAAGTGCACTTTTCCAATTCGCAAATCGCAAAATAATATGAAATAAAAAATTTAAAGAATGATTTTCAGCTTACATTTTTAGAAATTTCAATTGATTTGGTCAAACATTCAATTAGTTTATACTTGGAGGAAGGGGGGGGGGGACTAGGAGCAGATCGAAGCAAGACAATTGTTTTTATATCACATTCCTATCGATTTTAATGAAACTTTGTATGATCGCATACAATTTGTGAAACAATTACAGTATGTGTCAGACATAGTTCGGGGGGGGGGGTTTAAAGAGAGAGGGATAGAGGAAAATAAAATGATGTTTTATATCACCATTTTACCGATTTTAATGATATATTCTATAACGATCACTTCATTAAATTGGCAATAAGATGGTATGAAAATATATTCTTTCCATGTAGGCCCCTAGCTCTCACCAGGTAGTGTAACCCTTTCTTCAATTTTTGATAAACAATAAGAGATATTTTTGCAAAATTTCCTATAAATGTAAAGCAAAGTGATTTAAAAAAAATATTTTTTTTCCTCAGTCCTCCCCTCCTCCTAGATATATGTAACACTCTTTGAAAGTTTTCATTAAATGCAGGTGATAGTTTTTCAAATTTTAATTAAAATTGGTAATATTGTGGTATTTATACAATTATTTTTCTCCTTTGCCCCTTATTCCATTGCCCCCAAGATATATGTAACAATCAGCGTAAATTTTTCTAAATATTCAATGATATTTATAATAAATTTTATTAAAATGCAAAATATAGTGACACAAACATTGATTTTCTTTCCTTCTGTGCTCCCCTCCCCCCCCCCCCCCCACACACACATATGTAACCTTACTGTAATTTTTCATTAATAGTAACAATAAGTGATATTTGCACAAAATGTGAATAAAAAAATCGATAATAAGTTTTGTTTCAAAAGATTATTTTATTTTTCATCTGCCACCCCCCCCCCCCGACATCTACTCCCCCTTATCAACTATAGGTAACTTTCACTATAATTTGAATAAAATGTAAGTGATAGTACAAAGTTTCATGTAAATAAGTAGCATGGTGATATAAAAGCAACCATCTTCACTTTGCCCCCCCCCCCCCTTAATAAGCCGTCCAGATATGTGTAACATTCTCTGTAATTTTTCTTAAACTGTACGTTGTACATACATAAATGTTCTGTTTTAATCGATTATAGGGTAGTTTAAAGAATAATATATTTCACTTCCATCTGCGCCTCCTTGCCCCCCCCCCCCCCAGGTATATAATACACTCATTGTGATCGTCATAAAAAGTAAGTGATAGTTATAGAGTATATTATTAAAATCGCTAAAATGGTAACATAAAAAATCCTTTTATTCTGTAGTCTTCCTCTTTAACTCCCCACCCCACCACCTTTCCCTTTTCTTTGGTGTTACACAAAACTGGCGATGACGTTTTTTCCCACACTGAAACTAATAGTCCTCCATCCTAAAAAGTATACTTAACATTTGTGCAAATTTAATTTTATTTTCAGCGATAAAATATATATATATAAACTCATAAGTTTTTTTTTTTTTTTGTTTTTTTTTTTTTTTTAACAGAAAAAATATTTTAATCATAGAAATATGCTTAATAAAGGACAGCCCCACACTTTATTTTATTTATTTATTTTTCAAGCTCTTCGAATATCGAAAGTTATTCTGTAGAACATAGTTTTATAACAAACTGATATCTTTTAAAATCAAAACGAAAGGAAATTTCTTGCTTTTAAATAAATATTAAACCAAATCTAATAAAGAAAAACAGATTAATGCACATACATTAACATATATTTTATGGAGCAAACTTCTTTACAGTTCAGCCAATTTTGAAAAATATTAAACTAATACATTTTAATACCGATAAAAGTGCCGTACATTAATTATTTATATTTTTTGGTTATTTGGTGTTAATTATTTGCTAGAAGTATTAAATGCATGTTTAGTTTATAATTCTAATACACTGAATTATGTCGAAAAGAGAATCAAAAACTACATATCTCCATACATTTATGCTTTAAGATAAAAGTTATAGAGAAATTTTGATCAATGGAAAATTAAAAATAAAGAGTTCCCCTTCAGTGGTAGAAACTTTCTGCTCTCGAAGAAGATAGCATAGCTGCCAACATCCTAATTAATTTTCTGTAGTAGTGTTAGTACCCGTCTTATTTTCACACCAGACGATATTCGAGGTTTTTTTCTCCCCTTCTTTAATCATTTTTACATTTTGAGAGAATTACTCTAAAAATAAACCAGTGCGAAAAAAGCCGCGGATACTAATAGTGCTACGGAACATAATTAGTATATTGGCAATTATGTGCTAGACGGGAGGTCCTGAGTTCAAACCCAAGTCACACTTCTCGATCTAACCCAGCCATTCAGAATTTTTCGTGGTTTTCTCCGAAACTAGCGTGAATATAATTTTTTTTTTATTTAATCTTAATTACATTTGGAGCGAATTACTCTAAAAATAAACCAGTGCGAAAAAAAGCCACGGATACTAATAGTACTACGGAACATAATTAGGATATTGTCAACTATGCGCTTGACGGGAGGTCCCGAGTTCAAACCCAAGTCACACTTCTCGATCTAACACAGCCATTCAGAATTTTTCGTAGTTTTCTCCGAAACCACCGTGAATATAAATTTTGTTTTATTTAATCTTAATTACATTTGGAGCGAATTACTCTAAAAATAAACCAGTGCAAAAAAAAAAAAAAAAAAAAAGACCGCGGATACTAATAGTACTACGGAGCATAATTAGGATATAGGCAACTATGTGCTAGACGGGAGGTCCCGAGTTCAAACCCAAGTCACACTTCTCGATCTAACCCAGCCATTCCGAATTTTTTGTGGTTTTCCCCGAAACCAGCGTGAATATGATTTTTTTTTATTATTATTATTTAATCTTAATTGCATTTAGAGCGAATTACTCTAAAAATAAACCCCTGCGAAAAAAGCGACGGATACTAATAGTACTACTGAATATTAAGATGTTGGCAACAATGTGACAGACAGGAGGTCCAAAGTTCAAACCCAAGTTACGATAACAAACACACATACAGACCAACCGCTAATGACCTGTTTTTGGAATTTGGAGGGACCTCAATTTTTTCAAATATCACAAAAACTCTCAATTTCCGAAATTTGATCCTAAAACAATACTCTTCTCTACCATATTTCGGTAAGGGAAATTGAAAAGAAAGAAAAAATCTGTTCTTCTGTTCTTTAATACTAGCTCAATTAAACAGAAAAAATTTAAAGCAAAATTCAGAAAAAAAAAAAAAAAAACATATGGGAGGAGGGGAGAGCTGTCATAGTTACACAGCAAATAAAATGCAGATATGTTTTTTTTTTTTCAAAGCCCAAGTTCTAAAGATATATGCTTTTTGTTAAACATAAACATATTAGCCGTGAATTGTATGCGCTTGTAACCATTGTTATCCGTTCGACCCATATGCCAATCAACGAGTTTGTTACAAGGGGCATGAAAACAGGACAGATACCTAATATAATAATGAACTATTCAACGGTGAAAGAATTTTCATTTAGGAAAAGAAGAGCATAGCAATTTAGAAGACGCATTCCAATGACGGGCCAGATGCTCATATTTTTAAAGACATCTGTAATATAGACTTTTTTTATGGTAAATATAGAAAAAAGAAAAAATCGAAATACACTTGTCATAATATTTTGTACAAAAGAAACTCAATATCTTTTGTATTTAAAATATAATAAATCTAAAAATGTTCTATCATTTATAAAAGATTTGCCAATGTGTAAATCCCTTATAATAATAATCGATATAATTTCTGATAAAAGAAGAAACATTCATAAAAATATTTTATTATAATTATTATTTATTAATTTATTACAGATTTTGTGTTTAGAATTAACATGGATTACATAATATAAAAAGCCTATCTAATATGAATTTTTATTAATTTTCGTTTAATAGTGCGTATGAAACAAATTTGTAACTTTTATGGGTTTTCAAATTTTTGCTGTCTCTGAATTTCGTGCTAAATGCTAAATAATTTATTTGTACATTAATCTCTCATTTTGAATCTTTTGTCTCATAATGTATCAGGAACTCCAATATCTGTTTTTTTTTTTTTTTTTTTAAGGTATAAATATTATTTTTAATAATAACCATTCATTACGCATGCATGTTGCAATTTTTAGGATTATTGCATGTTAAGTAGTTTTACCCCTGACGAAAGGACATTAAACATGGAATTAATGATACAAATTTCAGATCATCATTACAGATGTTTTTTAGATGCTCATTTTCGGTGCTAGTGTACCATGGATTCATAGTACACATGTTTCAGAATACTAATTTTCCACATACCATTTTTTCCGTTTACCATTCTTTCCGTTACCATTTTTACCGTTACCATTTTTTCCGGGATTCACTTTTTCAATTAGAACAAATCTTCTGTATACTTGGTGTAATTGAACCGTAGGTTTAAACTCTTAATGAATATGTGATATCAGGTAATTAAAAGGGATTCAAACTTGATTTCCAATCAATTTTTAAGTTTCATATTCATTAGAATAGAATTTTTTTTAATTCATGTAAATAAAATAGATTGTTTCAAATGCTCAATGCAAAAGAATAATCCCTTATATACAAATAAATTCTTAAATATTTAATTTATTTTAAGAAAGATTTACTTATTAACTATACATTTTTGAAGTGGAGTTAGAATTTAATTTAAACGCTGATTGAATAAATGTTTATCAAATCTCAACATGTCAGTTAATTTGGCACTCCTCCAAGTCTTAAGAATCATTTTCAATGCTGGTCGCGTGAATTCACTATAAGCCTTTTTTAGTATATAGATCAATATTTAGGCAACTTCTTCCAAGAAAACTTTTAAAAGATATTTAATATACATATGCTACTTTTCTTCAACATGAGTGCGTAGGTCTCTATTTACGTCGCTTTTTTAATTAAATCGTATAAAACACATTTCACACACGTGTCTTCCCTCCGGTATAAGTGCGTGCATGTGTAATCAAGTATCCTTTTCGGGAAAAACCTTTAAAACATATTTCACACACATGCGGCTTTTCAACGGTATGGGGGTGTAAATGATCATTTAAATTATCATTTTCAGAAAATCTTTTAGAACATATTTCACACACGTCACATTTCTCCGATATGACTGCGTAAATGTTCATTTAGGTCTGCTGTTTGAGAAAATCATTTAGCATATATTTCACACACCTTCGGTATGTGTGCGTAAATGTCTATTTAGGTCTGCTTTTCGAGAAAACTTTTTAGCACATATTTCGCAAGCATGTTGCTTTTCTCCCGTATGACAGCGCACATGTGCATTCAGGTCTGTTTTTAGGGTAAATCCTTTAGCACATATTTCGCACACATGATGCTTTTCTCCGGTATGAAAGCGTAAATGTCTATTTAGGTTTCCTTTTCGAGAAAATCCTTTTGAACATATTTCACATACGTGTGGCTTTTCTCCGGTATGGTTGCGTAGATGATCATTTAAAATACCTTTTTGAGAAAAACTTTTAGAACATATTTCGCACACATGTGGCTTTTCTCCAGAATGAGTGCGTAGATGTCTATTTAGTTCTGCTATTTGAGTAAATCCTTTAGAACATATTTCACACACATGGGGTTTTTCTCCGGTATGACTATATACATGTGTTTTAAGGTGCGCTTTCTCAGAAAATCCTTTGGAACATTTTTCACACACATGAGGTTTATGGGGTTTTTCTCCGGTATGACTATGTACATGTCTATTAAGGTGCCCTTTTTGAGAAAATCCTTTAGCACATATTTCACACACATGTGGTTTTTCTCCGGTGTGGGTGCGTAGATGATCATTTAAAGTACCCTTTTCAGAAAAACTTTTAGAACATATTTCGCACACATGTGGCTTTTCTCCGGTATGAGTGTGCAAATGTCTATTTAGGTCTTGTTTTCGAGAAAATCTTTTAGAACATATTTCACACACATGAGGCTTTTCTCCGGTGTGGGTGCGTAGATGATCATTTAAAGTAACTTTTTGAGAAAAAGTTTTAGAACATATTTCGCACACATGCGGCTTTTCTCCAGTATGAGTGCATAGATGTCTATTTAGATCAGCTATTCGAGAAAATCCTTTAGAACATATTTTACACACATGGGGCTTTTCTCCGGTATCACTACGTACATGTGTCTTTGGATTTCCCTCTTTGGAAAATTCTTTTGGAAAATTTATTTGATCCAATTTAGAATTCTTCCCTGTGACAGTATGTGTATTCATAATTTGCTTTGGTTTGGTTTGATGAGTACTGAGATTTATTGCTTGCCTCTAGGGCCGCTTATATCTCGAAAATCCCCACCACAAGGGTTTACTAGTTTGGTTTGGTTTGGTTTGATGAGTACTGAGATTTCTACAATGAGGGTTATTCACCGTTGGCAACGTTTGTGCGGAAGTCACGTGACGGTGGTATTCCATGATTTGTTTACGCTGCAATGCGAAGTTAAAGATATAAAAAAACTGTGCATATTTTAGATCCACAAATAATTCAAGCAAAGAAACATGTAAGTTTTCATGCATTTCCTTTAAATTCGTCTGGTTTATTAAAAGAATGGCTTATCAAACTGAAAAGAGAAAATTTTACACCATCTGAACATAGCGTATTATGTTCAGAGCATTTTACCGAAAATGACTTTACTTACCAAAATTTTACAGAGAGAATATTTCTGAAAAGTGACGCTGTATCGTCTATATTTAGTTTTAAGTTAGTTACACCACACTTTTTAAAAAACATAATTCAATTTTCATTTGATGAAAGAAAATAAAAAAGTTTCACGACATAGAATTCATGTCGAAAGAGCTATTGGGCGCATTAAATTACTTGAACTTTTAGACTGCACCATACCATATACTATGTTACCCTCCATTAGTCAATTAATTTATATATCAGCATTTTTAGTTAATTTTGGAACCCGTATTTTATAATTTAAATTTTAATGAAAAAATAAGAAAATAGGGAATTTTCTACTTAATTTCTTACAATAAATCTCCTATATGCTTCAATGTTACTGCAAAATGAATGTTATACTTTTCTTTTTTTTTTCCCATTTTGTGCATACCATACCAGATACAGTAAGGTTATTCCACTGTATACTTAAGGTTAAATTTTTATAATTTTGCTTATCCTAAAGATTTGTTGTTGTACACACATATATATTTTTTTTTATTCTTTCGGTTTTATTCAAAGAAATCTGAGAGTAACACAACCAATCTAAACAATGAAGTTTATTGTAAAGTTTAACAGGAAAAAATCAGGGTAGCACTTATTTTTTTTATGGTGTTTTTTTAAAAACTGAATTTAATGAGATAAAGAAAGGTACTTTTAATTGAGGTCCAAGTCTTGGAGATAAACTGAAATAATTTATGTTGTTCCTGACTGTTAAATTATCGGAATTGTTCATGTTTAATATAGACACAATTTTAAATTTAATTTTTATCACCCAGTATATGTAGTATCATACGGAATGCATAGAAAATTCATTAATCAATTTAAACCATTGTTCTTTGCTAAAACCAGTTGAAGTTTTTTTTTTTTTTTTAATGCTTATTTAAATCATTTATAACATATGTGTACACTTTGTTTAAAACATTTGTTTTTAATTTTTTTCTTCATTCCAGTTTGTTCACATTTTATGTATTATGCATTGCATACTCATGTAATTTATGTCGACTAAGATTTTTAAATTTTCATATTTGTTCACATTTTTGTAGAACAAAGACAATAAAATCATTTCATCTTGTGTAACTATGCATTAGGGTTTCATTTTTTCTCAATTTACATTTGCTCATATTCCTATATTATTTATACTCAAATAACTTTTTCTTGTACATATATTATTTTCTAAACTGATAGCAGTGTAATTATCAGACACAGCAAAATTACTTTGTGTGTTAATCATCACTTTTCAGAAACCTTTTTATTTTTAAGTAAAAACTTTTTTTTTATTTTAAGACTTCATGAATAAAACTTTTTTTATTTTGTAAAATTATGGCGAGCAAAGTCATATTCTGTGAAATAATCTGAATATAATATGCTGCATTTTGTTAAAATTATCTCTTTCCTGTTTTATTTGTCATTCTTTTAATAAAGCAGTTGTATTTGAAGGAAATTCATGAAAATTTATCCGCTTCTGCTTGCATGTCTCTTTACTTGATGTATTTATCCATATAAGCATTGTACTGTTATATTGTAGTACTCAAATAAGATTATATACCATAGTGCTATTATAGTACCCTTATAAACAATTTAAGGAGCAGGGGATTCATCAGTATCATTAGGAATTATCTAATTTTTTTTTTTTTTTGTGTGTGTGTGTGTGTGTGTGTATAGTGTTTGAGTGGTATGTCTTGTGTATAGTGCTTGTAGGTACACCAAAGAATTTGGTGCCATTACAGTCTACAAACTAGGGATGCACCGAATATTCAGTTTGGCCGAATCTAAAACTATTTGGCTAGGCCGACTATCAAATTATTCGGCTAGTTGAACATATAAATACTCAATTTTTAAAAATATATTTAATCATTTGGAAAAAATTCTGTTATTTTTAATTATCATTAAATTCAGATTTTTCAGAGTAATTAAGAAGTAGATTTTATTTAAATCAAAACAGTTGTGTTATTTAGTTTCAAGTAACATTAAAGAAAATTAACTATTAGTAGTGCTTTGGCCGAGTAGCACTTTGGCCGAATAACGAGTACTTTACTTGGCCTTTTACTACTCGGCTGAGTACCGAGTAGTTGTAAGAAAGAATAATTGATGCATGTATGAAGAAATTTGCACATCTTAAAATTAAAGAAAAAGTTTTTTGAACATAAAATTTAGTTAAATGGTAAACAGCATGCTTTCATGAAAAACTTTTGTAGTGCATATACATAATTAGGTTCATTGCTATATTTTGATACTTTCAGCATAGTGGATTACTAAAACCATAACTGATAACTTTATTCTTAACATCTTTTTTAGATGCGAAGTTATCATCCTCAGATAATTCTTAGATAATATAAAAGTTACTAGCACTAAGGCTTAATTTAAGATACATGAAATTCACATATAAAAGGGGAACAGTAAAATATTTTATAATTTCAAAAATGATAGGCTTCATTAATCTTCAGATCATAGAAATGTAAAATAACAGGTGGTTTTGGGCCATAATTTGCAAAACAACAGATTTGATTATGAAAATAAGTTTTAAATAACGTTTTAGTGTATTTACATTTTTTTTATACAGGGTGTCTACAAAATTTCAGAAAAAAAAAGTTCTCTGATTTCCCTGATTAATTTTGACAGATTTCCATGATTTCCGTTACCTATATACATTCCATAATTTTGTGTATATTGCATTCTTGTGTAACATGTTTTCTAAACCACTTCAATTAAAAAAACTATACTGATTAAGAAAACTATATCAATCCTTTTATGTTTTTATGTGTTCACTTACAAAAAGGAAAATAAAAAATTTGAGAGAAATTAACAAAATTATAAAAATCCGAATTATTTTAATTGCACAGCATATTCGCATCAAAACATAAAATTATTCCACAAATTGCACTAAAATTATTATTATTATTATTATTTTAATAACTTGATGAGATTTAGCTAGAAAGTGTTGTTTTTCTTAAAATATTAAATAAACACACCTTTTACTCAACGGTAAACTGTATCCGAATTGGTGATAGTTTTTTACATTATTTTATAGTATAAAATTCAAAATCAATCTTTTCTTACCGATTTGAAAGTGTCTTACTTTTATTTGCACAAATGAATAACGAAAATTTTGTGTTAATATTACATAGCGGTTTTTTTTTTTTTTTTCTAAAATATGTTATTTTTTTTGTCTGATTTATAAATACAATTTCATGTACTAAGTTTTTATAAAATAATGCATATTACATTCATACAAGATAGTTATAATTAAAAGCTCATATCATGAATCATCTCTATACTAAGTTTGATAACAGCCCGTTTTAACTGCAGAAAGCTGTTATAGCAAAAATTTTAATAAAAATGACTCTGTATTTATATTTCCATATTTTTTTAGTTTAGTTATAAAATAAATATCTTTCAATAATGCATAAAAATTCGCGACTCAATTGAACTATAGAGGGCGTTCTATTGTCGTCTGCTTCAAAAGTCGTGTCGGATAACGGCCAGCGTTCTACGCGTGTACAATGGTAAGCAATGGCTATTTTGAGTATTCAGTACATTATTAATTTGCAAATATTACGTCGAATTCAAGAAATTTAGTTAAAGCGGAGGTGATTTTAAAATTAGAAAGGCTTATCGCTTTTGGTGGAATCAAATTAACCGAAAACAAATTTGATATTTTGGCGATTTGCTTACAAGCAAGTACAATGAAAATGTCCCTACATACTATAAAAGAAATGGATGATAAATGATTTAAATTGCGAAATCCGATTTTATAATATCGCAGTTTAGATGTTCCTGTCTGTTTATAACTTCCTGTAAAACTCCTGTGCAAGATGCAAGCATCAGTAAGCAGTTTTTGATATTTTGTTACGGTAAGAAAGCAGCTTGTTTAGTTTTATTTTTCTCCCCGGAAAGTGATCAAATTTTGAAAGTTAAGTGAACTTTCCTGTAGCATTTGCGATTTGATAAAATATGCTATGCTTTACGGAAAGTTTTCTTATACTAAAAATTTGGTTTTTTAAATCAGCAAATACAGAATTGAAAAATTAAAACATTGATGCTACCCACAGAAAATTTTCAGGTATGTTAAAAATTTGTTTTTTTAAACTACATTTAGTATTTTCATGATTTTTTTTTTTTTTTCTTTTTGATTTTATACTTTTATGAATATTGGTTTTATTACTTATGCACTTAGATTTGTTTGATTTACTTTTCTAAGAATATGTTTCATGTATATTTACTTGTTTAATTAGATCATATATATAATCTAACTATTTAATTGACATATATTTTTAATATTTTCAATGCCCGGGTATTTTTTAAACTATTAGCAACTTTCCTTTCCTTCTTTAGTTAAAACACTAATAAATGAATTAAGTTTTTACTTATATTATTAATGTAAAAAAAAAAAAAAAAAAAAAATTAATTATATAAAACAAGGAAATAACTGAATGAGTGAATTGAAGTTGTAGGATTCTCATCAGACATAAAAACTGAGTGAGAATTTCACACTATTACTCAGAAACAAAGTGAGGTATTTAAAAAGAATGTGAGAACAGAAAAATACATAAATAAATAAAATTCTGGATTGATGTGTATATGTTTTCTATTAAAAATTAACATTTCTTTTTCTTTTGTTAATATATTGCTGCTAGTTTTGGATTGCTACTTAAGATTCTTCCACTGTTTACATATATTTTAGTTGTACAGTTTTTGTTTTTTTTTTTTAAAAGGAAGAATGTTTTTTTATTTTTATGAATGGCAAGGATATTAGTCTCATTTTCAGACTTCTACAATGTATATGACAACAAATGTCAAATGCATTGGAGTAATTGTGATTGCTAATTATGTCTAATTTCACAGCTCATAGGATGTATTTGAGTTTAAATGCATTTCATTGTTTAAACATGTAGTTTTTTTTTTTTTTTTTTTTAAATACCTTCAATACAAGGATTGTTCAGCTATTTCTAGTTTGATGTTTTATCGTAGAAATATAATGTATTTTTGCAACTGATCGAAAATGTAATTTTCTTATCAAAGTTTTTTGATTTTTTTCTTTTTTAAATCATTCAACATTTGTGAAGGGTTTTGTTTGAATTAGCTTATTTTTGTGAATGGTGAAAAGCTTATCAAGTTTCAAGATGAAGGGGTTTGTGAGGAAAACTTAGGTCTGTTAAAGGACCCATTACAAAAATTTTCTCCTTAAATAAAAACTGACCTTTGATAAATCTGTTTAATTTTGAAAGCTAATCTTCCCTGCTATGAATAGACTGCCTGAATAATCAAATGCGCTCTGCTGTATTTCTCCCAAAAATCTGATATTCAGTTTCTAATTTATAAAAAGATTTCTATTCATATTTGTGGGCTTAGCTCTATAAAAATGAACTGTCATTATTTAAATGAAACCTTAATTTTAATTTTCAAAATTACATTTTTCACAATTTCACAAAAAGAGGACTCATACCAAGAAGTTTGCAAGAGCTTTATTTTCACGCTAAATTTAGATTTACAAAACTACATACAGATTTTTCACAATTTCGTAAAAGCAGGACCCTGTCTGAAAAGTCTGGACAGATCCCTGAGCAGAGCTAGAAATTCGTGGTCACTAGTCGTATTTTGCAACTATAAATTTTGTTTTGACGACCGTGATTTTACAACCAGTCATCATTTGTTATGCCTAACTTTCTGATATTTCGTTATTTTTAATAAGGCAAGTGACATCTTGAAAGCTTTGTTTTTAGTACTTTAATTTATTCAATAACATTAGGTAATGAGTTATTCTATAAATAAATTTTGCCGTAGAGTTGATGGGATTTTATGTCCAGAAGCGGGAAAA
The DNA here is from genome assembly GCA_963930645.1 of Salticus scenicus. Taxonomy (NCBI): domain Eukaryota; kingdom Metazoa; phylum Arthropoda; class Arachnida; order Araneae; family Salticidae; genus Salticus; species Salticus scenicus. Next base: position 58,821,031 of record OZ005654.1, on the reverse strand, counting down.
TTGTAAGAGGGAATGTACCTTTTACAGTATCTAGTGGTCCATAAGTGGATTTTTTTCTTTTTGCCATATTTTCAAATTGTATTTTGGAGGTTAATGTACAATGAACTAAACCACCTAAAAATATGCACTTGCCACATAATGAATAAGCAGTGACTTTAATAATTTGCTTCCCTCCCATGTCCATCATAAAAATGAGTATCATTCCATTGTCAATGTAAACATTGTGCATTTCTACAATTAAAACTAAATTTAGTAAAGTAACATCATAATATCCAACATTTCAGAATCAGTCAGCAAAAATATAGTATTTTTTAGTTCCTTCAAATGTATTTTGTTGCTATGGGAACTCCTATCGTCTATTGAAAGATAGATTACGTGTTAGAATAAAATTTAATTTGCAATTAAAATGTAACTGCTTTGTTTATTAATGAAAATTGATGAAATTTTAACTGCAGGTTGGTTTTGTGCTGAATAGGTTGTATATTAAGTGTTGTGTGCGAAAAAGAAAATTTGAAGCACTTTGAAATTTTTAATCCCACTTCAAGATCATGTGACATTAATTACTTCCAGATGTTTTGTTTCCATTCCAGACAACGGTTAAAATCGTCTGCTGATAGAATGCTTCTTTTTAAGCAATAAACCGTGGATTTTTGGTCATTTTTCAATCGACATGGGTCGATGTTTTTATTAATATCTCCGAAACCAATTAAGATTTTTAAATTCTGTTTCGAGGAGGACCTCGGAAAAGCTCCAGAGCATTCGTATGTCAATTCTTGTACTTCTGCATTCAATAGGGGCTGAACGTATAAAAGAACAGACAGACAGACAAACCTTTCCATTTATTATTATAGATATGAATAAAGCAAAATGTCTTCTTCATGTGTGCCTCTATGCGCTTCGAAGGTCAGGCCACTGATCGCAAATTTACAAAAAATTGAGAGATTCTTAGCTTTGATCTTGCAGGTGTGCATAGAATTATTTCTTTCTTTCTTTTTTTTTTTTTTTTTGGTTTATTTTCTTTCCTTGTTTACTTTTTTTTTTTTTTTTCGAATCCGAATTTCTAAAATTATTTGTTTATTTATTTATTTATTTATTTTGGAATGTTCCGTTAATTTTTCTGCTTTATTTTCTTAAATTTTATTTAATTTGCGTGTTTTTCTTTTCATCATCTGCATTCCTTAGTAAAAATCGCTATTCTATTTATTTTCCTTCTTTCACATTAAATAATGCGATCAAATAGTTTTCATATAATAAAATTTTAATACTGTTTCCTTTTTTTTTTAAATACACATAATAGTTGCGTTTTCAATGGTAATTGTTTATGTAAAGGTGTAATACCTCCTTTTGAAGAGGAATGTTCATTATTTTTAATAACATTGTTTTTATCGAAATCAAATGGTAATATGATAGGAAGAATTAAACTTATTAAATTTTTAACTTTATTAAAATATGTAACAATTTCTTGTATAAGAACTATCAGAGAACAGATAAGACTACCAGCACCTTAAGCGGTCACTTAAGGTCCTGCCACTAGCAGTGGGGGTCACCAATCCGACATAGTGCGGTTGTGGAAGACACAGTTGAAAGCAGCGAGGACCTGAAGCCAAGTTTTCAGTGGATTTTTTCTTTCCGTTTCTCACAATTCTTTTTTTTTTTTTTTCTAAAGTATATATAAAAAAAATGTGATTAAATTTCTTTGAAAATTCATTTAAATACAGCGATCAATGAAGCGGCCTTCAATAAGTTAATATAAGAGTCCTTTAGATATATGCTTTAAAGTTAAAGCGACAAAATTTTATATACGATTCCGAGAAATTTGAGGCCCACCAGTGGCCGAGTGGTTCTGTGCTCAAAGTTGGCAGATGGGAAGAGCCGGGTTCGACTTCGATCCAAGGTCGTGCTCATCAACCTAGCCGTTCAGAGATTTCCATGGTTTTCTCTGAACTCATGTAAATACAGGCTAAGATCCCTCAGAAAGACCCCCACAGACGGTATTCCACCCATAGGCCTAGGACCCAACCCCAAGTGTAGTCAGACTTCAATCCTACAACCAAGAAACTGGAAAAATCCAAGCTTAAATTTGATGAAATGGTATTGCCTTGATGAGTAGTGTTTAGCCATCATTGACTTCAGAGCATACCCAGATTCAAATGTCACGCTACGCCACTGTTAAAATGATAATTTAAGAAAGAGTGATTCTTATACAATGTGCTAAAACTTTACAAGACTATTTTCTTCATTGTAGATGACTATTTCTTGAACTGTATAAATAAGATTTTGCAAAACATACCATTGATGAATTAAATAAAAAGAAGGAAAAAACCTCACAATTGATTTGAGTAAAAAAAAATAGCACACACCTTCATGAAAAGTGCTGCTTCGATGCTGTGCAAATGCCTACCTTTTTTCTCTAGTAAAGCTTTGTGCTATTATTTGGATCCAAAAGAACTGCTAAGAATTTTTATTTATTATTTATTTTTGCTACACCATTAATTGAAAAAAAAAGAAAGAAAGAAAGATAAAAAATTTACAAGAATTGTTTTGGGTCGATGTAATAGCACATCCCTTCATTAAGGACCCGCTTCACTCACCGCCGCCAGAAGCTGAAGCTAATGTTATTCTATGAGAAATTTTTCTTTACAAATAACTTATTAACTAATACATATTTTTAAATTCTGTTTTCACCTTCTGAAAATTCCCAGCTGTTAAATTGACGAACCTTTTTTAAAAAATTATTTTTTTAATATTTTATACTTTATTTTGAAGCTGCAAAATACAAATTTTCAATATGTGAATTTTTTTCATTTTGCAATTTCAAAATAAAATGTTAAAAACTAAAAAAAATACATTTTTAAAAAAGGTCCGTCAATTTACCAGTTGGGAATTTTCTGAATGTGAAAACAGAATTTAAAAATATTAAGTTAATAAGTTATTTGTAAAGAAAATTTCCCCATAGAATGTTGGCTCGGGCTTCCGGCGACGGTAAGTAAAGAGGGCTCTAAAGTGAAAATATCGATATAAGTGTTGCTTTCATGATGTGCTAGTGCCTAGCTGTTTCGTCTGGTGAAGCGTTCTGCTTTTATTTCTACCTGCAACAAACGTTGTAATTTTTTTTTAATTTATGGTGTTTGCTTATTTTTTTTCATCATTATTATTTGTTACTGTCAAGCACTAGTCCTGCAGCACATATTATTAATAAATAAATACAATCAAAATACTATAAAATTGGCATTTTAATTGCACTTATCAAATTTGCATATTCTTTTGAAAAAAAAAAAAATTATTAAAAACAATTGGATTAACAATTTAAAAAAAAAGTGCTCCTCACACAATGACTTTAAAAAGTTTATAAAACTGTTTTTTTTTTCATTGTAGTTGACTATATCCTAATATTTATATGTTTACATAAAAAAAAAAAAAAAAAAAAAATGTTTGCAAGAAAATATTGTAAGTTGAAAAAATAAAAAAACATTTCTCACAATAATTGTTTTGGGCTGAAAAACAGTATATCACTTCTTTCACTGTAAAAAATATGTCCTATTTGCTGCCAGAAATTATGTTCTGACAACATAATTTTTTCGTAAATTACATATTTTCTCAAATTACAGAGAATTTCTGGCAGCAAATAGGACAAATTTTTTGCAGTGTACTTATAAAGTAGCTATAAGTGCTGCTTTGATGCTACGCTTGTACCTATTATTTTCGTCTGATGAAGGGTTGTGCTATTATTTCTAATTGAAAGAACTGTTGTGAATGGTGTTCGTTTTCTTTTTTTATTTTCAATTAATTTTTCTATGAAATGAGGTTTTCAATTGCACTTATGAAACTTACTTAACTCTGAAAAAATACATGGCTTAAAAATAATTAGAATGATAATTTAACAAAAAAGTGATTCTTGCACAGAGATTTTCTAAAATTTTTGCAAGATATTTTCTTTTTCGTAGATGATTATTTCTTGAACTCTATAAATTTAGAATAATAAATAAGTCTTTGCAAAAAATACCATAAGTAAAAAAAAGAAGACAAAGAAAGAAAAAAATAAAATCTCACGGCAATTGATTTGAGCCAAAATAATAGCACATCTCTTCATCATGTGCAAGTGTAGATACAAGTGCAGCTTTGATGCAGTGGCGAATCCAGAACTAGTGTTATTCTAGACCAATAAAAAATTTACAATTGCAATATTCAATTGTGAATGTCAGTGTTTTAGGGGGGGGGTGCTTCAGCCCCCTAGCCTCCCCCTTAAATCCGCCACAGCTTTGATGCAGTGGTATTCGTCTGGTTCGACGAGTGAAGCTTTCAGTATTTCTGTTATGGTAGCATTTTTCGCAAAATGCTAAAAGACTTATCCAAAATGCGAAAACGAAATAACATGTTTTCGCTTTTTTGCTAAAGCATCTTACTAAACACAAATTGAAAAAAAAAAAAAAAAAAAAATCTTTGGCGAAAATATTACAATGAATCTTTCATGGAAAAAAAACATCGCAACACTGATCAAGAAAAATCCATTGGTTCAAGCATATAAGGAAAATCAAAAGCTGAATTATGCATAAGAATCGCATACAGGAAATCAATTTGTAAATAAACATGAGGCATTTGAAAAGTGGTCTAATATGAAAGAAAGAAAAATTATAAATTGTAAACCAAAAAGCTTTGAATAGTAATAAACAAATTTCACTTATATTACTTTTTTTTTTTTTTTTTTGTAAGTTATGTTTTTATTTTCAGATACAGTATAAGGTATAAGCTTAATGTAGTTTTACATGCTATAGTGATAATTATATCTCCAGAAAAAGAATGTAAGTCGTATCTACGATGTTCCCATTGCTTTAAAAAAGTTTACAATATAAAGTAATAATCTAAAACGTTTAATATTTATCATGTCTGCCAATAAATGTGTTAAAATATATGCTTGTACCATATTCGAATTGATCTGATTACAGTGGTAAGTACAATTATTAATTACTCTTTTGTTTTCCATTTAAAAAAAAAAAAAATTACCTTTTGTGTTCTCTTTAGACCTCATTAAAAACTTTTAAGTTTAATTTACAAATGAAAATCAAACATATCGAGGCATTTAGAATAATGTGTAAACTGATATTCATCTTTTTCTACTGTTTCTGGCATTTTAGCATTTTGCTGAAGCTTTTTTTCTGATTTTAGCTGTTTTGCTAAAGAAAATTTTTACTCAGCTTAAACCCTGGAAGCTTTGTGTTATTGTTTTGATCAAAAAGAACTTCTGAGAGCTTTTATTTTTAAATTTTTTTTATAAGTGTTGTTTGCTATTTTATTTTTTTATTATTATTACTTTGGAACATCTATCTTTTAGAGCATATTGTCTAAAATATTTAAAACATTGTGCATGGCATGAAATTTTAAAAATCTAGGAACTCCTTTAAAAAGAATCATGTTTTACTTGTTATAAATGATATACATAACATACATCCTATAATGCTAATAGTTTAATATGAATTATAATAGATATTATACAGAGAATACTTCTAATATAAAATTATTAAAGAATTTTTACTTTCATTACATTTAGAGTTAATAAATTCTTATTGAAAATCTGTTGATTGTCAAGTGATAGTATAAATTGTAGGATCAAAATTAAAAATGAGTTACAATCTCACAAAATACACTTTCACTTAACCAATATTCTTTTCTGAATATTGTAAAAAGAAAAAAGGGGAAAAAAAAAAAAGGGAATTTGATGTTTAAATCATTTTTGTGGATCGCTGAATAACAAACCTAAAGAAATTGTTTTATCCCTAACAGAAAATTATAATCAATCATTTTAACAGCCATCAACAAAGTTACTACAGCTTTTCCAACTGGATGCTAACTCATGAGCATACATACTCTTTATTTAGATAATTTCAACTCATAACAAAAACTGCATTTCCATATTTTATAAATTCATTTATATTGTACACCACAAAGAACATTTGTGGTGTTGAAAAAAGTGAAGGGTCGTGTATTTTATTTTTAAGAAAGTAACTTAAATATTGTAAAAGTATGAAACCAATATTACACAAAGTTTTTCAAAGAATAGACTTATGTGTAATAAGCTAAAAATGTAAATAAAAATATAATTTTATTGAAATGTGGATGTATGCAAGTGAAAATAATTATCCTTACATTCTAATTAAACAATAAAAATTGCAAATGAAATATGACATGCTATGTAAAACAATACAATTTACACATTTTCAGAGTACTTTGGAGTTTCAATGAAAAACCTAGTCTAATCCATATTCTATCTTATTATACATATATGTGAAAATGTAACATAAAAACAAATAGAAAGATTATATCTCATATATGTGTTTAAAACGTTTCTATATTGCTCTAAAATATCTGGCGACTGAAATTTTTAGTCCAGTACCATAGTTTTTATTTACATTGTGAATATGTAAACAAACGCTATTGCACAGGATCATAATATTTCACTGTATTAATTACTGACATACATCTTACGATTTTTCGCAACAGATTACACTACCGATTCAAAAAGTAACCATATTGAACTTGTAGTATTTTAAGTTTTAAACACAATAATTTAAAATGAAAATCAACGAGAATTGTAACAGGTGTGAGTAGGTCAACATATAACATTTTTTTTTTATTATTATTAAAGCTCAAATAAGTATATATTAAATACATCCTCGTTAAACAACAACAACAATAAAATCTGAAAGCTTTTTTTACCATATGCGATTATTTATCTTTATTTAATTGATTTTAAAAATACGTATCCATTGTTTACAACACTACACTGATCGGCATATTTTACTCTTGAAAATTAATCGAAGCCAGTACAAAATCAATAAAATCCCCATGAATTGCAAAAAAGTGCCTATTAATAACTATTGTTTGTGGTTCATATGAATCAAATTTTTAAATATTTAACAGAAAATGATTTTTAATTTAATAACTCTAAGCATATGCATCAAAAGGTTTTTAAATAGACATCCGACACAATAACTTAGGCTTTTGTCCACCAGAGGGCGTATTCGAGCGCTGGAGTTGCGAATAGTGAAATTCCCACAAGTACTTGGTATTGGCCGAATACATAGCCTAAATTTGGCCGAGTACCAAGTACTCGGCAAATAGGTCGAGTGCCGAGTATATACTGAGTACCTCGCTACAGCTCTAATTATTAGTTACATTAATCGGTACTTTTCCTTTATCTGGGCGTATGGGAAAACTTGCCAAATACTATTAAGGGCTTGGCGACTTGACTCGCATTGAAAAATCGCCAAATAATGTAAAATTCCACCAAAATTTTTTACAACCCTAATGTGAATGTTTGTATAGGGTCAGGGCTTGGTTTAGCGAAAAATGATTTGGGCTTGGCGACTTGGCAACTAGTGAATGTTTGTATGGGGCCATGACTTGGCTCACTTCGAAAAATCACCAAATAATGTAGAATTTCACCAAAATTTCTTACAACCGTAATGTGATTGTTTGTATGGGGCTTGGTTTCTTATAACCCTAAATTTCTTACAACCCTAATGTAACATTTCGACTTTTATTCCGTAAACTATTCTTACATTTGCTTCGCTTGGCAACTTGGCTCGCATTTGGCGATTTCCATGAGCCTGGATAAAGGAAAAGAACCCTTTAATCATAACAATATCTAAAAAAAAGTTTTCTTCATCAATAACAGTATAACGATATCTATACTAATATATAAATGCGAAAGTTTGGATGGATGGATGGATGTTTGTTACTCAATCACGCCAAAACAGCTAAACGTATATCTGGATGAAATTTGGTACAGAGATAGAGAATAGTCTGGAATACTTACATATTAATCAATTTATTTATTTTTCTATATACCAACTACTATTAACTAAGCATGAAGTATATATAACCACAAAATAATAATAATAATAAAAATAATTTTCTCATGCGATAGAAGTAGCCGATCATAGCATATTGTAATATTATAGGGGGCTTGAAATTGCTGTCATTCTATGATTGATCGGTTAAATCAAATAAATATAGGAAGTAACTTGAGAGCAAATATTATGTGCATCACGTATCATGTTGTTCATATGTAACTGGGATTCAGATATAAAAGAGCAACTTCAAATTTTTCGATACTGTCCGTATCGAAACTGTCATATATGATAAGCACCCAAATGGAAGCCCATGGGTAAGCTATTGTCGCAGGCAATAGGGACAGGCACCGGAGAATGCAAGGACGAACAAGTTGCTGCCGAAGGCAGCGGGAACCCAAAGCGAGCTATTGACCGATTTCAGTTTTTTTTTTTTTTATAAAGCTATATAGAAAAGAGTTTGCCAACGAAGCGGGCAAAGCCGTCCAAAATTGTTTAAGAACTAAAATATTATTCAACAATTCGCCGGGAGATGAAAAAAAAAAAATCATTTCTTTGTAAAAAAAAAAAAAAAAAAAAAAAAAAAAAAAAAACTTAAAAATTTGAAACTCATAAATATTATATGAATTTCACCACATAATTAAAATTTTAATTCACCAGTCACCAAATTATTATTAGAACCAGATTAATATTGTACAATAGTGAACTAAAATCATACAAAGAAAGGTTTCGAAATAAAATTCATAATTGACGACGCAGTTTTTATACTTCCGCAACGCAGTACTGTTTTAGTACAGGATCCCTATGAACGAATATTTAATTTTTATCGCCATGTTGGCGATAACTTTTTATTTATTTATTTTGGCATTTTAAAATAAATAAATAAAAACTAATTCCTATTTTGATTATACTTTTTATGATGTTTTTTAGTCAATTTATGATAATAAATCATATTCTGTATATATATTTAAAGTATTGCTAGATTTCAAAAAACGCTTGCAAAGATTCTTAAGATTCAACTTTTAAAAATATATTATTTCCAAATATTGCAATTTCCATCTAAATTGGCTTTTACAATGACGATCAACAAATCCCAGGTCCAAACCTTAAAAGTGACAGGCATTCATTTAGGAACTCCATGCTTCTCACATGTCCAATTATATGTTGGTTGTTTCCGTGTTTCAAGTGCCCAGAACTTGCATGTGCTGACGGAAAAAAAGTCATTTAATGTTGCATACAGATCGGTGTTAGAATAAAAATAAATTGTATTTTTTTCCCGTAGATCTTTCAATGAGTTACAAATTTTTTTTTAGTATACTTTATCAGACTCTGTTTTGCACAGCACCACAATGAAAAGGTTTCATTACATTACATATGATCAAACCGTCAGTTCCCACACATACACATCAAAATTTCCACGTGAACGAAGTCGCGGGTAACAGCTAGTATGATTATAAAGTTGAGTTAAGAAAGAGTGCATATAGTTCACATGATGTTGCCATCTAGGAAACTTCAAGAGATCAAACAAAAATACTCAAATCTGGCAAGAAAAATAACACAAGTGATATAATAGCAATTTTGAATTAGTCATTGAAAAATGCATATGAAATAAAGTCTGAACTCACATGCGGCTCAACAGGCAGTAAATCACAATAAACTTGATTCCTGGAAATTCCCAAGAAAATTAATTCCTGGGTCATGCCTTTGTTTTATAAAAATAATGAAATTACGGTACAGTTAAGTATGTACAATTTCAGATTATGTACTGATGATGACGGCATCGGTATATTGTGTCCGAAATGAATGCTGTACATACTGTGCGCCCACGGATGATTGATACCTGGTTGGCAAAGTGCCAGGACGATTCCACTCACTCTCTGGGAGACACAGCAAAGGAAGAAGAAAGAGAGAGGGGAAATTTTTCTATTATTCTTGTTTCTTCTGTTATGTGTTGAATCGGAACAACTTTAGTATATCCCCACAACGATATTTGGCGATTTTTTGTTGGCGATTATGGCTAAATCTTAAATGATAAAATCATAATCTAAATCATAAAACATAAATCCAAAATAAACAACATATAGGCTGCCATATTATATCGCAAACAGTCCAGAACGACATCGTTATCTTTCAAAACGGCGCCAAAGAAAAATCGCCAAATTCAGCTGTGTGGATATACTAAAGTTAAAGCAATGGTTCATACATCTGGTGCAAGTTCTCGGATTAAACCTCTCCGTAGTGAATCGAAGCATATTGTACATAATGTCATTAAGTTTTGCGATAAAGAAGCTTTTGAAGGAGAAATTATTGTTTGAAGAATTTTAATTATTTCTTCAAGAATTTTGATAATAAATATCAAAATGAAAGTAATTGTCAAATGTTTAAAGCAACATCCAATTTTAAATAGTGTCATTTTAAATAGTTTGTTCGTTCGGTGCAACTTGCACATTAGTCCAGTGAGGTACAACTTTCACATTAGTCCCTTTAGGTACAACTTGCACATTAGTCTCCTTTAAATATAGTGATCAGCGGAGCTAGCAAAGCATTCGTTGATTCACTACCTTAATTGATTTCACATTCCTTCATTTTTGACGGTGTTATGTCCTAGTTTGTAAATAATAATTGACATAATTTTTTAATAAGTGTTACACACATCAAAAGTTTCAAAATACTGACAAAGCTTTTATTTTTAATTTTAAATGAGTAATATTTATATTGAAATCTAAAACTATCCCTTTATAACATTATGTTTTTATTTTTCTTAATTAATCGTAAAATATTTATATAACCAAATATCCAAGAATCAGTTCAAAAAAGGAAAAGAAATGCAATCAGTGAGTTTATAATTTTTTTTCATACCCATAAACAAACACATCCCTAGGTACTACGGACACTCCTATTTTATAAATGGACCAGTCTTTTTCACCCATGCGCAGATGACGCCAGGGATCATCCTTCTGCGGTTTATCAGTAGGTAGGCATTTTTACTCTTAAGGTACTGGCAATAACTTTGAAAATTTTGGCTTTCGACTTTTTTTTCGATTAAGGAAAATGAGTGCAAACTCACAGCAAATACTTAAAAAGATACTAGACAAAACAATGGGTCGTCCAGTTGAATCGTACAAACCGCACTATGGGGATACCGGCGATTCAATAAATTTTGAAGACGAAGCGCTTCCTAATATTTCAGATAATTCTTTATTGAGAGATGATGATTTAAATAAAAGAAAATTGGATTGCGACCATCATTGCAACAAAAAACACAAACATGAAGAAGGCGATCAGAAATCTGGATAATTTCCCTTGATTTTTAATAATTTTTTTACAAAAAAATACAATGGGCGATTAACATAGGAAATATTTTTCTTGCATCCACGGATGGTCAGTGACGTCACACTTCACTTGCGTATACACACGTTCCGGAAAATGCACAGGGTCCTGATCATTCATATAATAACAATCATTATTTTAAATATAAGTGTTTAAATAAATAAGTATTGTCATAAAATTCTGTTTTTTTATTGACATGAAATTAAATTAAAAAATAAATTAATTAATAATTTCACTAAAAAAAAAAAAAAAATTAAATTATTGCCTCCATATCCTTTGATGAAGCGATGTGCATTTCTTCTTTGTGTTGCCAGGGAGAGTTATCTTAGTCGTGCAGCGATTTTAATAAACACTACATAACTTAGACACTCACCAGGCTCTGTGTCGGCTGTCGTGGGGTGCCTCAGGTTGATGGCTTTCACCAGTGGGATGGTGGGGTGTCTCAGGTTGTGGACTTGCTGGCTTTAGATATTGAATAATCTTCATCTGATGAAACTTCTTTAAGATGGCACGTTTCTTTGCGGTTGCTAGTCGAAGTCGTCTCTCCTTTTTTCGCTTTATGGTCTGGGTCTGCTGTATCTCGTGTTTCAGAAGTAGTCGGAGGTTCAGGCTCACCTTGGTTACCCATCTCTCTTTGTTAAAAAAAGAATAACAAACAAAAATAACTAACAAATAAAATTGTTTTATAAAAAATGAAAAGTCTGAACTTGCACACAATACAAATTTATCACAATAAAATGCAAAAATATGTATTTTTGGAATTAAGACACAAAAGTGTACAATTGTTAACTTACAGTAAACAAATCAATTAGTAAATTCATTGAAGTTGGCAGAAAAAAGAATCAGCAAATTTTTCATATTTGCTAATCATACATTTAAAGAAAAAAGCAGAAATTTTAATGAAATAATTACATATTTCAGACACACATATTGAAAAAAAAAGAAGTTTTATTCCTGGTAGTGCCAAAATATTCATTATTTTGGAAATTGACAGCAAAAATTACCCCTAACTTAAGCATTTAATTTAGCTGTAAATAAATGTAATTTCTTTTTAACAGTAGTGAAATAAAACCACAATTCCCTAATCAACTGTGAAAATATTGCACGTTTCAGAAATTTTGCTACCAAAAAAGCAAATATATAATATTACACATTTCTGGAATTAACTTTGAAAATAGTACAAAATTTTATCATATTTAACAGCAAAATAATCATGTTATTTCAAAAATTTGCAGCAAAATAAAAATTAAAAACAGTGAAGCAGTAATTTTGTTGATTTTTCAGCAAAATAGTTACATAATTTGGGAAGTTAAAATGATTTTCTCCCCCCCCCCCCCAACATAAATTTTGGTTATGGTTTCTCTTTGGATTTACACTGATCTCAGAAACAGCCAACACGACCTTCAAAAGGAAGGATTTCAGACTAAAGTCGGAAAACTTTCATGCCTGATTAAATTAAATAACAATTTAACAGTAGACAAACTTTTCTCACAATCTTGTGGAATTATAAAATTACCCAAATAATGAATTAACATCTTCAAATAAAATAACAGGTTTTTTTTTTTACTAATTACTTTGTTATACTTCCAGGTTTAACGCAGAGAAAAAATAAAATTTTATTCATTTGATATTTTCTGTAAATTTGAAGATGCTTCTAGTGTGCAGTATTTCTTTATTTGTGTAATTTGTTAGCTTTGATTAAATTCATGTATAATGTATTTAAAAAGACAATGCAGTCACTTTAAAATTCGACTGGCTTGTATTGAAGACCAAAAAATTTTACACCTAACTGTCAAAACTGATAATTGGATGTAATTTTACAGTTATCAAACTAAAATTTTTAGGTAGAAATAGCCTGTAAAATTTGAAAAATGAATAAATTCATTTTTCTAATTTAAGAAAATAAAATAATAGTAGCAATAATAAATCTTTAGAAAGCAAGAACAAATTTAATGATTGTGCTTTTTCTGAATGTGAACATGAAATTTAAAAACCTACATTAGGTAGTGAGTAACTTTTGTAATAAAATTCCTCACAGAATATATGATGGTCTCAGGCTTCAGCAGGCAATAAGTAGAAAGTCTCCTTGTACACGCTTAAAATTATACATGCAGCATGCAACATAGTTAAAGCATGTTATAAGAATGTTTAAAGGCATGGTTTCCATAAAAAGTGGTAGTCACAGAATTAGTAATTATTTTTATAATGCTAAAACAAATTCTGATACTTCACATAATCCTTCAATTGACTGGAAATTTAGTACAACAAATATTTGATTTACATGCAGCTATATGATTTTCGGATTAACTTAGTTATTCTGGCTTATTCACACATAGCTGTCACACATAAGAATTCTTATGCGTTTTACACATTTTTTTTTTTAATGCATTTGGTCAATTTCTTATTTAAATCAACAAAGTGGAATTAACATATATAAAAAATATTTAGGTAAAAAAGGGGCGGGAATATATATACATACATTTTATATCCTATAATATTTAATTTGGATGAGGGGTGTAATTTATATGAATAATGTGATTCAAGGCTGCCATATGATATAAAGGTGTTGAAAAAGTGTAAACATTGCCATTCATTGAAATCATGTCCATGACTCTGGCTCAAAACACAGATATCTATAAAATTTCTTACAAACAGATTTCTCTGTGACGAATAAAATAACAGTTTCTCTAACATTAATCGTTTATAAAAATGAACTTTATATTTCGTGGCACAATAACTTACTAAAGTTGCAATTTTTGAAGAATAAAAGTTATTGCATGAACTTTCATCACTGAAAATGAAATCAAAATTAACTGGAATACGTAAATTATAAACAATAAATATCTTTAAATATATGACATTAGAACTGCGGAACTACCTCTATAATTTATCAAGCTGGGTATCTTTGTAGAATTCGAAGTTTTAAATATGCTTTTTTGCACAATATGTAATTACAATAAGCTTATTCATTAATTTTAATAGGCACTTCCAAAAATACGGGGGGAAGGGGATTAAATTGGGTCATAAATTAAAAATAAACTACTTAATTTTAATACATTTCACCATATATGCTTCGCTCGAATAGTCTAAAAAGTTTCTCATTCTAGCTACACAACAAACACAGCATAATAATAAAAAAAAAAAAAATCATTTAAAAAAGGAATGGAAGAGATACAATAATGAACTATAGTATTACAAATATATCTACAACTAATTTTATTCACATTCAACACTATGGAATATGAAAACATTCATACCTCATTGTCACTTGCGATGGTAATGTTTAAATTGCATTTCTGTTTTTTATATTCATCTTTGACATCTGCTGATACAATGGTAGCAGTATTTCTCTCATTCTGAACTTCTTGAATTGTGAACTTTATTACAAAATCTGCTTTAAAAAGCTTACACCCATTAATACTTTCTTGTAAGCAGCAGAACTTCCGTGTCCTTCATTCTGTGAATGAGAATGTATTCTTGGATGTTTTCATGGGAAAAATATCCGGCCGATCAAAGATAGAATAAACTATGATCTTAAAAATTCACTGCTGAGAAAAAAGGGAGAAATATAAACAAAAAATAATGAAAAAATTTAATAAAAATAATGGCGCTCACTGCCTAGTTCAAGAGTAAACAATCCACGAGGTTAGAGGTAAATACCACCGACACGTGATCATTACGTCACCGGGATAAACCTCATAGCACCACGGATGGATATATTACGAATGCTACGGAAAAGTAGTAATTTTCATCTTACCGATAGAGGGCGAACAGATCTTGAAAATATACCAATCAAAGCGTTTATTTACATTTGTAGCGGTTCATTGGTCGTTCTCGGAAATACGGAAATCGTATTGGTGTGATCTATGATGATGGCTGAAATTACGAATTGCTTCTTAAAATTTACGTATTTTGAATTGTAATTACGATAAATAAGAAAATTAATTTTAAATAAACACTACGGTTAGTAGCATTTAATCACGAATTTGATTAGCAAACAATGTGTGATTTCATTTGTGTGATTTTCTTTTCCATTGCTCCACAATATATAATTAATCGATGTGTACACATTTTAATAATTTACACACCACCCCATTTATCTTATTTTGAATGAAGTTCATTTTAACCGAGTAAATGCTTACTAATTATCAGTATGTATTTTTCATTTTGTTATTGTTAGTCTCTTTCAGTCTTGCAATGATAAACTCTGTTTTTTTTTTTTTTTTTTAAGTGAAATGAAAGTTTACTTGATATATTCTTTATTCTAAGTATTTTATTTATTCTAAGCATTTAGCTATTAGTAATTGAAGTACACGTTTCCATTTTAAATCTGTGCCATGTATATGTTTATGGCGATGTTTTTATATGTGTCAGGACCTGATTAACCTTTAAAGCTAAGGTAAGCTCAGTATCATTTCTTACCCCTTTTCATTCGATGAATGTTTTCTAATTTCTACACATATAGAAACAAATTTAATTTCTATGCATTGGCATATAAAAATATTATAAACTGAAAATAACTGTCTGTGTTTATTATTATTAGCTGTTTTTCATTCATATGTCTAGGTGGTTCTACCCTTAACAATAACATCAAGATTGTATATGGTTAGTTAACAGTTTATTGATTCAATGTCTGCATTTCTGTGATTAAGTAATAGAACTTCTCCCAAATATTTTGTACTTTCTCTTGCTTTAGGTGAACTTTCTCAGAAAAAAAATTAAGCATCAGTTTGAATTGAAAACCTGAAACTAGAAATTATCGGGCCCATGTTTGCAATCATTTTGTGGTCGCTCTTAAATTTCAGGTTGAAGCTTCTGCTTCCGGAACCTTTTCGGTAATAGGCCCTGATAAGTGTACTGATAGTTTACTGAGTAATGGATTAACACTAAGTGCTGATTAATGAAGAGAAGATTTAATCCACTCTTTTCTTCTCGTACTTAATTCATGTAATTAGTTACACATCATGGCCCTTTCTTATCAGTCATGTTTTTTTTCTTAATATATCAAACATGGATGAAATTTTGGGATTTGCCTAGAAGACGGGAAGAATTTGTCGAATTCTTTTAAGTGAAAGCCATTTTGCCTTATTAATATTAAATTTTTTTAATATGTGTACTGTGTGTTGTCATGAATAGTCTGCTTGGCAAGATTTGCAGCATTATTAACTTTTTTTTTTTATTATTATGTGTATACTATGCGCAGGGCTGCCACTCAATGAAGACTCCAAAAATTGTCGCTTTAGTAGCCTTCCATAGGAAAAAAGTCTCCTAAATAAGTCTCCTGAAGCAGAAAATAGTCTTCGTTTTACATCTCTCCCCCTCTCCAATTTCTTCTTTTATCCAATATTAATGTTATGATTATATAAAATAATCGGAATAATTAAGCAGTAATTTTCACTAATAATGTTTTAAAAAAAGAAAAATTTTCAAAAAAAAAAAAATTCCTGAGTATTTCACATTACTGAAATGTATATATATATATATATCAGCAATGCATAATATAACCAGACTGGTGATGCCAGCTGCTCTTGCAACCTAAAATTGGTTTAGCCTGATATTCACTTTCAATCCTTATTCTTTCAAATAACACACAATGGGTTGAATTTTAGTACTTTTCTAATATAATATTTCAAAAATTAGAGACCATAAGAGGTTATATCTCTACTGATTGTGATAGAATTAGAATATACGTGAATCATTTCAATTGAGCTAAACAAGGTATATTTAAGTGTGAGAAAGATAAATTTCAATTTTCCAGATACAGTAGAGAGTCAAAAATCCGCACAGCTCGGGACCAGTGGTTGTGTGGATTTTAGGATTTTAGGGCCCATAAAAAATGATTTTCATTTTGAATAATAAAAACAGAATATTATTCAAACTAAACACATCACATACTAGTGAATAATAACACTGAATATTAAATTTCTAGGTAGATAAGAATAATAATGAACATTAACGAAAATATATAATGAAAAAAAATATTTGTCAAATTTAGATAAAATCTGTCCACATGTAGTTAAACTGTATATTGGTTTCACAACCAATTTTTAAAGAATAAAGTAGGCTGGAGTCTTGAAATAGAACATAGAATAATTTCAATATTTTCTTTTAATCAAACTGCACACACTTCCATAAACAGATATTGCTGAACACAAACATTGCTATTTACAAACTATTATACATCAATTATATACAGAGGGCCCGTAAATTAAAGTAATATTAAATTCGAATAATATTCGCACCATAGCGACATATTGATCAAAACAGAACATTCTTTCGTAGCGATAAACAGAAGCATTCCGGTAGCACTCGCTTCAACTGGAGAGGAGTTGAGTTGTACTGCTGAGTTCTGCAGTTATTGCTGGCCTTGGGGAAGGAACTATTACAACTGCTCTAGTTTTCCAACATCCTCCCCACTTGAGCGTTCTGCAAAAATGCTCAACAGAAATATGACACTGAAAAATACTAATAGAAAGGTTAACAAATGACAATATATATATGAATTACATTAAACATCTAATAATAAAAAAAAAAGAAAAATACCAAAAAAAATATTTAGAGTTCACTTTTTAAAGAAAAAAAAAAATGTTTTTATAGTTTTTGAGCAGTCTTATGTTAAAATTACACATCAAGTCTTTTTACTGGCCTCACTACCCTGCCAAAACGTGTCTTAAGTAGCTCTCCATCATTAGGCTTCTCACTACTGTTATTTGTTTTTGGTGCAGGATTTGGCACATGCTGTTCAAGTCTTTGTGTGATTTCAAGAGGATAGAGTCTCTGGATTGGTCGTAGTAAAACTCCTTTCGATGTTCTAAGCTTAACCAGCCTAATAATTCCATCTTTACTAGGAAAGAGTTCGATGACCTTTGCCAAGGGCCAACATAAGCGTTTCTTATCGTCGCTGCCAATCAAGACTATATCACCCACTTGAACTGTGTCGTGACTTTTGGGGATCGACGAACGTAGAAAACCAAGATATTCTCTTCTGAATCTTTGCTTTAAAGATTCTCTTACTCTCTGAATATATCTGTATCTTTCAACAACGTCAGTTTTCTCAATTTGATCCAAGTCAGGTACATCACTTGTTCGTAATTCTTGAAGGAACAGTGAAGGCGTTAGTACATTTAGTTCTTGATCTTCAGATATGTACGTTAACGGTCTAGTGTTCATAATAGATTCGCATTCACATACAAGCGTACGTAGTTCTTCTTGTGTCAGAGAGGCTCTACCTAAGTTTTTTCGAAGCAAATCTTTGAGAATTCTTATAAGTCTTTCCCAGAACCCTCCCCACCATGGGGCTGATGGTGGGTTAAATTTCCATCTAATTTCCTTTACTTCAAACGTTCGTTGAATCTCAGTCCAATCCAAACTCTTCAATGCATTATTTAATCCAGTGTAGTTTGTACCGTTGTCGGAGTATAACACAGAAATCCGTCCTCTTCTCGCTATAAATCTTCGTAAAGCCTGAATGAAAGCATTCGTACTAAGTGATGGAATCAATTCTAAATGTACAGCCCTAAACACCGCACAAGAAAATAGTACGATCCAAACTTTTTCTTTGGACTTGGTGAGCAGAGGACCTGCTAAATCAACTCCTGAGACTTGGAAAACTGCTGTTAATTTCGTGCGATCTTCTGGAAGAGGAGGAAATGGTACTTCTAGATGTTTAACCTTTTGCTTCTTACAGATATTACACTCATGTATGACACTTCGAATAATTCTTTTTCCCTTTAAAATCCAAAATCGTTCTCTCAAAATAACAAGTAGAGCAGACGCTCCAGCATGCTTGTTGACAATGTGCTCTTGCTCGATAAGTCTTTTCACTACTGGATGTTTGGAAGGAAGAACCAAAGGAAAAATAAAATCAGAATTTTCATTTTCGTTTGTAAGTCTTGATTTCAGCTTTAGTATTCCCTCATCATCTTTATAAGTTTGGAAATTTACGAGAGATCTTTTGCCTTCTTTATCTGTAAAGCATTCAGTCTGTACACAACGAAAAAGTGTCTTTTGAGCATTTTCAATTTCTTCAGATGTAATATTTGGATATTTTCTTAAGTCTTTAGATTTCGGTTGAAAACGTAATATCCAAGCTATGATTTTAACAATCTTGGAAAATTTTGAAACTCTGTTCGCTAATCGGGATACAACAGATTCAAACTCAATATTATTAGCAGAAACTACAGTTCTTCTTTTTTCTTGAGCAATCTCTTCTTCATTGATATTTATGACTGACTTAGGCCATTGCTCTCTTGGATTCTTCAACCAGACTGGTCCCAGCCGCCACTGAGATTTTAACAACTGTTTAGCTCCACATCCTCTAGATGCAAGATCAGCAGGGTTCAATTCACCGGAAACATGGAACCAATTCTCAGCATCGGTAAGTTTCCTAATTTCATTTATGCGATTATTTACAAAAACTGACCACTGTTCTTGCCGCTTAATCCAACTGAGTACTGTAGATGAATCAGTCCAAAAATAGGATTCTATTTTTTCCATTTTCAGAGCATCTTTAACTGATTTGAACAATCTTGCTCCTATTGTAGCTCCCATGAGCTCTAAACGTGGAATTGTTATCTTTTTCAGTGGAGTTATTCGAGATTTAGCTTGCAATAAGTGAATGTTCACTACACCATCAGTGGACTCAGATCTTAGAAAAACGCATGCGGCATAGGCATCTTTGCTCGCATCTACAAATGTATGCAAACTTAGAAGTGACGATTCAGTCACACCAGCCCATCTAGGTATTTTTATGTCTTTTAAAAAATGTAAATTTTTGACCCAACCAAGAAACTTCTTTTTAATTTCATCACTAACTTCCGCATCCCAATGTTCTTTAGTTTTCCATATGGCTTGAAGCAAAATTTTGGGTTGTATTAAAGCTGGGGCAATATAACCTGTCGGATCGAAGATTTTACTAATAAATGACAAAATTTTTCGTTTCGTTAGTTTTTCTGTCTTATCAAATTTTAATACTTCATAATCTATTTATAAGGTATCAGAGTATTTGTCCCATATTAAGCCTAACACTTGTGTTTTAGAATCTTGAGAAGGGATTTCAGGAAAAGCTGCACTTTCCCACCCCCTAAGATCAAATTTCCCTACTTTCAAAATATCTGTGGCATACTTCACAAAGTTATCTAGTTCTGAAATGTTATGTACACTGGCCACACAATTATCCACGTAAAAACTGTCACGCAATCTTTCCAGCAATTTTTCAGAATACTTTATTTTCAACGATTCAGCTGACAAATGGTGATGAATAACTGCCATGAGTAAAAAAGGGCTGCTGGTTACCCCAAAAAACACAACGTGTATGACGTAAAACCTTTACGTCATCTTTGTCATCATACCAGAGGAATCTTAAGAAATCTCGATCTTTTTCGTGCAGAGCTATCTGTAAAAACGCTCTTTTAATGTCAGAAATAACCCCAATTTTGTATAAGCGAAATCTTGTTAAAATCGAAGGAATGGTTTCAATAAAGTTAATACCAGTCTCTAAGCAATCATTTAGGGATGAATAACCAGGCTACTTAGCTGAGGCGTCAAAAACGGGCCTAATTTTCATAGAGGTCATTGATGATGTTTCCTTAATTACTGGACGATGGGGAAGGTAATAAGAATTAGCAAGTGCCAATTCTTCAACGGGAACTTCTTCAATAATTCTATCATCAATCCACTCTTTAAAAACTTCATGGTATTTTTTACGATATCCAGTTTTTTCTAACTTTTTAACAGTAGATTCTAATCTTTGTACTGCAACTTCGTAATTGCTCGGTAAGCAAGCATGATCCTTTTTCCACGGTAAATGGACCTCATATCTTCCATCTTGCTTTTGTTTGACTGTTTCTTTAAAATGTATTATAACAGCCTTTTCAATATCTTCCCTATTACTTTGTTCTATAGGATCTCTAATGCCAAGGAGTTCTAAATCCCATAATTTCGTAACCGATATGTCTTCTTGTGAAAGCATACTAATGACAGACATATTTATATCTCTACAACTACTGGACTGAGGGACTTTTCCCATCAAAGTCCATCCTAATTTCGATTCCATGGCGACTAAGCCTGACTTAAGTTGTTCTCTTCTACCAGTAAATAATTTACCTACGACATCTGCTCCCAAAAGAACTTCGATAGGCCCAGAATTGTCAATGTCAGTTAAATTGATTCCTTTATTTTTTAACTCACGTATCCAATTTCCTTGAGTTATCGCAGAAATATCATTACAAATAACATTTTGATCTAGAGCATCTAAGCTACAAATATAATCATTATGAAGATTACTCAAATAAATTTTGTAACATATGTGTTTATTTATATCTGTTTTCTCTCCACCGAATAATGAATGACAAAATTCTTCTTCTCTTACAAAATCGAAATTTAATTCTTCTGCAGTGGATTTCAATATATATGACTTTTGAGACCCTGTATCTAGGACAACTCTCGCTTTGCGCTTCGCATTTTTTCCATGCAGCATTACAACTAAAGTTTGTAAAAATACATTATTAGTGGCATGCGATTTTGATTTAGTTTCTTTTTGTGTAAACAGTGTGTCAACACACTTTTCTTTTATTTCATCGTGATTCGAAAGTGACCTAGAACCTTCATTATTTTTATTAGATTCCAACGTGGGACACATAAATTTTAAATGTTTCTTACTACAAATCTGACACCTAATGTTTGATTTGCATGAATTGGCTACGTGGCCCTTAACTAAACAGATTCGACATAATCCCTTATTTTTAATAACTGAAAGTTTCTCGCTTAAAGGAATATAAAATGCTTTCTTACAAAATCGCATTTCATGATCTTTTGAAGAAAACGAACATAAATTACTTTTTGAATCATGTGTAATTAGTTCCATTGCGGATGGATAATTATCTTTTACATTTTTATAAGTTGCTAAACCTTTATGTTCGCGCTCAGGAAGCGTATTACAAAGATCGGTTCTGCTCAATTTAATCTTTTCTTCGGACTGTACTTCATTTCTTAAAAACAGAAGTATGGCATCAAGACTCGATATTTTATTTTCAGTTTCTAGAATTTTTCTCTGTCGTTCAAATAAACGTAATATATTTATGGGTAATGAACTTTCAACTAAGGGATATAAAATTAGGCCACACATATCACTAGTAACACCCAAAGTGCCTAGCGCTCGTAACTGAGTAGATAATTTATTATATAAACCGCTCAAAGAACAATTTTTCTTATTATTAGAATTAAGAACGAGTTTTAATAACTCCCTAACATAAAAAT
Source organism: Salticus scenicus (assembly GCA_963930645.1). Classification (NCBI taxonomy): domain Eukaryota; kingdom Metazoa; phylum Arthropoda; class Arachnida; order Araneae; family Salticidae; genus Salticus; species Salticus scenicus. The sequence goes on along the minus strand of OZ005654.1, from coordinate 58,798,598 downwards.
CGATCAAAAGGTCTTCTCGACCATACCTTTCTTTTAAGCTCTGTATAGCCAAATCATAATTTTCTTCAGTTACGGGATATGACTGAACAATTTCTCTTGCTTCTGATTTAATTTTAGTTGACTGAATCAAATAGTGAAATTTATCTGCTTTACTTAAATTTTTATTCTCATGAATATTCTTAAATTGATTCCAAAATGTGAGCCAATCTTTTAAATCTCCCCCGAACGTGTAAAGTTCAACTTCAGGGAGACGCTGACATAATGTTTTACCCAATTTGTTAATCTCTAATTGATTATCATTATCAACAATATTACTTTCTTTTACATTTAATTTTTTGTGATTTTCTAAAAAGCGTTGAGCTCTTACTTGAATTCTCAGTGATTTTTCCCTATATTCTTCTACAGAATCAAATTCTGTTTCAAATTCTTGATCTTTTAAACTATCTAAATATGTATTATGTGTCAGTTCTACTGTATTAGATTTTTGTTTAAATAAAACTAAACTGATCTCTACTTCTTCGAACGAAGAATTTTCGTCTGCTAGTATATTTTCTAGCTTGTTATAGGCCCTCGTAAAGGAAGCTCTGTGTGCAGTTTTATTTCTTTTGATTATTTCCATTTTTACTATCAAATAATATAATACAATATTCACTCAATATTTATTTTACTAAATTATTTTTAGTAAATTTCGTTTTCATAAATTTGAAATCACCACAAGATAAACTTCAAAACCAAAATATTTTCGTTTTACAAACTTTCAATTGACAATCATAAACTTCAAAATATTTCTATTTTTATTATATCAATAAATAATACACTTTGTATTACTATCTAATACTATCTAAATGATATAATATATTCATTAATAAAATGCATTCATTTATGAAATATTCTTCGTAAGTTTCGTTTTAATATATTTCTTTTTTTTTTAGATCATCAATGAAAAACTTCAAAATGGAAAAAATCTAATCATCTTACCTCTTAATTATTAATCATTCTATTTTAAAAGACGCCAGGCCCACCCGGGGGCGCCAGATATTGGTTTCACAACCAATTTTTAAAGAATAAAGTAGGCTGGAGTCTTGAAATAGAACATAGAATAATTTCAATATTTTCTTTTAATCAAACTGCACACACTTCCATAAACAGATATTGCTGAACACAAACATTGCTATTTACAAACTATTATACATCAATTATATACAGAGGGCCCGTAAATTAAAGTAATATTAAATTCGAATAATATTCGCACCATAGCGACATATTGATCAAAACAGAACATTCTTTCGTAGCGATAAACAGAAGCATTCCGGTAGCACTCGCTTCAACTGGAGAGGAGTTGAGTTGTACTGCTGAGTTCTGCAGTTATTGCTGGCCTTGGGGAAGGAACTATTACAACTGCTCTAGTTTTCCAACACTGTACTTGAACCTGCATGATTTATTTATTGTAAATAGTAGTAACACAGTTTTTTTTTATTTATTTATTGAGTTCTCCCTTATAATTATGCCTTCATCAGAAAGCATTTTAAAAAATTAGTTTGTTATTATTTACCTGATTGTTATTATCATATCACAATAACCATTATTTCCTTTTGATGAATTTAATATACTGTCAATAATTTTTTTTAGCAGCAACTTGGTTCTTGCAGTCTTTCATATTATTATTTTGTTTTCTTTTTTTGTAATCATAAAATTCAAACATAAAAATCTGTATTCAAGATCTTTTTTCAAAAATTCTGATTTGCACTTTTGTAACTTAATAGTGAATTTCATCGTTTGTATCTTACAAGCTGTGCGGATTTTGGACTTTGGCGGATTTCTGGCTCTCTACTGTATTTACAATCAAATTTTTCTGAATTTTAAAAGACATTTCACATTTTCCATGAGATTTCTGCTAAGTTGGAGATTAAAACTGTAATTCTCTCAGCTCATTAATTCTAAAAGGTATTTGAAATTTAGAATTAATGAGCACCAATGGAATGTTCTTAATGAAGAGATTTCTAAATCATCTATTGCTTCCCATTGCTGTTTTTACGTAGCTTTTCAGATCTTGCTTTGCTTCTCTTGCTAAGTTTCTTTTGTTTCCTCCCCCCCCCCTTTTTTTTGTAATTTTTTTTTCCCTATGGTCACATCTATTTATTTATAATACATTTTCTTTAAGTCTTGTCATACCAGTATTTATACTGATTTTCAGTCTTATTCATTTTATTTTGTGCATTGCTGCTTTATTTGTTACACTTTACTTTGCACTTTGCCTGATGAAGGGTCATGATACTATTTTGATCTGAAACAAATGTAGTTTTTTTTTTTTTTCTATGGAAGTAAGTCACTTTATTTTTACATTGAGAAATGGTTTTACCCTTAAGCACAGTATTTTGCTGCTTAGAAACATGCAAACATCAACAGGGAGACATGTTATGAAAAATAATATTGCAATGACAAAAGTTTCACCTTTTCATAATATACAGTGAGTGAGTAAAGAAGTAAATAGGAGAAAAAAAAATATTTTCTTTGACCAAACACTAAAATGAAAACCTTCTTAATGTAAAGGCCTATCTAATTTATGTATTATTATTATTATTATGTATTATTATTATTATTATTTTTTATAAATTATTTTTACAGGGTGATTTTGTACAGAAAAATATATAAGAAAGTCTTGTGGTAGCCACAGCATACTAGTTTGCATTCATTTTCATAGCTCATTCCCAAAATATTATTTAGCCCCAAATAAAAAAAAAATTCTTCTTTTCTAGTGTCCAATAGAGGAAGAGGAAATATGTCATGATTTGCATATGATTACTTAAGTAAACATTTTTTGTAAAAGATTCCCTTTAAGATAAAATTTTGAGAAGGGTTAATTTTGGAGCAGGATTTGTTTTTAAATATAACGTCGGAAGTTGTTCTTTTTAGTTGCTAAATGTTTAAAATAGTTGCTTAATTTTTTCAACTGATACCAAAATAGTTGCTTTTGCCTATATTTTGGCTAAAATAGTCACCATAGTTGCCTTTCCTTCAAAATAGTCTCTTTAGTTGCCTTTTTAGTCGCCAGTGGCAGTTCTGTATGTGTTGCTGCAATGAAGTCTGCTTTGTGAAATTTGTGCCGGCAAAATGGAAGAGTACCAGAAATACATACCATGCTTATTAAATGGTAAAAAAAAAAAATTTTATTTTATTCTGAAAAATAAATTTATTTTTTAAGAATTAGTTTTTTAAAATTGTAAAAACTTAACTACAAATGATTATTTTTCAACGGACCTTTTTTTTTTTTTTTTTTTAATATTATTTAATAGAAACTAAATAAAATATGTACATATATACAATAAAAACATACTTAAATGAACTTTTGATTTCGACATAAATTTGAGTAATTATCCACATTTTTTGATGGTTATATTTCTAGTAAGGTAGTTTATAATAGTAATTATATAACGCATCAAGTCAAGTCATGGTGCTATCAGCACTCGTATCGTTCGCCTTCAGCGAGCACATTTTTTCTCATCCTCTGACAGGTGATCCGCGACGGGGTGGCGCGCATGCGTCAACATCCCGCCCGGCCTTGCTATGTTCTCATGCAAGAACTTACAATATTTTTTTTTGCAAAAACTTTAAATTTACAATTTCACATAACATAAATAGATAAAATAATAACAAATAAATGAATGTAACATAATATCAATATTTCGCACAACACATAGAATTAGAAAAAAGATTAACTGATTATAATAAACAGAAATTTTCATAATTAACTAACAATTTTTGAGTAATATATATAATACAGTAAATTAATATAATAAATGTTCATATTCATTTTTACTCCTCGATAGGCAGCACACACAATCTGGAGATGGATCTTTTGTAAATCCCTTTGGTAGTTTTTATATCTACCAATCTAACTTTATTATCCTGACCAGGATATAGCTTTATTACACGCCCTAAAAACCACTTGCATGGTGGAAGATTTTCTTCCCTGACTAAAACCATGTCTCCGATTTTTAAATTTTCTTTATCAATTATCCATTTTCTGCGCTGTTGTAAGTTATTCAAGTAAGAAAGACTCCATCTTTTCCAGATTGCCTGAACTGACTTCGTAATATTTTGCCAAGCACTTAGGCGATTTTTCTCAACATTAGTTAAAGAAGGTTCAACAACAACAGCCGTTATTGGCCTTCCAATAAGAAAATGGGCTGGAGTTAAAACCTCTAAATCTTCAATACTTGAAGTTAGCGGAGTCAGTGGTCTCGAGTTCAAGATCGCTTTCACTTGAGTAACAAGTGTAAGCATTTCTTCAAATGTAAATTTTGAATTACCAGCTATGCGTTTAAAATGGTATTTAAACGCTTTGATATTTGCTTCCCATAGACCACCCCAATTTGGACTCCTTGGAGGAATAAAAACCCATTCTATTTTTTCCTCTGCAAAAAAATTGAATAAGGATTCTTCCTTATCTCTTACCAGTTTATACAAGGCATTTAGTTCCCTGTTGGCGCCTACCATATTGGTCCCATTATCAGAAAATATTTTATGACACTTGCCCCTTCTCGAAATAAATCTTTTTAACGCAGCTATCAGAGCTTGTGAAGTTAAATCACTAATAAGTTCAAGGTGTATAGCCTTTGTTACTAGACAAATGAAAATACAAACATAAATTTTGATTTCTGGACCTTTCCTTCCATATTTATTTTTGATTAAAAAGGGTCCAGACAAATCTACTCCAGTTGAATTAAATGTTTTATCTGGCGTTATTCTTTGTTTTGGCAAGTGTCCCATTTTTTGTACACATACTTTCGGATTTGCTTTAAAACAGACTAAACATCTGTGCACAATTTTTTTACAAAGATTTCTCCCATGAATGGGCCAATAATTTTGCCTAACCTGAAACAGAAGATGTTGGGGACCAATATGAAAATATTTTTCATGATAATATTTTACAATTAATTCAGTTAATTTATTTTTTGAAGGAAGTACATAAGGATGCTTAATCGAATAAGATAACTGCGAATTTTGCAGTCTCCCCCTACCCTTATTAAACCATTGTTATCCAAAAATGGGGAAAAATTAAAAATTTTACTCTTATGCGATACATTACCGCCACTTTTCAAGGCAGCTATTTCAGTAGGAAATTCTTCCTCCTGCAGCTGTTTCAATAAAAATTTTCTGCCTTTGTCAGCTCTTCAGACATCAGCGGTCCTTCCTTCTTTTCTAAAGGATTTCTTAGATTGTGAAGAAACCTGAAAAGAAAACTACATATACGTAATATTTTTAAAAATCTATTACTACGATTAATCAGATAGTTCAAAATGGTAAAGTCCTTTTTCAAAATTAGAGTCACTGCATTTTTAGATTTTAATTCAGGAGTGTAGTCTTCCTCATTTGGTTCTGAAAAGTCAATAACAGATTGTTTGTTTTCGTCAGACATTAAAGAGGGTGGTCCATGCCACCATTGTTCACTATAAAGTAGTTTTTCTGCTGTGAGGCCTCTGCTCAGGTGGTCTGAAGGACTTTCTTTTCCAGCACAGTGAAACCACGTATCAGGATCTGTCAAATTTGTGATTTCTTGTATTCTGTTTGCAACAAATTGTTTCCATCTTTTTGTTGATCCTTTAATCCAAAATAAGACAATTTTTGAATCAGTATGATGAAACACAGAATAGCATGTTTTCTGTCCTATAATTTCTTGAACTTTATGACTCAATCGTGCTGCCAACAAGGCACCGAGGAGTTCCAGTCGAGGTAACGTAATGCTTTTTAATGGAGCTACTCTACTTTTTGAAGTGATGAGATTTACAAGAACTTTATCTCGTTTTTTAACTTTCATGTATACTGAAGCCCCATAGGCAAGTTTGGAGGCATCACAAAAAACATGTAATTGTATTTCATCTTCACTAGAAGAATCTAGAACAAGTCTTGGGACTCTAAGCTCTCTAAGAAGTGGTAACTCCTTACACCAAGCCAGCCACTTTTCTAATATGTCTGGAGGCAAATTTTTATCCCACGTGACCTTTCTGTTTCAAATTTCCTGCATTAGACATTTCATTCTGATAGTAAATGGTGTAAGCAACCCCATCGGGTCGAAGATTTTCCCGATGGTTTGTAAAATGGTTCTTTTTGTATTTTCTTCTGTGTCAACCACTTCAAGAATTCCTTTAAGATCTAGGGTAAAACAGTCATCTTTTGTTTGCCAACATATGCCTAATACTTTCGTGTTGTCGCTCCCTAAGTTAATGGCGGTTTCAGTTGGGTAAGTATCGAACCCTTCATCGGCCCACTGTTTCATCAATGATGAGTCGTTGCTGATCCATTTCCTCATAACCATTCCGGCTTCCTTCATAATCTTCTTTGCAGAGCGGGAAACTTCTAGTGCCTCTTCTGAAGTATCTTGACCAGTAATCCAGTCATCTACGTACATGCATGAATTCAGGTGACGTACGGTTGTTGGATAATCTTCTCTATATTTTTCTATGTGATGCTTCACTGTAGCTGCTAATAAAAAAAGGGCTAGAATTCACCCCAAAAAGTACTCTGTTAAATCGATAAATTTGAAGATTCGGTTTTAAGTCAGTACGAGGATTACTATTGGACCATAAAAATCTTACTACGTCCTTGTGTTTATCTGCTAAACAAATCTGAAGAAATGCTTGACGAATATCCGAAGATATAGCTATCTTGTTAATTCTAAAATTGATCAGCACATCTAATAAATTTGGGTTTAAATTTGGACCCGGCCAAAGACAATCATTAAGAGATAGTTCATTTAATTGATGTGACCCTGCATCAAATACTATACGTGTAGAAGTTGTGACCCGACCTTCTTTTTTCACAGCTTGGTGTGGTAAGTAATATATTGGTTTATCAACACTTATGTTAGGTTTTTCGACTTTTTCAATTATTCCTTGTTTTATGTAGTCCTGAATTATCGCTTGATATTGATCATACAGATCATTATTTTTGTGAAACTTTCTCCATAAGTAAAAAAATCGCTGTTTTGCAACTGGAAAATTATTTGATAATTCTTTCCAATCTTTACGAAAGGGTAATTCTACTACATATCGGTCATTTTTATAATTAACTGTTTGTTTGAATATTGTCATAGCCTGATCCTCTTCTTTAAAACAGGGATCATCTTTAATTCCGAGGGATTCTAGTTCAAAAAATTGTTTTATTGTATCATCAATGGAACAATCATTCTTGAGAAGAAGGCACGAATTTTCATTATTGGCTTTCATTTCACGCAAACGACCCGCAACTACCCAACCAAATTCAGTTTCTCTAAATAATAATTCATCGTTTACCCTGTATACATTGTCTTTCATTATTCTAAAGAATATATCTGCATTTAATAAAGCGTGAATTTCCTTAGTTTTATGAAAGGAATCATCTGCTAATTTTAAAAATTCAGGAATTTTTAACTTCGAAATGTCTAAATTAACATTTTGTGTTAACCCTGTAATTTTATCACTAACTAAGAATTCAATGGGTTCTTGAAAACTACCACTTTCATTTGAAATTATTGTACGTAATTTTCCTTTTAAGTTTTGTTTCATTGAATTTAAACCCGAAATAGAAATTTGTATTCTTTCTAATTTAATTCCCAATATATCACTCATCTTTCTGGAAATTATGTTTTGATCAGCAGCTGAATCAAAAATGGCATTACACTCGATTAATGTCCCATCATACTTCCGTAAAAATACTTTTCCAGTGGATAATAAAATTCTCTTTCCATTTTTATTTGAATGATTACTCAATACAGTATTTTGAAGCAAAGAATCACTTTCGCTTTCCGTAGATATACTTTTATTTTTATCATTTGTTTCCGAAATAGTTATTTCCGGTTTACTTTCAATGACTGGCGACAATTTTTGTCCCCCCTTCTGTGATGTCTGCCAACAAATACTTTTTGAATGTCGATTTTTGCAGGGGCAGACATATGTAGATTTGCACTCATTTTTTTTATGATTTTTTCTTAGGCATAATTCACAGAGTTTATGAAATTTAACAAGTTCAAATCTTTTTTGCGGGCTTAATTCTAAGAATTTTTCACATTTGTATATAGGATGTGAAGTTTTTGAACATATTACGCAATTTTTGTTTTGAAAGCTTTCATTAAGCAAAACAGTTTTGGTTTTAGAAGGAAAAGGGAATTGTTTTTTTATTTTCGTTTCAGAACAATTTCGATTCACAGACAAAAGAACATTTTCTCTTTGTTCCAGAAACTTGATAAATTCTTCAAAGATGGGAACATTTTTTGATTTATGGGATAACTCAAAATTCTTCCTAGATTCTCTGTCTAACTTTGCTACGAGAATATTTATAATGAAAACATCTGATAATTTATTTTGTTCATATTTAAGAACTTTCAAGGCACGCAAATTTTTCTGAATACAATCAATCATATTTCTTATTTCTTTAGGATTTTCAGTTTGAATTTTCTCAAATTTTTGAATATTTTGTACATGAATATCAACAATTAATCACTCGTTATCATAGCGATTTTCTAATGCATTATATAAGAATTCAAATGTATCAAAATTACTAACTAAATTTTTAGCATCATATTTGAGACAAGATCTAAGATAATATAATTTCTGCGACTGATTAATATGAACATTATTGGTTATTAAATCATCAAATTGTTCTTTAAAAGAACTGAATTCCTCATATTTTCCTGAAAATTCAGGTAATACTAAAGGAGGAATTTGAGTTTTTATTTCAAAGGCATCTTGAGATGCATTTTCAGTCGCTTTTATTTTTTTATGAGAATCAAATTTCTTATAAGAATTAATAAGAGTATTAATTCTTACCTCTTATTTTTCCAGACGTTCTTCACATGAGTCAAGATCGTCATCTATGGTTGCTTGTTCAGCATCTTTCAAGTCTTGAATTTCGTAGTATTTTTGTCGTAATTCATCGATTTTTGTTTGTAGTAGTTCGACGTTCTTTAATTTCACTTTCAATTCTACTACATCTATATCGTAATTTTCGGCATTTGTGCCTTCTACATAGTTTTCAATTCTAGTTATCTTTCCTTTTAAGGAAGATTTTAATTTATTATTTTTATCCATAAGTCGCTGATTACAAGCTCCTTTCTCGACGGAGCCACTATTTTGTAGAAACTTAACTACAAATGATTATTTTTCGACGGACCTTTTTTTTTTTTTTTTTTTTTAAATATTATTTAATAGAAACTAAATAAAATATGTACATATATACAATAAAAACATACTTAAATGAACTTTGGATTTCGACATAAATTTGAGTAATTATCCACATTTTTTGATGGTTATATTTCTAGTAAGGTAGTTTGTAATAGTAATTATATAACGCATCAAGTCAAGTCATGGTGCTATCAGCACTCGTATCGTTCTCCTTCAGCGAGCACATTTTTTCTCATCCTCTGACAGGTGATCCGCGACGGGGTGGCGCGCATGCGTCAACAAAAATAATACATTCTCTATACTTATATAGTGCAATTTTACTATCCAAAGTTCAAAAATATTTTTGAAAAATATTACAACTTTAATATTCCATATGTATTTCAATTTGATATTGAATATGGAGATTTCTATAACATTTTTATACTTTTGTCTTGTGTCATGCACTATTCATTGAAAGGCAAAGCAGCGAGTAGGTGAGCAGAGCACTGCTGAGATTAATAAGGAAGCGAGTCGGGGGGAGAACACTTTCTCAGTGGATGGTGAGCAGGGGTCAGAGCCCCCTAGTAGATTTGCATTTTTTATGAATGTGTTATTATATTCAATCAGGCACTTGAGGGAATAGCCAGTTTAAACAGAAATATCTGCCAGAACCATTTTTAAAACAATATTTAAATATTTTTAAAGTACGTTCATATACAGTAACTGTTATCTTACACTTTCATCTGCAATCTATTTTTATAGTAATATTCAAACACAAGGCAAGAGAAAGTTATGCAAATGCTACTCCATGTTATTAATCTTTTATTTATTTAATTTAATTTGTGAATTGACTTTAACAAAAAAAAAAAAAAGACTACGAATAGCAATTATGAGTTCACAGTAAAAAAAAAAAAAAAAAAAAAAAAATCTTTCATTTATGTTGGAAAAAAAATATTTAGAAAAAATGTAAAAAATCACTTTTTCAAAAATGAGTACTAATTTAATGTTTTATGAATTTTCTGAATGTAAAGACGTAAGTTAAAAAGATACGTTAGGTAATGAGTAATTGCAAAAACAAGTTTCCCACAGAATAACATGGACTTTGGCTGTCTGCATGATTACGTATTGTACACTCTTAAATAATTTAGTTACAGGAGTTAAAAAAAAGGATGAGGGTCCATAAGAGGGGATTTTGGCCCTAAAAGGAAGAAAATATAAAGGTGTTTCGGCGTATGAAACTTTTGCTTTTAATTATATTACAACATCTGTATTTTAAATTTTCATCAATATTTTTTATACTACACTAGTAATTTGTGTGCTACCCATGTGCCCAAAGATTCACAGTTTTGCATTTTTGGCTAAAATTACCCCATTTTCTGGGTTTTGATCTACTTTTTTCATATGAGCACAAGGGAGTAGCACTTTATAATTGAAATATATTATATGTAATATGTTATGACATAAATTATATATAAAGATAAAAGTGTTACTCTCTTGCGTTCATAGTAAAAATGATTACAAACGTGTCTGAGTATGTGTATATGAAAAATTTTGTGAATGCTATATCTCACAAATCAATGAACGAAATTTGGTATTTAGTTGTAACTTGACCTAAACTGGTGCTGATTACATTTGGGGATCAAGTACTCAACATGTTGCGCTTTCACCTAACTTTCCATATTTTTTAATATGGTAGTATAAGAAAAAATTTCGTATAAATATACACAAATGAGTTATTTTTAATGAATATTTGTAAAATTAATATGAAGTATTGATAATAGTAGTAGTTTGCTAGGAAAGAAATTGCATGCATGTAGGAGCATCGCTTTTTCCGTGGGAGGAAAGTACCCTTCGGGAGGATGTAAATTTTTAATATGGGTCAATACCCACATTAAAAATTTACATCGTAAAATTATTTTTTTTACATAATAAAATTTACATATTATTAATAGTGATAGCGACGACCCTAGTCTCGGAAAATACTAAACTTTTCGGATTAATTTGCATTCTTTTTTTATTTACAGTAGTCTAACCATTCAAATAATAAAATAGGAATTTGAAATTCCATGGGGCCAAAAAGCCCTCTTAGGACCCTCATCCTTTTTTATTTTAAGAGCAGGAATTTTGCAGAAACAGACTAGTGGTTTAATTAAAAACATAGATAAAACCTGAAACATTACTTAGTGCGTCATTGTTTAAATTTTTCAGCCGGGTAATCGGCCCTCTTCCGAACGACATCTTCTGTGGAAGACTTGAGCTTGACTGATGTTGATCATCTTTCACCATAAGGTGGCGCCATACACGGTGCCGCTGTCGTTGCATACCTCACTATTGGTTGTAATTTCAATCGATTTTTTAAACATCGCATAGTAATAATCATCGTAATTTGCAAATTACGATGATAATTACTATGCGATGTTTAAAGAATCGATTGAAATTACAACCAATAGTATGCAACGACAGCGGCATATGGCGCCACCTTATGGTGAAAGATGATCAACATCAGTCAAGCTCAAGTCTTCCACAGAAGGTGTCGTTCTGAAGGGGTTAAAGTTTATACTTTGTTTTTATCTATATATTTAAAGACTAGTGGTGTTTGCCACAGTCAGAATTGTTTGATTGAAACACAGCAAGGGTGAATGAAAGACAGCGAGGCTGTTTGAATAAAACACAGCAGATAATCCAGATGAGCATATTAATCATGACAACTCTGATATATCTGAAGTTGTGTGAGAAATGCAGAGGGGGTAATCAGCCAGGATGGCTCAGTTGTAGAGCATCATCATGGTAAGCCCACCTGCGATTTCTGCCTTTGGCATTTTTCACACAGTTGGTATTAAAAAAAAAAAAAAAAATCGGTTTTACGCACTCTAATATCTCATATATTCATGGTTGATAAGCAACATTTCTAAGTAATTTACATGGTATGTCAGAGTTGCCATGATTAATATGCTTACCCGTTACATTGCAGACACTGTGGCCTTACTAACTGATATGTGAGAAATGCTGAGTTGATAATCAGCCAGGGTTACTCAGTGGTAGAGCTTCCATATGGTAAGTGCAGGGTTTGATTTCCGGCTCTAACATTTTTGGTAGAGTTGATATAATCAATATATATATATAAAGTCAACCTTACACACTCCAACATCTCTAATAAAAATAAAAACATTTTAAAAGTTTAAATCCAATCAAGTTTTTCCTGGAATATGACTATGACTCCGAATTCAGTATTAAAAGGCAAACCAAGCAAGTTAATTCATCTCTGTTAGAGTTGAGTGGAAGGCTGACTTTTTATACCAACTATGTGAAAAATACCAGAGCCGGGAATCAAACCCTGGGTCTTCAGCTTAACCTGCAGATGCTCTAACCACTGAGCTACCATGGCTGATAACCAGTTCGGCATTTCTTACATAATATACATTGGCAAAGTCACGCGCAGCTATATCAAGTGACAAACGATCATGGCACAAATCCAATAGGCCACTAATTTAGAAATTTTATTCATCAACCTTGAAAATTCATTTCTGTTAGATTGGAGTGGAAGGCTGATTTTTTATACCAATTTTGTGAAAAATACCAGATTCGGGAATCGAACCCCACGCCTTCCGCTTAACGTGCGGATGCTCTAGAGTTAAAAATAAGCTTTCCACTCCAATCTAACAGAAGCAAGTTAAGCCATCAGTACATAATTTCTAATTTACAATTTTTAGACACCTTGATACTTATGTATTGGGCCATTGATCTTTTCTGCAAAATAATAAGTCTTTGTCAAGTACATGTAATAGAAAGTCAATGATGAAGAAATGCTATCAAGCATGCATATGTGCATACTGACGATTGCTGCATTACAAAATTTCATGTATTGTTTACTGATTTTTTTTTTTATAGATATACCTGAAACTTACATACAGCATATATTAGTAGTAAATGGTGCAATACAGAATTTCATGCAATTTTTAGTGACAGTGACATAGGTATATTCAGTGATTTTTTTTTTTCATGTATGCAAAACATACATACGTGCACATTGATGATTTCTGCGATTTGGAATTTCATGAAATAAAACATAATGTGTATGTACATGTACATATATATATACATTGTATGTGTATGTATATATATATAATATACATACCGTACAAACCGGTGTATGTGCCGCAGCCCTTACGAAAAAAAAAGCTATTTTTTCTTGGCTGCAGCCCTTACAAGAAGTTCAGATAATACATATATTTTTTTCTTCCGTTATCACAATCTTCAAAAATTAACTTTTTTTTCAGTGTTTACATGGGGAAGGGTAGACAAACGGTAAAAATTAAGAGAATAACAAAAACAATATAAATAACTGTCTCCTATTCAGATAGTTAGTGTCTATCCCTGAGCTACGAGGATATGATGATGTGCACTGCAAAGCTGAATAAAAGCGTTTGTGTTAAAACAAAGGGGGCAGACAGAAAACTTCAGTTAAAGTAAACATTTTTCTTTGGTGAGCAGCTGGAATCAATTATGTAATATGATAATAATTAGTACAAGACTTTGAATAAACACCAATAAAATGCAAGAACTCTGAACAATTGTTTTGGGTCGAAAGAAAACACGACTCTTTATCAGGCGAACAAAGTACGCATGAGTGCTGCAGATAAAATGGCAACTCATCTCACACAAATAAATGAAAAAGAAAATTCAAAACCCAAAAGTGGGCCGAGTTAAAATAAAAAAAAGTGGGGTTAAACAATTAAAACAAATTTATACAAATGTGTACTCTTAAAACATTTTTCTGCATGTATCGTAGCTTTGATGTAAAAACAATACACTTATATTTAAGCTATAAACAAGTTTTTTTTTTTTTTTTTTTTGGTGTGTGTGTGTGTATGTTTGTTTAAATAATATAATTCACATAAATAGGAAAAAAATTCTCTTTTAAAAATTAATTTCCACACATAAATTATACCAGATATGTTTTTAACAACTTGCAATATAAAATGTTGGAAAAATTAGTGGTAAAATGTACACAATAGTTGTTTTTAATTGAAATAACTAAGATGACCTTTCATCAGGTCAAAAATGTCAAAATGCAGTGGGAAAGCAAAAGTGTAATATTGTAGACTTAAGTCAACACAGATTACATATCTGCAAAATGAAAATGTAATCAAAGTCAAAAGGCATTCCTAAAACAAAAATTGTATTTATTTGTTGATTTTTTTCATCTTAAACCATCCTATTCAGCAGGGATTGGGTTTTTGATGTCAAAAAGTGACATTTGAAATAACTATCTAAACCTTCCCAGTAGCAGAAACAGCGCAGCATGGCAGCGAGTGCTGCAGATTTTTTCAAACTCTGTAGATTAATTTAACATCTCAAAAATAAGTGTCAAGCAAAACAAGTCCTTCCGACTCGTTGGGAAGAGTAGGTTGATTTCTCTTTTTCTTATCAAGTAGCCATCATTTTGTTTCAAAATGGCAACTACAAATTATTAATTGACTTAGTAGAAATATTGATGTGGGCTGTACATATGGAGTCTTAAACAATTTCGTTCATAAATACCTTTTATGTGAAATTTCCAATTGGCTTATTAGAACTTGGAAACAAGATGACGAGCATTAAAACTATGGATGAATTTCTGCCTATGGCAGAATTTAATTTAGTATGACAGGACTGCTTATATTTGTATTTTAACACCCTTTGAAAAAAAAAAAAATCTGAAACTCTAGTTTAAATAATCTGGAAATATTCAGCCAAGACCTGTTGGTTCTGTAATCAGAATACACAACTACGAACTGAAAGTTGTGAGTTCGATCCTCACCAATGGGGAAAGTTAAAGAAAAACGTTTTTACGGATTTCACAATTAAGATAGAGTAAGAAATTATATGGTAAAATTGGATATTGGCAAGCATTTTCAAAGTGAAACACTATAAATTGGTAACGACGTAAAATGCCAGATTGAAAGAAATAGTCCTATCATACTAAAAATAAAAAAAAAGATTGTTCTTTTAAAGGAATTAAAAAAATGGAAAATAAAAAGTTGTTATAGTTAGGGGGCGTCCATCAATTACGTGAAACGGTTTTGACGATTTTTTGACACCCCCCTCCCCCTGGTGAGATTTGACTCCCTCCCCCCTCCATTAATCTCATGCAAGATTTTTCAAAATTTGTACTTTTACTGTAAATGCGTTGGATTTATTTAAAAAAGCACAATTTTCTTTATTACTTTTATTGAAGACTAGTTTTTACGATTGCATAGATCGTAGTCTAGAATCATAGTAATAAAACTGAAGAATAAAATACTTAAATAGAAACTAATCTGAGTCGTTGTGATACACTCGGCTTGTACGCTGCAATGTTCGGCGAGTCACACGTGTGGCTGGCTGATGGCGCCCTAAAACAATTGAAAGGCTACTGTGCTGCTTTGCAGCGTTCGGATAGCTACGATAAATATTATCGTGTCAGATTTTGCCATATCTAAATCAAGAAACATGTTTTACTTGAATTTAAATAAATTTTCTCGCAATTTTACTGTTTTTTGCAGGGGAAAAATTACGTGATATTTGCCGAGATCCCCCCTCTCCCCCACGTGAGATTAGGTTTGACTCCCTCCCCCCTGAACACCTCACGTAAATAATGGATGACTCCTTATACTATAACAATTATACATAAACTGTTATAAAAACATTTTTAAATTTAATATAGTTATTTTTTTCTGCAGCATTATCATTTGATTTCTAAAAATATAATAAATTAAAAAAAGAAGAAAATTTGCTTTCAAACGAATGTATTAAATACAAAAATACATAGCGTATAGCTGTTGCTAAGATACGCAGATGATTACAATAAAAGAATAAATTTATGAAAAATGAAGCATAAAAGCCAATGTTTAAACTCGAAAAAAAAAATTAATTAAAAAAATTCAAATTTGAAAAAATCCCGATGAGGTGCACACCTGTAGGATCTCAGGTACCTATATGCCAAATTTGGAAGCTCTGCGATCAGTAGTGTGAGCACCAGAGTGCAGACACACACACACACATAGATACTTTTTATTTATATAGATGGCAGATAATGTTCATTAATAAACTTTAATGATACCCTTATACGGTCTAAATATGTACACTAGATTTTTTTTTTTTTTTTTTTTTTTTTCTTGGGGGGGGGGGGGGGGGGATACGATCACACCTCCTAATTTTGTATTTAAATTAAAAACACCCAGCAATTATACAGCAGTAAATAACTTCTAACTTGCAATTTTTATCCACCGGGTACTTATATGGCCTGTTAACCTTCTCACGCATTTTTTAGATTTATAGAGTGAGATAAGGGTACCCAGTTTTTTTTAATTTTCTTTCATGTACACGGAGCATACATTCATGTGTATAAGTGTTCGCTGCAATATAGAATCGTTAATTTTTTTTTTCTTATTCATGCACAACAAAGTAGAGTTATCTTTTGATTCTTTTTATATTTTTTTGTTTTCATGCATCTGAAGCCAGAGCCTGATTAAGGGGGAAGCACACATTATCTCCGCTCTCACCGGAATATTTTTACAATTATTTTTTACTTTATGTCATAGAAATTCCACGCTTTGACGAGGAAATATTTTTTATAAAAAATGAACGGTGTAAAACAATCCAATTTACTCAACGTTATTAGACACCAGAATTCTTTTAAAATAATTTTTAATGAGAATTTTCTGTTTATTATAGGAGGAAAGTATTTCTTAAAAAATAACGGTGTAAGTATAAATAATGTGTGCTTCCCCCTTAATCCGGCTCTGTCTGAAGCGTGCATACATGGAAATTAGTGAATAATGAAATACAGAATTTTATGCATTTTTTAGATACAATTACAAGTTAGGGGTATCCATTGATGTTTTTTGTGCACAATTGGTTTTCATTTCATGCATGGAAGGGGTACATATGAGCACATTACGATCACTGGAGTTGGGAATTTCATAGATTAAAACAAAACTTTACAAAAATATTCCTGGATGCAAGGTTACTGTCGGCAGCAAAATTTATGAAGCACTAGCAATAATCCCTATTTAAAAGATATACATTTCTGTTTTGTTAAGTAAATATTTGTTGAGTCATGATCTTAGTCTTATGTTATTTATAAAAAAGTGAGGTGATAAAAATTAGTGAACAAATTAAAAAATATATACACGAAAAGTGTTAATGTGTGCATCAATAATTTTGCTACCGTCTGTATTCATTGTGTATGTATCTAAAAATTTGATTATAGATATTCTATTAAAGTATCTAAAAATGTGATTATAGATATTTTATTAAAATATCTAAAAATGCATGAAAATCTGTACAGCAGCAATTACTATTGTGCATGCTTCACATTCCATACATAAAAAAAAAAAAAAAAAAAAATTGTACTTGAAAATAAACATTGGTAAAAATATGCTTTAGCGCACTGCTTGGTGACAATATAATTCAAGCAGGTTGTAAAAGACTTAATTTAAACATATAAATTAAGCCAGATAGGCTTTTAACAACTTGCAAAATAAAATGGTGGTGAAATAGTATACACTCATGTAATATTTATTATCTGACAGTGTAATAAGTTCAAGTATTTGTGTAAATTTATGCATGAGCACAGAAAAATGCTATAAATAATTGAAGCAAGTAGTAGCAAGTTTCAGAATTCAGACATAAAGAAGAAATAATCAAAAACACTCGCATGCATAAATTTATTAAATAGGCTTTGAATGTTTTTCTTTTAATCAGGCAGTCTATGCAAATTAAAAGTTCCAAGTTTTCATGCAATTTTTTTTTTCTGGTCATACAAATTCGAAATTTAATCATTTCATGCTAAGTAAGTACGTTAAATTAGAATTAATAATAATAATAATCTTATGATCTATGAAAGAGCACTACACTTCTAATAATATATTTCTTTAAAGATTTTTTTTTTCTTTTTTAAAGAAATAAATATAAGAAAGAAGTTAAAATACATTTAAAAAACAAACTATACATTTAAAATTTAGACGTTTCGAAAGCATATTCGTATTTGCATGCATTGCATGAATACGTATAAGTTTGTCTCGTAAATAAAATAGTTTTTGTTTTTAATATATATATCATTGAGACGGTTTGATGTTTGTGTACGTTAAAGAATAAAGAAGTGTTTATACATGCTACATTACTTTAATAAACAAAGCTTTGACTAAAAATTTACTGTGATCAAAATAATTTCCAACACGATCCATCCGATAAAATGCGACGAGCACGAGAAACGAACTATGAACTTTAATTTTAGCAATATTTTGCTTCGAGTTTCGAAGATACTACACCAGGCGGCGATCGGATCGTTTTCATCTAGTCGGCTGAATTAATGCGGAATAGAAAACTTCAGATTTCGCGCTCGCTGCCCTATCTCGTATTTCATCCTTATCTCCTAATCCGTGAAAAAATTCTTGGGCGATTTGATCCACGACCGCTCCATGGAACACATTACACTGGACGACTTTGATCCAGACCGGTCCATGAGACTGGAAGCATTGTTCCACGACCAATTGGATCGATCCTGGATCGGTCGAGAGCCTGAACTCGCCCTTTAGTGTGAGCCGAAGACTCAGCGTGAAATGGGACGTCATTAAGAAAATGTAAGTCGTGCTCTTGTAGGCACATCACAGCTGTTTTCTCTTTTTTTCTTAGTATGCCTAGCGTTGGTTATTTTCATGCTAGAGGTACCGTTCCAACGCTACTTATGGTTTTTTGCTATGGAGATTCCATTTCAACAAAAAAAAAGTAGGTGTTGCCATTTGAAAATTTCAAAATTTTGTCAGTGTAACCGTAACTGTTAGTGTTTAACTGTTGTTTTTTATATAATTCTTGAGCGCATACCTCAAAATACCTTCCACCTAATTTTTTTTCAGTTTCTCGGAGCGGTATGGTAGCTATGGTCTCATATATCGGGGTAGTTTTTTTCTAATCACCCTGTATATATATATACATATATATATACTAAAACTAGCAGGCTTTACCTGCGCCGCTGTTACCTATATTTATAAGAATTTTCAAAATCCCATATTACTTACTAATAGAAATTCTAAAAAAAAGAAAAAAAAATTCTCTTCAGTGTCAAAACAGTTTTTATATAATAATTGTTAGGTATTGATATACTTTTGCCTCACTAGAGGGCGCCAGAGGTCCCGTTGAGATGAAATTCGAAGAACATTTTTTGTTTACTCTCTGGCGAGACATTAGTTTTAGTTTTTAGTTCTGTTCGAGAATGGAGAGCAATGTCATGAAATAGTAGTTTGCTCTCGGGGCCTTTTTGGCCTGATTTTATTATTCATGGAGCTACCGTTGAAGAAATAGAAAAAGTAGCCCATAGATTAGTTAGTTTTAGTTTGTCTTTAGTGAAGAGAGCAACACAATGAAATAGAATGCTCTCAGGCCATCTTTGGCCTAATTTATTTTTATGGAACCACCATTGTCATAACGAAATAGAAAACTGGTGGCTTAGTTATTAAAATATTACGAATAGAAAATTATTTTCGTGAAATTTCGAATATGTAAATACCTTTTGTAAATAGTGTTTTTTTTCGTCATGTACATATTTATTTAATAAACTGTATATATTTTATCATCGTAAAGAAGAAGCTATTATTTCTAGAAAAACAAGTGTCCGTTATTAGTCTTCATTTTTTAACGTCGAAGAATTTTACAGGTAAGAAGAATATTAAAATATCAGTTTGAAGATTATTACTTTGAAGTTAAAATGATTAGAAATTATTAAATAAGACATTTGATTAAATGCGATAGCCTGCAATCATTATATTACAAAGAATCGAGAAGATTCGCTTGAAGCCATTCAGAAGAATGGTTTTATAACAATAATATTAACAATGCAACTGATTATAAAAATTATATTTTTTATAAATTATTGATCTATAACTTGCTGATCAAAACTTATTCCATTTCTTTCCATGTATTTATTAGTACAAGTAAAAGCTGCACACGGTGTCGGCATTTTCAAAATTAGTCAACATTCTATTGCTTATTGATAACATATATATCAGATTTGTATGCTTGACTTATGTTCCACTTGTAAATCTTCGTCAGATAATTACAGATACGTATGACCTAATTACAATTACGAAGAAATCGAAAAATACCCAGGTCCATTGCGGGAATCGAACTTGCTCTCCTACGCTCGAAGGCGATTAGCAGCAACGAGACATTAAGTAGAGTGATAAATGGTAACCCTTGAGAAGGTGCAAGATGAGTCATGTGACTTGATCCCCTTGCAAGTGCGTATTTGGTGATTTCCTTGGTTACAGTTTGGTTTCAATAAATTTCTATGGCAAGAGCTTAGAGATAAACTCCAATGTTTGTGTTTACTTACGTAATTAAAAAAAAAAAAAAAATTATTTTGTTCTAAATCATTTTTGTTTTATTTTAGTTCTTTTTTTATTTCCTGTAGTCAAAATTTAACTGTCGAAATATTTAAAAATAATTGATAAATGATTAATTGTTGTTAAATTTAGCCCTTTTAAAAGTTTATTTTTTCTTTTATAAACACTTTTAAACTTTGTTGAGAAATGATGAAAGAAACAGTATTTTATTATTTGTTATAATGTGAAATATATGAAATATGTGAAAAATTATTTTAAAAACAATTTATTTCGGTCATAAGACTCTCGTGTTACCTAATAATAATGATAATTTGCTTAACTGAAATTTTAAATTGACAGAAAAGCGATAAAGAAACAAACATAGCAACCTATTGAATCAAGTCACGTGATTCGTCTTGTACCGCGGAAAGCCTATCCTTCATCCATTGAATCAGCACTCTACTTTATGTATCTCGTTGATTAGCAGTGTGGTTTCTATTGTATTGATATTGTTGAGATTCAATCCCCGGTAATGGCTGATGCCAAAACTTTTTTTCGGCATCAAATATTTTTGGTCGATAACACGAATTTATAAATATTAAACGGAGATATAAGTTTTTATGTGAAACGTACTTGAGCGGTGCGGTGCTGTGAAAGGTGCTCTCTCAAGTATCACAGAGAAAAAAGTCTGAAAACGAGTAAAAATATAATTTTAATTTTTAGAGTGATAAAACATTTTGTCTAGTTTCAGTTTAGTATGAATGTAATCAATAACATTTCCTTTGCTTAGTTTCTGAAATTATCACAGTTTCTGCAAGCATTGATTAGAACTGGGAGATTCATTTTATTATAAAATTTAAAAATACGACAATCAAATAGAAAATTACGAAATTCTAACTGGCATTTTTATAAATTATTATAAATTAAAATATCTTTATTTTCTTAGAATTTATAATATCGTTTGTCATTCTCATTTTCCTTTTCCTTTTTCTTTTTTTTATTTAAATATGAAATCAATTCACATTTTTTTTTTCATATGTACTCTGCAAATACGAATATTTGAAATTCAGACTAAAAGTACCTGAAACAGATTTTTCAATTTAAGTATTAAAAGAATGTTTTACTTTCATCGGACATTTGAATGCCTCAAATACCGCCCATTTTTTCTTACCACTATTTTTTATATTAACTAAGCATTAGTGATTAACGTTAAAATGCAGATTGTGAAGCTGCAGTGATCACAGTGGGTGCTAGGGAGAGTTTAACCGCTCTCGACTAGTTTACAAGAGAACCAAGTGTGTGATATTGTGACTTATTATTCTTTGCTGCTTATTAATAGTCAAATGCTCAAACTTATTCGCGCGCAAATCTTAAGTCAAACAAAGAGAAGGAGACATCCCATCCATGCAAAATTAAAATTATAATGTCATGTGGCCGTACTATACTTTTAGATATATTCCAAACCGTCGTGGTCCTAAGAAAGACCGAGACTCCGCCGAAAATGGAACTCAGGTCGAGTTCGTTGGAATAGCCGCTATGACTTTTCATTGGTTTTCTCCAAAACGTATATGAGTAAAGTTAGAAAGTGTCCAACGGGTGAAAAAATCTCTACCCCCAAGACTAGATGCTTAATGTATACGATAATAAACTTTAACTACCTCACACCTATACCCAAACCTTAGCCAACTCTCACTACGTATTTTTAATGCGACATTAATCCATACCAAACAAACAAAAAAGTATTGTACAAATTCATGTTATGGCATGTTTAATATAGTTTATTTGTTTTTATATCTTAATATGTTATTATCCTTAAAATGATTAAAATATCATTATAAGAAAATATTGATTCTCTAATTTTTAAAGGACTTAATACATGTGTAAAGGAGTGCTGTATAAGCTTATGTATTTATTCATGTCAAACATTCTAAAAAAAGAACTATTATTATCTTTACAAAGAAGCACGAAATATTAAAACAAACAACATTAATAGAAATAAATATGTTTTTTTTTTTTTTTTAATCTTGTATTCATAACTCATTGTCGATCAATAGTTTCCCCCCCCCCTAAAATACTAATAATTATGCCGTGATGTCGAAATCCATTTAGTCTGCCGACGTTTATTAATGTGACTGCTTCTATAACTACCTGTCTAAAAGGTTTATTAATGTTTGCCGATTACTCAACAGTGAAACAATGGGCATTAGAAAGAATATTATTCTAGACAGCGCATTAATCGGAGGATAAATATTGTTTGTACAATCTTTTACTTTCTGAGATAATAATATACGTGTAGTAGTACATATAATACATATTTATAAATAATTTATTGTATATTTCATTTTTCACTTATAAGCATAATATGAAGTTTCTAAATTTTTTTCAGAGTATTAGGAAACGGTATTAATATTTTATTCATTTACTTAAACCAGTGTTTGAATATTTTCAAAAATCCGTAATGTTAAATATTGAAAAAAAAAAAAAAAAAAAAAATGAACTGCACAGTAAACATATTATGTTAAAAAATAGGGAATTTTTCTGACTTCCCTACAAAAAATTCGTATTTTTTAAATTCTAGCTTACAGATACTTTTAAGTCTGACAAAAGAAAAAAAAAAATATTTTGTAAGCAAATTGAATCTTTAGCCATTCACACAAATTTCATCTGGTGGTAACAGTGTTTTACCATAGCTTCCTAAACTAGATGCCTGTCGCGTAGCTCGGAAGCTTGGCAACAGTTGAAGCGGTAGACAGCGCCACCTGGTAAAGATTGCGCGACTTTTTTATTCAAAAGCCACCAAAAAATTTTAAAAGGTGGGATATGATATACATAAAAGGCGAATAGAATCGAAGAAACGTCGATTATATATATCATCTATCACTTCTTAAAATTATTGGTGATATTTGAATAAAAAAGTCACGCAATCTGTACCAGATGGCGCTGTCTACCGCTTCAACTGTTGCCAAGTTTATGAGCCACGCGACAGGCATTTAGTTAAGGGGGCTATGGTTTTACATACGAAGAATTGGTATCAAAGCAGGATTTGAGAAGTACAAGTAACAGAAAATATTATGCTTCCGTAGCTGAGAGGTATAACATCGTCGCGAACAATGTGATTCTGGTTCGATTCTAGATCGTAGAACTGGCGAATATTATATAAAACAAGAATTTTTATAGCGTGACTTGCAAATAAATAAATAAATATGCCCCGTGTACGAATATTCTCAGTATCCACAGACAGGGTTTGTCAATGTGTTTTTCGCATAGCATGTGGTTATTTTTTGACAACTTGGCTGCCAGAATTTTCTGTAATATAACAGGATTTTTATTTATTTATTTATTTTTATTTTTATTTTATTTTTTTTGCAACAGGGTACATGCATCTGAAAAAATGCGTAATTATTATTATCATAGTTTACTTCATCGTGTTTATGAATTTAATTGTAATTTCTATAATGTTTAGCAGCCACCTTTTATACTTTTCGACTACCGAAAATTTTTATTAGAAATTCTTTACATATTTCTGCAACAGTTTTCATTGATTAAATAAAATAAAAATTCGTACTAAAAATTTACAGTGGATAGAAATTATAAAAGTGGACAATTACTAAAGTATTGTCAATTTAGGTTTGTTTTAATACATTCATAATTTTTCATCTTGATATTATAAACTACTCTTTATATTAGATAAATACAGCATGAATTATGAATCTATACTTTATTAATTTATTTTGATGTGATATATATATATATATATATTATATTGAAAATCAGAAAAGCAATTTAATTATTTTATAAAAAGAAAAATTTCAAAATATAATTATATCGTTTGCAAATGTTCTTCATTAACGATATAGCATAATTTTTAGTGACGAAATTTCATTACACTCGAACCTCGTTAACGTGAACTCTGTTAACAATATTTGTCCCATTCGGACCACCCATATTCCACCCCATCTACCAATTTTTGCCCCCACTCCTTCTTGGTGCGTTACTTTTTTTTGTTATAGAGTACATAAGCATATGGAATCAGAATATAAATGTATTATAACACAGAAATATAGTATAGATTTTACAGAATTTTCTTTAAAAAATAAACCACAAAGTATGTTGTATTAAAAGTAATATAGAGACTGTTCTAGTATTTGGTATTTTAATTCAAATTTTGAATCCATTGCTTTGAATTTTCTTGAAACTCCTATCAAGCATGCTCAGAACTAGAGTTTGGAGAATGTGTGGCTGGTTATAATGAGTACCGACTCTACTTCTTGTTTTAATTTCTAAAGAGTCGAAAACTGAAGTCCATTGCAAAATTTATCTTGCTGATGTTAAGAGAATGATTTTCGGCCATTTAACACATGATGCTGAATCATAGGAAAAAACAATGTGGAATTTTATTTTTAGGTTTATTATCTTAAATTGTGCAGTAATGGAAATGGAAATATCTTAAAATAAAAATTTCTTAAAGGAGCATCTTCATTTAAGTGTTTTTGGGAGAAATTATTTTTTTAAAATTGATAGAAAAGTATTTTTGATCAATGTGAACATTAATAATAAAGTATGTATAAATATTTATAATTTATTTTCTTCTTTAATACCATGAACACTAACCTAAACAGCTACGAACATAAAACTGTTTTATAAATATGAAATATTTAGCAGAAAAATTTAATCATTACGCAGGAATTTCTCTCAGCCTAGCTGTTTCACATTTGTAGTTGTTTCGTAATCTTAGTTGTTTGTGTGAGAGTAAAATAACTTAACTAAATAATTGACTAATAACTTAACTAAAATCAACGTGATTTTCTGGATATCGTCACAGATATTGTAGATTATAATATGATTACTGATAAAATGATAAAACTAAAGATTAGAGTTTTGATATCGTAAAATTGCAAAAGTGGAGCTCAAATACGTACATATCTCTACTTTTCGTTATATAATTATAAATTATTTATTAAGGATTAAAAACTTTTTCAGTAATTTATATGAAAAAAAAAAGAAAAAATATAAATGAATTTTTAATCTAGACTTAAAAGCTGTTTTTATAATTGAATCTTTTAAGCTGTTACAATTCAAAAAGTCATTAAAATATTTGAAATATAATAGGGAAATCCAGGCCTAACGTAGCAGTAGATACGCAAAAGTTCATTTGACTCCTGAGTAGTGGTGAATATATAAATTTATTGTTTTAATAACTTACATAAATTATACAGGAAACACACATTCAAAGTTAGAAGAATATCTTCATTTTTTCAAAAGTTTACACAGTTAGGTGTGTGACGAAAATAGTCTCATATGTTGCTGAACTTATTTCTGTAAAATTCCGTGTTATGGGGCAATAACTAAGAGGAAAATGTCTGCAGGACACAATATGAATGAGTGTGATTGATTGGATGGTTTGAAGATGGTCAAGTTTTTGCTGTTATGGTCACAGTGTCGAAAAGTGTCATTTTGCGATTAAAAAATGTCGTTCAAGTGGGGGAATGCTACTGGAAAGCATGCATCCATGAAAGATTGCATGCATGATCGTGGAAAAAACACGATACATCAAGAGGATAAATATGCATTCCTAGCGTGAAAAAGTACAAAAAACTCATTCCTAGTTAAATAGCTGCAATCCTAGTTAAATAGCTGCTACTGTTACTGGTATATGTGTATCTGGCAGAACCATTTCTCTGATAGATCAAATCAGGTTGCTTTGAATACACAGGCGCTTGTTCATTGTATCCCACTTCAACCAATCCATCCCTGAGAACGATTGTTCCAACATGTTGAGTGGGACGGTTTGTTACTTTTTGGCGCGGCCGTTTTGGCGCTGCCGTTTTGGCGCGGCCGTTTCGGCGCCGGCCGTTTTGGCGCTGGCCGTTTTGGCGCCGGCCGTTTCGGCGCCAGATGTTTACATTCCGAACTTTTTAAGTATAAGAATTTTTTTTTTTTTTTCCGAAAACTTAATAAATAGTCGGGAATATTCAAGAATTTTATAACTGTTTATTATTATATGGATTAAAATAAACCCGCGAGTTAATCATTATTGACTTTATTTAAGTGAAGGCAGTTTAAGAATTGGTTAAGAATGCATACCTTTTCTTTATCCTGTTTCTTGCTAAAGTTAACTTTTATTTTATCTCAGCAAGCTTTATTATATAGGAAATTTTAATACGCAAACTGTAAATAAAAATAAACAGAAGTCTTTAATAATTAAATTCTGTGTAACAACAACAACAACAACAAAAAAAAAAAAAAAAAAAAAAAAAAAAAAAAGAAGAAGAAAAAGAAGAATAGCAGTGATAACTTTAAGATAATGAAAACTTTATAGAAAGTTATTTTTTATTTTTATGAATTTTTTTTTTTAATAACTGGTGGAGATTTAAAAGTACAGGATATTTTCATCTGGCACTTCTAAACGTAAATTGCTCATTTTTCTTTTTGTACAGTTGATTTTTACTGATTTAGTGATTAATGAACCTAAGTCTACATTTTAACTGTGGGGAGTTACTAAGTTACAATAAATAAAGTAAATAGTAAGCTGAGGGGGGGGGGGGATGGTATTAAAAATTAATAAGTTGTATGGAACTATTCTACTATGTGTAATAAGTTTCAGAAATTTAGAGCAATGCGAGCTTTAAGTAAGTTATTAAAAAAAAAATTAAAGCAGGTGTGTATTTACCGTGTAATGGTTTTTGCCGGTTTTTACTATCTGGGCCAAAACATGTTTTTCCCATGGTTTTTACCACCTTCAGAAAAAATAATATTCCTATTTTTTTATTTTTTTTATTTATTTTTGTTTTTTAATTTACCCCCAAAAACCTTCGGGACATATTTTAAAATTTTTAGTTCTCATTTTCCCAATATTATTTACTATGAAATTTCCATTCTTTCATCCATTTCTAACAACAATATTTTGAAAATAAAAATAAATAAATAAAAAAAAGCAATGTTGACGTCATGAAATTTGTTTTATTACATGATCAGTTTAACCCTTTATCAGTTACAAACATTTTTTTCTGTCACTCAATAGTTGAAATAAAAGGCTAATGTGACAATCTTTAAAAAAAAAAAAAAAAAAAAAAAAAAAAAAAAATTGGAAAATAAGATTATTATTTTCATAGTAATAAGTTTAATAAATTTTAACTACAAAAATCAAGTTCTTTTCTCAGATTATCACTGGCTCCTTTAAATTACGATTAATTCATCAGTAATATCATTAATAAATAATTAAAATATTTTTTTGGTTCATGCATAAAATAAATAAATAAATAAATAAATAAATAATAATAATAATAATCAGAAATGACATTGTTTATTTTATTACGCAAAGAACCGCCCGACGATAAGTTTAATAAGTTTTAACTAGAAAAATCGAGATTTTTTTTCTAAGGTTATCACTGGCTTCTTTAAATTGCGAAAAGTTCTATTCATCATTAATATCATTAATAAAATATTAAAAATATTTCTTGATTTAAGCATTAAAAAAAAAAAATAATAATCTGGTGTGTCACTCACTCGACTTTCTCTCACCCTAAAGTTTAATACTATAAATACAGGTTGGATATTAAGAGGTAAGAAAACGATGTTATGTAAACCTATGTTAAACAATTCAAAGGGAGACTTTTATATGATAATTAGTTCTGCGTGAGGGGGGGAGGCTACCGCTCCCCCAACCCCCCGTTTCATTGTCATATTTATATAGAACCTCCGTCACATTTATATAGAATTTAATTCGGTTATTAAAAAATAATTCTGTTTTTAAAAAATAATTTATTAAAATTATTATTTTAAAAATTATCTTTTATGAAAATGAAGACGATTTCCATAATACACAAGTAGTATAACACCAAATATCCAAAAAAAGTCCACTTTATTCTCTCTCTCTCTCTCTCTCTCTCTCTAAATATATATATATATATTTAAAAAAAAAAAAAAAAAAAAAAAAGGGATTTTTTTTCTAAGGTTTTTTTTTTCGTTAAAAGTAAAAAAAAATCGATAACTTCGTTTTAAATTATCGCAGATCGATGGTTCAACCATTCGTTTTAAAGGTATTGGCGAGCTCTTTTGAAAGATACCCATCATGAAAATTTACTCCCCTCGAGGTGGGACTTGCCCCCCAGGGGGAGAGGCGAGGCTCCTACATACACAAATGACTAATTTTAATAATTTTTAATTGTAAAAATCTAGTTTCTTACCTTATCATTGGCTCTTTTAAATCACGCAAAATTCTATTCATCATTAATATATTTAGCAAATAATTTAAAATATTTTTTTGTTTACGCATAATATATATATATATATATATATATATAAAGTCAGAAATTACATTGTTTATTTTATTACCCAAAGAACCGCACGGCAATAGGTTTGATAAGTTTTAACTACAAAAATCGAGTTCTTTTCTCAGATTACCACTGACTTCTTTAAATTACGAAAAATCCTATTCATCATTAATGTCATTAATAAAAAATTAAAAATATTTTTTGGTTCAAACATTAAAAAAAAAAAAAAAATCAGAAATTACATTGTTTATTTTATTCCCCAAAGAACCTCCATCACCAAATTGGTTAGAATCTTTAGAATTGCTGCGTATGTGTTGCCATCTGATGACTAAGTTTAATAAAAAACAAGTTTCTAATCTTATCATTGGCTCCTTTAAATTAAGCAAAATTCTATTCATCATTAATGTATTTAATAAATAATTTAAAATAGTTTTTTCTTCACGCATAATAAATAAATAAATAAGAAATCATATTTATCATTAAATAAATTTTAACTGAAAAGGCTGAGACGAAAGCCGCGGCCATTTCGTGAAGGACAGGCTGCGCAAAAACGACCTCTCCGAAATGGATCTCGCGCCAAAACGGCCGCGCCAAAACAGCCGCGCCGAAATGGGTTTCGCGCCGGAACGGCCGCGCCAAAACGGCCGCGCCAAAACGTCCCATTCCGTGAGTCGGATCAGCAACAGTTGTCCAAAGTGATGTTTGCCGACAATTTTAGATTTACTGTGACAAGATAATCTAGCGACCAGTTAGTATGGACTGAGAGGACAACGTGTTATGCGCCACAGAAGGTTCATGAACGTAATCTATATCGTCAAGGTGAAAAGGGGAGGGGAAAGCATTATGCACAGCGGCAAAACATCCCTTCACATCTTCGAGTGAAGAACCATTAGATGAGAGTGGAATTGCAGAGAGATTATTCTATGATATGTTCGTCTTTGTCATTTGTGGAATTGTAATTTCAGACTTTCTGTTTATGGACGACATTGCGGTCAAACAGGATCACTGAAATATTGGGCACACTAGAAGATGAAAGTATTGAACTATGGTATAACTTGCTTGCTCTTCGGAATAAAATACTATAGTTAACGTATAAATATGTATAATGTATAATTGCGTTTAATGTATGTACAATCTGTTATAGTTAATGTATAGTGTATAATGTATATTTTTTAGTTAATGTAAAATTAAAATATTTTTTAAGCAATATTATGACATAAAATATAGAATTCAAATTCCAGTTTACTTAAAAAATTACAAAAGAAAAAAAAAAAAAAAAAAAAAAAAACTTTAGTAATAACAAAATAAAAAAAATAAAAAAATAAACAAAAAACTGTTTCAAACTTGAAAAAAAAAAAAAAAAAAAAATAGAAAATACAACTTTAAAGCTATTGAAATTTTAATTTTAAAAAATTGAATAACATTAAAAGAATTGAATATATTACTTTTCCTTCTGTGAATAGGGTTGGAATCAACAATATTACACCGAATATTTTCCCTACCATTTCCCTTTACAGTCGGCTGCAAAATTATTCGAGCACTAGCAATAATCCTTGCCAAAAAAAAGTACACTTAATACAGCTTTGTTAAATAAATCTTTGTCGAGTCATGTGCTTAATCAATCTAAGAACACGATTCGACAAGGATTTACTTAGCAAAACAGTCTTAAGTGTACTCTTTAAATATAGGAATTATTGGCTAGTGCTCCAATACTTTTGCAGCCGACTGTATATGAAATAAAAAGTGCTTTTTCATTTAAATGTGGAAAGAATTTATTTTGATGATTTTAAAAATTGATGTTCCGTTTACACATTCTGCTTAGTTGTAGGAAGAAAAAAAACTATTGGGAAAATTTATTTTGGAGTTTCATTTTAAATGATACATCAAGGGAATTGTAAATATTATCAAGTAAAAAATAAATAAATAAATATATCCCATAATGAAGTCTATACTTTCCTGTCACGTTTCATAGAAAGTCACTTCTATTAAATTGGTGAAATGATATTGTCATGCAACCAACCACTCCTAAGTTTATTTTATGCAACCAACCAACCTTGGAAGCCGCCGTGAGCGGGAGAAGGTATTTTCGCAAAGAGAGAAACTTTGGCCTTCGGCCTGAAACGTAGGGTGCAATTGGCGCGCCCGAGTAACGGATTTATTCCGTTGGTTTATTCTTATTATTACATGAGTACATGGGTACTCATATGTATATAAATTTCTCAGTGTATATATTCATCTTCATGTTTAATTTAATATTAATTAATTAAAGAGCTAATTTTATACAACAGGGAATTTTCTGTTCTCAAGTGTCAACACTCGGTTTATCACAGCACGCTCTGCAAACGTCGAACCAGAGTATAGTATTCTCAGAAAGGATAATATAAATTCCATGGACGCAATATATATAAAGGTGAGAAATTAATGTTATTTTATGATGATAGGATATGAATTAACATTTTAAATAGCAATGTTTAAAAGTGTTACGAAGGCCGATCTACTTGCCGTTTTGCAAGAGATAGGCGAACAAGCTGACTCTAATTTAAAGGTAGTTGAATTAAAAGATTTATTGTTAAAATCTAAAGAATACATTAAAGATAAAGAATTTGTGAGTGAATTTTTAGCAACCACAGTTGCGCAAAGAAAGGAATCGGAAGAAATAAATCGTTTGTGTTTGTTAAAGCAAACCGAAAGTGACGATGAGGTGTTGCATAATCCTAGTAACTCAGAAAATATATTATCATTAGATAAGCTTTTGAAAGCTATATTAACTTTGGTAATACCAGTACCTAAAAAGAATGAACCATGGAATCTTTTTTTCGATTCCATTGAAAGAGCTTTTAAGCATAAAAATGTACCTAAAGAATATAAATCGGAGATTTTACTGAAAGTAATTGGCGATAAAGCCGCGAATATTCTGATTTATGTAAGCGAAGAAGAATTAAAGAACTATGAGAAAATTAAGTCATTAATTCTAAAAGAATATGCACCATCCCCTTTCATTTGTTTAGAAAATTATAAGAAAGCTACAAGAATATCTGGGGAGACACACCAACAGTTTGCTTCTCGTTTAAGATCCAGTTGGCTCCATTATTGTAAAATTCGAAATGTAAATGATTTTGAGTCGTTAGTAGATTTGATTATATCTGATAAAATATTTGAAAATCTAGATAAGGATCTGGCAATGCATGCTGCAGTCACACAGGGTGAAGATTGGTTACGCCCAGAACAATTAGCTAAGACGTGTGATATATATTTCACTGCTAAAGGTAGATCATTTGAGGAAACAAAATATGAAAAACGCGTCTATCGTGAAACAGTCACAGAAAACCATAAAAAATACGTCCCACCTCCATTGAGAAAATATTCTTCTAATAATGAGAGTAAATATTCTTTTAAGCGGGAGTGTTATATTTGCTCTGATATTTCTCATGTAGCTAAAGATTGTCCGAATCGTCGAAATAGATTCGATAAAATTAACAAACAAAGTGAGGAAATAAAAAAATTTAAAAGTAATGCACAAGCGACAGAGAAAAAATCTGTAGTGACCCACGTAATGTCGAAACATTTACAGAAATGTGAAAAATCGGAAAAACTTAATTTATACCCCTTACAAAAGGTTAATATTTATATCGCAGGTAAACAGGTTCCCTCAATTATCGATTCAGGTACTGAGATTTGTGTTCTAAATAGCACTCTTATTCCTGATCTTCACATAGAAAGCAAAGGCAAAATTCTGTTAGAATCTGCATTTCGAGAAATAGTTGAGGCGAGATTAGCTGTAATTCCAGTCTATTATAAAAATCCTAACACTTGTATATTTACACACGCGGATTCATTATTTGCAATAACCGACAAATTAAATGTTCCATGTTTAATCACTCCACACTTCTATAATACATTAGTAAGTCAAAAAGAAATATTAAATGATTTGTTTATCCCAGAAAATTCTAATACGCTATTGGCGCCGAATGAGGCAGGAAATGAAAGTAATTTAAATGAGTCATCGGCATCGCTGTTACATATCAAAAATGAATGTTGTAATCAAAAAATAATTTCGGAAGAGGATAATACATTATTTAAGAGTGATAGTTTTTCGAGGTCAAACGAAATGCAAGATTTGATTAATAAAAAAGAAACTAGTTCACATAATTATCCATCTCAATTGATAAATAAAAAAAAGATTGTTTCTTCAATAAATAATAGCGATTCAGAGGCAGCTGTTTATTTGATTTCGAATAAAGAAAAAGTGATTAACTTAGGAAAAGATAATCAAATTGAAAATAGGCGACAGGAGAGCTCACAAAACATTGTTAGTAATTTATCTGATGTTAGTAGATTTAGGGAAAAGCAGCGAGAATGCTTATCGTTACAAACTGCTTTTAAAGAAGCGGAATTAAAGAAAAATAATTATTTTCTTAAGGACGATTTATTATTCCATAAAGATAAAATATGTGGAGAAACAGTAGATCAATTGGTCTTACCTTTGAGTTATCGAGAAAATGTTTTAAAATTAGCTCATGACTCAATCTTCGGGAATCATTTAGGGATGCGGAAAACAAAAGAGAGAATAAAACTATCATTTTATTGGCCTAACCTAATAAGAGATGTACAAAATTTCTGTAAAACTTGCGAAAAATGTCAGTTGAGGAGTCCGGAAAAAACGTCCGATAAAATACCTATAACGCCTGTGGTACGTCCTCCTTATCCTTTTCATACAGTGAGTGTCGATTTAATTGGAGAGATTGCGCCACCCTCAGGTAGAAAACATAAATATTGTCTTTGTCTAATTGACCAACATTCGAGATGGCCCGAAGTCATACCTTTAAGAAGCCTATCGGCTAAGGTCACGTGTGATGCACTTTTAGAAATATTTATGCGTACAGGAATCCCAGAAATGATATGTAGTGATCAAGGCACTAATTTTACGTCTCAATTAACACAAGAGTTTGAGAAAAGATTAGGAGTAAGTCCTCGTTTCTCAACTCCAGCTTACCCTGCCTCGAATGGGCTTGTTGAAAAATTTAACCGTGTATTTAAACAAATGCTCCATCATGTAATACGAACTGACCCTGTAAATTGGGATAGACACATTCCGTATTTACTTTTCGCGTATCGCGAAGTTCCTAACTGTACAACAAGAGTTTCTCCATTTAAGCTTATGTATGGGCGCGAAGCTAGAGGTCCATTAGCAGTATTAAAATCAACGTGGTCAGGAGAAATCCCTTTACCTCTCAATTTAAGTAATACAGCTGTAGATTACTTACAAGAATTAAAAATTAACTTAGAGAAAGCTGCCGATTTAGCATCTTTAACTGCTGCGGAAAAGCAAGAAGCTTATGCTCATTATTTTAATCGTCGCAAAGAAATGAAAGAATTCAAAATTGGAGAATTAGTATACTTACTAATTCCGGATTCTACTAATAAATTGTATGCGAGATGGACAGGTCCTGGTGAGATTTTAGAAAGAATTAAACCTCACTCGTATAAAGTTAAGTTACCTGACGGTAATATACGACACGTACATGTAAATAAGATAAGAAAATTCCATGTTAGAGCACAAACGGTAGGTGTAATTTTTGAAGATGACTGTGAATTCGGAGAAATCCACCCAACCCCTATTAAGGAAAATAAAACTGACTTTGATGTGGATATTAGTCATTTAGGAAAGGAGAAACAAACAGAATTGCTCGAACTTTTGCATAAGCATGTACCATTATTTTCGGGTAAAGTTCAAGTTGCTAATGTTGGGGAACATAAAATTCGTCTAATGCCAGGTACTGAAAGAAAAAAGCCTTATGTGTATAGAATACCCGAATCACTTAAACCTGAAGTTGACAGACAAATAGAAGAATTAGAAAGCTTAGGTCTTATTGAGCCGAGTGAAGCCGAAATAGCTTATCCAGTAGTGTGCGTAGCTAAAAAGGATGGAAGTGTACGATTATGTATCGATTTTCGTTTGCTCAATTCGGCAACCAAACCTTTTGATTACCCTATGGAGAACATTACAGACTTAATTAATGAAGTCGGTCGTGCACATGTTATTACTTGTTTAGATGTGTTAAAAGGATATTGGGAAATTCCCTTAGAAGAGAAAAGTCGTGATTTTACGTCTTTCAAGACACACCGTTCTCAATATCGCTGGAAGGTAATGTCCTTCGGATTACGAAATGCGGCTGCAAGTTTTCAGAAAATAATGAATGAAGCTCTGAACGAACATCGCGAATATTGCAAAGCATATCTCGATGATATCGCGATTTTTTCTAATGATTGGAAATCACATCTTATACATTTAGATGCAATTTTAACTAAGCTAACTGAACTAAAATTTACCGTAAATGTTAAAAAATGTGTATTGTGCAGATTAAATATCTAGGCCATGTAATAGGATCTGGACGACATCAACCTGATCCTGAAAAGTTACTTGCTATTGAAAATATTGAATCGCCGAAAATTAAAACAGCTTTAAAAAGCGCTCTTGGTCTTTTTAACTTTTATAGAAGTTACATTAAAGACTATGCTGAAATTGCCAAACCGTTGACCGATTTAACTAAAAAGAAGGTTCCGGAAAATTTACCGTGGACACAGACGGAAGAGATAGCATTTCGACAACTTAAAGAAATGTTGTGCGAAGCTCCTAAGCTTTATACTCCAGATCCAAATAAACCCTTTACCATTCAATGTGATGCCAGTTCCTATGGTGTCGGTGCGTGTCTTTCGCAAAGAGATGATGAAGGTAATCTACGTCCAATTAGTTTTATTAGTCAGAAGCTCACTAATGTACAGTGTAATTGGTCTACTATAGAACGTGAGGCCTATGCTGTAGTGTGGTCCATAAAGAAATTTGAAAATTATGTTTTCGGAACTCGTATTGAGATTATAACGGACCATAATCCTCTTGTTTATTTACAAAAAACTGCACCTCAATCTGCTAGACTCCAAAGATGGGCACTATCTTTACAAAGATATGATATTTACATATCGCATTGCCCTGGTGCAAAACTGAAAAACGCTGATGGATTGTCGAGACTATGCCAATAATAAGTTTTGCTATTTACAAATAACTTTGGTTCTATTTAGTAATTTAGTTTTTTGTGTGAGTTTAGTATTATAAATATTTGTTCCGGTATTATATCAAGACTTCTTTACGTCTGTTGTGAATTGTCTATTTTATTTTTGCATTTATTTCTTGTGTTGAAATATCTATATTTGTTCCGGTATTGTACCAAGACTTCTGTACATCTGTTGTCAAGTATTTATTTGGCATTGCTTTTATTTTCATGTGTTTAAATATTTACGTGTCAGTTGGTTGCTAATAATTATCAGATTTTCATACGCTTGGCGTATCTCAATCTTAGTGGGGGGGTGTCATGCAACCAACCACTCCTAAGTTTATTTTATGCAACCAACCAACCTTGGAAGCCGCCGTGAGCGGGAGAAGGTATTTTCGCAAAGAGAGAAACTTTGGCCTTCGGCCTGAAACGTAGGGTGCAATTGGCGCGCCCGAGTAACGGATTTATTCCGTTGGTTTATTCTTATTATTACATGAGTACATGGGTACTCATATGTATATAAATTTCTCAGTGTATATATTCTTCTTCATGTTTAATTTAATATTAATTAATTAAAGAGCTAATTTTATACAACAGGGAATTTTCTGTTCTCAAGTGTCAACACTCGGTTTATCACAGATATTTTTTAGTTTTATGAGATTTAAAATATAAAATTTCTGTTAATAATAATAATATATATATATATATGTATATATAAACGTATTTTTTAACCTTTTCTTTCATATAAGGAATAAATAGAGAAGATATGTATTGATATATCTTTGAACAAGGGTGATTTTTTAATGCACATAACTTATTTTTATATTGCATATATATATATTTTTTTAATTTATTCAAATATATGTTTTTTCTTGTGTGTTTACAAATTCTAATGAAAACTAAGTAGACACAATGTGGTAATATTGTGTATACACAGTATTGTGATAATAAATTGAAACAAAACATCTTAACATTTGTATGAAGGTTGTCCCAGCACCAGTTATATAAACTTCTATAGTGGACAAGGCATACCCAGATGATCCAGAAAAGATAAATAAGCAGGTTCAAAAATTTTATTCGTAGACAGTAGTGTGTGCGAAAAACATAAGAAAGTAAAATATTACGTCAATATACATGCGATTTATTAATCAGTTTTTAACAACAGAACTTGTAAGGTATGAGATGTGTTGAGTTGGAAGGGTGAAGGTCACCAGTCGGCTCCAGCGTGAGATAGTGAGATTTCGGTGACAATGTCGAGTTGAGTATAGATATGTTGAATTGGAATTTAAGGTAAAGATTCGGATTCAGCGTTAGATAGTAGTGGTTTCGCTGACAGTTTCAGGTTGAGCGAAGAAGTGTCGCGCTGGAAGATTCACGGTCACTATCTGAATCCAGTATTAAATGGCGATGTTTTCAATTAAAATGTCAGGTTGAGTATAAAAGTGTTCGCAAGCAGGTCAAAAATTTTATTCGTAAACAGTAGTTTGTGCGAAAAACATACGGAAGTAAAGCATTACGTACAGTCGGCTGCAAAATTATTCGAGCACTAGTCAATAATTCCTATATTTAAAAAGTACACTTAAAACTGTTTTGCTAATTAAATCCTTGTCGAATCATTGTCTTAGACTGATTAATAACATGATTCGACAAGGATTTATTTAACAAAGCTGTATTAGATGGCAAGGATTTTTTGGCAAGGATTATTGCTAGTGCTCGAATAATTTTGCAGCCGACTGTATATGTAGAGTCGGTAACAAAAGTATCCGAACACTAGCAAAAATTCCTATATAAAAAAAAAAAGTAGAGTTAATACTGTTTTGTTAAATAAATCCTTGTTGAATCGTGTTCTTTGTCTGTCTAAGAACAGGATTCGACAAGGATTTATTTAGCAAAACAGTATTAACTCTACGTTTTATACATAGGAATTTTTGCTAGTGTTCGGATACTTTTGTTATCGACTGTACATGCAATTTATTAATCAATTTGTAACTACAGAACTTACAAGGTATAAGATGTTTTGAGTTGAAAGAGTCGGATCCAGCGTTAAATAGTGAAGATTTCGGTGACATTGTCGAGTTGAGTTTAGATATGTTGAATTGGAAATTTAAGCTAAAGAGTCGGATCCAGCGTTAGATAGTAGTGGCTTCCGTGACAGTTTTGAGTTGTGCTGGAAATGTCAGGGTCACCAGATGAATTCAGTATTAAATGGTGATGGTTTCGATTAAAATGTAGGGTTGAGCATAGATGTGTTGGGTTGAGGTAAAGAAGGTTGGTGTAAAATGTTACCAGCTATTTGGAAAAAAAAATGTCAAGATTTAGATCAAGTTTAAGGGAGGTTGCGAAGATAGATGTCAGTTGGATAATGACAATTTTAGGATGAGTATTTTATGGAAAATAAAGTAAATCGTTTCATTAGCTATTTACTTTAAACTGAGTTTCGAATTAAGGAAGTTTGTGCTTTTTGGATAGTGCTATGATATGGATATTTGGAGGCTAAAGTAAACCAGTTTGACGCCACAGAGCTCATAAGGGGTGAGGTATATTTAATTATAATTTTAATAATTAATAGTATTGTGGTTTAGTAAAATTGATTCTAAAACTATACTCCGTCTTATTGACTTCTTCCCCTTACACGTAAAATAAAAAAGGATTAGATTTTAAGGTATTGTCTTCATTTGACTCCCGTACACACTTATGAATCAAGATGTCAGATAATCTATCAGCTGATGCTGTAAATCAGCCTCTACACGTATACCTCAACAATATATAAAAGGTTAAATGTCAAAATGTTATGTTTTCAAGTTGTATAAAACTAACAAATCAGAATCATTTATAATTATTAATACTTGATAACAATACTTTCTAATTAGAAATTTAAATAATAATTAATTGATTAATAAATAATAAGCTATTAAAATGAATTAAAAAAGTATTTTTTATATTTTTCGCACTTCATTTTTTGATTGTAAAAACAGAAAAAAAAAAAAAAAAAAAAAAAAAGAATTAAAAATCACTTTTAATGTTAATTTTTTAAAGGCTAAAAAAAATTATTCTTTTTTTTTTTTTTTTAAGCAAGCAGCTATTATAATAATGAAAAAAAGAACAAGTCACCAGGAGACATAAGTCTGCAATAAAATAAAAAATGAACAATGTAACTGACAGCAAGATGGCAGTTTTTATCTAACAATTTATTGCGAAAATTTATGATAGCGTGTGGAGGAGAAGATCTGTCTACACCGCCACAAGGTATTGCCAAAATCCTGATAGAAAAAAAAAAAGCGATCGAACCTCTTCTGAATAAAATTAAAAAACAGGCTAAACTCGGTCAACCATAAGTACCAGCTAATTGAAACGATTTAAAATTGGTAAATAGAAGAAAAGGTTACGCCCAGGCCATAAAAAATTTACAAGAGAAAGTTGTAAGCAAAATTAAACAGATGAGAAGATTTTTTTTTTTTTTTTTTTTTTTTTTTGCTATACTTTGGTTGTTTAGCTCAAGAGAGTTCCAAAAATTTGCAAAATCATTTGCGATGAATATAGTAAACAATTTAAGCAAAATTGCTTCGCCTTATACACATTTTCTGAAAATATGCTGTTTCTGGAGATTTTTTTTTTCTTTTATGTTGGTATCGGTATGTGCAGTGCATTGAATTGATCTCAACGACTCCTCTTGGATGAATGCTTGACATGGACGAAAGGCAGTGAACGTTCTTAGGAAAAAAAAAAAAAAAACTCCATTTTGGTCAGTTATTGTTTATTCGGAGTTTATGCTAAAGAATTGTGCTCCATTTGTGCTCAAAAGACTTCTGTTTACATTCTCTTTTCACATTAATTTACGTATAATATAGTAAAGCTATAAAATATGTAATAAACATAAATTAAAACTGATCTTTAATGTTGATCTGAAAAGAAAATTTGAAAATGAAATATTTTTTCCTTAAATCATAAAAATCTTATTAAATTATTATACTTTTTGCCATTTTAAGTGAAAAGATTTCTTTTTAGAAATAGTCTTCTGTGTTTCTCTTTTTTTTATATTTTTATTTTTTCTTAAGCTTTGCTTTTCTCATTTATTTTTATTAAATAAGAGGGGTACAAAAGAGCAACTTTTATCCAGAAAGGAAGTTTTAGATAAATGCACAGCACCATAGGAATGTATTATAATAGTAATATGAAAATTCCTATTATAATACACAATATTATTTAAGTAAATGAAATTCCGTACTTTAGGTTTAAGCTTGTAAGATGAAGAAATAAAAAAATAATATTTGATTTTTAATTGATTTTTCGTTTAAAACTGTATATTTTGATTAGACAACAACATTTGATTCTTCTCCATCTTCTTCTTCTTATTGTTATTATTAAATTGCTGGTAACAATAATAAGAATAAGAATAAGAATAATGACAATAAATGAAAATTTCATTTCAGAAATACCTAAATAAGGTATAAAAACGATTTTTTAAATCAAGTTATATTGAATTCAGTTTCAATAAACTATTTGAAAAGATACAACATTCAGATGATTAATATTTTTTTTAATTGTAACAAATTACAATTTTCAATTATTTTATCATTATTTAAGACATATTATAATAGTTAATAAGATATTTTTCAAAACCATTCTTAAGATATAAATATATTTTTTAATGTTAAAACAATGAAATTCAAGCAATTTTGTATATTCAGGTACAGTCGGTAACAAAAGTGTCCGAACGCTAGCAAAAATTCCTATGTAAAAAAGTACACTTAATACTGTTTTGTTAAATAAATCCTTATCGAATCGTGTTCTTACATTGACGAAGCACAGGATTCGATAAGGATTTATTTAACAAAACCGTATGAAGTGCACTCTTTTTACATAAGAATTTTTGTTAGTGTTCGGACACTTTTGTTACCGACTGTAGGTAGGTAGATTGGATTTAACGTCGCACTAGAACTGCGCTATATGAAATTGGCGACGGTCTAGGACGCATCCTTAAGGATGGTCCGGAGACATACCGTCACAATTTTGATCCTCCACGGAGGGAATGGCTCCCCTTCTCCGGTGACCCCAAAGGTATAATTTCGATGGAGATATTTGTACATTAAGAGCATTTAAATTTCTTTGATAGGTCACAAACAATATACTCCTAACTATAAATACTGTTTATTTTTTACTCAAATCATGGCTTGCTTGCAGATTTCTGTTATAATAAACAATCGATAAAAAAGAAATACATTTCTAAATTTTGCTATTTTAATTGATACAATAAAACAAGCAAAAAGCTAATCTTTAACCTTCCGATCGTCACGACCGAATATATCCACTCAATGAGTCGTTAATATTTTCGCATTGCACTTATAAACTGAAATTACTTGATTATTATTTATTTATTTTTATTTATTTATTTTATTTGTTTTGCTTATATTAAAGTGTAAAGAATATATATAATACAGTTTTAAGGTTTAAATTCATATATATGTACACGTAGTTACATTTTTAATGACAAGATGATATAATCTTCATACAAGTACATTATAAAACTAACAACAGTCTAATCCTACCTTTTTCCAATATGTTCAGATAGTTAATTTTTATTTAAAACAAGTTTTTTTCTTCTTTTTTTAAGAATAACCACTTTTAAATTATGAAAAAAATATTAAATTACTATACATTTTGCCTTTTATACATTTATTTAGGAATGAGACAGCTTTTAAACATTATTATTATTATTATTATTATTATTATTATTACTATTTAATCAAATAATTTCTATTTAGAATTAATCTGTTCTATGTGCCTGATTTTTTTTTCTTGGGGGGAGAGAATTTTATCTTCCATTCTATTATTAAATTAGAGGAGAAAAAAAGAACTACATAAAGAAAATAAATGTTTTTCTAAGCTCACATCATTACATTCAGAAAGAAGATTTAGTTAAACATACAAGACTATAGAATAAGAAAAGAAAAAGACT
The DNA here is from genome assembly GCA_963930645.1 of Salticus scenicus. NCBI lineage: Eukaryota > Metazoa > Arthropoda > Arachnida > Araneae > Salticidae > Salticus > Salticus scenicus. The sequence goes on along the minus strand of OZ005654.1, from coordinate 58,756,841 downwards.
ATCGTTTTCTTTTTTATTATAATAAAGAATTATACATGAAAGTTTTGGTATGTAGAATGACTAAATAAAACCTAAAACTTGATTTTATTTCAGGGTTCGATAACAATCATATATTTTAAGAAGAAAATAACATAGGGTACGGATTTTTTTTTTTTTTTTTTGTGAACACTGCTTGTACCTAGACCTAGGAGGAAAAATCAAAATGAAAGTTTTATTTTGGAATGAGCTGTATAAAATAAGACCCAAAAAGAGTTTATTAAAAGTCAATTTATTTTAGATTTAGTTTTAACAGGATAAAATGAAGGGATTAAGAAAAAACTATTTCAAGAAATAGAAAATAAATAAATAAATAAATCAGAATTATACGATTATACGAATTTTATTTGTACATTCAAATATTGGTTATGTGTCGAATTTTTTTGCAAAACCATAGAATCTATTAGAAATTTTTTTAACCACTTGTAGCTATTATGAAGATTAAAAAGTTAATTTTCGAATTTCATGCATAAAATAAATTCTAAAAGATTTTCTGATAATTTTAGAGTTAAGTTATATTAGATTCAAGTTCTATTTAACAGAGAATATTTCATAAGCTACTACATTTTATGGCCTATTAAATATTTAGTTGTTTTTCTTTTTTATTCTAAGATATTTTGACAGTTACTAAAATTTTAAGTCTCCCACCATAGGCCGAGCGGTTCTGCGTTCAAAGTTTGTAGATAGGAAGTGTCGGGTTCAATCTGTGGTTACGCTCATCGACCTAGCCGTTCAGAGTTTTCTGTATTTTTATCCGAAACCCGTGTAAATACAGGTAGGACCCCACAGAAAGACTCCACGGAGGGCATACCACCTACATTAATAGGACCCTAGTTTAGTCAATCGGCCTTGAAATACGGAAAACATTTTAACAAATTTTAATGCGATTCCACTTTTTTTTCATACAATTTTAATAACAAAGGCATACATTTACACATGAGAAAATATGCATGTACATATGGTAAACTAGGGGTGCACAACCTTTTTGGCTGGAGGGCCACTCTCGCTGTTATGTGCGCCATGAAGGGCCGCAAACAAGATAATATAAAAGAATTAGACTATGCATATATATTCACTGTGTTTATTAAAAAGTATTACCGAGTGATCCAAAAGTCAGGACAAACTTTAAAAATGAATAATTCGAAAACGAATCAAGATACAAAGATACGGTTTCACCAAACAGATGGAAAAGAAGCCGGGTTTTGTGTGGCTACGAAAAAAGAAATATATATATATATATATATATATATATATATAGTTCTGTTGACGACCAATAGATGGCGCTGTTGGATTTCTGATGTAGGATTTTGCAAAGCAACAAACGATATAAAAAGGAACAACTACAGCAGGTAATGGTAGTCGAAGCTTATATGCATCGAAATATTGCATTCTCAGTCGCTACTTTAATCACGCATGGCCTCCGAGATCTCCCGATCTGACACCCTGTGACTTTTGGCTGTGGGGATTCATGAAGTCAAAAGTGTACAGCAACCAACCTAAATCATTAGCAGCACTGAAAGATGCCATCCGCCAAAATGTGTCTGCTATAACGCAAGAAATGCTAATAAATGCTGTGAACGATGCGGTGAATCGTCTCACAGCTGTACTTCTGAATGATGGACATTGAACAGTTACTGTAGTAGTACTAATTAACTGTAATTAAGCTGACTTGTAAGTTCTCAACATTTTTTTTTTTCATTTGCAAACCTACTTTTGGTGAAATAAAACACTATAGCGCCATCTGTTGGTCGTCAACAGAACTATTACTTTTTCTTTGCCACACAAAACCCGGTTTCTTTTTCATCCGTTTGGTGCAAACCGTATCTTTGTATCTTGATTCGTTTTCGAATTATTCATTTTTAAAGTTTGTCCTGACTTTTGGATCACCCGGTATATATATATATATATATATACTGGGTGATTCAAAATAGATATAACAGCGATTATCTCTTAAACTAACATAGAAACATACTTCTAATTTCAAAGGTGCTAAAATAAGCAGTTTTAAGTGTAGTTATGAAAACATCGCATTGAGGTATTAGATGGCACTGCGAGATCTGTAAGTGAAAATGCTTCTATGGCTGTAATTGTCTTTTTCTGCATGGATTTTCAGGTCTATTTTTATAAAATTTCAGGTCACAAAATTTAATTTGCAACATTAAAAAAAAAAAAAAAAAACTCACGACATAAGATTACATAACTTGTGACATAAAGGGTAGCAGTAATTATTAAACTGTATGATTAAAAGCATTTTCCAGATCTATATCATCATTTTTCCAGATTTTTGGGCTGTATTTGCAATTTCCCTAACTTTTTCACTAATTTCAAATTCCTTGACTTTTCCAGTTTCTCCCTGACCTATGGTAATGCTGATATAAAAACCATCATTTTCAGCCCCTTCATTTAAAAAAAAAAAAAAAAAAAAAAAAAAAAAAAAGTTTTGTAAATGAAAGTTTTACAATTGGAGCAAATAAAATATTTATTCTTGCTTTCTTATTTTTCATTAGAGAAAAAAAAAATCTCTCCTGCTGATGATTAATACGGTCTAAAATGTCAATCCTTCCGCGGGCCGCAAATTGATGGCTTCTGGGCCGCATGTGGCTCCCCCGGCCGCAGGTTGTGCACCTCTATGGTAAACAGTGAAAATGATTTAACCGCTGCTATAAGAATGTTAGGTTTTGTAAGATGTACATCATCAGTATGAGATGTACATCATCTGTTGCATTTAAATAAACAAAAAATATACACACAAGGAGAACATACGCTTATGCCAAGATTCTTAAAGTAGACAATCGGTTTGATTCTTAATTCAGTTTTTTATGCGTATATTTAGCGCTGCAAAATTTCATCGGTTATTGGAATGCATTATTAATCCAAATGCTTTATTAACGCTCCGAATGCTTGCGATGTCCTTAGAAAGGCGACCACAAAAGACATATCACCCTGTCTTAGAACTCCCATACTGACAACTGGCCTTAATACAAACGTCAATTAACAGAATGTTTTACATTAATATTGTGTTATTAACTTCAAAACACAGCTAATGAAGCTTACAAATTTGAAATAGAAACTTCTAAATTAACAGTGCATGCTCGATTGATATACATATGTGTGTGTGTATGTGTTTGCGATTATGTATGAAGTATGGAGTTGTTTCATAAAATATTAATCTTTAGTATGTAATTTATAATCCTTTAAAACTTGAAATACTTTTTGCTTTTAAAATTATTTTAAAATAATCGGTTACTGACTCTTCTACTTCCGAGAAAAATACATTCTTATGTCAACGTTTAAGCAATATTTTAACGACAGCAAATCCACAAAATCATATTCGCTTAAAATGATTTATTTCTCTTCACGTGTACTTTCGAATACTTTATTCAACAATAAAGTTCCAATAACTGCCAGAAGATTAAAATATATGCATCGTTCAACATTACTTCTTTAATATCTTCATTTAGTGAATGAATGACTAAGCATTAGTTCGTTAGGGAGTAAATAATCCTTATATTTTCCCCAGTCAAAATTTATTCCCTAGAGGGGTATTTTACTAAACTTTGCTGATTCTTGTTTAATCTGAACCCAAGTTTCTTAATTGTACAATAACAAAGAAAAAGAAAAGAAAAGAAAAAGAAATAAAATCTTAATTTTTATGACTTTCTACTATATTTATTATAAGAAAGTACTGGATTCGTGAAAACATTTTGTTTCCAATTTCCTTTGGATTTACACGTTTTGAGATAGCCTGATTATGATTTAACCATTTTCAGAAAATGTATGCCTGTGTGTCTGTCGCTCACTCTCTCTCACTGTGTTACCTAAATATTGTGGACGCTGTATTTCACGAACCAATGAATGGAACTCAGTACCAGTTTATATTGTTTATTGGAATTTAATGTATGTCCGTGATAATTAGTTTTTGATATATATCAATAAATAGGTGTCGCTGTTGTCCTGTTTTTTATTTCTTTTTCTTTTTATTTCTTTTTTTTTTTCCAAAATTTTAATGTGGCATCACAGAACAAAACTTGCATAAATTTATGCATTCAGGATTATATTTAGCCAATCACTGAAAAATATGTTCTTTTATATTTATAATAGTAAGAGTCAACCTGGAATACATTTTTGTGTATCCAAAAGCATCGCTATAAAAAATTTCAACATAAATGTTTAAAAAAGAAAAAAAACTCTCCTATATCTTTAAAACAAATGATTGAACAATAGATCTGTGATAATTTGAAAGAAAGTTGTACATTTTTTTTTTTTTTTCGTTCAAAAAGAAAAGAAAAAAAATCTGAAAAAGTGCATTTTTAAAATAGTGCCTGTAGAGTAAAAATTCTTTCGTCTTTCTTTCGACATTTCGTGTTGTACTTTTCTAATATGAAAAAACGTCTGCATTCATCATAGAAAATAATTGTAATAAATAATCTGCACTGAGAGACTTTTGTACACACAACTATAGAAGAAAGTTTCCCGATGGACACAATATACCACTTTCTTATACACTCAGGGACATTGAAAATAACGCACCAGAAGGAAGCATCGGATTGAAATGAAATTTAATATACTTAAACATACAGATGAGAGATTCACTTGATCCCGAAATCAAGCGAATTAAAAATTAAGCGTGTCTAATCAGACAAATACAGTACAACTTCAGTATCGCGTCGGCCCGCCTCCTGCTGCAATACTTGCCGCGACACGGTCAAGCACTGAATTGATTAGACGTCTGATGTTGTCCTGAAGCAGATGAGCCCACAGATCTTGAACAACCACCTCCAGATCATGTACAGAGTGACACAATGGCATCTGGTATTTCAGCTTATCTCTCCATATGCTCTATAGGAGACAGGTCCGGGGAGGGGGCTGGCCGTGGAAAAGTCTGAACATGACATAGGAAGTCTTGAACAACTTGAGCTGTATGCGGACGAGCATTATCTTGCTGAAAAAATGACTGTGAAAGACTATTGTGGAAAGGTCCCACGTGGGGCCGAAGAATGTCGCCAACATAAAGCTGGCCATTTAAGGTACCACTTATGACAATTACGGAGAATCGGCTATCATAGGCTATGCCCCCCCCCCAGACTATCACGCCTGCCGTGCGCGCAGTGTGTTCTGAGATAACTAGAGGGGATTGTATCGTTCACCAGGACTTCTTCATACCCGCATGCGATTATCATCTGTCCTCAAAACAAATCGGGATTCATTACTAAACACAACTTTTTGCCAGTCTGTAGCATTCCAAGTCGCTCTGGCTTGGCACTACTGTAGACGAATCCGTCGATGTTTCTGTGTTAAAGGCAGTATATGAAAAGGGCACTTGGATTGCAGATTATCTTTCTGCAAGCCGTATAAATAAAGCAAAGAGTTTGTCAACGGAACACATCCGGGTGGACCACTCCAATTTTTGATTGGTCTAGATTTAACTATTTTGGTGGTGAAAGTCGGCCATTTTTTTTAGAAAAAACTAATGAATTTTTTTTTTAAAGATACTGCATAGATGTTATACCTTTTTAAAAGAGCTCTAAAAACTGTTCATTTTTTGTTTGGACACTATATACATCAAGTTATTAGATTTAAAGATGATATTAAGTTGTAAAGTTTCACAACGCGATATCATTCGATTGATTTTATCTTAAAATAATAGTCTAATATTAAACAAACAAACAGCAACAACAACAAAAATCTAATATTAAAGAATAATGAATATTTTTTTTTAAATTATCACTTTTGTAATTCTAAGAGCTGCAATTTTTAAATTACAGCATACTTATTTCCCCACACATAATCCATTAAATTTGTAAACAACTGTTGATTCGTCCTTGAGAATCATTCACATAAGACCATAGAGCATTGTTTCAAAACGAGTGCAAAAGGGAAGAAATATTTAATTTAATTTAATTTGTAATATGTTATTTTGATATTTTGACCTTAAAAGGAAAATTTAATTATGTTACAAAGCCCAAAATGTGATATAAAAAATAAATAGTGATTCAAATCTTTTGAAAATTCATTTAAATTTAGTGACCAACGAAGCGAGCGTAGCCTGCTAGTATTTTATAAATTTTCATTACAATTTTTACAAATATATATCATGATATATATATCATTTCAGTGTCATGTAATGAATAGAAATGCTAGAAAATAAAACAGTACCAGATTTTTTACATCTTATTTTTTAGCACGTTATTTTCTACTTTTATACCCAGGTATTTGAAAAAAAAGTAAAGCTTTGAACTCGATACTATTATAGATCAGGAAAATTTATAAGGAAGATGTTAGTAGATTTTATGTCAAAATGTATATTCCTTTTTCAATTTAACGATTTTGTACAGACGTTTTAGTAAATTTGTTATTTATATCCTTTAAAATGAAAAACGTTTATTTTTTCCTTATGATTTATTTAAACTCCTGAAAGAAACATTTGAAGATGAGGTTCATTCATTTTGCTAAAGTCGTTATATATTCATATTTCATTTATGTATCCCTTAACGTGCGTTAGATAATGGTTTTTAAAAAACATAACTATTTTTTCTTTTAATCAACTCAAATACATCTAATAGAGAAAAAAAAAATCTGAGTTATTTATGTTGGAGTTTTTTTCTGACATTTTATTTTGTTTTTAATTTAAAGCTCCGTTCTGAAATAATGAGAGAAACCACAAATTTAACAAGTAATTCGAAATAAAACAACACGAATTTAAATAAAAATCAATTCAATGAATATTAATTTACTATAAAGTCGAAATTTAAATTGAAAATGTTTTGTAAGAATGTAAATAAGTAAAGGTGTTACGTGTCTCGCATACATCCAGTTTTAGAAAATACCCCCGCCCCCTCTACATATGTTTTTATCTGTAATATAGATTTGCTAGTGTTTTCAGAAATTTTATTTATTATTATTAAACCTTGTTACATAATTTTTGCTAATGAAAAGGATGAGTGCAATATTAATAAATATTTTACAAAGCTAAATCAAAATTTTGAAATATGATACGATCTATAGACAGTAGAGCTTGAAATACATTTTAATAGTTCATAGTATTTTAATATTTTTGAACTCCATGCAGGATACATTCTATTATGTATTACCTGTTTGTATGTACAACACAGAAAAATCATATATAGAATAATTAAATAGAACTACATAGAATAATTAGACATTCTATGTAGCTTACGACGAGTTTTGCAGGATAATGCACAATTCTCATGCATAAGTAATTAATTAAGAAAACATCAGGAAATTTTTTTCTGTAGTCCTGTGAAAATCAGAATAACATACAAATTAGCTACAACTAGCTATTATTTGAAATAAAATATCTAAATAAAATATCATGTGCATGCAATTATTTTATGTATATTTACTTAATTGATGATCTCTGATTTTACATTTAAATACCTGAACTGTTATAAGCCTGTATTAAAAAAAAAATCATTATACTATTAATAAATCGTACGAAATTCTAAGAAGTTATATGTTATTACGCACAATATTGAAGTCTATATAATACACGTTTTCTATCATTTTAATCGCTATTAGATTATTAAAGTTAAAAATATAACAAAAAGTACTTTATATATATATATATATATAAAGAAACTGAAATTAGCTTCTAATGCTTATGAACAGTTGTCTTCTCTATTAATTTTATATGTTTTATTATTATTGTTATCTATAATTATTATCCCCATTATTATTATTTTTGTCATATATATTTCAAGAACCAATTATGTACGAAAAGAAAACACTGCAGATAAATTTGTTTTATCTCCAAATAGCATATCAATGAACTGCTGGATATTTTGGTGAAAGAAAGAAAAATCGATTTCTTAAAATAAAATTGAAAGATACTTTAATGAAAAAAAATTATGTTGCTAAGTTTGATTAAATAAAGCACAGTTTCAGAAATGCCCACTATTTCTGTTCTACTAAGAGGGTAACGCGACTCAATTTTCATAAATTATCAATGTAACATATAACATAATCAGGGAAAATCAATATGAAAACATATGTAAATTACTTGATTTTAAATAATAAATATGTATGTTATCATGCACTAAAAAATTGTGCTCTTTATGGGACAACCTATAATTCATCAAAGGGAAATATATATATATATATATATATATATATATATATATATATATATATTGATATTTTAATCGATGCTAATGCATATTACATGCAAGAAATAAAGTTTAAGCAGTTTTGGTTTATCTTTCAGCAAGATACATTAAATTAAAAAAATATATATATATATCTAGAAGTACCGCATCAAAAACTGTGTAAAGTATGGGAAAGAAAATCAATATTTATTATAGAAACTTACATAAAGGTAGAAACTTAATCTACGCTTTAAAAAAAATAAGTAAGTTAGCAGCATCAGGCTATTAGAGAAGCGATTAATTACCCATAATCTGGTGGTAGATAAAGCGAAACGTAAGTGCTCAATTAAAAAGCTTTAAAAAGTTTCCCGCATGCTAATGGTGCATTAAAAATGTTTAATGTAAAAATGTCTGATTTTTTTTCTCTGTTTCCTGAAAATTATAATGGAGTCCTCTAAATGTTAACTGGTTAAATTTTAGGATTTTATATTAAAGGAAGGAAAAAAAGCAAATATATATGATATTCTGAGAGTAGTTTCAAAAATTTATTTTGTTTAAAGCAATTAAGTAAAATATTTTCAAGAAACAGGATTTCTCCTCAGAAATCCAATTCAATAATCATGAAAATTGCCCCCAACACCGTTTTTGCAAATTCTTGTGTAAAATGACCTCCTGAATCCGAATATGATGTCCATTTTACCCTATCACCCACCGTTTTCGGGGAACACCCCTTATTTTTATCACTTTTCGGTAATTTTATGGTTATACATTTGATTTATAGTAGACAAAAGAAATATTTTAACTGTTAAATATCTTCTGAGAGTCTAATGAGGTGAAAAGTTCTATAAGATGAACTTTTGTAGCAAGGGGAAGGTTTAAGGGGGAGGGGATTTGCCATTGAAATTATAAGTTACATTTATTATATTGTATTAATCAATTATTATTATCACTTATTATATATTATATATTTTTATTTTTAAGAGTTAAAGTAATTTTTTTTTCATTCTCCAAATGAAATTCATGTCCATAAAATTGCCGAAGAGTGATAACAATTGGGCGAGGAGGTGACGTCCCGAGAAAACGGTGCATGATGGGAAAAAATTGGGGTCATAATCGGATTCAGGAGGTCATTTTACATAAGAATCAGCAGGAATGGTATCAGGGCTCGATTTTTTTTTTTTTTTTCAGCGTAGTGTAATGAACAAACAACTTTTAGCTGTTAAGGGCCCGCTTCACTCACCGCCGCCGGAAGCCGAAGCTAATGTTATTCTATAGGAATTTTTTCTTTACAAATAACTTATTCACTAATGCATATTTTTTAATTCTGTTTTCACATTCTGAAAATTCCACACTTTTTTAAAGTGTTCTAGTCAATACTTACGGGTCATTTCATGTCAAATCAACACAGCTAAAAACATGACCCACTCGGACTTTTATGAAACTGAACTCATTTATTTGTTCTATAGAGAAACGAATGTATACCAATTAATAAGTCCTATTTTAGTTTTGATATGCAGGGCTGCAAAAATGAGTACAAAATCAAATTTTCAAAATTCTTCTACTACTGGCTTTCAAATAATATATAACATGCTTATAATTAAAAAAAAATTTCATTTTGAAGTCAAACATTTTGTCCTTTTGACTTGAATATCACAAAAGTACATATTTAATTTTTTTTTTAATTACATGTTATTCTTCCTTTTATTGTGTATAATTATGGTGAGTTTCAGCATGGGATGGCCATGATATGCTGAGTTCATGGTATGCTAAGTTATTTCCGCACTGAAATTGTACATAGAATATTTTATGATTTCGTTCGAGTGGCCAAATTAGCATGTATAGAAATTCTCTAAAAGAAAAATAGTTAATTACAATGTTTTGTAATTAATACTTACGCGATATTTATGGAAAAGAAAATTTGAATGATGAAAGGTTGCACTTTTGGAATGTTAATCTGCTGGTTGAACATTCCTTTTAAATGTTCTGCTAAATGCAACAATTTAAGGAAAAAAACAGTAGAGATAAGCTAGTATTGATGTTCGGGGGTGGGGGAGGGGCGGAGGGTCTTTAATATCTGGTTTAAAAAAAAAAAGAAAGAATAACTTACAAACATATTAAAATCTAAATTTAAAATGATTAAGTAATAATATTAAAACATCGCTTTTCTCATTTTGTCTAACAAACAAACAAACAAAAAAAAAAAAATTACTTTGGTACCAATATATTTACAAAGATTTGAGGCATTAGGCAGTGGAGAAAAATCTTTACAGTTAATTTAAAAGATGCATGAGCATTGAAAATTTCTTCCGAAGATAGAGTGTACATTTTTCCAGTGGGGATTATGGGGATTATGGGGATTAAAAGGCAATTAAATTTATGCAAATTTTGTATGAATTTCATTGATTCTTTTTGGATTTACCTAATTCCAACAAATTGCACTAAATGTAACATTTTCATGTATATGACAAACACCGACAGAATGTGTTCCACTTGTCCGACAGACAAAATGCAGTTTTCTTTTTCTTTTTTAGTTCTGCTAATGCAAAAAATCCAATTTTATTGTTTGGATACTCATCCTTGAACTGTTTAAAAGCTTCCTTTAAATAATGCAACACTAACCTTTTCTGTATGTGTCTTCACTGTATTAACTTTCATTGATGCATGACATTAATAATAATAATAATAATAATAATAATAACAACAATATACGAGTATTAATAACAATAATAAAAATCTATAACAAATTAATCTAATTGTTATAAGGTCGTTATTTTATTTTTATTTTCCGAGAAACTAGACAGTACCTTGCTCAAAATTATCCATAATCCCTGATAGATAGGGTCAAATATTGAATGCAACCAATTGAATATTGCAATAAAGTTTCCCTTGCATTGTGTATTTTATAATATTTGCGGATTTTTTTTGTAAAACTTACGTTATGTTAGTATGAAAATACTGATAGAGGGTTGCATTTTAATTTATAACTCAGCATCCCATGATCGCCCCATACTGAAACTCACAATAGTTATAGACAATAAGTGTATGAATAACATATATAATTTTTAGAAGAAAATTAAGTATGTACTTTAGGAGATATTGAAGGTGAAAGGTCAACGTGTTTGACTTTAAAATGAAAATGTTTAAAAATAATAAGCATTCTATATATATTTTTTTTAATCCTGTATTATAAGCCTTCTAATAATACCACATTTATGCCGCTGAATTAAATAGGTAACAAAAAGGGGCACATTTGTAATTCAAGAATTTTGAAAATTTGCATTTTTTAAACTTATTTTTGTCGCCCTGTACATCAAAAACTAAAAGAGATATGGACTTATCAATTGGTATACGTTTATTTCTCAGTAGAATAAATAAATGAGACGAATTTCAAAAAAATCTAAGGGTTTCAGGATAAAAAGGGAGCTTTTTTGTGTTGATTTAACATGGAACGACCCTCACACGAGATTCGAAGAAAAGAGTGGAAAATTCCGAATGGCTAAGCCGAAGAATTTGACTTGGGATTGAACCCATGCATTTCCTGCTTACTGGCTTCAAGAACAAAACTAATAAGTGTGATGAGATGTAAGTAAGATTGGCTATGCATGGGTCACAGGCCTTGGTGGGGGACCCACTCTGGGATCATTTTTAAAGGGTTCTAGTTGATAATTATGAGAGTAAAGCGCAAAAAACTCTCAACAGTTACAACAACGAGCGTGACTTGGGACTGAACTGCACTTATAGCACTTTGTCAAGTCGGTGCGAGTCGCGTTTATATCAACTTTTAATCTGCAAAAATGTTTTCTTCAAAGATTTTTTGTATGCTGATATTTATAAATCTAACAATTTGAAAGGTGAAATTGAATGATATTCTCTTCCTACATCGTATTTTATAACGACATGACTGATAACATGAGTTTAATTACAATTACGTAAATATTAATATTTAACGTTAAAAACGTTATAAACTAAATTTACCATGTACGTTTTCTTCCTTGTTTAACTTTTTTCTTTTTTATACTGTCAGAAAGGGAAAAAAATAAGTAAAGGAGTAAATACAGCAAAAACTGCTTTTGCAACTGTAAAAAGGCATAAACGGTAACAGAAGTGCAAAAAATGCTGCAGTACTTTATTCATCATGCTCTTATTTTTTGTATATTTTTTTGTGTGTGGCCTCAAATTTAAGAATTTAATTTTCGACTCAATTGAAATACTTCGATGACAATATGTGCTGAAGAGGTAGTGGACTCGATCTAGTTTTACCCGATCTGCACAGAATTCTAATTGCAATAAAAGTGTTAGATTCAAACTAACTAGCTAGGAATAAATTAATGAAAATCTTAATCAATACAAATCTCGATTCAGTATCTAAATTTCAAACATTTCAAACACGAATAATGTATTTCTATATGTTGAATTGGAAATCAATGGCGTTACGTTGGTAATATTGACACAATGAAGTAAAATAACACTTTCAATAATTCGATAAAGGAATCGAAAATTCAGTCATAAAAGATTTCGTGTAAGAATTAGATTTATTATGCTTCTCCAGATATGAAAGGACAAATTAGAATCTACGTCTTATTTTGCTATTGATATGATTAAATACAAGAAAATATTGATAATGTCTCAGCTGTATATAATATATATTGAATTTTAAACTAATATTATCAACTCCTTTTTTAAGCAAACGAAATAAAATAGAAATAAAGTTTTAAGTTTTTCTTTGTCTTTGTCTTTTCTTTTCTTTTTTTTTTTTTTTTTTTTTTTTTTTGTGTGTGTGTGTGTGTGTGTGTGTGTTTGTGTGTGTGTGTGTGTTCTCGTATAAGGTGGAAACCGAGGACATGCTCTTGTTTACACACCTTCTAACCGAGGACGTCGTTCAAAACGAGGACGTCCTCGGTTTGAAATCCTGTCGGATTTCGTTTCTAGGACCTAAATTTATACTAAGAAATGGTTTTTTTACTTTTTTAAAATATGTCCTCAGTTTCCGGTTTTTTCATTTTTAAGTGTGTGTAGTTTACACACTTCTGTCACAGAAGTGTGTAAGAAGTCCTCGGTTTGCGGATGCAAATGCATACGGAGTGTTGTCCTCGGTTACACGATGTGGATACATATGAGTGTGTAAATCCATTCCGCTTCTTTTATTTTCTGAAAAGTATTCTTTATCTTATGTATCTATATTATTTTCTTTTTTATCTTTATCTTTTCTTTTTCTTTTAATTTTTATTAATGAACTTATATGCATACTTTCTGGTAAAAGATAATTGATTTCTTAATAATGACAATTTTTATTCCTGAAATAATTATTGTGATTTGTGTCCTATAACATTTACTGACTGTGTTCATTTAATGTTTTAAAATTACTTACTGTCTCATTATTGATGATATTTATAATAAAAAATACCAATTACTTATTTGTAAATTTTTAAAATTGGAAGAGAAATAATTATTCTTAATTTTTGTCACGTTTGGTTTTAAACTTTTCTTTAAAATTGTTTGTTACGTTAAAATACAATATATTTTTTTTTTCTTTACGTTTAATTTTTTTTTTTTTTTTTTTTTTTTTTTTTTTTAAATCAGATAAAACTTTATTTCGTAGCTTTATTTTCGTAAAACTTTATTATGTAAACTATTTATTTTTATTTTCTAGAATCAACATATGAATAAAAATATTTATATCACACAATTTCTTTCCTTATTGCTGTTGGGGAAAATTTAGAGTCTCATTTTTGAAAATAGATTTTCATAATGAATTCACTGTAAATGGTAGGTCTTAGTTCTCGTATGCATAAGCATACATTGAATTAATAAACGATGATATTGATTTTTTTTTTTTTTAATTTTACATTTATAAAGCATTTTTTTTAATTAATAAATATCTACACAAAACGTTGGCTAAATGAAATATGCAAGTTATGAAATATCAAATATTTTGTAAAATATTTTATGTAATAATTGCATAATTTTTAAAACATTAAAACATATACTTAATTTAACATTCAATTGCACATCTTTATGTTAAAATAGTCAAGATAATTTTTAAAATATGTAATTTAAATTCCGAATTAAGGCAATTATTTCAAAATGTTTCGGAACTAATACGTACAAAAAGTCTTTATTTGCATGTTTGTGACTATGTCCACGATGGCAAGTATGTTAAATTGTCTTCGAAGGCGGGTTTATTAAAATGTCCTCGAAAGCAGGTGTACTAAAATGTCCTCGACGGCGGATGTGCTAAAAGTCCTCGAAGGCGGGTGTGTTAAAAGGTCCTCGAAGGCAGGTGTGTTAAAAAGTCCTCGTTTGCATCTGTGTTAAAACGTCCTCGTTGGCATGTGAGTTAACATGTCCTCGAAGGCAGGTGTGTTCAAATGTCCTCGAAGGCAGGTGTGTTAAAATGTCCTCGAAGGCAGGTGTGTTAAAATGTCCTCGATTGCATGTGTGTTAAATGTCCTCGAAAGCAGGTGTATTAAAATGTCCTCGAAGGCAGGTGTGTTAAAATGTCCTCATTTGCATGTGTGTTAAATGTCCTCGAAAGCAGGTGTGTTAAATGTCCTCGAATGCAGGTGTGTTAAATTGTCCTCGATTGCGTGTGTGTTAAATGTCCACGAAAGCAGGTGTGTTGATTACCCTCGAAAGCAAATTTATCAAAATGTTCTTGTTCGCATATGTTTAAAATTTCCTGAAAAGCAGATTTGTCGAAAAAATCTTCATTTACCAGCAGGGGCGCCGACTTAAAAAAATACAGTGGCTGCTCTGCTCAAGGGTATAGCTTGAGTGGGGGAAGTGGTATTCCCTCCCCCAATATTTTAAAAAATATGGTGGCACGTAAAGGTTTTTTCTTTTTCTTTCTTTATGTGCAGTTTTGAGCCTTAAAGTTCATTTTAAAGTGGTTCATAATTTTGTTCATTAGCGTAATGTATCAAAAATGTTAAGATTTGTGTATCGCGAGCCGCTTATGGCGACCAGCTGATTGGTCGACAAGCAAAAAATTTTGCATTAAAAAGTCTGACTTTGCAAATTTCCGCTCGGTGTGATCTTAAACGCCTTCTTCCCTTTTCAGACAAATACAACAGCCTGTTTGTCTGTTTATAAACTATCCTTGAAAATTTTGACCGTATTTACGACCTTTAAAAAATCTGACCATAGCATAAATTCTCAATTGGTGGCGTCTATGTAAATTTTTCACGTTTCAGACAGTTACTATCAATAGCATGTTCGCTTATCCTGTAAACGACACTTTAACATTTTCTAATCTTAGCGTGTTTCCGCTCCGTGGCGTCTGCGGCGTCCTTCCTTCTTTTCAGATACATGGAATTGTCTCGAAAGTAAAAACGGGGGGTCTTTTTAAGTGGTCCTTGCCCATATTTATACGATTTTCGGAGAAAACCACGGAAAACTACATGTAAGCGCGAGCTGGGATCGAATTGGCACTTCACTACCGTGGATTTTAAAAAGCTCAGTTGCTTTGCGCCCCTGTTAGCGCTGCATCTTTGCTTACTTGACAAAACACTTTATCTTAATTTCATTGTAAGAAGCCAAAGGAAATGTATTTTCCAAGTGAAATTTCCTTCCAGAGCATCCATTTTTTTTAGAATTGTTTCAGGTTGAATATTCTATTTATTAGGCTTTGAAGCAAAATTGCTTTTATTCAGTGATTTAAAATAATCTTATTTAAACAAAAAACAAAAAAACTTATCCACTTCTCATATATATGCTTTAAAAGCATATATATGAGTAAATTAGCCTGATATTTAGGGTGTTACACACAGTTAAATAATCTAGTGATTGTATGACTGATTCTAGGCTATGAAAGAAAAACTCTAAATTAATCCGTTTAGTCTGACATTTCCAACATCCCTAGTCAGCTAGAAAATGTCGATTCAATATCGATAACTACATTGAAAACCCACATATCCTTTGAAGGTTGGCGTCAGGACATCGCTTTCTGCTTTATGGTAAATTTACATGTTTACTATTCATTCAAATGTATAAGACCTGTGAAGAGTTGTCATTTCGAAAAGTGAACTGAGGTGGGGTACAATACAAAGAAAAAGAATTGGGTTGGGAATTAAGGCCGACTTGCTGTTCTTGGATCCCAGGCCTGAGGGGGGTGTGCCCTCCGTGGGGGGTCTTTCTAAGGGACCCTATCTCGTATTTACGCAAATTTCGGAGAAAACCACAGAAATCTCAGAACGGCTAGGCGGACGAGCGCGACCTGGGATCGAACCCGGCACCTCACGTCTACCAGCTTTGAGCGCAGTAAAAAGAGAAAGAGTGATTAAAAAATAAATCGCAAGTGTACCTGTCGCTTTAAGCTGGTGTTATGATCTCTTTAACATAATTAAATAAATGATTTGAAGGAGAAAGCTAAAATATTTGATACGTTAAATTAAAATTAATATTATTATTTAAATATTGATTTTAAAATTCGTATAACTTTTAGACAGTTAAAATTGAGATAATTACTCTGAAACTTCTAAGAGCAATTTTTATATCATTACCATAAGATTTTAAAAGATGTTAAAAGATATTACAGAAAACATAAATTAAACATTAGAAAAACTAAATTTTAAATATTATAATTCAAAACATTTTTGTTAAATTTTAATGCACAGAAGAATTTTAACCATATATATATGTATATATTGTCCTTTAAAAATATTTGGTAATATTAATAATTTAGTTATCTCCGATTTTTGTATATAAGACCGCATTGAAAAAAAAAAAAAAGAAAGAAAAAGAAAGAAAGATAGATAGAAGGTGCGCAGTTTAACTCCCAACCGGCTAATTTTATTCCAGGTTTGAAGTCAAAAAATGCCAAAAATTTTAATGCTTATTTTCATATATATTTTTTAAATATAATAACATCCTAAAAAATAAAAAAATAAAAATATATTAAATAAATAAATAAATAATTAATTAATTAATTAATTAAATCATATAAATAAATAAAATAAAATAAAAATAAATAAATAAGTGTGCAAGTAAAAAGTACCTTTAAAGTTGTCTTTCACTGTCCGGGTGTAAGCTACTAATGGATTTGTACTAGATTTTTTGTTTGTTTGTTTTTTTCTCTCTCTCCTTTTTAATGCATTTATTTGCGGAATTTTACATTAATTTACCTTTATCAACTTCGATTCTTGTTTGTTTGTTTGTTTGTTCGGTACAAATCTTGGAAGCTATTTTTAACTAACTTCCCTACTAGCTAGACATTTGAAACTTTCACAGTAGCTCAGAACCCGATGACAACACAATACTTCGAAGTCAGATTTTCGAATTTTCGAATAGTTTTCTTTTAATTAATTAAAATATGAAAATAATAAGCTACTAATAGCAATAAAAATAGCCATTGAAGTATTAGCTGTAATTTAAATGTTGGAAAAAAAAAAAAAATACCAGTTCATTTTGTTTTGACATAAAAATAAATACATTTAATTAAATTTTCACGTTTAATTAAAACGTGAAAGTTGAAATTTATAAAAAGTTAAATGATGCATCTAAAAACAAATTGACATCATTATCACTTTAAAAATTTCATACACATTGATAAGTGCTTATGTATAATGCTAATATACGTTGTTCTAAAAGGAGTAATATTTTATTTTTAAATCCAACTTTTTTTTTTCATTACAATTATTAGTTCACTGAACTGTGTCCATGTGCATAAATATTGCTTATAAATTATTTTTTTTATCCTCGTCTATTACATTAATGATTCACAAAAAAATTTAAAAACATGGTATATAATTTTTTTTAACTTATAATTTTTTTATTAAATTAATTATTATCTTTTTTCACGGGGAACCAGTGTAAAAGGACCTTATTTATTAGTTTTTTAATTTACAGCGGATGTATTTTCACTATTACTAATTAAATAAATTATTTTTAGATTCAAGCTAAGTATAACATATCAACAGAAACTAAGTTCCAATAAATAAATAAATAAATAATAATCTGAAAGTAACTATTTTTGATTATTCTCAATCAAATATTTAGTCAAGGTTAAAATCTTTTTTCCTGCCCTCCCCTATCCCCTCCCAGTTGCCCCTTATTATATTTTACTTCCTTTTACCTACATTTCGTAGAGAAATAATTTTGGATCAAATTACCGAAAATTAATTTTTCCTATGATTAGACATTTTAAGGTCTACCGAATCTGAATATCGATTTTTAACAGTTTGTAACGGTATGTATAAATCTATTATCAGTATAATTAAGTAATAACAATAATAACAATAGCAGAAAACCAAAATTTGATACTCAAAATTTGTATAATATGTTGATATTACTTGCAACATTTATTGAGTCCAGGCCGACGTGTTACTTTTTTGCAAATAATTAATAGAAAAAGTGTCAATTGATAAAAGAAAATATTTCGTTGTGTACACAGAATCCTTATAATTTTTCAAGAGTTTTTTTTAAACGGCTTTTTATCTAATTACAAAAAGCACAAAATAAAAATGTAAGTGAAAATAAGTAAATAAATAAATTTTTTAGAAGCTATTTATTGAAATTGGAATTTCTCATCGTGTCTTCGTGACACGCCAAAAAACAAGGTGCCTCCCCTTTAAAGTAAATATAAGCAACGTATTGCATTCCTCGTTAGCTCCGTTAGTTAGAGCATCATGTTGATAACGGTTGGCTATGAGTTCAATCCTCGAAAGGCCGATATGGTAACTTTTGGAGATATTTTAGAAAATGTGTCAATTAGTAAAAGAAAGTATTAAAAAAAAAAAAAAAAAAAAAAAAAAACTCAGTCCAGCAGGTGGAAATAGTTTAGACCTGAAAGTGTTAAATCTCCATTTTTCAGGTAAGATATTTTCAACCATTTTAACTGATTACATGAAGTTGAATTGTCATCGCGTTTTCTGTCACGCTAAAAATTAAGACACTTCCACTTAAAAAAAAAAAAAAAAGAAAAAAAAAAGAAAAGAAAAAGTAAGTAAGCATTTCATTGTATCTCTATCTCTTAATGGCTTAGTTGGTTAGAGTGTCACGTTAATTTTTTAAATAATTAATAGAAATGGTGCCAGTTGATAAACGGAAATATTTCGTTGTGTACACAGTATCCTAATAATTTTTGAAGAGTTTTTAAAATAGCTTTTTATCTAGTTACTAAAAATCACAAAATAAAAATTTAAATAAAAATAAATAAATATAATTTTTTAGAAGCATTTTATGGAAATTGGATTTCGCTGTTGCGTCTTCATGTCACGCTAATAAATAAGGCAACTCAACTTAAAAAAAAAAAAAAAAAAAAAAAAAAAAAAAAAAATGTCAGCAGTCCTTATTGACGCTTGTTGGCGCAGTTTGTTTGAACGTCAAGTTGCTAATGCGATGGTGCTGAGTTCCATCCCCGAAGGATCGATGCGTTAAATTTTACAGATAATTAATAGAAAATGTGTCAATCGCTAAAAGGAAATTTTTCATTGTCTAAAAGGTACAAAATAAAAAGATATATATATATATATATTATTCTTTTAGAAACTTTTTATTGAAAGTGGATTTTTATCATCGTGTTTTTGTGTCATTCTGAAAAAGAAGACGTCTCCGCTCGTTAGCACATTTGGTTAGAGTGTCATGGTGATAATGCGATGCTCGTGGGCTTGATCCTCGTAAGCCGACGTGTTACTTTTTTGCCGATAATTAAAAGAAACGATGTCAATTGAAAAAAGAAAATCTTTCATTGTCTACACAGGTTCCTAAGGAATTTCGATAGTATTTTTAAAGAAGCTTTTTTTTTTTTTTCGTTTGAGTTACTAAACGCACAAAACAAAAATGTCAGTAAAAATAAAAATAAAAATAAATAAATAAAATAACACTGAAAGTTTTTTATTATTGTGGAGCCCTAAAAAGCCTAAAATAAAAATTTATTCTTAAAGAGACATGCTATAAAATCATAAAAGTTTCAACTACAAGAAAATTTTAAGGAAAAATATACATATTTCACTTTTGCAAAACATGAAAAATTTTAAATATTCCAAATATTTTAAAAAGCGTTCGAGAACAATATTCATTTTGTATAAGTATTTTTTAGATTTTTCTAGAATGTTTTATGACTTTTTCTTGACAGTTGTTAGACTTTTGGTTAGAACGTCATGCTGATAACGCGATGGCCCCGGATTCGATCCTAGAAAGACGATATAGTACTTTTTTTGCAGATAAATAATCGAAAAAAAAAAATGTTAATTGATAAAAGAAAATCTTCCGTTGTCTACAAAATATCCTAAGAAATTTTAATTAGTTTTTTAAGTAGCTTTTTTCTTTTTGGTAACTAAAAAATCACAAAATGAAATTTAAGTAAAAAATAATTTTTTAAAGTTAGAAGCTTTTTATTGTGAAGCCCTAAAACGCATAAAATAAAATTTATTCTGGCAAAGACATGCTAAAGAAATGAAAGTTTCAACACTAAAAAAAATTTAGAGAAAAATATAGGTACTTTCCTTTTGCAAGAGATGAATTTTTTTTAATGTTCAAAATATTTTTAAAAGCTTTCGAGACATTTGAAATGTCTGGCTTAACGAATGATTATAGAAAAATTAATAACTAAGAATATTGGTCTTTAAAGCTTTTTAAAATATATTGAACATTAAAAAATTTTCATCTCTTGCAAAAGGAAAGTACCTATATTTTTCTTTAAAATTTTCTTAGTGTTGAAACTTTCATTTCTTTGTAGCATGTCTTTGCCAGAAATTTTTTTATTTTATGCTTTTTAGGGCTTCACAATAAGAAGCTTCTAACTTTAAAAAATGATTTTTTGCTTAAATTTTATTTTATTTGTTTGTTTGTTCTTCCGGATTACAATGTCATTTCTCTCTCTCTCTCTTTTTTTTTTTTTTTTTTTTTAATTCTACTACTTTGTTTCCTTTTCTCTCCCCCCCCCCTCTCTCTCACACACTCTCTCTCTGCAAAATTTATAAAAATACAGATTTTCTTTCTTTTTTCTTTCTTTTTCTTTTCTTTTCTTCTTTTTTTTTTTTAATTAGTCAAATATGCTTCAATAAGCTATGTGGATAAAAATTCTCTTAATAATATGAAATTTAAATTTTCTATAAGAATTAATGAGACTCGTGAATGTTTAACGGATGTAGCACCAATCTATATATATATAAATGGTTAAGAGAATTTTTAGTCTGTTTGTCTGTGTGTTGACGCAAGTTGCCACCAGATTTTCATACTTAAGTTAATTTAAAAAAATCTAATTGTCCGATCGATAAGTTGACGGATTTAGAAAAAAAGGCCCCTTTCATTTGGTACCCTATTTGTAATGAAATTTTGATTAGATTTTTTAAAATTAATTAAAATGTGAAAATAATAATAATAATAATAATAATAAATAAATAAATAAATAAATGAATAATGATAATAATATTAAATTTGATCCCGCACATAAAAAAAATAAAAATATGAAAATCGAGTAAAAAAAAAAAAAAATAATAATAATAATAATAATAAAATAATATACCTCAATTTTAGATTTTTTTTTTCCCTCCTTTTGTTTAAATAGTATGTTTTTGGCACGGATGAATCGCGCTTGGCATGAAAGCTAATTCAGCATTACATTAAAGAGCTTTACTTAAATTTATTATAGAGCTTTACTTGATAATCATTAGCATTAACGAGCTTTACTTGATAATCCTGGGTAATTTTTTAAATTTTAATACTGAAATAGATCGGACATTTTTCGCCAAGGACTCCACTTTCGTAATAGCCACTTTAAGGCAAGTAACGCATAAAAAATATAAATAAATTATAAAATATTGAAAAACAGAAAAGAAAGAAAACGAAAACGAAAAGAAAAGAAAATAATAATAATAATAATAATATTAATAATAATAACATAAATTATGTATTTTTGTCTAAAGTGACGATAAAAATTCAAAAGTCGCGAAGGGGAGCTACATTAACGCTGTACCAGGATCAGGTTTACATATTTCATTATTTCTTTTTCTTTATACCAACTACTATTAACTAACTCAACTACTATTATAACCACAAAAATTAATTATCTCATGCGATAGACGTAGCTGATCATCGCACATTGTAATAATATACGAGTATATGGTGTGAAATTGTTGTCATTTTATGGTTGATCGAATAAATCAAATAAATATACTAAATAACGTGAAAGAGAATATTATGTACACCACATATAGTGTTGTTCATATGTAACTGGGATTCAAACATAAAATGGCTACTTCAATTTTTTCGATACTGTCCGTTTCGAAACTGTCATCTGATAAGCACTCAAACGGAAGCCTACTGGTAAGCTATTGTCACCGGCAATAGGGACAGATACCCGAGAGACTGCGAATGAGCGGGTCGCTGTCAAAGGCAGCGGGGGACCAAAGCGGGCTTTAAAGCAATTTCATGATTTCTTTAAATTTCATTTTTGTTTGTAAAGCGATATAGAAAAGAATTTCCTTTAAATATAGTGACCAGCGAAGCGAGGAAAACCTTCGTTGATTCACTACCTTCATTGATTTCATGAATTAAAAAATGGTTTCGTTAACAAACTTTGATCTATTGGCACGCAGACAGCATCAGGCCGAGTTTTGTACATTTCGAGTTTGAGATTTTTCCCGAATTCGGAATTATGTTCGTTCCCGATTTGAGAGGGGGCTAACACCCCTCTCACACAAGAATGTATTTCATACAAATCTGTTTCTAAAACTGCATTAAGATCTTTCTTAAAGTATAGTGGAAATGTTGAAAGAAAAAATGTTTTACATACCTTAAATTTTAATATTAAGTTTATATTAATGTAGGTAAAAAAAGCAAATGATTTGTTTCAAAAGTATTTATATAAAATAAAAAATAATCATAATAATAATTTGCCTATAAAAGAAAACCACCTCATGATTCAAGTTAAAGTATTTTATTAATTTTAAGTAAAATAAGAGTTCTTTAAAATGTTTGAACGAAATACAAAATTTCAATTCATATTCATAAAACAATCGGCTTGAGGTATTAAAAAAAAAAAAGCATTGTCACCGTGTTCTTAAATATACTGAAAGTTTTAAATGTCTATCTAGTCGGAAAGTTATATGATTGTTGAATCATTTAAACTGGCTAAAAGTATTTTAAAAATGCATTGTCATCATGTTCTGAGCTATTTTAAAAGTTTCAAATGTCTAGCTAGTCGGGAAATTAGTTAAAAATCGATTGCAAGATTTGCACTGGGCAAACAAACAAACAAAAAAGAAACCAAGTAAACATGGTAATAAAAAGTCGATTTTTTTTTTTTTTTTTTTTTCTTAACAAAGAAAGTTATATTTCTATTAATATATGATAATCTCATAAAAATTTATAAAGATGAGTAAAATCTTCATAATCACATGCTACATTTAAAACGCATTTAAAGCATTGCATTTTATAGGTTGATCCAAAACATTTTGACGTTTCCTTAATTTTTTTTACTAGTCACCTCTTCCGCTTCAGGTCACAATTTTTATACAAATGTATAAGATATAACAATTTCTTTACATTATTAATTTTTTTTATTAAATATTAAAATTTCACACTATTAAATGTGACTCATAAAGAACGTTTCTAGATGTTTGGCAACTGTTATACTCAACATCGGTTGTTCAGTCTAGACCCACGTGTGATACGATCACATGTGGGTTTAATTTTTTTTTTTTTTTAATTTTCATATTTATTTTTATCAATCACATTAGCAAGTTCATATTCTTCATAAATCCAATTCAAAACTGTATCCAAATCTTTAATATCTATAACAGGGCTCGAAATTTCAATTCATATTGCACTCGCCAAAAAAAGTTTTACTCGCCACGAAATAGGCTTGTCATATTTTTCCATTTATACGCAGTTTAGGTTTTTTATTTTTCCTAACTATTTCAAATGTTTTTACAAATATGTCTAAAATTAAATATATTAAAAGTGTGTCGTATATCATCATGTTTCATACTCAGCTATAATTAAAAATCATTATAATGAGATTTGAAAAAGATTAAAATATCTAATAACATATATGCATAGAGTCATTAAAGAAAAAAAGAAGAAAAAGAATTATTTGTCAAACAATATTCTGTAAAAATATTTTTATTATGAAAGATTAAGCTTTCTTTTCTTATTTATCTATTTATTTACTTAACGTTTTATATTAGAAATGTCTTTTTCGTCCATTTTATTTTTGTAATTAGACAGAATGTCGATGTTTATAACTTGTTCATTGTTGTCATTTGAAATAAACATTTCGCAATAACTTTTTCGATAAAATCGTAGCTTATAAATCATTACAAGCGCAAATCATTGACGTTTCAGTAAAAAACTAGAAAATATGAACAGTTTTTTATTTTTATTTATTTATTTATTTTTTTTTTTTTTAATCATTATACAACAAAATAAACATAGGCAGTATTTTTAAAAGGGCTCGGGCTCATTTTCAAGTGACAATATCGCATAGGCAAACTTTCGCGTATCTCTTTTCTCGGATAGTGGGCGACGGACAAAGAGGCTTTCCACTCGTCTATTCTCACTCTGCTTGGAGAAATAACAGAGTAAGAAACAAAACTGCCTATGATATCAAAACTTTTATGTATGCACTAAGCATTTTTCCTTTTCCAAGCTGGCGCGATCTCGCACAGCGCACACACAGACTCGGGTCTCCGAGAATCTAAAAAGGAGAGGTTAAATATGAGGTTATAAGATGGCAAGATTTTGCCATATTTAAATCTATAAAAAAATGTTTTCTGTTACCGTATCGTGTAAGAATTGTATCTATATCTAGACCAAATTTTTACTCGCTACAGTAAAAATTTCACTCGGCAATGGCGAGCTGGCGAGCGGAAATTTCGTGCCTTGCCTATACTATTTAATAAATACTGAAAATCATAAGTATATACTGATTAAATTTTAACATTATTATATTTGAGTTTTTTCATAATATCATAGCTACTTTTAATAATGGAGCTATTAGTTAAACTATCAGTTATATTTTGTAAAATTTTACCTGCCTTATTTACATAAGTATTATAACCACTGGTTACTGTTCGAAATTTTAAAGAGTTTTTGTGAAACGTTGGAGTAAGAAAAACACAAGGAAAATTTATATTACAGTACTGATATTAATTTTTCTGTATTTTGCAGTAATTCTATTTTTAATATCACGAATATTACAATTATTCCTATAATAATTATTATTGTCGTATTTTGTCGAGGATATAACTGCGTAAATGACTTTTTAGGAAGATTTTTTTTTTTTTTTTTTTTTTTTTTTTCTTTTTTATACACCCATCGCTTTTTTCCCTTTTCACCAGTATGAATATGAGGGTGATTTCTTAAACTACTCATTTCATTAGTATCACATGTGGGTCTAGGTTCAGTTAACCAACTTAATATTTAAGGGGATTTGGCATCACTAAAGGTTTCTTATAAAAGCTTATATTTTCATTTAATATTTATAAATTGAACTATATTATATATATTCAATAAAATATATATTCAGGCAACATTTCTTATGGTTTTTGATACATTTTCACAGATTTGAATTCTTTAAATTGCGCTTTCTCAGTTTGCATTTTTTCATGAATTCCTGATCTCCAGCACGTTAAACTTTTTACAGTTAATTAAGAAAATGCTTATTATTTTTCGGATGTTTATTAGAATCTAATTAAAAGCGTTATGGATGCACTCTGAAATTTATGATTTTTTTAAGGGAAAAAAAAATTAAAATGTGTGTGTATGTATGTAATAATATTCAAAATAAATATGATTTTTGTTATATTTTATTTTTAAGTTATATATATATATATATATATATATATATTTAAGGTATTACAAAATCCATCCCTAATTATTTTAAGTAGGTCTTATAACACACTGCCAAAAATATTAAGTATTTTCTTAGATATCTGTAGAAGTGTTAGCATTTTGAGGATTATGAATTCATGGAAAAGATGCAAACCGATTAAACGCAATTTTAAGACTTCAAATCCTTAAAAAAAAAGGACCAAAAACAATATGAATTGTTGCCTAATACATATTTTATTGATCAAACCTAATATAGTTCAATTTACAAGTATCAAATGGAAATATAAGTTTTTGTATTAAACCATCGGTGGTGCCAAGTCGCCTTAAGATAGCTAGTCAGAAATATATATATATAATATATATATAACCTGATTCAATTTTAACGCATATCCACCTTTAGCAGCGTAATGATGCTGCAACTTTTCCCATGTGCAGATAGCTATATTTGAGCTTCTGGTGTGTATTAGAGCACCAAATTTTTTTATGAGAGAGGGTTGAACAATACTTATTAGGTACGGGTGCATGTTGACACTTAATGCATCATTTTTCATGATTTGTTTAGATTTTCGACTTCTTGAAGTGATAAAATGATAGTGAAGATATTTTTCGGATGACGAAGCATATTTTTAGATTCTTTAGCTAGACATACTGTCCTGTTTTTCACAAGCATGCTGTTCTTATTTTTATTGAATAAGTATTATCTATATTCTTTTCATATTCCGTATAAAAGGGCATTTTCCTGAACTGTTAATATATTAATTTTGAACTGTTAATATATTATTTTTAATTACTCATTTTGTCAGAGTTAAGTAAATCTGATAAGTGCAATTGAAAACCTTATAAGAATTTTGATTGCAAAAGTAATAAATGATAAATAAAAAAAAAAAAAAAAAAAAAAAAAAAGAAGAAGAAGAAGAAGTAAGCAAACACCATACAGATTAATTAAATATTTGTTGCAATTGTTTCGATTCGGAATAATAGCACAACCTTTCATCAAAAGAAAATGCTATTCACAAGCGCAATATCAAAGCAGCACTTACATCTAATTTCTGCCTGAAGAAGCGATATTGCTGTTTTTCAGCCCAAAAGAATTGTTGTGTGGTAGTTTTTTTTATTTTTTCAACTTGTATTTTCTTGCAAACACTCTTTTTACTTTACTTTTCTTCTTTTCTTTTCTTTTATTTCTTTCTTCTTCTTCTTTTTTTTTTTTTTTTTTTTTTTTAATTAAAATAATCTAGAGGTCTGCTCGTGGATTCAAACTATGTACTGCGCCTGGATATCCGGAAAATTTCTTCTGAATATTAAAGTCCTTTATGTCGGAAGTCCAGGTAAAGGGAATTAGAATATTACCATTATTTTCGTCTATAAAAATAGATCCAAATCGGAATCAGAAACAGTTTCAGTGTTTGGAAATAACACAGAAGGTTCTACTTAATCTGAATTTTTCATCACTATCACTGCTAGCATTCGATTTCTTAATTTCATCATCAGAAGATGCAAATAAAATCGCATTAATTTCGTCTTGTGTTAATATTTTTTTACGTCGAAAAGCCATAAACAAATAGAAAGGAATAAGAGAATACAGGATTATCTCAGCGAACAAACTGGCAATAAAAATTTTGTTTCCCACTTCAAAAGCTTTGGGACAAGAAAACCCCCTTTCTTGTCACCATAAAGTTAACCCGCCCACTTGTCATTTGCCCTGACAACTAACCCCGGGAAAATGACCATCGCTAACATAAAAGATTGAAAAGGGGGGATGCGATGAACCATCTCAGGCATAGACCCAACACCCCCTACATACAAGGCCCCCGCACTGAAAACCGGAAATCTCAAGATGGCGCATTCCGTAGTCCGAGTGTCCGAGGTTGAAGGTTGAAGGTTGAATAGAATATGCAGTTCTTTGCCACACGTGATGATACATAGCAACGTATTTTGCTACATATTATTATACAAAACAACGACAAGTTTATTTTAATGTATGATTACACGAGGAATTTTTTTATGTACTAATCCTGCCCTGCTATTTGACATAGTTAAAATCTAACATGCCATTCAGATGTTCAGCTTTCGGTTGTAATGGAAACTACGATAATGGTCCAAAAGTATCAGTCTTTCGATTTCCTGATGATCCGGAAGCTCTAAGACTATGGATAAATTTCATTAAAAGAGACGGATTTCAAGTGACCAAAAGTTCGAGGGTGAGTAATTTTTATTTATTTTTTTATTTTTTTACTTTTTCTTTCAATTTTTATGCACATTTAATTTAGATATGTACAAATTTAGAATACACAGTCTAACAAACTCTGCAAAAGAAAA
Source organism: Salticus scenicus (assembly GCA_963930645.1). NCBI lineage: Eukaryota > Metazoa > Arthropoda > Arachnida > Araneae > Salticidae > Salticus > Salticus scenicus. The sequence goes on along the minus strand of OZ005654.1, from coordinate 58,728,606 downwards.
TTATATAAATAAGAGTTCCATCCATTAAAACTTATATTAGTGTCTTTGGATAATAATATGTACTAGAAATATTAAAAAATTATTTATATTATAAAATAATGTCTCTTGCAGATTTTAGTAATTTCACACATAATAGTTGTATGTGAAAAGTGTTTCATAATACGAGTGATGCATCATTTATTTATTTATCTTTTAAATATTTATTTAGTCATCTAATTCACACTCACACTTTTACTGTAACAATTTCTTTCTCTAAAAATAAGAAGTTCTTTATAATTTAAGAGTGTCGCTGGATTTTAATTTGTTGTTTTTATTATTTATTTATTCAAACAGATTTATTTAAAAGATTCATAGATTATGTCTTTTATTATAGATGTTTTCCAATAACTTTAAAAAACTTCAATATGAGATGTATAATTTTACTTTCTTAATTCATAAATAATATTCACTCAATTATTCTTTGAACTGCTCGCTTAGTTTTGCTATCATTATGCCAGAATATAGGAAGTTGTTTTCTAATTTATGAGTAATGCATTTTACTTTCTTGTTTTTTAAATAATCAACTGATATTCTTTGACTCATTTTCCCTTTTACTATAAATATATGGTATAAGAAAGGGTATCAAAGGGGTTTATCAAAAGGTTTCCATGAAATAAGAAAGGGACATTAATCTATATATGTTATGTATGTATAATATAAGTTATCAATGATACATGATTTTACTTTCATGTTTTCAAACAATAACTCAATTACTTGTTTAATTTTCCTTCTCACTACAACTATATCCCATAATATGAAAAATTTTTTTATAATTTATCGGTGATGCAAGATTTTAGTTTCTTGTTTTTTAAGCAATCATCCAATTATTCTTTGATTCATTTCATTGACTAGAACTATATCCCATAATATGTAAAAGTAGTTCATAAATTAATTATGCTAGATTTATTTTATTTTATTTTAATTTAGTTACGAATAATAACTAAATCATTCTTTGACTCATTTTCCCTTTTACTATTATTATATCCCATGGACATGGTATGAGAAAGTGTTTTATTCGTTAAGAATGATGCATGATTTTACTTTCTTCTTTTTGAATGATCACTCAATTTTTGATTAATTTTCCTTCTAATTATAAGTATATCCCATAATATGTAAAAATATTTTATAATTTATGAGTGACAAATGATTTTAGCTTCTTTCTCTTTGAATAATCATCCAATTATTCTTTGATTCATTTCATTGACTAGAACTATATCCCATAATATGTAAAAGTAGTTCATAAATTAATTATGCTAGATTTATTTTATTTTATTTTAATTTAGTTACGAATAATAACCAAATCATTCTTTGACTCATTTTCCCTTTTACTATTATTATATCCCATGATATGGGAAAGTGTTTTATTCGTTATGAATGATGCATGGTTTTACTTTCTTCTTTTTGAATGATCACTCAATTTTTGATTAATTTTCCTTCTAATTATAAGTATATCCCATAATATGTAAAAATATTTTATAATTTATGAGTCACAAATGATTTTAGCTTCAATAATCACTCAGTTATTCTTTGATTCATTTCATTGACTAGAACTATATCCCATAATATGTAAAAGTATTTCATAAATTAATTATGCTAGATTTATTTTATTTTATTTTAGTTACGAATAATAACTAAATCATTATTTGACTCATTTTCCCTTTTACTATTATTATATCCCATCGTATGGGAAAGTGTTTTATTCGTTATGAATGATGCATGATTTTACTTTCTTCTTTTTGAATGATCACTCAATTTTTTATTACTTTTCCTTCTAATTATAAGTATATCCCATAATATGTAAAAATATTTTATAATTTATGAGTGACAAATGATTTTAGCTTCTTTCTCTTTGAATAATCACTCAGTTATTCTTTGATTCATTTCATTGACTAGAACTATATCCCATAATATGTAAAAGTAGTTCATAAATTAATTATGCTAGATTTATTTTATTTTATTTTAATTTAGTTACGAATAATAACTAAATCATTCTTTGACTCATTTTCCCTTTTACTGTTATTATATCCCATGGTATGGGAAAGTGTTTTATTCGTTATGAATGATGCATGATTTTACTTTCTTCTTTTTGAATGATCACTCAATTTTTGATTAATTTTCCTTCTAATTATAAGTATATCCCATAATATGTAAAAATATTTTATAATTTATGAGTGACAAATGATTTTAGCTTCTTTCTCTTTGAATAATCACTCAGTTATTCTTTGATTCATTTCATTGACTAGAACTATATCCCATAATATGTAAAAGTAGTTCATAAATTAATTATGCTAGATTTATTTTATTTTATTTTAATTTAGTTACGAATAATAACTAAATCATTCTTTGACTCATTTTCCTTTTTACTGTTATTATATCCCATGGTATGGGAAAGTGTTTTATTCGTTATGAATGATGCATGATTTTACTTTCTTCTTTTTGAATGATCACTCAATTTTTGATTAATTTTCCTTCTAATTATAAGTATATCCCATAATATGTAAAAATATTTTATAATTTATGAGTGACAAATGATTTTAGCTTCTTTCTCTTTGAATAATCATCCAATTATTCTTTGATTCATTTCATTGACTAGAACTATATCCCATAATATGTAAAAGTAGTTCATAAATTAATTATGCTAGATTTATTTTATTTTATTTTAATTTAGTTACGAATAATAACCAAATCATTCTTTGACTCATTTTCCCTTTTACTATTATTATATCCCATGATATGGGAAAGTGTTTTATTCGTTATGAATGATGCATGGTTTTACTTTCTTCTTTTTGAATGATCACTCAATTTTTGATTAATTTTCCTTCTAATTATAAGTATATCCCATAATATGTAAAAATATTTTATAATTTATGAGTGATAAATGATTTTAGTACTGATTTTAGTAATTAATGATTTTAGTTTAGTATAAATGATCTTATACTTTCTTTTTGAAAAATCATTCAGTTAATCTTTGACTCATTTTTCCTCTTACTATACCTATATTCCATCATTTGGGAAAGTGTTTAATAAGTTATCACTGATGCATGATTTTACTTTCTTGCTTTAAACAATAACTCAATTATTTGATTTAAATTCCTTCTGACTATAACTATATCCCATAATATGGAAGAGCATTTTATAATTTATGAGTGATACAGGATTTTAGCTTCTTGCTTTTTGAATAACTCAGTTATTCTTTGATTCATTTCCCATTTTACCTTATTTATATCCCATGCTATGGGAAAGCGATTTATTATTAATGAGTATTTCATGATTTTACCTTTACGTAATTATTTGATTCATTTTCCTTATGACAATAACTGTATCCCATAATAGTGAAAGGTTATAACTAATAGCCTATAGTATGAGAAAGAGAAAGTATTTTCTAATTTATCAGTAGTGCATAATTTTTATTTCTTGTGCATACTGGGATGTGTATTTCCTTGGATGAGTGTATAAATAGGCATAAATTGTTTATTTTTTTCATAAATTGTAACTATAAATATATACCATAATATAGGAAATGGTTCATAATTTATGAATGATTTATAACTTTACTTTTTTTTTTTTTTTTTCCAAATAATGAATTATTAATTATTACTTATTCCTTTCTTCTTCTTCTTCTTCTATAATGGTGTGGGAAATTGAGTTAAATTTTCTTTTTCACTTTTGACAAATTGGGAATACTATATCCCATAGTGTGGGAAAGTATTTCCTAATTTATGAGTGATGTATAAGTTATTATTTTTTTTTTTATTATAGTCACACACTCACTTTAATAATCCATTTTCTTTTTCTTTCTTTTTTTTTTTTTTTATTCACTTCATTTTACTCATTGTAACTATAGTTTGTAATATGGGATGTGTTTAATTATTTATTTTTTATATGCATGATTTTAAACACTTGTTATTATTAAACGGGAATCGGTCTTATACATGTGTTAAAAAAGCAGATATATATATATATATATATATATATATATATATAGTTTTGAATCGTGAATTACATTTTTATAATTTATAAATCAGTTTTGCAAACTTTAAGTTATAGACCTGTTGTTTTTACACTCTAAAACAATACAAAAATCAAGAATTCAGCAATATTTTGTTTTATTACAGCAAATTTCACAGAAAAAGACCTATGCACTACAGTTTATTTATAATTTTTTCTCTTTCATTTTAGCTATGTGAGCGTCATTTTACATCAAATGACATAATTAAGGAAACAGTCCACTATGATGAAAAAAGTGGTTCATCTGTTACTGTTCCATTACCTACACCAAAATTAAGAAAAGGTGCCATTCCAAGTCTATTGCCTGGTTGTGCCGATTATTTATCTGTGCACACTACTGTTCGTGAAGCTCCAGAAATTAAGCGCAGACGTATTGAAATGCAAAATTTGCGAGAAGCTATTCAGGAGAGCATTCAAACTAACGCTGCATATGAGGAGGAACGGACATGTAAAAATTTCGAGGAATTGACGAACAAAATTAAACTTATTGCCATACCAGAAGGATGGACAGTCACTTCGAACAATGAAAGGGTGGTGTTTTTTTTAATAAATTTCTCACCACAACCAGATATTGACAAATCAGTAGTTATTGATTCGTCGATGAATCTGACAGTTTATTATAAGAACGTACAATTGTCTAAAATAAAACAATTTATTTTCCCTTTTTCTGTAACTAATGTTAATGATGTCGCACAAATTTTAGAGGAAGTTGATTCATTGTATCAAAATGTTGAAAGAAATTCATATAAATGTATTTTTAGTGTTGTTAATGATGCAATAAATTTGTTAAAAACACTATTACCCTCTTCAAAGGAAAATTTGGATTTTTTACTCGAACAGTTATCTTTAATTATTGATGGGAAACATAATTTTAAATATAATGCTGAATTTTTAATTTTTTGTAGTTTATTATTTTCAATATCTCCCCATGCATATAAGTTTTTGCGAAACTCGCAGCATATTATCCTGCCACATCCATATACAATTTATAGACTATGTTCTTCTTTTGATTTAAATCCTGCAAGTGAACAATTTGACGAACATTTCCTATCTTATATAAAACAGCGATCACAGTCATTAGAGTCGAGAGATCGTACAGTATGTTTATCGATGGATGAAATCCACATTAAACCGCTTATGGATTATAAAGGGGGGAATATTGTTGGTCATGCCTACAATAACGAAAAATGTGCAACAAGTGCATATGTATTTATGATACAGAGTTTTTTGTCAAGTTATAAAGATGTGGCACATATTTTACCAGTTGAAAAAGTAAATGCAGATGGTCTGTTTATTGTAATTAAAAAGGTAATAGTAGGATTAGAGGAAATAGGATTCAAAGTAATATGTGTAAGTTCAGATAATAATGCTATAAATGGTAAAGCTATGTCTTTTTTTAATACCCCCCCTAAGCAAAGCATTATGTATAAACACTCGTGCGACATAAACAGGCCTTTATTTTTTATTTATGATCCTGTCCACATTTTAAAAAACATAAGGAATAATTGGTTAAATCAAAAAAATGATGGGTTGTGTATGTATTATCCTGATTTTGAAAATCATGAAATAATAAAAACTGCTTCCTTCGAAACTTTAAAAAAGCTCCATTCTATTGAATCAGGTAATTTATTAAAATTTTCTTATGGAGTAACATTAAAAGCATTAGTACCTACAAACCTCGAGCGACAGAATGTAAAGTTTGTCTTACAAATTTTTAATGATCATGTTATTGAGGGCCTTCGTCAATTTTCTGAAAATAATGACTTGCAGCATTGCCAGGATACTGCTGATTATATTCGGTTAATATACACATGGTGGTCAATTATGAATGTTAAAAGCTTATTTAAAGGGCAAAGTAAAAATAATGTTTTCCAAGAGCCGCTTATTTTATCTGAAACAGATGAAAAGAATATATTTTTAAATAAATTCCTAATTTGGTTAGATAGTTGGAAAAAATTAAATCATACAACTGGCATATTAACTAGGGAAACACATGCCGCTTTACAACATACTACTGAATGCGTATTAAAATTATTGCATTACTGTATAAATGACTTAGGGTTTATGTATATTTTAACAGGCAAACTTCAAACGGATGCTTTGGAACAGAGGTTCGGGAAGTTTAGACAACTTGCAGGTTCTCAGTATTTAATATCAGTGCGACAACTGTTTGAAACCGAAACTAAATTACGTCTTCAGAGCATTGGCCCTTTAAAAATTAAGTCCTGCAAGTATGGTGACTTGTATGTTGACACAGAAAATTGTGAAATAGGAGAATTAGAGACCTGTGAAGGATTCAAACTTCCACCCTTTTCTCAAAGCATTACCGTTTCAGATAATGACATTTCCAATATTTCGAATATTATACCTTTAATATCATATGTGGCAGGATATTGTGCATTTGCAACAATTAAAAAAATTAGCAACTGTAATTCATGTAAATATAACTTAATTCTTAGTGGAGATGAATCTAATTTAAATGAAATTTTGTACATTAAAAAAATTGACAGGGGTAGTTTAATGTACCCTCATCCTAAAGTTCTTGATATTGTAATACATGTGTTCATAATTGTACAAAAATTAATTTCCAAAGATTTCGAACATTTGTTCTTAAATGAAATTAATCAAAGGCAGTTTGTTATAGATATAGCAGCAAATGTTTTAAGCGAAAAAGAAATATTTATAAATGTCAATTGTCCTTCAGGCCATTCTGCTACTGCCATTATGAGGTACATTGTTAGGGCTGCAACAAATACATTTTTAAAAAACTACTGTAGAGAAAAGAATGATGTAAAAAAATCAGATAATAAACGAAAACTTGCAACAATTAAAAAATAAACCAGGGTTATAGTAATTTAAATACTGATATATCAGTCGATTTTTTGAAAAAAAAAAAAAAATCATTGATAGGAATAGAATCCTATTTATGTTTTTATAATTAAAATAAAATGATTGATAATGTGGATAGTATGCATATATATATATATATATATAATACAAATGTACAATAATGTATGAATACATAATTAAAATCAAATAAATCTTAATTTAAATAAATGATTTATATCTTATTATATTGAAATATTTCTACTTTCTTTTATTAATGTACAGGTATATCAATGTTTATGAAAGTAATGATTTGTTATTTTATTATAATTAACATGTGATTAGAAATTAATTTCTTATGTGAAATAAAAGCATTTTTGAAAGAGTTTTGTTTTTGTGTTATTTTGAAAAACACAGTTATGCATTTTATTTAGAAAAGAAAATAACCGAATAAAAATACGATAATTATTAACCCAATGTTAATGAAATTTATTTTAAATGTTTGAAATATATAAACCTTTTTAAGAAAACTGTTTTTCTCCTTTGTTTTAAAAAACAATTTTTATGTGGAAGGTTAAAAATAAGTGATATTTTGTAAAATTGCAATTTAATTGAAAAAGAAAAATCCAACTTTTAAGGGGGGAAAAAAGAAAAGAAAATTTTATTTAAAAGATTATTTTTATGGGTATTTAATATATATATATGTATCTAAATTATGAAAAAGCTAAATATATTTATATTTAGCTTTACCATATATATATTTATATATGTATATAAACCTATTTAATTTAATTCAGATTTTTTCCCCCCTTAAAATAATAATAAATTAAGTAAGGTTAAAGTGTTAAATAGTGTCAAAATTTCTAATAAAATCTTTAAGAAAATATTTATGGAGAACCTCTTAAAATATATATATGTGTGTGTGTGTGTGTGTAATAGAAAATAATGAATATTTGTAGCCATTTTTCGCTATAACTCGTTAAAAGATTTTTTTTTTTTTTTTTCCCTTGCAAAAAATTAAATTATATGCATTTTCCTTTCCTTTACTTTTTTTTATTTTAATTTAATAAATCCATTAAAATAATGGTTTTTATGGGTAATTTATTTATTATTATTATTTTATTAGAATACTATATAAGTCTATACTGCATTTCACTTTTTCGATGTTTAAACAAATTCGATTAAATATAAATCGTTTTTTTTTTTTTTTCTTAACATATATTTAGTATTATAGTTAATAAATCTTCTAAAATAGAATGACTGATGATTTTTTCCTGTGTTTAAACAAACCAATTTCATGTAAATGGAATTTTTATTTTGATAATAATAATAATAATAATAAATGCGTTTGCATCATAAATGATTTGAAAAACGAAATTAAAATTTTCCTTTAAATAAATAAATCTATTATGCTAAATTTGACAAAAATTTTTAATAATTTATTTGAATTATAAAATTTACTAATTTTATTGTAAATTTATAATTTAAAAATACGTTCGAATTCTTCTATATTAAAAAATTAAAAATTAAATACATTGGATTTTAATTTCTTTAGTTTAGTTGTTAACAACAATAACAATAATAAGTTCATTGGAATTCTTCTATATCAGAATAGATAAATAGTTTTAAAATATATCGCATTTTTCCTCATTTTGTTTAGCGACTAAAAATAATAATAATAATAATAAATACTGTGTGTGCAACACCCCCTACATCTTTACAGGGGGTGTTGATAGACCTCAGGCGTTTTGGGGCCAGAATGGGTCCCAGACTTTTCGGGCGGTGCAAAAATTAAGCTATTACATTTTCCTTATTATTATTTCGAATTAGTGTTTACATAATTATTTTATTTTATTTATTTATTTATCAAATTAATATTTTCATATCCTAATTCAGTTTTGTTAAAGCTTATTATTATTCTTATTATTATAGATTATTTTAATTGGTTTGATGAAATTTGCATTTCGTTTTTTTTTTAAATTACGCAAGATTAATTAATTTATTTTAATTGCGAATTCTTTAGTTTATTCATCCAATTTCGTATTTGTATTATTTTTATTAGACTAATAATTTCATATTTATTTACTTTGCAATTTCTAAATTTAATTTATTCATGTATTTCTCCTAGTACGTTTTGTGTGATCATTCTATTTGCTGAAATTTCAGTGTTTTTAGGAATAAGACATTATAAATTTTATTTGGAGAATTTGGAGAAGAAAGTATGGATAAAAAATCAATTTTGTTGTATTCATTACCAGCAAGATACACCCGCTGCGCTGACCGCTATACCTAAATGAATCTCAAAAACATTGAATCATCATGCTTACTATTATTGTTATAATTTTAATACCACTCGGTAAATAAAATAACTTAAAAAAAAAAAAAAAAAAAAAATTGGAAGTTTTCTGAATTATGTTTAATGTACAGGTACACGCTGCCAGCGGCCCGCGCTGCATAGGTTCTTCATGGTTCTTTCTCAGCACTTAAATTAAGCTCAATTTCAACTCGCTCTTTTTCTATACTATTATCATATGGTTTCGAACATTACAATAAATAAATAAACATTTTCAAACACACTACGCAAAAATGTTTAAAAAAAAATCTAAAAAAAAAAATAAAATAAAAAAGAAAGGAAAGAAAGAAAGAAAAACATAAGAAATATTATTTAAATTTTAATCTTTTCTTCTATATGACCATTTTATTTTCTGATAAATACAAAAAATAAAGAAATAATATAAAAGATTTCCCTTCCAACGGAATGAACCAAATAAATTTATAAAAAAAATCGTGTAAGAGCCGTTGCTAAGCGGCTCAGATGATCGAAATGAATGCAAAAATTTAAGGAAAAATCAATGGATAAAATAGAACAAAAGAATATATTCAAATTCGAAAAATTTTTTGATAAGGTGCACTCCAGCATCGTTTTATACGTTGCATGAAAATTATTATTAAATCGCTTTCAGCTCTGGAAAAAAACGGTAATTAAAAGGAGTACTAAAAACTGAGAGTAAATGGGAGAACAAAAGTTTTATAAAGAAATGTAACAATTTTCTAGGTGACAAAATTTGATAATTAGAAATTAATATACATATTTGATTGTTCATTTATACATTCAACTAATTAACAACTAATACTAATACTAATATATATATATATATATATAAGAGTGTGTGTTTACTTTCTTTTTAACACTGTCCAACAAGGTTGAAAAGTGATAATAGCTTCGGTTTGTTTGTCTGTCTGTCCGTCTGTCTGTCTCTAACTCTCGTAAATATTCTTGAAATTTCTTGAAACTAATATATGTCATACAAGTTCACTATCTGATGTTCCCTATTGAAAATGAATTGAATTATATTTTACTTTCCTTTACTGATTTATGTACAGGGACACCCGAAAGTATTCCAAAGCAATTGTGTCCTATGGGAGTTACTTTTAAGAACCATATTTTAATACCGTTACTTTACACAAACCTTAATGAAATTGAAACATATTATTCAAGTTCACTATCGGATGTTTCCCATTGGAATGGGAGTAAATATCATCAAAAGATTTTATACAGGGACACCCAAAAGTATTCCTAAGCATTCGTTCTATGAGAGGTATTTTTATAATCAAATTTAAAGAACTTTACCTTGCACAAATCTTATTAAAATTAAAATATATTATTCATATGCACAAAAGAATGCTTTCTACAGAATGTAGTATGTTGAAGAACTTTACCTTGCGCAAATCTTATTAAAATTAAAATATATTATTCATATGCACAAAAGAATGCTTTCTACAGAATGTAGATTTACAGAACCATGCAAACGTATTCATTTACATTGAAGACTTTTATTGGAAATTTACTGAAATTGCATTTTCGTTTGCATTAAGCGATTTAACACTTTCTATCATTTTTTAAATGCGGTTATGATTTCAATTTGTGTATTTATCTGGTCCGACTGTTTATCTCTCTATCTTTACGTCTGCTCGACGCCAGCATTCGCAAATAATATCAGAATTTTTACAAAATTATACATGTTATTCAAATTTACTGTAGAATGTTTCCTAATTTTAATGGCATTAACAGGTCCTGGTACAAATGCTTTGTGTATAAGGATACCAAAAAAAAAAAAAAATCAATGCATTGCATTTTAGGATAGATATTTTTATAAATTACATTTAAAGAACTTTTTATTGTAAAAATCATAAAAAAAAATTGAAAATTGTTATTAATATGCTAAAATAACATTTTGTATAGAAAATGATTTTGTTAACTTTCAGATTTACAGGTCTGTACTAAAATATTCGCATGTATAAAGTGCTGCAATTTGAATATAAGGGCCACGTTTCCTTTTGTGTTAAGCCCTTTTAACACTTTCTAACAATGTTTAAGAATGATTAGGAATTCAATTAGTCTACCTGTAAGCCTTTCAGAGCCTCTGTTTGTCGTTTTTATGATTACGTAGGCAAAGAGGTTTGAAAATTATACGAAACTATAATTACGTGCATTTGGAACGTGCATACAGAAAAGCTGAATCATTCGATAAAGGACAATTTCTTTGCAAATTGAATTAATTCAGATCTTGATAACGTAAGCTTTAGAGTTTGTTGTCTAGCTTTTAATAATTTTAAAGCATTTTCTATGAAGATTTCAGCCTTTTTCATTTAAATTAAAATCATTAAAGGACAAAATTATTAGAACGAGAAGATTATAACTTTCATGTAGCTGAAAAGCACTGTCAATATTTTATGACAGAAAACCTTGAATAAAGTAGAATTATTTTAAAATACATTGAAAACAAATAATTGGTCGACAGTGAAAAAAATAAGTTTTTTTTTTTTTTTTTTTTTTTTTTTAATAGATGTCCGATAAAATGTAGATAGTAGTGTTTTAACAATTATGGCCAACTGTGTCCAACAGGTATTATAGCATGGACTGCCTTTCTTGAACTATTTCAAAGGTGTCCTGTCCTAGCTCATATTAAAACGAATTTCAGAAAAAAGCAAGGGGAAACTAGTCGGCTAGGACGACGAGTATGATTTTCGAAAAAAAAAAAAAAAAAAAAAAAAACAGGCACTAACTTTCTAATTAATTTATAGAATATTATCAATATTTTAAAAGTTATTTTTAGATTTTTTCATGTTATTTATAGCAACACAATTAGTTCAGCAATTCGAATGAATTTTTAAACTATATCAATTATTGTTAGAAAGAAAAGAAAAGTTAATTTTAAGATTATTTCATTTTGTTTACAACAAAACAAATTGAAGTTTTTAAAGAGCATATTCATACATATTTCTAAAAGTGATTTGACTAATGACTTTTTACTTTGATTAATTATTTGTATAGTAATGAATATTCATAGCAAGGTTGCTGAAACATATTTAGAAAAAAAAAAAAAATGTGATATTTGTGTCGATTAACAGCTAACGAATCTAAAAAAAGAAGTGTGATATTTTTAGTTTGTCCAACTACTACGTTTTTGGCAGGAAATTTCATTTTATTTGACTGTTGTGAAAATATTTATTTGCTAGCTCGCTACGCCCGCTTCACTGGTCACTATTTTGAAATGAATTTTCAAAAGAATAAAAATACTATTTTTTGTATCACTTTATAAATAAAATCAGGAATATATTACATAAAAATCATTCTAAATCCAGCTTCGGGTACCGATGCCTACGGCAGCAGTTTTTATGTACGCACTGCTTCAGGACTAGGTGCCCACTGCCTGCAGGATGTCTTTCTGCAGACACATTTACTGTGGGCACTTACTTTAATTTGGGTATTTATCAATAATAGATGGATCTACTATTATTCAAGAACTACGATTTTAACGATAACTGTGTCTCACCCTTTATTATATATATATATGATAAATCTTAAAAATTAGATGAAATAAAACTTGAATTTTTAAATATAGAACTAGAACAGAGAATTTATAAACCCAACTGCAAATACAGCTAAAGGAAATATAAAAACTATAATAAATAAGCAAAATAACCAAGTATAAATGAAAACTAATCCCAAACGCATCAAGGTCTTCTTCATGGGAGCTCCCCCATGTATGGAATGAAATATGAGAAGTTTCTGGCGAAACGTTGGCTATTTAGCCAAAAAACACGTTTCTAGACCCCAACTTCTCACAGATGGAAGCAAGACCGTACAGCAAACGAATTTAATTAATACAAAGCATAAAAAAACAAATAAAGAATAAATAAAGAATAAAAGTAAATACATTAATGTAAAGTACAAAAATATAAATAATACAAGAATATAAATAAATACAAGAACAAACTTAAATAGTCAGTAGAATGAGGAAAATTGACCCCCCCTCCCCTACATAAAAAAAAGAGAGCCCGCTTCGGCTGGTAGGACCACTTACCAGTTCTTAAATATCGCCAGAAATGGATAATAAATCTTAAGCAAGATTGTTATCAAGAAGACAGAAATGTTTATTCAGTAGTTGAGATTTTCCAGAGCCAAATTCAGGTCTAAATGGTTATTGCAAATCATTTTAATTATGTTAATTTGGGTAAACATAATATTTTTTAAAAACTCTATGACTGATACAGGAGAAACAATTCGTTAAATTACAAATTTTAAAGTTAAAATCTTGCTTTTTATCATAAACCAGTTTTTACCTATTTTTTTTAATTTTCAAATCCAAGAAAGGAATTTTGTCTTCATAGTCAGTACGATTTAAGATAAGGTCGGAGAGATAGATTTCAGCTGCAATTTTCGCAAAATTTTCACAGTTTATAGCCATTATTTTTATTGCTATTGCGTCATCAATATATCTATAAAACTTAATATTCTTAAATTTTCTCTCAAACATGAACCAAAAAAAAAAAAAAAAAAAAAAAAAAAGTTAGCGACGGCCCTTGAGTAACTGGTTCTCATCGGGATACCGTGAATTTGTAAAAAAAAAAAAAAAAAAAAAAATCTACACCATTAAATAAAACATTTTCGAAGATACAAAATTTAATAAGGTTAATCCAGTAAACTTTTGCGCAGGCTTTTACATGACAAAATTCCTCGTAGATTTTTTCAAAAATTTCCAGAAGTAAGTAATATGGGATACTACCAAAAAGGTTTTCAAAACCATATGTATTAATTGTAAATATATCTTCTGAGTTTTCTTTAAAATATTTTAATATTGGGTAATTATTTTTAATGATATGGCAATTATCGTCTGACTCTAAAGTATTCAAAATGTTATTGAGCAAATAAAAAAGTTTTTTACTGGCCTTGTAATTATAACTAAAATTGCCGCAAGAAACGTAACGAAATTTAATGGAATTTTTATGAAATTTAACGTTAAAAAAAGGTATGAAAAATTAAAACTGCTTCTATTTATATTAAATTTTTATCAAAGCCGAGATTCCTTTTCTTATAATTGAGGGGGAATCATTTATTTTTTTTGTAAGAGCAATTACCAGAATATTCTATTGTAACTAATATTATATATATATATATAAATTACAAAAAATGGAAAAAATATTTCCAGCTTTTTGAACGGTGGCAATAATATTTTTTTTCTTTAAATTTTCAATATTTTCTTTTAAGTCTGTATTGTGATCTTCATGAATTTTCCTTCCAAAGTAACTCCTATAAAATATTAAATCGTTTTCAAAATATTCCAAAATTTTCTTTTTTTATAATTTAAAAACTTCTATGGGCCAACTATACTTGTAAGAGAGTTTTAGAATAAAATTATTTAAACCTTTTTAATAAAATCCATGATTTTTCTAATGGTATAATTGAAATTTAACCTGAAATTAGCACCTGAATTCATAAGATTTCTTATCTTAGTATTTTCTATTATATCTAGATTACCTGCAATGATATGTTCATGATAGGAATCCTTAAATTCTTTATAGAAATCTTGATTGCAATAATAATCTTTATCTTCATTACGGTCTATATTTTTACTATATTTATTATAATTGCAAATTGTCTTTTTTTTTTTTTTTTTTTATTTATATTATAAGTATAAGCAATTTTGATATTTCAAGAATTTTTAAGTGGAAAAATACCTTATTATTTACCTATATATTTTTTTAAATTATAATATATTTAAATATTTTATCTTTATAATTCAAGACCAAGTTTTCAATAGGTATTTCTTTTGATAACTTTATTTCCGTTAAATCTGAAACTTTAATTTTATATTTAAATAAATAAATAACTATATCTCTAAAAAGATCACATTTGAAGGAATAGATTTCTATATAGGTATCCATTTTGCACTTAAACCATTTTATTGCTTTATTTTTTAGAGCTGAAATTATGTTTTTAATTAAAATAATATCTTTATTCTCAATCATATCTTTGTTTAATATATCCAGAGTTTTAAAAATGTCAGTTTTCTTATTGCTCCCACCCGCCGTTAAATTTCCCCTGTGTTTTAGATTTGCTTTCGCCTCTAAAGTGGCATGCGTATAGCATCTGAAGATAAAGAACGCTCTTTTGATACCAGTTGTGCTTCCCTTTATTTTGTGGAGTGTGAAGAAGTTTTTATGTTTAAATATGTACAGTACACCAGTCACCAGTTCCTTATAAGTACATTAAGATTTCCAAGTCAAATTTGATTATGACTCAATAATTTCCTTACAATTTATACATTTGGAAAGTAAAAATCATGTTTTAATAAAATACAATATAAATCATATTTAAAAGAAATCAAAGAAATAAAATTGGTATTTTTCTTTCATTCTTTTTTTTTAGGACTGAGGGCCCATTAGTCTCAATCTGGGATTTTTGCGTTGTCGTTTTCGATAGTTGGACATTTGTCGAAATCATTTTTTGATAGTTGGACATGTATCGAAATCTAAAAATTATCGAAAATATAATTGAATAATTTGAAAGCGATGTTATAATTGGGGGGGGGGGGAAACTAATAGTCCTCCGTCCTAAACTAAATTCTGCTTTTGCCAGAATTTCATCAAAATCTTTTTATTTTTATTTTTATTGAAAGAAAAATAAAATAAAATTAATAATCTATATCATTATATAAAGCGCAAAAAATTGTTTGTTTGTGGAGGGTAATCTCTGAAACTACTGAACCGATTTAAAAACTTCTTTCACTGACCGAAAGCTACAGTATGCCATATTGTTATAGGCTATATTTAATTTTGATAAAATAAATTTTAGTTTAAAATCTGAGCATTTTAATTAAAATCCCCATAGAAGCCGTAATAGAAATGGAAATAATGAAATATTAAAATAATTAGCTGCTGCCAACATAAAAGAAACATTTACATATTCATTTCGTTTTTAAAATATCTTGACGTGAAAAGAAAAGAAATATATTTGCACGTGCATTAAATTGAAATTCATATAAAGCTTTTTTAATTGTTAAACTTACACGTTAAATCTGACGTCATTATAGAATTAAAAGTGTTTATTTTTCTAATAATTTAATTTGATATGATATGATATAATATCTAAGCATCAATGTTTAAACCACGGAGTCTTTATTACTCCGTGGTTTAAACTGATGTGTGTAAACGAAATTGGAATTTAAAAATAAATAAATAAATAAATAAAATAAAATAAAATAAGAAATTCTATTTTATAATATTATTTATTTTAATTTATAATTGTTGCCAAAAAGATTTACGAATTAATTTATTTTTAGACATATAATAAAATATATTTTCACGCGAACAATAATATAAAAAGTGAACTGGATTTTTTGTAAAAAAATAATAAAGATCGAGGAAAATTATTTCCCCATTTTAATCCCCATATTTGGATATAGATATGTATTAGTTATCATGTGCATCCGTTAGATTAAATTGTTTTTGTTGCAAAATTGATAAAATTGGAATTTTAAATTTCAAAACTCTAGAAAAAAAAATGGCAAATTTCCATATTCGATTGAAAACATAAAATAACTCAGCAAAATAACAGCAAAATAACTCAATCTAACGCATGCATACAATAACTAATACATATCTATACCCAAATATGAGGATTAAAATCGGGAAATAATTCTTCTAGAATTAAAAAAAAAAAAAAAAAAAAAATCCAATGAGCGATTAACATGGAAAATCTTTTTCTTGCATCCACGGGCGGTCAGTGATGTCATACTTCGCTTGCGTATTGAGATGTTTAAATTTATTTGGCGACTATTTTTAGCAACTAACAGTTATGGCAAGTAGCTCAATATACATAGCGCCATTACTGAAATGTAAATAGCATTTAATTATTTGAGTTACATTATGTTGACTGGAAACCTATTTATTATACCTATGCTCTATAGCTATACTAATATAAAAAAAAGAAAGGTTTATATGCATATGTAGAGAACGATCGCTAGAACTAAAAAGCCGATTGCTTTTTTTTTGTTTTGTTTTTTTTTTGTTTTTATTTTCTTTCAATAATCAAAAGTTACACTGTCTCTCTCTAAGTGCTAGAAGCTATAATAAATTTTGGTAAAATAAATTTTTAATTAAAATTTTCAATATTTTAATTGAAAACAAAGCATAGATTTGATATCTATCGTCATTGGCGATTTTTGTATTTGGCGATCGAAAACGTAATACGAAAATCTGTATATTATCGTAGTAAATACGAGATGTATGTGTTTACTTCAATTACCCTACTACCGTAGGTAGTGGAAGTATTGTATAGGTTTTGGCAATTGGTCAGTGTGTGTGTATATGTGCACGTGTGTGTGTGTAATATTCTGGCTGTCATATCTCCAAAACTAATAAAAATAGAACTACTAAACTTCACAAGTGATTCATTTCTGGTGTACAGATAAATTTTCCAAATTTTCGTGAAAATTGAAAAACCGGAATTGGGTCATCGAAAACCAGAAATGGGACCCTAAGCCCATATTCAAAAACACCTCTAATGATTTTCTTCAAAGTTGCTATATAAATAATATATTAGATGCCCTTTCGATTGAAAAGTTGCTTAGTTCAGGAAAATTGATAGGCGTCCTCTATAAACAGCTCAATTTCAGACTTCGCAAGTGCGTTCCTTTAAAAACGCCTGTACGGATTTTTTTCAAACTCGCCATGTTAACTTCCTATTAAATAACCTTTTGTATGTAATTATTGTTTTTAGGTCAATAATTGAGTATGTTAAGTTTTGGTAAAAGTTGGTATCTCAAAAACGGCTCTATCGTATTCTTGAAAATTTTTTCTTTAATCCAATTTAGATAACCTTTCTCAAGTATTACGTGCTTATTACAGGAATATTAACGGTCATCCTGATTAGGTAGTTCAGTTTTAGATCTCGGAAATTCGTGTTTAAAAAATAACTATCTATTTTTTTTCCCTTATTTTTTAACTCGCTATGCAAACTCTGTTGTATGTGTCTTTATACGTGTATCAAGTTTCTCTTACTCGAAAATCTCAAAAAATGCAAGTAATATCTCCAAAAAATTGTATATATTACGTGTAATAGTGGGTAATGGAAGTCGTGTGGTTGTTTCACACCAGATTCTGTAATAGTATATAGTGTACGAATATTGTTTCATATTATTGATTTCTCCTTTAATATACATTATTAAAAAAGTAATCAATTATGGAAAAAATTAAATATATTTGCGAAATGAAAAAATAAATAATAATTAAAGCTATTATGACGTCAATTTTATCAAAAACATTTTCATGTCATAGGTTTATTTTTCAATATTTTTTATTCATGAGTAAAGAAATGTTTCTTTTTATGAAATAAATAAATAAATAAATAAATAGCATTAAGTAAAAATTGCCAACATTTAACAACTAATTAAAAAAAAATAATTGTAAAATTATATTTTGACTTTCCAGTTAATAATATTGCCTGACTATAACATATAAACTGATATATTTCTTGATTTTTTACATATCAATCCATCTTTAACTAAAATTTGTTCATCAGTGCGAAGCCGGACGGGTCAGCTAGTAATCAATATCGTTACAAGCAATATCGAAAAAGTTTTTTTTTTTTTTTTTTTTTTTTTTTTTTTTAATAATTTTGAATTAGGAAATAAAAAGTGCGCGTGAAATAACATGAAATAAAAATAAGTAAAAAAATGAATTTAATGATTTAATGTTTTTGTTGTAAAATTGACAAAATTTGATTTTTTTTTTTTTTTTTCTGGTGAAGAGTTGTGAGGTTACGTAACCTTGAACCTCCTAATTCGACATGCTGCTAGCCGAACTCTGTAGTGGGTGAAATAAGAATTACGTGAAATGTAATTTATTTATTTTTTTCGTTTCATGTAATGATTGCAGTTTCTTAACTGTATACCGTAATATACCAAGTATTTCTATTCTGTTGCGAAATTCTCTATTAATAGACCCCAACATTCGATTTTAGGAAAAGCAAACAAGAGGACGACACCACAAGAAGGCTATAACCGATTGCTGAGGCAAATTATAAAAATTAATTACATTTTGAAAATAAACAAAATAAAAGTGAGGTACATCTTCATTCAAGTTTATTTAAATAATTTTGATCTGGATTCAAAAAACTAATAAATCTTTTATTTTCGTTCTCTTTTTCTTACTTCATTTCAACTTCATGTTGTTGCAGATGGTATGGTTGAAAGCTGTTTCTTCATGGACCGTTTACAGAATGACAAACACGTTACAAGATCTAACCTCTTTGATCGAACGATTTGTAAAGCCGTTCTTATCGTGTGAATACAAGTGGACAATACCTATTTTCTACTCAATTATTTCTGAACAGCTTGTCTCCCCAGTCGCTTCGTTTTAGATTTCTTTCTTTCTTTTTTTTTTTTTTTTTTTTTTTTTTTTTGTATATGTTAAAATTTTTATTGCCTGTTCCTCATATTTTTCCATATCTTAAAAAGATACTAGTGGGAGGATAAAACTACATTTCTACAATTATTAAACTTTTCAATGTTTTTGCGTTGTATCATGCCTTACTTGTATAAGTAATTATTTTTTAATGCTCACAGAAGTTATTGTTATAAAATTTTGCTTTCATCATGTTTGATCATTATAATGGTTGGATTATTATTAATATATATATAGATAGATATAGATAGATTTCAGTAGCTAATTGCATTATGATCTTTAAAGTAATTTTGTATTATTTTATAATATTCATAACAAACTTTTTGAATGAATTATTTCATCCGTTTGAATGTGCTTAGAAATATACCTTTCATTTCATTATGCAATTAGAACTTCGAAACGTAATTTATTCGTTTATAATTTATTTATTTTCTGGCTTAGATTTTAAAGATATTCCCTTAGATTTACGTTTAGTAGAAAATTATTTATTTATTTATTTATTTATTTTATTTTATTTTATTTTTTGCTTCAGCTTTTGATTTTAGTTAAATAAATAAATAAATATATATATATATATATATATATATATATATAAAGAGAGAGAGAGAGAGAGAGATAAATATATTTGTTGTAATTTTAATGTAGCTGAAAAACAACACATTCTTAATCAAACGAATAAAAATGTTGATAAACAATGCATTTATAAGAAAATAAAATTATATTTTTCATTAATTATAACAATACACTCTAATTCATTATGAAACTATTATTTTCCTAAAAAGAAAGAAAATAAAAAATAACCTAAGCTGGTAGTCGGCCGGTGCCGGGCTCGAACACAGGTCGCACCCATCGTCCTAGCCGCTGAGCGTTCTCTTAAACTGGCATATATGCGAGCTAGGTTGCCTTCGAAAAACGCTTACGGCGGGCATCCCACCCAGGCCTAGACTCAAGCGTTCAAAGATCCCAAACACCAAAACCAAAATAATTGTTTTTAACTAAAACTGATTTTTCAATGCAAACTTATATTGATTCTTATCCTTTCGTTTTAAAGCACAAATTGTTTTAGTGTTTTTTTTTTTTTTTTCTTTTTTAAATAATTATTTTTTTACATAACATATATTTAGATAACACATTTACAGGCGGGGAGAGAGCTGACAGAAAAGATAAAGAAAAAAAAATCTATATAATTTTTTCACCAGTTTCAATTAAACTTTTTCAATTGTTACTTACTAATTAGATAGGAAATATAGCAATGATTAGATATCCTGGAGGAAAGTAGAGGAAGAGAAAGAGATGTTATATATATATATATATATATATATATATATATATATATATATATATTTTTCGATTTCGCAAAAGGTAATAAAATTCTCAATTAGTAATAAAATAACTAGTATAGTAAAAACTAATTGTATCTGTTGAGCGAGGAGTTTGCAACGAAAAGGGTGGTTTTTATATCATTTTCTTTTCCCGTTTTCTCCCTCAGTTATATATAATAATCATGTTTTGTCACAGTTAGTAAATAATAATTATATCAAATTTTATTGTGATCAATACAAAGTGATATAAAACTATCCTCTCATGAGAAATTTTGTTGTCGGTGCTTCGCACCCACGAATAACAAATAAATCTCAAACAAATAACAAACAAAATCTCTTGATGCTTCAGCACACCAATCGCCCACGTAAGGTGCGAAGCATGGGTGCTTTATATGGGTGCTTTTAATATTTTATAGGCGTATCAGAACCATTTGAAAGTTTAAGTTTGGTTTAACCCGTCCAAAAATTTTAAATAAATTATTTATATATATATATATATATATATATATATATATATATATCGCTTTCTTTTAGAGGATGCTTTTTACTTCAGTTTTGTTTAGCATATTGAGAATTAAAAATGATATCGAATTAAAAGGATCTTGATACATTTCTTTGTTTTAAAGTACTTGCCTGCAATAGTCAAATTTATAAATATGCACATTAAATTATTGTACAAGTTTTAAATACTATAAAACCACTTTCAATACAGTGACACAATTATGAGTAGATATAGTTGAAAAATATAGCTTAAAACAGTTTTTGCTATTTTTTTCTAATAAATAAATAAATAATATTAATAATAATGTAGATTTTTTTTTCTCCTTTTTGAAAAAGTAAATAAATTCATAATAAATTAGTAAAATATAAACATATTTTAGAAAATTTTTATGATAAATAAATGTAAAGTTTTAACTTCTGAAATATTTAATTATAATATATATATATATATATATATATATATATATTTAACACGTCAATTTACTTGTATGGAAAACATACGCTTCTAAAGTCTTTCCTGAAAATCGATTGAAAAAGCAATAATTTAACAGTAAATATTAACATGAATTATTTTTCTCTTTCATTCAAAAGTCCATTTATGTTGTATCACATATCATAATTAATTTAAACATTAAGTAAGTTTGAAACACGCCAAAAGTTTCATTATTATAGTATTCGCTTACCATATTTCTCCTTCACCATTTTTTTTCCGTTTATCAATTTTCCGTTATCATTTTCTTCTTTACCATTTTTTCCGGTTAGTGAATTTTTTTCTTATTAACCCATGTTATGAAAGTCATTAGTTTTAAATACCCCACGAAATTTTCAAATCAGAATGAGGAAATGAAATAGAAATATTGCCAGTGTTATAAGAGATATTTTAAAACTGGTGCGAAGTCTTTGCGAACCCCCCCCCTCCCCCCACACACAAAACTTCACGCATACCTGCCTTCCCCATACTTATAGAACGAAAGGAACTAAAAATATTCATATTGATTGATACATATTTTATAAAACGTGTTTTATTTTAAAAATACGATTTATTATAAAGTCTTATGGAGTAAAAAATTACAAACATTAAAATTAATTTATTTACTTACACAATAAAATTTATTTTTCTCTATATATTAAAAAAAAAAAAAAAAAGTTTCTGTCGCTGGCGTCAATTCTTTTTGTTTGTGCCAGCAACTTCTCGCGGAAGGCAGGGTTCTCCGCGTCATGAGATATATCAGTGTATTCCGACTACTTCGAGGAAGGCATTTCAGCTACTTAAAAATTTCAATCATTTTAATTAACGAAGTTACTAATTAAAAACATCGGTTTTATAAAGGTACTCTATTTGCCATTAAAGAAAAAGGTTCTCTTATGAAGTTATTTTTCTGTCATGGCATCATTTTTCACGGGAAAATTAAAATGTTATCACTGGTGTAAAAAAAAAAAATAATAATAAATAAATAAACGCTTTTTTTCCCCTCCTACTTTTACAAAATTAATTTTATTACTGGCAACTTATGTTTATTTTATTTTATTTTTTATTTATTTATTTATTTAACGTGTTCTTTTTTTTTTTTTTTTTTTTTTTTTTTTTTTTGTGAATAAGGAAATGATGTTGTGTCTGTACAACTGACAGAGTTTCTTTTTGCCATTAAAGTGTTTTTATCTTTTCTATTTAAAAACATATTTTAAAACACCTCGGATATATTTTTGCATGTAAAAATATTTAGATTTAAATTCAAACTCAATTATAAATGAAAAAAATCTTTTTATTTATCATTGATAATTTTTTTAACGTTACGGAATTAGACATTTCCTTG
Source organism: Salticus scenicus (assembly GCA_963930645.1). Lineage (NCBI taxonomy): Eukaryota > Metazoa > Arthropoda > Arachnida > Araneae > Salticidae > Salticus > Salticus scenicus. The sequence continues at coordinate 58,705,346 of OZ005654.1, read as the reverse complement.
ATACTTTTCATATTTCTAATTATGGCAAGAAAAAAGTTCATCACCTACAATTCTTATAATGAATCAAGTGGATTTTATTCTTTGTTAATTTAAGAAGTAGATAAGAGAGAAGGTACTTTTCATTTCGCCGGCGCAAATCTTGCCAAGCAAAATTTACTGGCGACAACAATACATTTATGGATTAAAAATAAATTTGTAACTTAGATTTTTTCTTTCTTTCTCTCTCTCTCACTCTCTCTCTCTCTCTCTCTCTCTCTCTCTTTTTTTTTTCTTTTTTTTTTTTTTTTTTTCAAATTTAAAGTTTATTTAAATACGTTATTATGGATCCGACAAAAATTTTTTATATTTTTTGTGGGACAACACTTTTAAAAGCAAGCTTTAAGCAAAACTTGAGAAAAATAATTCTTAAAAATATAAAATAAGTAAAATAAAATAAGTAGACGTTCGTGTCTCTAATCTTTTTCTTATTATTCTTCGATGTGTTTTGGAACAATTACTCTTCTTGCATCGGTTATATCATTCTGGGCAATTTTAAATCCTCGCCGGCAAAATGGTTGGTTGGTTGGTTGGGTTTTTTACGTCGCACTATACTCGGGGAATAGCTAACCTGATAGCGTTATAGATGCTATGAAGACCTTTTTACTCACTTGGCGTTAATTAGGTTACTAAAACGGGAAATTTAGCCATGATTTGGGGACTTTTTTTCCGATTGAAGTTATATATTTTTTCTTTTTTTGGAAATGAATTCACTCTAAAAATTGGTTACTTACAATCTTTTGTAGATCTATATTACTACACATTGAGTATTATACTTAATTTTACCTTAAGAAAAAAAGAAGAAAGAAAGGGAGAAAGAAAATAAAGAAAAATAAATAAAGAAAAGTAATAATAATACATAAACATTTTGAAAAAAAAAAAATCTGATTTAAATATTGTCTTCAGATATTTTTTTTCTTCTTCTTTGCTCTCTATTCAAAAATGGCTAAAGTATTCGGACCATAAATTATTAACTGAAACAAATAATTTAATTCACAATGATATAATTACTATTATCCATTTATTTATAAAATATTTTTATTGAAAAATAGGTTTTTATTTTCCCTATAAATGTAAGAAGAATTTTTATTAAAAATAGTTATCTAGTATTTTTAATGTTACATAATGATTGTTAAAGTCTAAATTGATTCATTTTTCACAAAAATACATAATTCTTTGTTTTGACTGTGGAAAAAAAAATATTTGAATTATTCGTGTAAGCATGGAAGAAAATTCTAACGTATAGTATAATTTTGCAGAATAGAAATGTATTTGACTGAATGAGTTGCTATGGAAAACTGGTTTAGTATTAAAAAATAATAATAATAATAACATACAGATGTTGAACCAGGAGATTTTTCCATATTTTAAAAATATCATTATTTTTATTTTGTTTTATTTTATTTTATTTTCGATATATATATATTTATATTTATATATATATATATATATATATATATACAGTGAAACTTGAATAATTCGAACTTGTTTAATTCGAAATTCTGGATAATTCGAGTTTTTTACTCGGTCCCTTGAATTTTGTATTAAAATAATGTAAAAAAATCGTGTATAGTTCGAATTCTATTTGGATAATTCGAATTTTTCATACGATTAACTTTAAAATGTTATAATAAAATTTTTCCCAAGATTTTTTCAGCTAGAATACATTATTTATTTTAATAGTCTTTCAAAATAAGGATAAGGAAATACAAGAAAAGCCCCTACGTAGTGCATCAGAAGATATGGTGCATATACATGAACTTCGAGGGTTTTTTGAATTGAAAGTCATGTCTGATGTAGAAGATTCTATTTTTATATCAACTGATAGGTTCAAATCATATGCTATGATACAAAGATTGTACTTGAAGAAGCAATAAAAAATATGTGACTATTTTTTAAAAAAAGTGTTGAATAATTAAGCTCGTAAAAAATATTGATTTAATGGGAGGGGGTGGGGGTGGGGGTGGATGTAGTAGTTTTCTTAGATATAAAGTTTATATGTTAAATCTTTGTTCGTAGAGTTTTAAATTTTTTAATTTATCTCTTCTTTTTGACAAAATAGCATGCTTGCCAATATCCTAATTAATATTTTGCAGTGTTGTTAGTCCCGCCCTTTTTTACACAGCAGTAAATTTTTAAAGTAATATTTTGATTGCGATTAAATAAGAAGCAATTGCGATTAAATAAGAAGAAAAATACTCTGAAAAGGTTACTGATGTGAAAAAGAAGGCTGGGCTAACAATACTACGGAATTTTAATTAGTATGTTGGCAAGTATGAAATAGTATATGCAGGGATGAGAATTTTCCGCGGATCCGCGATTTTCCGCTTTTTTGTGATTTTCGTTAATTTCGCGATTTTCTATTTTGTTAAAATCAAACTCCAATAACGATCAGTGTTCAAACACTCCACGAAAAACTTTAGATTCTCAATATTTTTCCATCCAAAATGTAAATGTCAATATTCATTTAAAACATGCTTTATCATATTCTATAGCATATAAAAAAACAGAATTATTCAATATTTCTCACTCATGTAATTTTTTTTTGTCCATTTTGATTGCTAGCTAATGTTTTTTTTTTTTTTTTTTTTTTTTTTTTTTTTTTATACTTGTTTTATTGTGCTGATGTGTTATTCTTTTAGTTTAATTTGTCACTTTAAAAATATTTTGTATAGTTTTTTCCTGTGAGCATTATTTTTTCATTTGAAATAAATTTTATGAACACATTTGTACAGTTTTCCCCACACGCGTTATTTTTCATTTGAAATTAATTTTATGAACACGCGTGTTTCCTCTTTTTTTAATTTTCTGCACTCTAATGCCTGTATATGTAATTCGAATTTTTGGATATTTCGAATTTTTCTCAGGTCCCTTCAACTTCGAATTATCCAAGTTCTACTGTATGTAAACAGAGAATAAATTCGCTCGTTTTCGAAGTAAATCAGAAGGAAACAGATACAATTTCTGCACTCGACTCACAAAAGACAAGTATTCGGCTGAAAGTATTGTTAGAAAAACTGGTTTAGGAGTGCAAAGCATACGATGTGTTAAACAACAAAAAGGGTAAATAGGTTTCTGACTTGCATACTTACAGACAAACCGGTAAATGTTAGAACTTTTAGGAAAATGAGACAGAAAAAATTGTATAATGCTTCCATAAGAAATTTAAAATAAAAATTATGGAGGAAAAAAAAGTGACTTTATGTATGCAGAGACAAATTTCGCTTACAATTTGTTGGTATATTACAAAACAATGAAGAGAGGTCTCATATATATATAATTGTTAAATGACAATTTTTATATAATTTTCTCCATAAGTTAAGAAACTTACGTACATAGTAAACGAATTTAAATTTCTTAGTAAATGTGACTCTTGATGTGTATATTTAATGCTGAGAGATAAAACATACATTAACTATTGCTATTTTCCAGAAAATGAGTTGAAACATTCATATTGATAGCATTTTTAACAGGATGGATTGAGATTTTTATAGATGCAAGAAATGAATAAATAAGTAAATAAATAAATAAAAAAAAATTATTTGACTTTTTGATATTTGAATAAAATTTTGAAATTTCACGCATTTTCATTTTACTTTGATACATGTTTCAATGTTTCGGTTAAGAATGCTGCAATTTTAAATTTAAAAAATATCTTAAAATTTAACGCAAATAATATTCTTATTCTTATTGTTATTGTTATTTTATTTTTTTAAGATCCTAAGGACGATTTAGTTCAGATAAAATAGGTCAAGTTAAAACACTTATTCTTTTAGCGCTATTTTATTTATTTAGTTTATAAAATTGAGAGATGGTTGGTTGGTTGTGGGGTTTAAGCCCGATTGACTACTTTACGGCCCTAGGCGTAAAGGGGGAATGCCTTCCGTGGAGGCCTTTTTAAGGGATTTTTAAAGGCTTCTAGCCCGTATTTACACGAATTTCGGAGAAAACCACGGAAACCTCCTAACGGCTAAGTCAATGAGCACAACCTCGGGTCGAAGCCATCACTTCTCGATCTGTGGTAGGCCATACAACTGAGAGAAAATACTCTAAATTTTTTAAAAGAGATTATTGTAGTAACTATTGTTAAGCGAAGCAATTTCATATTATAAGATGAAGAATCAATTTTTTATGATTATTATAAATTTAAATTATAAAATAACTATTGTATTAAATTATATGTAATAATCAGAAAAAATGAATTAAAATAAGATAATTTGACGCAATCTTACAGAATTTTAACGAAAGAATATCAATTTTATAGCCATGTAGGGTTAACTTAGATATCTGCCAATAAAAGTTTTTCAGTTTTTTGTTTTAATTTTGAATATATATATATATATATATATATATATATATATATATATATATATATATAAGAATTTTTATGAATATAGAGAGCATCTGACACATTAAAACATAGTCACCATTTTACGGTAGACCTCCGTGAAAAAAGCAGAATGTGTGTGAACATTCAAGGGAAAAAAGTAATATAATGTGTCACTCATACGACTTTCTTTTATCCTTTATTTCAATACTATAAAGACAGATTGCAGTTTAAGACGTAAGACCAATGAGGTAAAATAATAATAATAATAATAATAGTCCTCCTTCCTAAAGTAAATTCTGCCTTTGCCAGAATTTCATTAATATTTTTTTTTTTTTTTTTTTGAAAGAAAAAAAAAAAAAAACCATTAAATCATTAAATTCATTTTTTACTTATTTTTATTTCATATTATTTCACGCGCACTTTTTATTTCCTAATTCAAAATTATTAAAAAAAACTTTTTCGATATCGCTTGTAACGATACTGATTATTATTAATTTTCTTTTCTTTTTCTTTCAATAATAATAATAATAATAATAATAATAATAATAATAATAAAAGATTATTAAAACAGGAATAAACTACTACGTCAGAAACGCCAAAGAAAAAATATTGAGGTGCATACAGCTGTTTCGGTAGCCTAAAGCATACCGTCATCAGTGCAAAAAGAATTCTGAATCTTGAGAAGTGCTCGTATATATAGGAGAGGGACCGGATTTAGTTCAACCAATAGGAACACGGAAGAGGTGGGGAGTGTGGCCAATAGGAATTAAGGAATGTGTAGCTGTGTAAACAGTAGAAAAATTAAGGAAATGTGGACTGAATGTAAAATTTCCAACAATCAGATAAATAGGGAACAGCGAAATCACAATTAACAAGGTTTTTAAAGTTTTTATAAATATGAAAAGCTTCAAAGAAATCGAGTTCATGAATGGATTTAGGTCTGCAAATTATTTTAGCTGAATTAAATTTAAAATTATGATTTTCCTCCCAGCAATGTTTAGAAATAGCCGATTTATTGGTTTCTTGTTTGCGGACGTAATTCATATGTTCTTTTAGGTGATATTTAAGACTGCGTTTAGTTTGGCCAATATATGATAAACCACACTGACAGGAAATACTATAAATGCCCCAAGAATTATGCATATCAATAGGATCTTTTAACTGAGAAAAGGTGAGTTTATTCGAAGGCGAAAATATTATTTTAAAATCATATTGTTTGAGAATTTTAGCTATGGTTTGACTGGTTTTAGAAAAATAGGGTAAAACAATACTGATATTAGATGTGACTGATTTAGTAGACGAAATACGAGGGAGTTGTAATTTTTGGATAGCTTTGTCTATAATGGAAGGGTCATAACCTCTGTCAATTGCGATGGCTTTCAGGTATTTAATTTCAGATTTCAATAAAATAGGATTTGAACAAATATTAAGGGCACGGTTTACAAAAGTATAGAAAGCAGCCATTTTTTGGTTAGGTGGGTGACATGAACGCGCATGGGGAGGAAGGGAGACTGCAAAATTTTTACGATAGACAGTGGTTGAAAATCCATTTACAGTGCGAGAGACGAGGGTATCAAGAAATGGAAGGGAGCCATTATTTTCTATTTCATATGTAAACTGGATATTACTGTCGATTGAATTTAAGGTTTCTAAGACATGGTCAATATTGTGATGAGATATGTCGATAAGCGTGAAGGTGTCGTCAACGTAACGGGTCCAAAAAGGAAAAGATATTTTCTTAAAAAGCTTGCTTTCGAAATAGTGCATGTAAATGTCTGCGAGAATTGGGGAGAGAGGGGAACCCATGGCTAAACCTTCAGACTGACGATAGAATTTATTTTGGAAAGAAAAAGTGGTTTGTGATAAACAAATGCGGGTAAGAGAAATTAATTCTTGTATTTCGAAAGAGGTGAAATGAAACTCTTTTAATCTATTTTCGAGACAGCAGAGGGCGCCACTTATTGGAACATTAGTGAAAAGAGATTTTACATCAAAAGAAACCATAGTGAGATTAGTGTGAGGGCAGTTTTGAATATTTTTTGCAAAATTTATGGAATTCTTAACAGTATAACTATTAGCAGCAAGAAGTGGAGCAAAAATTGTGGTGAGAAATTTAGCTAGATTATAGGAAGCAGTACCGATATTAGAGACAATTGGACGAAATGGAATATTGGGTTTGTGAACTTTCGGTAAAGCGTAAAATCTGGCACAATTAGCAATAGAAGGGATAAGATGGGATTTAGTCGAGTTCAATAACAAGGGGCAAGATTTTATAGCAGATTTAATTTTATTTAATTCTTGAGGAGAGGGGTCACGGGGCAAAGGAATGTATGGGCCATCATTAATTAGTTCGGTAACACTTTCGATGTATTGTTACCGAACTAATTCGATGTATGGTTACCGAACTAATTAATGATGGCCCATACATTCCTTTGCCCCGTGACCCCTCTGTTACCGAACTAATTAATGATGGCCCATACATTCCTTTGCCCCGTGACCCCTCTCCTCAAGAATTAAATAAAATTAAATCTGCTATAAAATCTTGCCCCTTGTTATTGAACTCGACTAAATCCCATCTTATCCCTTCTATTGCTAATTGTGCCAGATTTTACGCTTTACCAAAAGTTCACAAACCCAATATTCCATTTCGTCCAATTGTCTCTAATATCGGTACTGCTTCCTATAATCTAGCTAAATTTCTCACCACAATTTTTGCTCCACTTCTTGCTGCTAATAGTTATACTGTTAAGAATTCCATAAATTTTGCAAAAAATATTCAAAACTGCCCTCACACTAATCTCACTATGGTTTCTTTTGATGTAAAATCTCTTTTCACTAATGTTCCAATAAGTGGCGCCCTCTGCTGTCTCGAAAATAGATTAAAAGAGTTTCATTTCACCTCTTTCGAAATACAAGAATTAATTTCTCTTACCCGCATTTGTTTATCACAAACCACTTTTTCTTTCCAAAATAAATTCTATCGTCAGTCTGAAGGTTTAGCCATGGGTTCCCCTCTCTCCCCAATTCTCGCAGACATTTACATGCACTATTTCGAAAGCAAGCTTTTTAAGAAAATATCTTTTCCTTTTTGGACCCGTTACGTTGACGACACCTTCACGCTTATCGACATATCTCATCACAATATTGACCATGTCTTAGAAACCTTAAATTCAATCGACAGTAATATCCAGTTTACATATGAAATAGAAAATAATGGCTCCCTTCCATTTCTTGATACCCTCGTCTCTCGCACTGTAAATGGATTTTCAACCACTGTCTATCGTAAAAATTTTGCAGTCTCCCTTCCTCCCCATGCGCGTTCATGTCACCCACCTAACCAAAAAATGGCTGCTTTCTATACTTTTGTAAACCGTGCCCTTAATATTTGTTCAAATCCTATTTTATTGAAATCTGAAATTAAATACCTGAAAGCCATCGCAATTGACAGAGGTTATGACCCTTCCATTATAGACAAAGCTATCCAAAAATTACAACTCCCTCGTATTTCGTCTACTAAATCAGTCACATCTAATATCAGTATTGTTTTACCCTATTTTTCTAAAACCAGTCAAACCATAGCTAAAATTCTCAAACAATATGATTTTAAAATAATATTTTCGCCTTCGAATAAACTCACCTTTTCTCAGTTAAAAGATCCTATTGATATGCATAATTCTTGGGGCATTTATAGTATTTCCTGTCAGTGTGGTTTATCATATATTGGCCAAACTAAACGCAGTCTTAAATATCGTCTAAAAGAACATATGAATTACGTCCGCAAACAAGAAACCAATAAATCGGCTATTTCTAAACATTGCTGGGAGGAAAATCATAATTTTAAATTTAATTCAGCTAAAATAATTTGCAGACCTAAATCCATTCATGAACTCGATTTCTTTGAAGCTTTTCATATTTATAAAAACTTTAAAAACCTTGTTAATTGTGATTTCGCTGTTCCCTATTTATCTGATTGTTGGAAATTTTACATTCAGTCCACATTTCCTTAATTTTTCTACTGTTTACACAGCTACACATTCCTTAATTCCTATTGGCCACACTCCCCACCTCTTCCGTGTTCCTATTGGTTGAACTAAATCCGGTCCCTCTCCTATATATACGAGCACTTCTCAAGATTCAGAATTCTTTTTGCACTGATGACGGTATGCTTTAGGCTACCGAAACAGCTGTATGCACCTCAATATTTTTTCTTTGGCGTTTCTGACGTAGTAGTTTATTCCTGTTTTAATATTCCAACGCCAAGTCTCCTGCTATTATTAATAATAAAAGATTTTGATAAAATTCTGGCAAAAGCAGAATTTAGTTTAGGACGGAAGACTATTAGATTTTTTTTTTTTTTTTTCTTCTTTTTTCAAATTATAACATCGCTTTCAAATTATTCAATTATATTTTCGATAAATTTTAGATTTCGACAAATGCCCAACTATCGAAATCGACAACGCAAAAATCCCAGATTGAGACTAACAGGCCCTCAGTCCTAATATGTTCAATTTACTATGAAAAATAATCTAAAATAGGTTTAGAGGCGGTTTTAAGTGATATATATTTCTGTTTGAAGGGGCTACCGCACTCCTCAGCATCCATTGAGTTATGGTGCTTACACTTAATAAATAAGGAGTATCTCTAAGGGGTCCTTGCCTGAAATCATGCGTGTTTCGGAGAAAACCAGGGAAAATTCTGAATTGCTAGGTCGAATAGCATGATTAGGGTTCTTTCACGGCACTTTTAGTCAAACAAAATAATAATAATGAGAATGAGAAAAAAAGAAAAGAAAAACTTTACAATTCTAAAATTTTCTTTTATTTATTTCATGGTTGAGCGCCAAATGACTTGCACCTTTAGCCCTGCCCATGCCCTCTTTTTGTCCCATAGGACTAGGCGAGGAGTTAGTTCCTAGTTACAATACTTCTATGCATATAAATAAATAGAAAATATATAATACAACATACAGTACAATATATAATACAATCGAAAAAATAAATAATACTTAAAAATAATATTAAATAATTGATGAATAGAATCAATGTTCTGCATAAGAATCCATGCATTAGTTAATACTGACAATTCCTTTTTGGTGCCACTAAAATATTTACTGTCATTTTTAATTTTTGTATAGTTATTAAACAAAATATTTGCTATTCCAGGTAAGCATTACTTAATAATATAGTACAAATCATTTCCACAAATGCATCTATTCGAAAAATCTATTCCTAATATTTCTGGTTTTTCAATGGTTAATTACATAATTAGTTTTTTGGGCTCGGAAAACATTAAAAAATTATTTTCATGTTTGCTGCTTATTAACTTATTAAAAATTTGAAAACAATTTACAATCATGAAAATTAATATGGCTTGTGGCCATTTAAGCCTACCTCTATCACATAAAAATAAATATTCATAAACGCCAGGAGAACAATCTACATCTAAAATCTTATCTTTCACTATTGTTGAAATACATTCTTTGCAATTCAGTTTGTTTGATACTTTAAATGCAATATACCCTGCAATAAATATTAAAACTGACATAACTTTATATGTGATTTCAATATCATCTGTACTGTTGAAAACATCATAAAAATTTTCTGAAACTCCTACATCTTTATTTTCATTAGGCAGATTATATCTAAAATCTTTTAACGTAAAATCACCGTGTTTTTCTGAGTGCAAACTTATCACACTTAAAATTTTTAGGTTTTTTTTTTTTTTTTTTTTTTTTTTTTTTCAGCTCTCATTTAAAAACAGTAATATACTCTTTTTCAGTATCATAATTTGATCTGCACTGAGGAGCACAACACTTCTTTCCATTAATTCTCTCCCAATGAAAACTGTGTTAAAAATTCACAAAAAACTTTTATCAAAATAAGTATTAATGAAAAAGTATACATAAATAATCAAAAACAACATAAGACAAGCAAACGCAAAGGCAAATGGAAGCTTCCTTCTTTCAAGTCAGATCACATAGTTGACGTCATCGGCAGTAAAAACCGGTCAGGAGCAGGCCCTTTAAAACTGCTCTGAGCATCCTCGCGATGGCCCCGACATAATCCCCGCGGACAAAAGACCCACTTAGCCCGGACAAAGGCCCTATGTATGATATTTTGGATAAAATTAACATTTCAAAATTAATTAAAATCGCGATAAAATAAATCATTCAATAAATCTGTTTCTTTTCTCACTAGAAACTTGGTGTGATACTTCATATTTTATTCAAGTTATTAACTGTTAATTGTTTTCTTATCTGTACTAAATTCTTCACGGGTTATTATTAATTTACTTATAAATTAATTATTTTTGGTTAATGTGGATTTCGGTGACATTTAATCTTCTGTTATTCTTAATTTTACTATGTTTTTTGGGGTCTACAAATTAAATGAGGTTATTTTCGAAAGTGCAAAATTATTAGTCGACTCAGAAAGAGGGGGAGGGCGAAAGGACCAAAAAAATTAAATTACCGTTAGATCGTTTAAAATTGACACATGCAGGTTTTGGGGGCCTACAAATAGAATGAGGATATTTTCGAAAGTCTAAAATTATTAGGAAGATCGGAAAGTAGGGAGGGGAGGGGGGGGGGGGCAAAGGGGATAAAAAATAGAAATTTAGTTAGATCGTTCAAAATAGGTATATAAGGGTTTTGGGAGTCTACAAATCAAATGAGGATATTTTTGAAAGTGTAAAATGATTAAAAGCAGCGCAAAGAGGCAAAAAAGTAAAAATACCGTTAGACTGTTTAAAATTGGTGCATATAGGTTTTCGGAACCTACAAACAGAATGACAATATTTTCGAAAGTCTAAAATTATGAGGAAGACCGGAAAAGGGGGGAGGCGAAGGGGCAAAAAAATAGAAATTGAGTTAGACCGTTCAAAATGGGTATTTAAGGGTTTTGGGGGGTGTACAAATCGAATGTTTTTTATTAAAAATATTTTACAATAAGCTTCACAGTTAAAATCCCAAGCATTAATATTCCAGCAATCTCTCTCTCTCTCTTTTTTTTTTTTTTTTTTTTTTTAATTCAAATGCACATTTTTAATATTAGTAGTTAAATTAGTTTTTCAATTAGACCTTTTAAATTAAATAATTTTAATTAGATCCTTATTTCTATGATCGTCGATAGTAAAAAAATCTTTTTATATTTAAGAACATTTTGAAATACTATAGTATTTTTATTTAAACCACCAAACAATAGTATTAAGCAATCTCAACTAATTGAATTATTAAAAAAATATATTTTTAATAATTAAATTAATTTTTAATTAATATATATTGCTATAAATTATATATATATATGTGTGTGTGTGTATAATCATTTATAGGAAAAAACATTTTATATTAAAATATATCTTCGTGGTGATTGTGGCAGTGTTGAAGGCCGTTGAAAACGTGAGTGCCCTACATCTGCGTGAAAAGCTCTCCTGGTGGGAATGGGGGGGGGGGTGAAGCCCTAAACAGCCTTAGCCTATACTTGCTAAAGTTTTGAAGAAAACTATGGGAAACTCTGAACAACTTGGTCGACGAAAGCTACTTGGGATCGAACTCGACATTTCCATTCTACTAGCATCGAGAACCGTTCGGCAACTTAAATACACTTTTTAACTAGAAGTCCAAACAATAGTATTAAGCAATCTCACTTAATTTAAATCTTAAAAAATTTATTTTTAATTAGTAAATTAGTTTTTTTACTTAGAATACTTCATTAAATATTTTTATAACTAGGTTTTCTTTATAATCATTCATATATATATATAATCTTTTATTATTAAAAGTATTTTAAAACAGTTTTTTTTTTATTATTATTATTATTAGTATTAAAACCCGAAACAATACTACCAAATAATCTCGACTAATTTATTATAAATATATACTATATAGATATAGATATATATTAGTTAAATTAATTTTCTAAAGTTTTTAGTTAATTTATTTATTTATTTATTTTATTTTTAATCATTCATAGAAAAAAAGAAAATAGATTAATTTTTTTTAAAATAGATTTTTCAACTGAAACCGCAAATAGTTCTATTAAACAAACTAATTTAAACATTTAAAATTTTCACTTTTAATAAATAAAGATGTTTTTAATAATAATCATTATTATTATTATTTTTTTAATTTTTTGTCTATAATCTTTCACGTAATATTATATATTGTATATATATACACACAGAAACTATCTTGACAGAAATTAAAAGCATCCATATACATTAATCCACACATATAACGAGTAGTGATGATGTCTAAATTTTAGCTCTTTTTCAACCTTCACTATCTTTCTTTAAAGTGTAAGTGTTATCTATACAAAGTTACATGGTTATCTGTAGAAGTTTTCTGTAAAAACACTTTTCTTTTCAGTCTGCCCTCTAGCCTCCCCACATAAATATGCATGTAACTCTGAAAATAATAATAATAATAATAATAATAAATAAATAAATAAATAAATAAATAAATATATATATATATATATATATATATATGAATAAAAAGCAAGGAAAACTATGTGAAACAAGGGCAAAATCCAAACAAATAAAGCAAAAATAACAAGAAAGAGCAGAGGCCGCCATGGCTTAAGATGGGTGGAGCAGATCAAACCACTTTGTTGGGCGCCAAACCTTTCCGAAATCCTTTTCAAGACCAGCAAAGAAAAAAGCAGAAATGAACATAACTACACTTATATTTAATATAAATGCATATTAGAGTGAATGATAATTAAAGAAAATTTCACTAAAATTAAAAAAAAAAAAAAAAAAAAAAAAACTTTTCTATTTTTTATAATCCGTGGAAATTATATATAAAAACTGCATTTTTCCCCCTTTGTCCCTACACACCCCTCCCCCTCCCCCCCCCCCCCCCCCCAAAAAAAAAAAAAAAAAAAAAAAAAAAAAAAAAAAACTTGTTTCATTCAGATATATGTAATTCTCATTATATTTTTTAAAATTCTAAAGAATAATTAAATAAAGCTTAAAAAAATTTGTAAAAAATTTTCATCTGAAAAATTGAATTAGTGTTTTGCTTGGGCCTATAATACCGTGTCTGGTAGATCATTTGAATGGACGAAACTTTTGAAATCAATGTGTTTAGCGAAACTGTTTTCCTTTCAATGTATTTTGATATTTCCAGACTTTTGAAACACCCTGTGTAAATGAAACTGAAATAATAATAAGAAGCAACAGAGGCCACCACGGCTTATGACGAGTAGAGAGATTTAAACAAGTTTTACATGAGCCCAAATTTTTCCAAAACCTTTGCAAGACCATAAAAGAAAATATAAGAAAAAATTTTGAAAAGTGAAATTTTTATACTATTATTAGGTGAAAAAAAGTATTATTTTATAATTATTGATAGTTTTTGAAACCACATTTATATGAACTAAATGAATCATATATACTATATTTTAAAATATTACCTACTTTGTACAGCTATACTTAACATAATATACAAACTGCAGTGAGTGATAATTAAAAAAAAAAAAACATTTCATTGAAATTTGTAAAAAAAAAAAAAAAAAAAAAAAAAAAAAAAACCTCGTATGTCCCTCAAGCCCTCCGTAATTTGTTCAAATTTGATTTAAAAACTACATTTTTTAATCGTAAAACCCTCCCTTTCAGATATATGTAACTATCAGTATAGATTTCTTAAAACTCTAATCATAATTAAACAAAGTTTCATTAAAATCTTTAAAAAAATTTTTCTTTCCTATACTCACTGTGGCCCCCCCTTAGCCCCCCCAGGTATATTGGAGCGTTAGTGGGGATTTTGTTCCATGGGGCTTTTGTCCGTTGGAGCTTTTGTCCGGCGGGGATTTTGTCCGCGACCCGCTGCGCAGATAGGCAATTGGCGACGGTCTCGGACACACCCCTAGAGGTGGTTCGGACACATTCCATCACAATTTTGATCCTCCACGGAAGGGATGGCACTCCCGCTTCGGTGACCCCCAGAGGTATAATTTTTGTTGGGAACATGGAGGACATTGCGGGCACGACAAATTTTACGTGCACCAGACACCATTAGTGTATACGACGGTCTTTGGCCGGCTCAAGTCCCGAACCTTCAATCTTCGAATTACGAGGCCGGCGCTCTACCGACTGGGCTACAGCGGCCCCGCCGGCAAAATGGAAAAGCACGGAAGAGAATTAATAATTGAAGCTGCAGGAGGTTTTCCCAAATTAAAATAGTAAAAATAATAAACTTTTCGTTATTTTCGAATGTTTAAAATTATTATCTAGCAATACAATAAAAATATACAGAGAGTATTATGTACTGCCATAAATTTGTTTTTAAAAAATCAATAGTAAGAAGTACGGGCATTAGAAAAAATAGGTTGAAATTTTTTTAAAGGTTATTCTAATTTCCTTAAAAGTTTTTTTTTTTTTTTTTTTTTAAATAAGGAATTCTACCAAAAAAATTCATCTCCAAATAGTGGTAAAAACTTAAACGTTGCCAAAGTGTTCATATACTATATCTGTAATACAAAATGGTCTAGATATTATGAATTTCTTTCTCTTCTGAAAAAAAAAAAAAAAAATACTGATTTTTAGCATATCATTTCATAAAAAAAAAAAAAAAAAAAAAAAAAAAAAGTGGTATTAAATATTAAGTATTTTAATTTGACATTCAATACGGTTATTTCCATATATATAGATATATTGCTTTTTCTTGTTTTATGCAGTATTCATTTTCCTATTCAGTAAAAAGTAAGAAGCGAATAGACGGGAGCGCTACAGAGGTTAAGTGAAGCTAGTCGGGTGGAGGCGAAGCCTTCCTAGGGGGTTGGTAAGTGGAGCGAGCAGGGGGCAGAGTCCCTAGTGTAATAATAATAATAATAATAATAATAATAATAATAATAATATTTACAAATAAAATAGCTCTTTCTTGCCTTTCATTTATTAAGAAATTAAAGATTTAATAATATTATTAATAATAAATAAAAATGAATTAATTATAAAAAACCATTTTTTTTTTTTTTACTTTGTATTATAACCTGATTTTACAAATGATATGTTGCATGATATAAATTTGATTGAGAATGTAATTTATTAGAATTCAGCAAGGAAACTTGAAACCTTTGATGCACGACTGAAATAGGTTTCATATAATAGCCTAATGTTCCTTTTAAAAATTACAAACTGAACTAGATTAGATTTGTTCAATAAAATATTAATTCAGCCAACAATTCTTTTGGTTTTTAATGTATTCTTTACAGATTTGTAATTTTTAAATCGCATTTTCTCAGTTTGAATTTTTTCATGAATTGGTGACCTTCAAATTGCTAAACTTTCTACTGGTATTAAAGAAATGACTTAATTTTTTTTCGGATGTTTAATAGAAAGTACTTAAAAGAATTAGGAACGGATTTTGCAATACCTCTAAAAGAATAAATATTTTTAAAAAAAGTTTAACAAAAAGCATTTTTTTTTTTTTATTTTTTTTTATCTAAACATGCAACTTTTTTATTTTTTCTTTAAAACAAATTAATAAATTTCAAAATCCTCTAATATATCTGATTCTTTTTAAGTAGTTTTCATTAAAGACACTAAAAAAGTGTTAAGCCTTTTCTTAAGTCTTTTCTTAAATATCTGTAGAAGTTTAAGCATTTTAAAGTTCTCGAATTTATGAAAAATTGCAAAGTGATAAAATTCAATTTAAAGATTAAAAATCGATAGAAAGTCTGGCAAAAACCATAAGAGTTGTCGCCTGTAATTTTGCAGAACAAACCTAACTTAATTCAGTTTATAAATATGAAATGGAAATGTATGATTTTATAGAAAACCTATTTCGGTAGTGACGTGAAATATGCCAAGTCCCTTAAAAACACTTTCTACCTGTTATGAATTAAGAATCTCAAAGTACTAAAGCAATTGTATTTTCATTTGTTCATATTTCTCCTTTTGTAAGGTCGTAGGAGACAAAAGATAATCAATTGGGGAAAAAAAAAAATAGTAATAATAAAGAATAGGAGAGTGTTTAACTGCCTAATTTTAAATAGAACTTGCTATTTGTATTACGTATTAAGAATTTGAAAGTAATTTAAAATATCCTCTAATATTAAATCCTAATACAAGCTCATACATATATATATATATATATATGTGTGTGTGTGTGTGTGTATAAAGCCTGGGTGACCGAAGTCACAGCTAATTTTCCTGGAGGTAAGTAAAAATAAGTTCCAGTTACATTATATCTAACTATAATTTCTTATCAAAATCGTTTGTGCAGTTCCTTAGAAGACTAGATTTCTGCTATATATTGTTCAAAACAAAGGCAAGTGAAGACTAGTGACGGCTATTAATTCGGCTAATAGCATCGATTCAAACTAATAATAACGACAACGATAATAATAAAGGAATAAATTATTATTATTATTATTTATTTATTTTTTATTTATTTATTTTTTATGTAAATAAATGAATAAAAATTCTGGAAATATTATACTTAAAATTAAACGAAGAATCATATATTATCACTTTAACATTTAAATTTCTTTTCTTTCTTATTTGAGAAGTAAGTTTTTAGAAGATGCGTTTTACGAAATTCAAAATTTTAGACCAGCGCTCTTTTTTTCTGGATCTAGAACGGCGGGAAAACGTCTTGGGTGGCAAAATAATATAAATAGTTTTATACTTTAACGTCTCTTGCTTGTCGCTATCTTTGTATGTAAAATAGTACCGCTAACTTTTTTGACACTTAAACGGAATGTTGCTTACCACCGTCCCGAACATAAAAGAAAAATGTATAAACAGAAATTGCACATTTTTTGCAAAACCTGACAGGAAAACTTTTAAGACATTTCTTGAAGAAAAAGGGAAGGGTGAGGGTGAGGTGACAGCTATTCAATAAAGGAAGTACGCCGTACATTCTTGCTTTTTCCAGGTTCACGGGATTTCTTACAGGGAGATCTTTCAATACCATAAGCTGCATTTTTCTAAGTCCCGACTTCTATATCGGTAAAAGTCTGGCGGTCATGAGCTATGATACCAAATTTTACTACCAATAGTTTTTTTTTTTTTTTTTTTTTTTAAATAATAATAATTAGTTTATAAAATGACAATATTTCAAAAATGACAAATAACTTCAAAATGACATTATTTCGTATTGTCAAAAAAACTTCAAAGAATTTACACAGATTTTAAGAAGTGAAGTATTAAATGAATCTGAATCTGCAAATAATTAACAAATAAATAAATAAAGACTTTTTCTTTGAACTGAATTGGGGAAAAAAATAATGACAACATTTTTCGTATCATGACATCCAAATCTTGTTTTGAAAGTCTAAAAGGCACCAAGAAGAAGAAGAAGAAAATAAATAAAGCTTATTTAAATGTTGTCCAGAAAACTTTTCCGTGGTCAATTTTGTCAAATTCAAAAAGCAACACCATTCTTCGGCACACCTAATATTTTTCATTATTTATTTTTTAAATATAATATTAAAAAATTGCCAACTCAAACTCAGATTCATTTATCTTGTTTTATTTTTTATATTATTTTCCACGCGCGCTTTTTATTTCTTAATTCAAAATTATTAAAGAAAACTTTTTTCGATACTTTCAGTTTCAAAACTGATTATTATTAATTTTCTTTTCTTTTCTTTTTCTTAAAAAAAAAAAAAAAAAAAAAAAAAGATGAAATTCTGGCAAAAGCAGAATTTAGTTTAGTACGGAGGACTATTAGTTTTTTTTTTCTACTTTTCAAATGATAACATCGCTTTCAAATTATTCAATCATATTTTCGATAAATTTTCGATTTCGATAAATGTCCAACAATCGTAAAACTGGTATTGTAAAAATCCGTAGATTGAAACTAATAGTTCTCATTCCTGAAAGAAAGAAAAAAAAAAAAAAAAATCTAGTGTGACTCCATTCGACTTTTCGAACATTAAATAGCCAACAGCGGCCGAGTGGTTCTACGCTCAAAGCTGGTAGACAGACATGAGGTGCAGGGTTCGATCCCAGGTCGCGTTCGTCGGCCTAGCCATTCCGAGTTTTCCGTGGCTTTCTCCGAAACTTGCGTAAATACGGGTTAGGAACCCTTAGAAAGAACCCCACGGAGGGCACTACCCCTCAGGCCTAGGACCTACCGCAGTCAATCGGCCTTATTCCCATATCCAAACCAATCCAATCCGAACATTAAGTAATTAACGGTTGTATAAAGTAAGAGAAATCGTTAAATAAGTCAAATAGAAAATCATAATAGCCCTTCGAATAATTTGAGCCCATAGATCATAATGATAAATTTTTGTTGTGTCCCTGTAAAAATCTGTAAATACTAGACTCACCAAAATCAATAAAGTTCGTGCAATGATTACCTATGGCATGCACATAAACTTTCACATTGCTCTGATAAGGCATTTAGACGCTGTCGCATTTTAAATAATTTGATCTCATGAACCATAATAATAATATATTTTTCTTTGCGAGCCTGAAAAAAAAAAAAATATATATATATATATATATAAATGGTTCTAAAAACTATAAATTGGATTCACAAAAAATCTTTATGGTTTATGCAACAGCGACCTGTAACGTATGTATGAATGTTGAGTTCATTCAAAAAATGCGTTTAGACACCATCGCGCTTTAAATAATTTATACCCATAGGCATAATGATAAAAATATTTCATTGTGTCCCTGTAAAAGAAAGAAAAATCTATAAATGATATATTCACCAGAATCTTTATGGTTCAAGCGATGGTGACCTACAGTACGTAAATAAATTTTTAGCTCAATCGAAAAACGCATTTAGATGCATATGATTTCAGCTCATAGGCCATAATGATAAAGAATTTTTTGCTGTATCCCTGTTAAAAAAAAAAAAAAAAAAAAAATTCTATAAGCAAACTCGAACCCCCCTTTTAGCGCTAAATTCGTCCAGGAAAATCTGTACTAGCTGAGGTCACAAATTTTAGTGTGTGGCTATTTTACGTGTGTCCAACATCCATTGTAACAGGATTTTGCGAAAGTCCCCACCTTTCCCCCCTTGGGGGTGAGGGGGACAATAAACCTGTTTATAAGCATAACTTTGCTTCAAATTATCTCGGCAAGATTAATTTTTATGTGTGGGTTGTTTATGCGTTTCCAACACGCAGTATAAAGTGATTTTACGAAATTACCACCTCCCCTTTCGAGGGCGGGGGAGGGCGAAATAAACGCTTTTTAGAGTAACTCTGGTCCAAATTATCTCAGAATAGCGATTTTTTCATATGTCGATTGCTTGTGCGTACTCAAGAAACGCACTACAAAGGCATTTTTTAAAATTCTACATTATCCCCCTTGAGGGTGTGTGTGTGTGTAGAGGGAAATATGTTTCCTTGCCCAACTCTGCTCCGAACTATCTTAGGCGATTTTTTATGTGCGGGATGGTTATGCGTTCCCAACACGCACTATAAAGGGAATTTTGTGAAATTTCTCCTTTCCCCCCTTTAAGGGTGAGGGTAGGGGCAAAAACGCGTTTTAAAGAGTAACTTTGTTCCAAATTATCTCAGGAAAACGATTTTTGATATGTTGATAGGTTATGCATACTCAACACACACAAACTACAAAGGGATTATTTGAAATTCCGTACTGTCGCCCCCGTTGAGGGTTGGAGGGTTAAAAAACAAGTTTACATGCGTAACTGTGTTCCAAATTATCTTAGAAGGGCAATTTTTGATGTGTGGAGTGCTTATGCGTATTTAACACATACTACAATGTGATTTTGGGAATTCCACCCTACCGCCCCTAGGGAGTTTGGGGGGGGGGGTATATACATTCATGCGTAACTCAGCAGTAAATTATCTTAGGAAGAAGATTTTTTATGTGTGGGTAAGTTAGATTTATCTTATAAAGAGATTTTGCAAAATTTTCTCCTCCTTCTTTCCTTTAAAGACGGGAGAGGATGGCTGAAAAACACTTTTTAAAGCATAAATCTACTTCAAATAATCTCAGAATCTCGATTTTTTAATGTGTCGGTTAAGTATATGTATGCGACATGCACTATAAGAGGATTTTGTGAAGTGTGGCGAGTGGGAAAACCGCTACGAAAGGTAGCGAGAACTTTAACTTAGATTTTGATTTCAGAGATTATTATTATTATTATTATTGTGTTTTTAGAATCCGTTTCAATATAATGACCAGAGAAGCGGGCAAAGCCAGCTAGTTATTAATAAAAA
Organism: Salticus scenicus; assembly: GCA_963930645.1. Lineage (NCBI taxonomy): Eukaryota > Metazoa > Arthropoda > Arachnida > Araneae > Salticidae > Salticus > Salticus scenicus. The sequence goes on along the minus strand of OZ005654.1, from coordinate 58,684,826 downwards.
CATTTTATTTAACGATTGGCTTAGTTGAATTTATATAAGATTTTCTTTTACTTTTTTTGAATTAATGACTTTTTAAATCTTACGATTCTAAGGGGGAAAAAATTAGAACAGAATTTATTTTGACGGTTATCATCCTATCATTAATAATATTATTAGATTATAAAAATAAATAATAATAATAATAATAATAATAATAATAATAATAATAATAATAATAAATAAAAAAATAAAAAAAAATTCTGACTTACGAAGTTATTACTTTATTTAGGTTTTTTATACAGTGCTTCTGTTTGGCAAAACATTTTTTCTTTTTATAGAAAAAAACACTGTTTATAAATTTAAAACGTATAATTTCTTTTTCTTTTCTTTTTCTTTTTCTTTTCTTTTTGATTAAATTTACATCGTATTCAAGATGCTAAACATTTTTAAAATATAAGTCTTTTAATTCCTCGTTAGCAGAAATTTTTTTTAAGGCATAATTTATGCTTAATCAGTTTATATATTTATTTTCTTTGTGAATATCAGAAGTAAAAATATCTTTTCTCAATTATTTAAACTTTTTTATATAATTGCCTACTAAAAAGGTTTAATTTATGAAATCATCAAAAGAAAAAAAAAAAAAAAAGTTGTTGAGAAAACAGAAATTGTGTTTTTGGCGGAAAAAATAGAAATGAAGGAAAGAAAAGAAAAGAGAATCCAGTTTAATGAAGTGTTTTAATAGTAATGCCTCAAAAATGAATATTTCTTAAAACCCCTTCCTCCCAACCAAAAGAAAATGAAACCTTTTAATGACTATAATATAGGAATCATAAAAAGAATTTTACTTCGTTGAACTTCATCACAGTTTCAATGTGTATATGTATTAAGTAAAAGTAAAAGTTTTTAAAAATAAAATAAATAAATAAATAAATAAAATAAAATAAAATAAATAAATAACTGATTGCTATAAAACGCACCTAAAACCTAGTGTTAAGCGTAGGGGTCATACTCTCCGCATTATTTTTATTTGTTTCAGGATACATTCCTAATTTGAGAAGTTACCTCCTTTATTGTTACCACTATTTTTTTTACAATACTTTCTATCCTAGTTAATCACGACACATTACCGTAAAAATAAAGTATAGATTTTTGCCTGAAATGTGCGGTGGCCGAAAAAGCGAAAAACATCTCACTTAAGAAATTATCCTGAAAAAGAGGCTAGGAGTTCAACCCCTGTAAATGGTGATGAATATAATAATTAGTGTTTGATTGCAAATTTTTTAATCAATTAATAAGCGACTGGCTTAAATGAAAACAGTTTTGAAAGAATTAAAGAAAAAATAATGAAAAGAGAAAAAACAGTAATAGGTGCCTTACTACACTTCTAACAACACTACTTACTACGTTACTTACTCAATTCGTAAAGAAAAAGTACTGCTTATTAAGAATAAAAGTAGTCATTCTTTTTACCGACTGCTTATTATATTGCATATCATATTATACCGATTGCTTATCATATACATTGCTTTATGTATTTATTTATTTATTTATTTTCTTAAATAAATATATTTTTTTTTCCCTACAAACATGCTAATCTTGATTAAAAATTTCAAGTGGTAACCTGAAGGAAATTTCAAAATTCCAAATTTCAATTTTCTGAAGCTAATTTATTTTAAGTGATGCAGATGTTGGATTTACATCACAGATCAACCACTTAAAATTAGATATTTGTATTCAGGGAACCTCAAAACATAATACAACATAAATAACCAGAACTCTAAATAGAACTTAAAGAAAAAAAGAAATATATATATATACTAGTATATAACCCCGTCAAAAATGACGGAATGTGAAATCAATTAAGGTAGTGAATCAACGAATGCTTTGCCTGCTTTGCTGGACACTATGTTTAAAGGGGACTAATGTGCAAGTTGCACCTGACGGGACTAATATGCAAGTTGTACCTGACGGGACTAATGTGCAAGTTGCTGCGAACGATCTTTTAACGAAAATACCTACTAACAGAGGATGACAGGTCTAATATAACGTATCATATTATCTATCGTATTTACCGTAATATAACTTACTTATTTTGCTTTCTTCTTCGACTCGTTTTAATAATTATTTTTTATATGCATGGGCAAATTTAATATTTTTTAATTTTTAATTTTTCGCGTGAAAACATTATTTCATCTTATGCCCCCCCCCCCCCCCTCAAAAAAAAAAAAAAAAAAAAAAAAAAAAAATATATATATATATATATATATATATATACTAGCTGACCCAGCAAACGTTGTTTTGCCATATAAATTATTTCTAGAGAATATTTTGCTAGAAAAAATAACTAACTTATTGTAAGTGTGTAAGGATGTGGTATATAAGTGAAACAGGTATGGAGCGCTGTGAACGGTGACTGTGAATTCCGATTATAACGTAAAAGACATAATTAACAATTAAATAAACAATTTAAATTGGACTGAATTGTAAATCTAAACCATTCTCAAATCCACCTGAAGACACACAAAAAAATTCATTAAAATCGGTCCAGCCGTTTAGGAGGAGTTCAGTGACATACACACGCACAAAAGTATGGGACCCCTTTGGTGACTTTAAATATTTTAAGCCATTTTTGCGATGAATTGAAATGGCTATCTCAATTGCGGAACTAAAGATCTTGGCGAGAAGCGTTCGAGCTACTTCGGTGTCAAATTTCAAATTTTGCCAATGTGATCCGATACTAAAGGTGTTCTATACAAAAAAAAAAAAAAAAAAAAAAATATCATTGACATACACACGCACAAAAGTATGGCACCCCATTGGTGATTTTAAATATTTTTAGCCATTTTTGCGATGAATTGAAATGGCTATCTCAATTGTGGAAACAAAGATCTAGGCGAAAAGCGTCCGAGCTACATTGGTGCCAAATTTTCCATACAAAAAAAATAAATAAATAAATAAATAAATAAATAAAATATCCGTGAAATACACACGCACAAAAGTATGGGACCCCATTAGTGACTTTAAATATTTTAAGCCATTTTTGCGATGAATTGAAATGGTTATCTCAATTGTGGAACTAAAGATCTTGCGAGAAGCGTCCGAGCTACTTCGGTGCCAAATTTCAAATTTTGCCAAAGGGATCCGATACTAAAGGATACTATTAGATACACAAATAAATTTGTAGGTTAGGGTGGTTGTTAATCAATGCGAGTGTAAATTTGATAGAAAATTATATAAAATACTCACTCCAGTTCCGCACTAAATTTGCAAAATGTATAGTTTTTTATGCACACTTCAAAACTCTTCAAACACTAATTACATCTTGATGTAAATTTCAATTAGGACACAATTTTTTGTATAACAATAATAACACGAAGTTACAAAATATTTTCTTGAATTTGATCTCAGCACCAACTGTCGGGACAAACTGGAATTACAATAGAATATACGCAAGCAAAATGTGGCGTCACTGACCGTTAGTGGATGCAAGAAAATGATTTCCTATGTTAATTTCCCATTGGATTTTTTACAAAAAATTATTAAAAATCGAGGATAATTATTTCTCGATTTTAATCCCCGTATTTGGGTATAGATATGTATTAGATATCGTATGCATGTGTTAGATTGAGTTATTTTGCTCTCAAATTGAAAAGAAAAAAAAAAAATATTAAATTAAATTTCAAAACTCTGTCTTCCTTGGCGCTTTTTGTATTTGGCGATCAAAAACGTAATACGAAAATATACATGCCAGATGTATATTTTCGTAATATGTATTGTACGAAATTGTTCATATTATTCATTACTCTTTTAATATAAGTTGTTAAAATAACAATTATTTTTTAAAGAAGTTAAATATGTTCGCCATATGATATGCCGATATTTTTTTTCCGCCAAGGATGACAGAGTTTTGAGATTAAAAATTCAAATTTTATCAATTTTACAGCAAAATCCAATGGGCGATTAACATAGGAAATATTTTTCTTGCATCCACGGACGGCCAGTGACGTCATCACTTCGCTTGCGTATTATTGAATATTCGATACTACGATCGTAGCGCAGTCTACCGGATCCAATGTGAAACATTCCAAAATCAACAACAATTTATAAGTGATAAATCAATTAAATAAACAATTTAAATTGGACTGAATTGTAAATCTAATCCATTCTCGAATCCAACTGAAGACACACAAAAAATTTCATTAAACTCGGTCCAGCCGTTTAGGAGGAGTTCAGTGACATACACACGCACAAAAGAAATATATATATAAAGATATATATCAATAACTGGTAAATTTGTTTGGCAACAATCATAAATTTAAATGTCCAATTTTGAAATTATTTTCATATTTTAATTAATTCTAAAATATGTAATCAAAACTACGTTACAAATAAGGTACCAAATGAAAGGTACCACATTTGTAACGAAGTAACCTTAGGTACCTTATTTGAAAACTTACCTACTTTAACTGATTTGATAAATATGACTTCACAATCAACTGTTTGTTTATATCAGATAAGTACATTATCATGATTGCAAGAAAATGATGTAATAACTATTAGCCCATAATTTTTATGATTGAATTTTATATTACATTTTAATTTTATCCTCCATGGGTATTTTAGAATTGCAATGGTAGTTATAAACTTTCGTTGAAATCTTTTTACATATTGAGATTAAGGGGAAAGTGCAAGCACAAAAAATGTTCAGTTTTGAAAGATCTTTCTAATGATGCAACATTTATGCAGATTAATAAAAAAATAAATAAATAAAAATAAAAATACAAAGCATTTCTAAGGGGAAAAATGGCTACCAAAAGTCTCTGTTTTGAAGCGGTCTAAGCCGGAATCGTACCTGACAGAAGATGGTCATTATTAATATTAATATTTTGCTTACAGTGTGGATAATAAAAATGGATTTTACTTCCTGAAACGTGTCAGTCGACATAATTAAAATGTATCAGAGAACTTCCGTCAATTACATTCAATAGAAAAGAAAATTTAGCTTTAAAAAATATAATATTAATTACATAAAAAATAATATAAAGGATAATAAATTCAAACTGAAAAAATAAATAAATAAAGGTCTATATATAACTTTGTATGGACCTTGCATCTCATGAATCAATAAACCGAAATTTAATCAAGTCTTATATTTACTGGTCTATGGTATAAACTTGAGCTGTTTGGGGACCAAACACTTAAAGGGTGAAATTAAGATGCTAATAACAGTATCTGAGTAAAACAATATATATACATTTTATTTGATTAAAATGAAAAGAATAAGAACGAAGTATAGACTGACAAATAGATAACCACGGATACACACATATGCCAACAAAGTAACTGGTTAACTATTGCATGTAGTCTTTGCTTAATTTATTTTTAATGGTTCCATGATTTTAACAATTCATATTTCAATAGGAATCTATAAAAAGTATTTTATAGGCAATTGTATGAGACGATGGCAAAACACTAATAATTCACCACACATTACACATTCCATAACGTATTTACGTTAATTTTAATTTAATAAATTTTGTGGTTTGTTAAATATGTATATATATATATATATATATATATACAGTAAAATATCGTTTATACGTCCCTTTAGTGAAGCTCCGATTCATTCTTATTCATTTTAATACAAAATTTATTTATTTATACGCCGCTAATATCAGTTATACGTCTTTTGCACTTTACTAAAATTCGCAAAATTTCTCGACCTGTCATTTTTTTTCATTCTAAATAAGTCAGTTTTTTTTTCCTAGAAAGCATCTTAAATGGATTACACAGGAAAGATCGAAGAATAATGATCAAAAAGTCAACTGAATTCACAGTAGAATGTTTTATACTCATGGACAAGCAGCAAATCAGACGTATAGTAAAGATTTTTAATGTTATTAAATAACTATTTGTACGGACAGAAATCCTATGCTCATTATTAAAGATACGCAATATATATAATTAATATTCAAAATAGGTTAAAATAAATCTTAAGATATGTAATTTAATACTCATTATATGATATATGTAATTAGCACCCAGTCATGCATTAATAGTATTTTTCTCACTTTAAATAACTCTTTTTTTTTTTTTTTTTAATTAATTTTGTCTTTAAAAAAGTAAGATATACATTTACTAAATTATGAAACATTATTAATTAGTATTTTCACATAAATTTTGTTTAAGTGTCATTAAATTGTTAAATAGTAATCAAATATTAAAATTTCGATTATAAGTCTTTTCATTTATAAATCCTTTTACGTTAGTATAAACGTACGTTAGTAGACGTATAAACGGTGCTTCACTGTATATATTTTTATTATTTTATTAAAATAATTTTATTATGGTGTTATTTTTATATGAGGATAAGTGAATAAGAATAAGAATAACACACACACACACACACGTGCGTGCATATGTATATGCCTAAGGCTATGGAGTGGAGAGCAAATGTTAGGAACATAAAAAATTATTTTGAAAAATTATAATTTTTCTAACTGACATATACTGGGTAAATATATATTTAAAAAAATATAGAAGAATTTTTTTAGTACCCACAGCATGCTAGTTTTTTTTAAATAGGAAAATTCTATAAATTTATTACACATTATCATAGATATGTGATTTAATTATTCACATCAAAGTTACTGACGAGTTTTTTGGATAGGTATCCATATCAAAATATTTCACCCCGAGGGGTTATATGTTCCCAGGTATGAAGAAAACGATAAAGATATATTTCAGAAATATATATATAAAACGAAAAACGAAAAGTGCATAACTTTTCAATGAATCAAAATAAAAATGTAAGTAAACCTTTTTATTGTTTAGAGCTCCAAAGCGCACACATTTCTATAGAAAGGGTTACAAAGACATAACATACGAATTAAAAAATAAATAATATAAATATAATTATAAAAAAGTGAACAAAAAATATTTGAGTAAGCCACAAAAATTTATGATTAATAGTTTACTTAGAACTAATATTTTAAATTAGGAAGAGCTGGTATATTTTAATAAACAATTATTTTATAAGAGCTAAAATTTAGAAAATATTATATTTTCAGTTATATAATCTAATAAAATAATAGAACGAATATTTTCAATTAGGAAGTTTTCATGTGTTTCTTATCACATAGAAATATATCAATATACAATAAAATAAACTTCATTGCATGAATAGCTCTCAACAAATCGGACAACGGAATATTTTTTTACGCAACTATATCTGACAATAATGTAACGCCCCTGTAAATAAGGAATTTTTATCACACCTGAATTTAAGAACATTTTAAACACATGCGAACGAGTACTTTTTAACACACCTGCTTTCGTGGACATTTTAACACACCTGCCTTCGAGGACCTTATAACACATCTGCCTTCGAGGACCTTATAACACACATGCAAACGAGGACATTTTAACACACCTGCCTTCGAGGACTTTGTAACACACCTGCCTTCGAGGACTTTGAAACACACCTGCCTTCGAGGACTTTAAACACACAGGCGTCCGAGGACATTTTTACACACCTGCTTTCGAGGACATGTTAACCCACATGCAAACGAGGACTTTTAACACACATGCATTCGAGGACATTTTAAACACATGCGAACGGGGACATTTTTACACACCTGCTTTCGAGGACATGTTAACCTACATGCAAACGAGGACATGTGAACACACCTACCTTCGAGGACATGTTAACGTACATGCAAACGAGGACATTTTAATATACTGTCTTCGAGGACTTTTTAACATACCTGATTTTGAGTGTATTTTTACACAAATATGAAAAGAATTTTTATTTGCCATAATTCAGTAATCAAACTACATATTTAAAATTTATCTTTGATATTTTAATTTAAAGGTGTGTTATAAAATACTAATTTATATATTAAATTTTCTATAGAAATTTAATAATTAAAGGAAAAAAACCACAGAAATTAAGACAATAATAAATGTGTTTATTATCAATTATTATTATGTTTTAATTATCTATTTTATTATGTCTTAATTATCAATTATTCTTAAAATAATAAAAAATAGTTTATTGAATATAGCTTTTAAATTATATGAACGCAATAAAATATTACCTTATTAATTAAAAAAAATAATTAAAAGTAAGGAAAGACTTGTATGCTGCACCGTTAAAAATTATACAAACCTGGAAAATCTTTTTAAAAATGTGCTCTTTTTCATCCAAGATTCATTAAAATATTTTATTTCCTATTTTGGAAAATTACAATAAATTTTTATTCTGTAAAAACTTTACATTTATTGAGATAAATATATTCGAATGCCTTTAAAATATTTAATTATTAAATAAATTTATCTTTTGTACTATCAACAATGAATTGTTTTGTTAATCACTGTACGATCATAATTTAAGGATGAATATTACGAAATATTTTACATACTAAATAAATTGATAATTATTTAAAATACATATAAAATATTTGAAATAAGTAACCGAAGAATATTCCACATGTAGATTTAATTTTTCAATAAAACACAGTAAAATTATTTCGATAAGCTTATAACTGCAACTATTTTTGCAAAATTAAAAACTTTATTTGCAAGTCCTCGGTTTGACGTACAGTTTTCTAGGTCCTCGGTTACCGGTAAAAATACATACGCTAAATAATCAAACTATCTTAATATGGACGTTCCCATTGCAATATAAATTCAATTTCTATACATAATTTCGAAAAAATATTAAATTTGTTAAATTATTTCGACAGTCAAAATAGGTCCTCGGTTTGGCGGTTTGCGCACCGAGTCCTCGGTTTCCACCTTACGCGAGACTGTGTGTGTGTGTTAGTGTGTTAGTGTGTGTGTGTTAGTGTGTGTGTGTGTGTGTGTGTGTGTGTGTGCGTGTGTGTGTGTAGCATTATACGGTATATAGGATTTTCTTCGTGATTAGCGAACTTCAATCGATACTGCTAGTATCAAAATTATCGATTATTCGAATAATAAATCATTTTGCTTTGAAAAATATTTTTATTTTGATTGATTTTATACATCACTAGTACCGATCAATTAATTAAAAATTGTCTTTATAATATAAAATAAGTGTTTTTTTTTTTATTTTAAGCAGTGCATGTATTTGATAAAATAAGCATTAATAAGCAAACAAAGAAAATGAAAAGCAAATGTATATAACGAATGATTATTACCATAATTTAGACACTATAAAAAAGGAAAAAATGATTTCATTTTCATTGAATCAGATTAGTTAATTCAAACTAGAATTCTAGGTATAAAAACATATTTTTACAAACTATACGAGTACTTTAATACTTTATTTCCCTATACAAATTCACTAAGTGCAAATTAAAACTATTATTTATTCAAATTATCTAACATGATGAATGCAAATGATTTTCATCTTAGAGAAAACTAACACTAAATATCCAATGAAAGACTGTTTTATATATTAACATCTTTAAAAATGCGTTTTTATAATGGTTATCTCACATATCAAGTTCCATACAGTTATATGCCGTACATGCTGAGATGTAGCCTTCCCGTTATCGAAGAAATTTATAGTATAACAGTGACACTTATTGGCCGATAAGCATCCAAACTGAATCAGCACAATGCCTCATAAATGTCCTTCTCACATATCAAGTTTTGTTTGATGATACGCAATAGAACCTGGGATATAGCCTTTCTTTAAATTCCAGAAATCGCTGTGTAGAAGCGCCACCTGGTGGGCGATTGACACCAAAAGTTAATGAGCACTAATTTATGTGAAGTTGCATCTGCATATAAATTTATATGCAATTCTGTGCAGTAGTTCCTGAGATATAGCTTTCCTTTAAATTGCGGAAATCCCCGTATAGCAGTGCCACCTGTTGGCCGATAAGCATTCAAATGGAATCAGCATAATATCTCATAATGGCTTTCTAACATATCAATTCTAACAATTGCCTTCGAACATATTGGGCAGCAGTAGCCCAGTCGGTAGAGCGCCGGTCTCGTAATTGGAAGATTGCGGGTTTAGTACTCGAGCCAGCTAAAGACCGTCGTGTACACTAACTGTGGCTGGTGCAGGTAAATTATGTCGTGGCCGCAATGTCCTCCATGTTCCTATAAAAAAAAATATGCTGGGGTCACCGAGGCGGGAGAGCCATAATTTTCTTGGTGGATTAGAATTGTGATGGCATGTATGTGGACAACCTCTAGGGGTGAGTCCTAGACCGTCGTCAATTGCCCATTGCGCAGCACTAGTGCAACGTAAAACCCATCCAACCTTCTGACATATCAAGATTTGTTTGATTATATGTAATAGAACCTGAGTTGTAGCCTCCCATTAAATTGTGGAAATCTATGTATAGCAGCGCCATCTATTGAGCGGCTGACACCAAAAGTTGATAGGCAATAATTTAGGTCAAGTCCGCACCACAACCTGTTATTTAGTATAATATGGGAACTAAGAACTATTACAATAATAGTCAAAAATCTGCTTAGTTCTAATTCAAACAATAATAAATAATTTCTAAGCTTCTTCTTCTTCTTATTATTATTATTTATAATCATAATATTTTCATTAAATATTTTGTCTGCAATATTGCATATTTTATATTACTCCATATATATTTCAAAAATCATTGATCATTGCCGCTTTTCTTCTGCATATAATAGTTGAGCTTTTGGCCCTCTTTTCTGAACAGATTTTATTTTTATTCAGTCATTGCACTTTTGCTTGATGCTTTAGTTATTTTCCTAATTCTACAACGGTTCTAAATGCAAAGAAATGTTGAAAATTGAAAAATAATTTCAAGACATAGAAAAAAAAACCTAGAAAAATAAAAGCTGATAAATTTAAAATCCATACTTTTAACCATTTTAAACATTAACCATTGCAGTTAACCATTTATATCACAGAGTGGTATATCTCTAACATGCGCAAAAAGTCAATGCCATTTTTACAGAAAACTTAGAAAAGCGATTTTATTAATTATTGTTATCCTATAACACTGCAGTTAATAAAATTATTTGTAAAATTCCGAACAGAATGCGATACTATAAAATGTTTAATACCAGAAATTATTTATCAAGAAGAAATGTTTAAATATAAGTAAAAAAATGTAACCAAACATAATTTTCGTGAAATGTGACAGATGCAAACTAATATGATTTTAAACACTTTTATGGATACAAAATTCTTGTATATTTCGATTTCTTTTTATTGTGTAATGCGTGCCATTACAGAGATGAAATAAACTTTTCCTTGTTTATGTTTTTTGTTATAAATATTGTGTTTAAACAAAAATATAGAAGGCTTTACCGATATTTTTACTTTGAATAAGTTAATGGTATAATCGTGCGAGTTTATAGAATATATTTAAAACTCCTCATGAGGTTTCTTTTTTCTGTCTTTTAAAACATTTCAAACTCAAAAAATTCTAACGACGATATCTTTCTAAATTTTAATGGTATTTGCTCTTTTTTTTTTTTTTTTTTTCATGGTAACTATATACAGTTGGCTAGTAGATTATTAAAAAAAAAAAAAATCACAATTGCGCAAGCAATATTAAAAATTATTTAGCAAAAATGTTCGTATTTTATTAGATATTTAATATTTTTACTTTCCGAACACTATAGTGAGGAAAGTATTGTAATCATATCAAAAATCCGAATTTGAGATTTTGATGTTTCTATACGTTTTGAGGTCCCCTGAGTCCGTGATCACAATTTTTACAATGATGTATGTATGTGTGTGTGTGTGTGTGTGTGTGTGTGAGTGAGTGAACACGCTAGCGTCTAAACGCTTTGTTCGAATAAGCTGAAAGTTGGTACGTATATTTTAAATCACCATAGTACGAACCCTATTGATTTTGGGGAATCTAGCACTTATAGTTTTTATACAGAGACACCAGGAAAAATTCTTTATCATTATGGCCTAAGGGGCCAAAATTTAAAAGTGTGATAGCGTCTAAACCCCTAATTAATCTGAGAAAAAAAATTGTACCCATGTTATAGGTCACAGTTGCACCAACTGTATAGATTTTGGTGAATGTAGCACTTACAGTTTTTTTACAGGAACACAAAGAAAAATTCTTTATTATTTTCGTCTATAGGACCAAATTTTTAAAATTGCGATAGCATCTAAACGCCTTATTCAATTGAGCTGAAAATTTATATGAATATTATAAATCACTGTTACACTAACTATAAGCCTTTTGGTGAATGTAGCATTTATAGGTTTTTACAGGGACACAACGAAAAATTCTTTACTATTATGATCTATGGGCTCAAAATTCAGTAGCGTTAAACAAAACATCGTGTAATATATGGAGAAAAATACTCAAACACTCTATTATGTTTTTCTCTCTTTTGTTTGTTTAACAACTCCTCTTTATTTACTTTATCTACAAAACTGTTAATTACTCAATGTTCGGAAAGTCGAGTGGAGTCACTCCAGATTTTTTTCTATTTTGATAGCAGTATTTTATATCTACTGTAGTACATCAAGTTTTTATATTAGACGTTAGATTGATAGTAAAACAGTGCACATTTTAAACAAACACCGCTCGAAAATTTTCATTGTTTAAAAAAAAAAAAAACCTTTATATCTCAGTGGATATACTCACTATACAAATGAATACAGATAGGTAAAATAATCCGCATAATCGCACGCTACAGCGAAAATGAATTTGAAACATTATTTTTTACAGGGTGATCCGAAAAAAATATTGTTTTTCTTTTGTTTGTTATTGATCCCTTATTTGATTTCGTCATCAAACTATCACTGAAATGTATGAATTATAGCATGTTTCTAACATCCAACAAGTTTGGAAACTGAAATAAAGAAAAATAAGGGCAGAAAATAAGGAAATGTATTATTTCTGCTTTGAGTCTAATAATTTGCACACTACTGTATATAGAAATCCAATATAATAAAAATTTATAAACAAATACATATACCAATTTGAGAAACGCAAACATTTATGAAATTTTCAATTAATCAATCATTCAAAATAATGAACATACTTAATTGTTTGAAAGATACTTAATCCTTCTATACTCAGCAGTCTTACAAAAAATCGTAATCTTTCAGGTCGAAAAATTGTAATCATTGTCGAATTCAGGTCTAGGAATATATTTAATTTTTTTTCTGCATGCTTTGCCTTAAAATACTTTGGTTTAAAGTTATAACTCATTAAATTTCTAATATATATATTAATATAGGAAACATAACATTTATTATTAGGAAAACAAATATTTTACAAATCATGCAAGGTGCAGTTTTTATTAACATTAAAAAACTTTATATTTTTAAAACAATGTAAGCTATTTTGAGTACTGTAACAGATTTTTAGAAATGTTGGATTATTTTTTTTCCATTAATGTGAACTTTTCTGATATGTAGAAGAAAAGTAACATAAAAAAAAGTTCATTTTTATGAATTTCTGTATGTTTTCCGCTTATGATAAAAGTTTGGTTTCTATTAAAAAAACAAAAAAAAAAAAAAAAAAAGAAAAAAAGAAAGAAAGAAAGAATCTGGTGTGTCACTCACACTACTTTTTCTTACCCTGAAATTTAATACTATAAATATAGGGGTGAGATTATGAGGTAAGACAACGAACACTGTTATGTAAAACTATGTTAAACAATTCAAATAGGCTTAGGAAGACTTTTATATGATAATCAGTTCTGTGAGAGGGGAGGCTACCGCCCCCCTCAACCCCCCATTTCCTTAATGTACAAAAAACAAGCGATGAATATTTAGCTTAAAACATACATTAATTACCATATCTCTATGAGGAATTTATTTCAATTCCCGAACAGCTTTCCTGGAAATGGTAAAATATTATTAGTAAATCACATCCACTAACAACAAATAACTAATGTGTTGTGGCCACCACACGACTTTCTTCTATATTTTCCTATACAAATTAACTCAGTAAAAAAAAATTATTAAAATTATTATTTAAAAAAAATGTATTCCATGATAATGCTCACGGTCTCCATATTGGAGAAGTAGTATAACACTAAATATCCTTAAAAAAAAAAAAAAAAAAAGAGTTGAATTTATTCTCAATATTACATTATTATTATTATTATTATTATTATTATTATTATTTGTTAAAAATGAAAAAATCGATAACTTTATTTTAAATTATCGCAGATCGATGGTTCCACCATTCGTTTTAAAGGTATTGGCGAGCTCTTTTGAAAGATACCCATCATGAAAATTTACTCACCTCCAGGGGGGGAGGCGAGGCTCCTACATACACAAAATGTTTTTCCCAATTGACTATATCTATTACACAAAATATATATTCGTATCATTTGGTTTAGTGCAGTCTATAGATGTTAAACTCTACTTACCTGCAATTTCCCCTATAGACGAAATGTATTTCAATACTTTTGAGTGTCCCTGTACACAAACCATTGGCTTCATCTCAACGAAAAGCTTACTGTAGCATCCCTATACGATACGATACACATTTAGAATACTGAGTTTGGAATTTCTGCTACTATTTGTTCTTGAGATATGCTGATAACAGACACACAGACAGACACACAGACCATTCGCTAAAAACATGATTTTCGTATTCAGGGGACCTCAGAACATGTAAATATAACAAAAACTCACGATCGAAAATTTTACCCTAAAACAATACTTTCTCGACCCTATGGGTAAGAGAAAGTAAAAAGTTCAAGCCATCTTTAAATAATATGTATTAATGTTTTCAAGTCAGCATTGATGAATTTTTATTTTTTAATGAATTTTTAATTTAATGTTCCTAATTTGGAACTATGTCCTCTGAAAAAGTTAATGCTTATTACATTTTAATATGAAAATGTTAAATTAGTTATCTTACATATCGTGAAATAACACTGAAAATTTTTTGCTACCTTAAAAAAACTGTTTAATTTTTTTTTTTTTTTTTTTTTATTATTAAAGCAGAATACTAACTTGATGGTTTTCTAAAAGCTAAATGAAGCCTTAGGAAGTATTATATAATATAACTAAATCCTCCACCCCACCCTCAAGAAATAAAATAAATAAAAAATGAATAAATATAATCTCATGTGTCACTCACACGACTTTCTCTTACCCTGAAATTTAATACTATAAATACAGGTTGGAGATTAAGAGGTAAGTTAACGATTACTGTTATGTAAACCTATGTTAAACAATTCAAATTAGGCTTCGGGAGAGATTTATAGGATAATTAGTTCTGCGTGAGCCCCCCCCCCCCCTCAAATCCCCGTTTTACTAGTGCACCCACATTTATATAGAATTTAATTCGGTTATTAAAAAATAATTCGGTTTTTAAAGATAATTTATTAAAATTATTATTTAAAAAATTATCTTTTATGATAATGCAGACGATTTCCATATTAGAGAAGTAGTATAACACTAAATATTAAAAAAAAGTCCATTTTATTCCCAATATTTAAATGTATATATATATATATATATATATACACGATTTTTTTTTTTTTCAGTAAAAGTAAAAAAAAAAAAAAAAAAAAAAAAAAAAAAAAATCGATAACTTTGTTTTAAATTATCGCAGATCGATTGTTAAACCATTCGTTTTAAAGGTATTGACGAGCTCTTTTGAAAGACACCCATCATGAAAATTTACTCCCCTCGAGGGGAGACCCTCCCCCGGGAAGGGGGGCGGAGAGGCGAGGCTCCTACATACACACACATACAAAAAAAAAAAAAAAAAATCCCAGTTGACTACCTCTATTACAAAAAAATATATATTCGTTTCATTTGGTTTAGTGCAGTCTATAGATGTTAAACTCTACTTACCTGCAATTTCCCCCATAGACGAAATGTATTTCAATACTTTTGAGTGTCCCTGTACACAAACCATTTGCTTCATCTCAACGAAAAGCTTACTGTAGCATCCCTATACGATACGATACACATTTAGAATACTGAGTTTGGAATTTCTGCTACTATTTGTTCTTGAGATATGCTGATAACAGACACACAGACAGACACACAGATCATTCGCTAAAAACATGATTTTCGTATTCAGGGGACCTCAGAACATGTAAATATAACAAAAACTCACGATCGAAAATTTTACCCTAAAACAATACTTTCTCGACCCTATGGGTAAGAGAAAGTAAAAAGTTCAAGCCATCTTTAAATAATATGTATTAATGTTTTCAAGTCAGCATTGATGAATTTTTATTTTTTAATGAATTTTTAATTTAATGTTCCTAATTTGGAACTATGTCCTCTGAAAAAGTTAATGCTTATTACATTTTAATATGAAAATGTTAAATTAGTTATCTTACATATCGTGAAATAACACTGAAAATTTTTTGCTACCTTAAAAAAACTGTTTTTTTTTTTTTTTTTTTTTTTTTAATTATTAAAGCAGAATACTAACTTGATGGTTTTCTAAAAGCTAAATGAAGCCTTAGGAAGTATTATATAATATAACTAAATCCTCCACCCCACCCTCAAGAAATAAAATAAATGAAAAATGAATAAATATAATCTGGTGTGTCACTCACACGACTTTCTCTTACCCTGAAATTTAATACTATAAATACAGGTTGGAGATTAAGAGGTAAGTTAACGATTACTGTTATGTAAACCTATGTTAAACAATTCAAATTAGGCTTCGGGAGAGATTTATAGGATAATTAGTTCTGCGTGAGCCCCCCCCCCTCAACTCCCCGTTTCACTAGTGCACCCACATTTATATAGAATTTAATTCGGTTATTAAAAAATAATTCGGTTTTTAAAGATAATTTATTAAAATTATTATTTAAAAAATTATCTTTTATGATAATGCAGACGATTTCCATATTAGAGAAGTAGTATAACACTAAATATTCAAAAGAAGTCCATTTTATTCCCAATATTTAAATGTATATATATATATATATATATATACACGATTTTTTTTTTTCGTTAAAAGTAAAAAAAAAAAAAAAAAAATCGATAACTTTGTTTTAAATTATCGCAGATCGATTGTTCAACCATTCGTTTTAAAGGTATTGACGAGCTCTTTTGAAAGATACCCGTCATGAAAATTTAATCACCCTCGAGGGGGTACTTCCCCCCAGGGGGAGGCGGGCTCCTACACACACAATTTTTTTTTCCCAGTTGACTATCTTTATTACAAAAAATGTATATTTGTTCCATTTGATTTAGTGCAGTCTATAGATGTTAAACTCTACTTACCTGCAATTTCCCCCATAGACGTAATGTATTTGATGTCTCTTGATTGTCCCTGTACACGAACCATTTGCTTTATCTCAACGACAAGCTTACTGTAGCATCCCTATATGATACACATTTAGAATACCGAGTTTGGAATTTCTGCTACTATTTTTCCTTGAGATAGGCTGATAACAGACAGACAGACATACACACAGACCATTCGCTAAAAACATGATTTTCGTATTCAGCTGACCTCAGAACATGCAAATATAACAAAAACTCACGTTCAAAAATTTGACCCTAAAACAATACTTTCTCGACCCTATGGGTAAGAGAAAGTAATAAATTGGTTCTTTGCAACAGATTCTCTTTTCTCACGTAGTTTGATATTTTAAAATGTATGAGGTAAGTTTAATAACAAAATTAATAAATTCAGGCATGTTGATTGCATAAATTTTTATTACTTTCTGCTTATACTCACTAATTTCCATTAGTTTCTTTAAAAACACAAAGTTCTAAACCATACTAAGATATTTTGAGTTTCAAAGTTTTAATGTGAACAATATGAAAAATCTAGATAAATAATTGCCATGCGTTTCAAGAAATGTTTTAATTTAAAATATTTCTAATTAAAAAGCTTGAAATTGCATTTTTTAACTCATGGCATTTTCAAAAGAATATTTTTTACTCTACATGTTTTAACTTTGTGAAAAATGTTTCCTTTTGGTTCTGATTTACAACTTGTTAAAATTTCTTCAGAGTTTCTTTCGCGGAAATAAATGTTCTGTCAGAGAAACTGCCAGTCAGTTGCGTGTTTCTTTTAGAGTTGATGTTTTTGGAAGGCAAAAACTTTTCCAACTGAAGAAAATTTACGGCTCTTTTCCATTAACTAGAACAAATATTTCAGTCTGATTACAGTTCTTTGTACGGGAATGTTGCAGAAATAAATAATGTTCATTATTCCATGAAGTTAAAGAAAATATTACAGCGCATTAAGTTCTTTGAAAGAAATTAATTAATTGTTTATTAACGCATGTTTATAGCATGTAGAAAATTTATAAAATTCGTCTAACTATAAATTAATTAATTTATGTATTGACCAATGTATTTAAAATCTCGTCTGATATAAATAAATCGAAACAAAAATATTAAAACGTGTTTTAGACATTAATTATATTGAAATAATAAACATGGATACAGTATATTACTGCATGCCCCAGCCATGTAACATTATGTAATACACTCCTTCTCATATTTATAAGGACACTTTATATTTTGAAATAACTAATGTAAAAATAATTGTGAACAAGATTATACTAAGTGCACTTAATATATCTAGTATTCCAAAAACCAAAACAGCTATGATTTTTTTAATATGAAACAAAATTAATAAAAAATAATGCAAAATATTTTTTTTTCTCCACGTTTTTAAATGTTCATAATTATAGAGGCAATAAAATTTTTTTCGTTTTATTTAACTTACTAGCGGATAAATTGCAGTTGACATGCGAATTTGTTAACTACTGGGCTACGATAAAACATTTAAATATCGTCTATTAATAAAAATTCAAATTAATAAAAAATATATTTGTTTAAATAATAGTGTTCAGTGTTTAGTTAATATAGAAAAACAGGTGTCCTTATAATTATGAGAAGTAGTGTAGTTTTAAAAAGATTGAAGAAGATTGAATATCAGGTGTTTTTACAGATTTTCATATATTTGTGTCTCTATGTATGCCAATTTTATCAATGTTTATACGCATAAGTGTAAATTTTATATAACTTTTCTCGTGATTAATAAATTACTATTAAAAGTAATAACCAGGTATTTATTTAATATATTTTTATTTTATGAACTATCAGCGGACTTTGCTCGCTTCGCTGGTTATTATGTTTAAATAAATCACTTATAAAATATATACATAGGATCCCGTCGGTAACTTTTAATACTTTTTGTCATTTTGGCGATGAATTCAATGACTATCACAATTCCGCAAGTAAAGATTTTGGCGAGAAAAATCCGACCTATTTACGTGCCAAATTTCAGATATAGTCAACAGATTTCATACTAAAGCTTTTTTACTTTCTCTTACCCTCAGGGTCAAGAAAGTATTGTTTTAGGGTCAAATTTTCCAACGTGAGATTTTGTTATATTTACATGTTCTGAGGTCCCCTGAATACGAAAATCATGTTTTTAGCAAATGGACTGTGAGTCTGTTTGTCTGTGTGTCTGTTATCAGCATATCTCAAGAACAAATAGTAGCAGAAATTCCAAACTCGGTATTCAAAATGTGTATCATATAGGGATGCTACACTACGCTTTTCGTTGTGATGAAGCCAATGGTTCGTATACAGGGACACTCAAAAGTATTCAAATACTTCTATGAGGGAAATTGCAGGCAAGTAGATTTTAACATCTATAGAGTGCACTAAACCAAATGAAACGAATATATATTTTGTGTAATAGAGACAGTCAACTGGGAAAAAAATTGTGTATGTTGGAGCCTCACCTCCCCCCCTGGGGGGAAGACCCCTCGAGGGGAGTAAATTTTCATGATGGGTGTCTTTGAAAAGAGCTCGCCAATACCTTTAAAGCGAAAGGTGGAACCATCGATCTGCGATAATTTAAAATAAAGTTATCGATTTGTTTTTTTTTTAAATGTAATATTGAAAATAAATTCAACTTAGTTTTTGATATTTAGTGTTATACTACTTCTCCAATATGGAAACCGTGTGCATTATCATGGAAAATACTTATTTTAAATAATAATTTTAATAAATTATTTTTACTGAATGAATTTTTATAGGAAAATATAGAAGAAAGTCGTGTGGTGGCCACAACACACTAGTTATTTGTTGTTAGTGGATGTACTTTACTAATAATATTTTACCATTTCCAGGAAAGCTGTTCGGGAGTTGAAATAAATTCTTCATAGAGATGTTGTAAATAATGTATGTTTTAAGCTAAATATTCATCGCTTGTTTTTTGTACACTAATGAAATTATGGGGGGGAGGGTTGAGGGGGCGGTAGCCCCCTTCAGACAGAACTAATTATCATATAAAACTCTTCCTAATCCTAATTTGAATTGTTTAACATATATTTACATAACAGTATTCATTATCTTACCTCTTAACCTCCAACCTGTATTTATAGTATTAAATTTCAGAGTAAGAGAAAGTAGTGTGTGTGACACACCAGATTATTTTTTAATGCGAATACATATTTAGTTTATTTTAAATTCATCGTGTTTCTGATCAACAGAATGAAAATTAAATATTTAAATATGTATTAATTTATATAATGGATGTATATCATGGTATCTGGCAATCTATATAACTAACTGAAAATAGTCACTAATAATATATATATATATATATATATATATATATATATATGTAATTTAATCATAGTTACCACTGATGTGTGCAAAGTCTGCTAGTTAACATTTCTTAATCCTGCGCAATTTTAACTCTTCGTAAAGTTTTAGTTTAATTTTAATTCAGCTTTATTGTACGTGTTAAATGTAATTCTTTTTATGTCAATAAACAAAAAAAAAAGATCGTATGAAGATATTTTTTACTGGCAATTATATAATAAATATTAAAGAATTCTAAAGCTATTATGAGGTATTTTGCTTATATCTTTTTAACTAATTGTAATAATTTAATATTTAATTTAAATTATCAATTCGTATTTCTTGGATTATTTTCCATCTTTCGGTATAATAAATGATAATTATATGCCCTGTATTTACTATTTACATATCAGGGGCGTGAATATTAATGTTAATGTGTATAGCAAGTGTATTTTTCAAATGTAGATGGCTCCAGGAATCAAAATTTTAAAAAGCTTCTAACTTGTTTTCTAAATCGAACATTTTAAAATATTTAATTTTCTATAGGAATCAGCAAATTATTTTTTAAAAAATCTGGTGTGAAACAACCACACGACTTCCATTACCCGCTATTACATGTATTATATGCATTTTTGAGAGATAATGTGATCAGAAAACATAAAAGTGACCAAAAAAGAAAATCGTTAGAGCCGTTTTTGAGATACCAACTTTCACAAAAAAATCAATTATTGACCGAAAAACAATAATTACACACAAAAGCATATTTAAAACCGTTTTTCCCACTTCCGGTTTCCGATGTCCCATTTCCGGTTAAACTCAATTATTGACAGGAAAACAATAATTACATACAAAAGCATATTTAAAATTGAGTTAAAATGGCGAGTTTGAAAAAAATTCGTACAACCGTTTTTAAAGGAACGCCCTTTGGAGGCCTGAAATTGAGCTATTTATACAGGACGCCTATCAATTTTCTTGAACTAACCAACTATATCATTCGAAAGGACATCTAATAGAGTGTTTATATAGCAAGTTTGAAGAAAATCGTTAGAGCCGTTTTTGAGATACGGACTTACGGTCCAACTTCCGGTTTCCGATGTCCCACTTTCGGTTTTTCAATTTTCACCAAAATTTGGAAATTTCATCTGTACGCCAGACGTATTTGAATTCTAAAGTTTCGTAGCTCTATCTTTATTAGTTTCTGAGCTATAATAGCCAGAAGATTCTCCACATACATACACACACACATACACACATACATACACACTGACCAATTGCCAAAAACCACTTTTTTGGACTCAGGGGACCTTAAAACGTGTAAATCAGGTGAAAACCCGATATCGAATTTTCAGACCGAATACAATACTTCCATTACCTACGGTAGTAGGGTAATGGAAGTAAAAAGAAATCATAAAATCAGTTCAGTAGTTCTTGGGTATATAAAGGACACACATACTGATACTTTGTTTTATATGTATAGATAACAATTGATTCAAGAGACATAAATAAGGTAGTGAGGAACCTTTCATTTCCAGAAAAAGTAACTTGATGATCTTATAAGTATATTTTTTATATTTTATTTTCATATAGTATGAAAAAAATATATTATATTGTTAATAGCAGGATTGAAATAGCAATTTAACTTTTTCAAAAGTTCTAGTTTAATTGTTTCTCATAAACTTTTACAATTAATATTAAAGTAACTTTTAAAATGATATAATTGTTTTTTAAAAAACACATTTTAATTAAAAACGCAAAAACACATGACAAACGTTTCGGCTAAACATTAGCCCTCTTCTGTGCCAATATACATACATAGAATAACAGTTAAGATAAAGTCACAAAACATCCCAACGAGATTAAGTACTAGGGAGGAACTGTTTTAGCTTCGTTCAAGGGGGAATATTGCAGTTTGGTCTAGGAAAATTCGTGATTCGTACATTTTTACGTTAGAAACCAAGACTTTAATATTATCAAAATCAGGAATATGACCTGTATCAAGGGAATGAATTACTAGTTTGGATTTTATGTCACCGGTTTTATACAAGCGTTAATGTTCTTTAATTCTAATAGCACCAGTTCTGCCAGTTTCACCAGAAGAATTATAATTTTACATGGGATACTTTAAATGACACCTAATCATTTAGCAGAAGGGGGGGGGGGGAGGGTTTAAAGTTTGAGAGAAAATTAGATAGAAACATGAACTTTTATCAAAAGTTTTTTGATATGGCATAGCTTTTAATCATAGACCTATTATAAGAGTGGACGGAGCATTCCATTATTAAGGGAATATAAGAAAAGGTGCAAAGATGAAACCATGTGAATGTTGAAAAAGGTTACCTTTTTTGGCATTTATCGCGTTATTGGCAATTCTTTGTTTTGGATATAAATATATATATTATTATTAAAAGATACAACAAGCAAAACTAGTGTAAAATATTACAGCTGCTGAAATTTATTTTTACCTTGTTATTAACATCTAACAAAGTTCAAAAGTTTTTATAACTTTGGTTTGTCTATACTCGTTTTAACTATCATAAATAATTCTGGATATTTTTTAAATAATATAAGATATAATATAGTTAAACTAGTTCAATTTAGAGAAATAAGTATAGCAATTATAAGCATTTTATAAAACTAATTACTTAAAAAGAACGAAATAGTAAAATTAAAAAGAATCTTACCTGGGAAATAAAATCCTTATTTTACATAACTTCTAGGGTTTTTAAAGTGCATCTAATTACTATTTCTTGCTATAAAATTCTTTTTAAATTCAAAACAATCTAACTTTTAAAGTGAAATAAAAATTTTAAAAAGAACTTTCAAAGAAAAAGGGAAAACATCGTCTGCTTAATAAAAAGCAGAGTTTAGAGCATGGCGGGTAAATTTCAATATTGGCTAGTTTGGTTTCCTGTAGATCAATATTCACATGACCGTTTTATGAAGTATCTTTGCCACTAAAAATGTTGTCATTGTCCCGTCCACTCTTATAATAGGTCTATGGTTTTAATAGTGGTTCAGTCCGTAACCAGTACATAATTATCCTTAGATCCCGGTCAAATGAGTCTTAATTTTCAAAAATGGCAACAGGTTGACACCACAAAACCAAATACAAATCCTTATTCAAATTAAAACAGCTTCGTACTTACAATAAAATTTTATTTGAAGGTTTGAAATATTTTTAAATGTAAGCAAAACATCATAGGAAAGTGTGAATTATTATATATATATATATATATATATATATATATATATATTAATACTATGACTTTTTAAAAAATATATATAACACATTTATTTAAAATTACTTTATTATATAATTATGACGTTTTGACTTTAGTAAAACTGAGAAAAATATAATTCGAAATAATTTAAAAAATCTTTGTAACTTGCAAATGTAACGTAAATAATGTTAGTAAAATCCAAAATCCCTTAAAATTTTGCAAATTCAAACATACAAAAGGCAAATAAAATCACCGAATTTGCAACGCCGTACTACTAAAAACAAATTATATTTTACTATTAATCCACATCAAATGTACAATAAGTATCTTAGAAAAAAAAAATCTACTTCTACAGTTATTTTGCCTAGCCAAATCTCGAGTGTACGGAAAAATCAATGAAAATGCTTAGGAAGTGGTGAAAAAAAAAAATATATATATATGTAATAAATGCAAATATTTGATGAGATAAATTTTCTATTTAATCACACCATTTTATAATGTAAAATGAGCGTTAATAATCCCATTCTTCTCGAAAAATATTTTCTTTATATGTGAATAAAGTTTTAGGCTTTAGGATTCAACGGAAACTGCAAATAGATATAATATTTGTTATGTTTAAAATATAAAAAAATTATAAAAATTTTAAAAAACAACCTTTTTTTTTTTTTTTTTTTTTTTTTCGCTAAAATAAAATTATGTATTAGTGAAATGTGTTTTACTTAATCAACTGTACGATTTTTACACGCGTTTGCTTTTAAAATGTAAAGTCAAGTCAACGATGTGCTTCGAAGTACCTGCAATTGGTCGCAACCAACGAAAAATGAATCGAACATAAAAGTAATTTTCCGAAATGAAAGGGCCAAAAAGGAATAAATTTTTAATTTTGAGTCTCTGAACCAATCTCCGCGTTAGCAGAAATTATTCAGAATGAAGCACCAGGAGTTAAAAAAAAAAAAATAATAATAAAGAAAATAATAAATAATAAATAATAACATAAATAATAAAATAATAATAAAAAATAACTCCTTGAAAAACCTAAGTGTAACAGTGAAAAACCGTTACGTACGTTGACAAGACGGTCTGGACAGCGAAAAGGAATTAAGAGTTGAGCAGGGCACCCCAAGGGGCACAAAGAACCGCTCAGAGTCCCGCAATAATGTAAAGACAAACATAATCATAAAATAGGAAAAGGATTATCGTGTAGTAATAAAGCACTTACGTACATAATTTGGGGGAAGACTGTTTTGAAATATGATATATTGCATGATATCCGAAACGAGGGATTATTTTTGAAGGTAGAGGTTGAAGATACATAGATTAATTATGATTTAATTTTCGTATTTTAGTCATGATTAAATTTTCGTGTACGGTTCACCGATTAGCTAGAGCAAATTACACATTCATGCACTTGCAATTATTTTGAGTTAATGTCATATACATTATTTACGAGTGATAACTCTTCTTTATTTCGTTTTAAGGAATCAAGTAAATCAAAATAATTTTACTTTTCTTCTTTACTTTTTACCCCCCACTCAACCCCCACACACACATAGAAAGTTAACAGGATGACATCGCAGAGGGTTTCCACTGTCAAAGGAACCCTACAAACCCTTATAGTAAAGAACTTGCATATAAAAGGCTTGGTCAAACAGGTTGTTTAAAGAGCTTTCATTTCTGAATTTTGATCTCACAAAGTTCTGACATAAAAGTTTTCAAAATAACTTTATGATAAAAGGTGTAACAAAAAAGTTGTGTGGTTAACTATGTAAAAAGCCTCTATTGTTTATTTTAATCTTTTCACTGTCTTCTACTTTCTCCACTGTACAGTTCCTAATGCTCCCATTTCTTACTCATAACATATAATTTTGTTTAAAAAAACTGTCATCAAATATATAAAATTATTAATATTTAGGATTTACATTTAAATCTGGGTTGAAAGCAATGTTTGTGTATCGGTCAAAATAAAAACCATTGTCTCGTGAAATATATAGCTTAGTTTGGTATATTCATACAGTAAATTTCTTAAATTTTTGCAGTAGAGATTGTTTAAAGTGATTAATGAGGAAGTAAAAAACATTTTGAATACTTTTCTCTAAATTTGGCTTGATATTATTAATGTAAGTATATGTATATTAATTAAATATATGTATATTTCTGCTATGTTGAACTAGATTTCCGTAGAATTAAAGCGACATTAATAAAATAGCGAAATTTATTATTATGATATACAGACATATAATTGCTATAAGAAAGTTTAGTAAAAATATTCAATACAAGTACTAAACTTAATTGTTTTTTAAGAATCTTAAAAAAAAAAAAATACAAATACAAATATGTCAACAAAGCTATGTCAAGTGATTCTGTAATTTTGCAGATTAATTATATGTCTGAATTCAAACTATATTTATATATTTCTAAAGAGTCATTTGTGGCAACGTTATTTCGCCATATTTTTTGCAAATATATCGACTACTAGGGACACTCCCGAACTGTGACACGCCGATCATAACCCAGGTAATTAAAGGCGACAAAGATATACACTACTATCAATTTCCATTTACAAACATTGCTTCAGAAAGGAGATATTTGTGTTCAAAGTTGGAAAATTTTTTCTAACACAGTGACGTCGATCACTATGTCTATACAACTTTTCTATCTTTTTTTTTTTTTTTTTTCCAACAAACACGCGCTGTTGATTTATTTATTTAAATTGTATTTCAGATCGTTTGCATAAAAGAATGTAGATATAAATGTTTGTAAAATTCTAAAAAAAATAATAGATATGAAAATATTTACTCGCTGCGTGGCTATTACAAACTAGTATGTTGTGTATTCACCACAAAACTTTCTTCTATATTTTCCTACCTAAACTCATTCCTAATTTATTTATTATTATTTGTTAAAAGCATTTACGAAAAAGAAAGCCGACGATTTTGATTCCAGCTATGTAATCTTAATCATTCTATCAATATTTTAGTACTAGCTATTTTCTTTGCTATTAACCATAGATATAGTAATAAGACATAGATTGATCAGCGAGAGGGAAAAAGTGATACCTTTTTTTTTCGGGAAAAGTCACTCTAATGGCTGCCTTTCCCCGAGTAAATCACGCACAGGAATACACACGGATAATTTAGTAAATAAAATTTATGAATAATTTATTTACTAAAGGTGAATGAAAAGCTCCAAATACAGTTTCAAATTAACTTTTCATTTTATTCTTTTTACCAATACTCTCTAATAGCTGATTTTAGAACTTTTTTTCGGCATCAAAATTTTTTGCTCGATAGCATGGGGATGATAGATCTATATATATTACTATATCTATGCTATTAACTGCTGGATACCATGTTGCCATGTTATATAATAAAAATGAATTAAGTAAATTAATAAAAATTCTAATTGAAATCTCTTTTATATAAAAACCATAGATATAGTAATAAGACATAGATTGATCATTTACGAGAAAAAATAATTCTTTTTTACTCGGAGAAAAGTCCACAATATGGCCATCTGTTATACGCACAGTAAATAAAATTTGTGAATAATTTATGTACTAAAGGTGAATGAAAAACTGCAGATACAATTTCAAATTCATTTTTCTTTCTCTTTCTTTCTTTTTTTCTTTTATATATTTATTAATTTAGTTAATATTTAAGCTTAAACTCTTTTTATATACTAAAACTAACGTCCTTTACCTACGTCGCTGCTAAATATATTTAAAAGAATTCTGAAACCTCTATATTACTTACTAATACAAAATCTTAAAAAATATCAAACTTTAAAAAAAGTATTCCATTAAAAATCAAACCAGTTTTTATTTCATAATAATAACAAAGCAACTGATTATAAAAATTATATTTTTCATAATTTAGTCAAATATAATTTACTTCTATGATAACTTATCCATTTCTTTTCATAAATCTATTAGAAGAATTAAAAGACGCAATATTTCGACATTTTGAAAATTCATCAACATTCTATTCTATTCTATTACAATTGCCGAGTTTCAGTGGTTTCAATACCACTATATGGCTGATGCCAAAAAAAAAGGAAAAAAATCGGCATCAAAAATTTTTGCATGATGACAATGGGATGATAGTTCTATAAAAATTACTATATCTATGATAAAAACACAATGTTGTTTTTTAAATCTTTTAAATAAAATGAATTCTAGAGCATGAAAAATATGCACGTGATGACCGACGATTAGAAAATACAATTTAAATAAACAAATTGCCAGCGTGTGTTTGGTGAGAAAAATAAATAGAAAAGTCAAATAGATATAGTTAATGACGCGCGTCACAATAAAGGAAAATAATGGTTCTAACTTCGAACACCATTACCTTATCACTGAAGTAACGTTTGCCGATATAAATTGGTGTTAGTGTATATTTTCCTACCCTTTAACTCTGTGTAAAATTTGGTTATGATCGACGTGTCACAGTTCATGAGTGCCCCTTGTGAGAAGTTTGTTAGATAAAACCTGGTTTTTTAATAGTTCAAGTATATAATAAGTATAGTAACAAATAAAATCCACACTTTTATACTACTGATTTGTAGATTTTTATGATATTTTAAAAATTATTATACCCTTTCTTGCCATGAATTTTATTTGGATGAAGAAAAATTTTCAAAGCTTTTTAAAGTGAACAACATGAAAACATTTCAAGTTAAATGCAGGAGTAAACTACTGCTTAACTTTATTTTCAATAATTTTGAAAGATGCAGGTATCATGGAATTTTGAAATTTTAATTATTATATTATCTGTATTCTACCAAAGAAGGCAATATAATATGTATTTAAACTATATCCTAATACTATTTTTTTTACTAATTTAAAAGCAGAAGTATTACAAAGGTATTAAAACTCAATTAAAATAAGTTAAACTTTCATTTAAAATATCGGTTGGCGATTATTATTATTATTATTTTATCGAAAAGTTCTGATTGAAAATAATAATAATAATAATAATACAGATTACTAAACAAATAAATATTTTCCGTGTAACCAAGTTAGTGTAATAGTATATTTTTAATAAAAAAATGTTCATGCATACTTCAATCAACAAATTTAATAATTACTGCGATATTTCTCTTCCACTCGGCATTTTTTTTTTTTTTAAGGAAAAGTGGAGGAAAAAATAATGCTGACAGTACAATTTCATTTTAGCTAATAAACCAGTTCTCTTATTTTAATGAATACAAAAAGCACTAGTCTAACTATCACGTAAAATAAAAAAAGAAATTTATTGAAAATGAACGTACACGAGAAAAAACTTGTATTTAGATACTTTTTCTCTTTTTTTAACGATAATAAGTTTTGCATGCATAACTGTTAAACTCAGCAGTTTCCAAGATCTCATTTGCGAAAGAAATAAACAAGTTAATAATAAAGTCTGCTTATTTTTTATACGGAAAAAAAATTATTTTAATTTTCTACTTTTTAAAATTATTTGAAAAATCATTTTTACATGCTTATGTAATGCTGCTGAATGTTATGTTGATTATATGTAAAAAAAAATTAAAAATAATAATAATAATAATAATAAAATATTGTTTAATAATTATTTAAATAATCTTGTTTCGAATTAATTTTTGAAGATTTCAATTTTAGATGAAGATATACTTTTTTTTAAATATAAAATACTAAAAAATTAGACAATTTTAAGTTAAATAATTATATACAGAGTGGTCCGGAAAACATGATAGAAAATATTTTAAGTTCCTGACTTCAAATGTACTGATATAAGTATAATTCTTCCATATCGTAATTGCACATATATTGGCATTTAAGGTGAATGCTTGATTACCGGAATTAGTGAATAATCAATATGGAATCACTGACCTTGGAAGAACGATTATTTATCGTAAGAATATTTTTTGAGGTGCCATTGAGGTACGGAAAATGATCATCTCAGTGTCGTCTCACGACTGTATCCACAAAGGGTTACGGTGTGGTGTACCATATCGTCGAAGCGGATGAGTGGTCCGATATTCATTGACGGTATGGTCACGGGAGTGAAGTATCGAGAGTTTCTAGAGCGTCACTTTGGCCCTGAAGCGGGCTGTCTCAACATGACACGCCAGTACTGGTTCATGCAAGATGGGGCTCGTCCCCATAGAGCTGCTGATGTCTTCCTGTGACTTAAAACGACGTTTAGTGAGCGTTTGATTGCATTGGATGCAGAAAAATTCACGGGGCACGGGATAGAGGGGTCCCCATACAGTCCGGACTTAAATCCGTACGACTACTTCTTATGGGTTTACACCAAGGACAGAATCTATAGGAATCCCCTGATTCACTTGAGGGCCTGAAATCGACCATCAGAATTGAGGTTGATGCACTTGATTCCGACACACTCCAGCGCTTTATGACAGAGTTCAAGTACTGGCTTTATAACACTATAGTCAGGGACGGTTGACATTTCGAGTACCTTGTATATTAAATGTCATTCATATCTTTATTCAATAACACAGGTTTCATATTCTTGCATATTTTAATTTTTCCAAACCGATCGCTTACTTTCTATCGTGTTTTTCGGAACACCCTGTATATGTATATATTATTGCCATGTTTCTTCAAAAGAAGTATTGAATTTTCATTCATTCGAATTTTAAGGTAGACTTTTTATCGCTATATTACACTTCGCTGAAAAAAAAAAATTGGAGCCCTGATACTATTCTTGCTGATTCTTATGTAAAATGACCTCCTGAATCCGAATATAACTCCCATTTTGTCAAGTCAGCCACCGTTTTCTCGTAACACCCCGCCCTCCTCAATTTTTATCACTGTTCGGTAATTTTATGGCCATGAATTTGATTTGGAGAATGAAAAGGAATTAATTTAACACTTAAAAACAAAATAGTATAATGTTTAATAAATAAAATTAATAATAGATTAAAAAAATATTAGAAATGTAATACATAATTTCAGTGACACCTTCCCCCCCCCCCCTAATTTTTCCCCTTGCGGAAAATGTTCATGTTTTAGAATTTTCCAACTCTGTAGCCCTCAGAAGATTCTTAACAGTTAAAATAATCCTCCCCCCCCCCTAAAAATCAAATTTATAGCCGTAAAATTACCGAAAAATGATGAAAATGCCGTCCCTAATATACGGTGGATGATAGGGCTAAGTGGACATTATATTTGGATTCAGGTGGTCGTTTTGCATAATAATTTGCAAAAATGGTGTTGGAATAAATTTTCATGTGCTAGAATTGATATTTTTAGATTACGTGAAAACGTTCATGTGACGTTGAATTTTAGATGGAATACAATCAAAGCTGCTAACTTAACACTTTACGGCTACCGGGAACTTCTAATTGAATTTTTCATTTTATTTAACCAATAAAAACAGCTACAGAAATATCTAAAAAAAATTTGTTAAAATTTTCTGGTAGCCCAAAAGTGCTAAAATTGGCAAATATTAAAAAAATTTTGAAAATACATGTAATTACGTTTTCTGATACATGCCTCACAATTTGATCCTCTAGTAGAGGATAAGAAAAAAAAAACCACCCAGTAAAAGTCAGCTGAACTGATATAGTGATGTTAAAAAGAAATAATAATAATAAAAATAAATAAAAATAAATAAAAATAAATGTAGGAAAACGCGATGAATTGCAAAATCATGCAACTGTTGTTTTGGGTTAAAACAGTAGACATATCTTTCGTCAGACTAATAAAATAGATATGAATGCAGCATTAAAGTAACAATACATCTCACACGCCTGTGAATTGCCTATTCTTCGTTTTGTTAAATTTGTTGTGTATGTTTGTTTAACATGTTAGTCTTCAGATTTTACAGAAAGAATTAATTATTTCATTTATGTAGAATATGTCACTTACACGTTTCCGACATGTCAGTGATAACATTCAGTGTTATTCTTCGACCACATTTCATGAAACTATGGAAGCATCTGCGCATGTGCTAACTTACCGAGTCCAATGCTAAAATAGGGGTGATAGTCATTTAACTCAGAGAAAATGAGCAATAACAGAGCGCCGAATTTCTGGATGTTTTCCAAATTTCAAACTTGCACCCCACCAACATTTCGGACGCGTCCTCACTGCTGGTTTTAGGATATGTGGCCACCCTGTAGTGTCAAATTTTGACAATATTTACAAATTGAATATACCTGGTGAAACTTATAATTGCGATTTCAGATTTACATTTATCTCTTAGCGCAGAAATAATTTAAAAATTCCCTATTTCGATAGTAAGGAACTTTAATTTCCTTTTATGCATAAAATAAAATTTCCGTGAACATTAAAGTATATTTTATGCCGGAAAAACTGCAAGTAATATGTGACGAACATTTAAAAAATGTGCTTGAAAATAACATAAATACCTGATTAGAAATTTTTTTTTGATTGGTGTACTTGTTAATACCCATTTAAATAACCTATAAATACACAACGGTATACCATGATATAGTGAACTGATAAGAATGAACTATTAGATAGGGCTAGGACCCCGTGGAAAGCTCTACATACAAAAGTATTAAGGGATCCTGGACGACATCCATTCACGTTTCAAAGAAAACCACAGCACGGAAATCTTCTAACAAATATGGCCACGAGTGTGGGATAGAATCGAACTCTTTACCTATAGTTTACTAGCCTGCACTGTTAAAAATTTCAACAAAAAACTCTGTGTAATCTATTATCTTAAGTCTTACGTAAACTTACAGAGAAACTAAATGGAGATGTTAAAAAACTTATTTGTACATTCATTTTAATAACTAATATTAATTTAATTAATTATTGATGCGAATGTATTTCGGACTTGGAATGCTTTTTCTAAAGTAGAACAGTCATTTTTAATTTTAATTAAAAAATTAAATAATAAAATTAGATACAAATACAGAATAAAGATTGAGAATTTCGATTATTCACTTTTAACTAAGAATTACTTTAAATTTACAGAGACTCTGGATAAATATTAACATTAAATTTACAGAAATTTTTAACAGCGTAGAAACTATAATTTCTCGGACACTGTCACTATCAGTGGTAAACGTGAGAAATACAACTCTATTTATAAGTAAAGATTTTTAAACATGTTTGCTACTGCTGCTATCTTTTAAAGTGATAGTATAGAAATATTTCCTTGGTGTACATTTACCTTCTTCACGTGATAATGTTATAATAATATATAGATGTTTTAATTTTATTCAATTATGTTGTGTTTAATAAGTAGCAATATTAATTAAACTTATTATATACATATGTACTCTAGCTGATAAGGTATTTTAAAGTACTTTCATTTGTTGAAATTTATCACACAACAATACAAATTGAATTGCTGAATACATGTTTTCAGTTGTGCTAATAAGAGATGGTATTGTTTATAACAAAATTTATCGATAAATTTTCTATCTTTACAGCAAAGTAATTAATTCCTTATAAAATAAAATACATAACATTAAAAAAAAAAAAAAAATCATCTTAATGGAAAAATAAAATGAGTTCTAGACTAACAACAGCATTGATTTTCTGGTAATCAATATTGTATTTTTCAAAGAAATGTGTGGATCATAAAATAATATGCTTATTTATTCATTTAATTTTCTTAAAGTCCAATATTGGATAATCACTATGTTCTTATGGAAGGTTTTTTTTTTTTTTTCTTTTTAATGAAACTCTGTTAACGATTTCTCTTCTTTTACCTTTGTTACGCTTTTACTGCAGAAACGCCAGTGGTGGACTCACTGTTCAACCTTAAAAAGTTTTGGAGTACTGTGTATCTACTTGTCTATGTGTCTATGTGTACCGCGATAGCGGCCACAAAAATTACCTTTACTGACTTGCATATCGGTACACACGTTCATGAACTGCAAAGATTTAGCTGTATAGCTTTGGGTGTCTATTCTATTTGTTGTTCGCGTACAGGATCACACCAAAGTTTTTCTCATCATTACGGGCTACGGGCAGAAATTGTATGTACCGTATAAAAGCCGCTAAAAACCCCCCGGTGGACTTGCAAATTTGTGCACATGTTTATACGTTAAACAGAAACGCCTGCATACTTTTTAGTGCCTATAACGTTTATGGTTCATGAACGGGAGCGCATCAAAATATTTCTTATTACAGTCTCCGAAAAGAATTTATGAGTATCTCAAAAATCAACCGATTGACAAGCATATTGGTACATTTGTTCAAGAGCTTCACAGAATGAGCAGTTTGGTGTGTATATGGTTTATCGTTCGTGTACAGGGACACACCAAAATACTTTTTATCATTATGCCTATAAACAGAACTTCGTTTAAACAGATTTAAAAGTAATTACATTGTATTCATCGTACTTAAATTAACATATATTTGTAAGATGCTTAAAATCATATTTTCTTCAGAAAATGCTGTACAGAGACTTAATGATTATCAACATGGCTACACAAGAAACTTCAATAATGTATACAATAATCAAAATGATGTTAAATTTAATACAAATGATAACGAGTTATAATGAATAAAGTATACAGTTTTTATTTGTATATATAACGTTTGTGACTCGTATATAATGATATATAAAAGAATTTCATTACATTAAGGTTTGAATTTCTTTTAAGTGCATTTAAATATGTTTACATTGGCACATCTGACATAAAACTGATTTAAGTATTTGTGAGTTACAAGGAATTAACGCAAGATTATGAATTTTAAAGAAATATATGTACACAATGATAACTATTGACAGAGAAATACAATGGGGGGATTGAGAGAATCGTATCCCCTCAGAAACATATCTGGTTATATAAATATGAATGTGTGCATTTATAATGTTAAAAATTCAAACATATAAAATGCAAATAAAAATACCGGACTCGCAAATTCGTAGTACTAAAAATCAATATTTCTTTACTATTAATCTATATCAAACATATAATAATTAACATAGAAAAAAAATCTACGTCTAGAGCTACTTTATATGGATTTATCTCGAACATACCGAGAAATCAATGGAGTTTTACAGAGAGCCATGAAAAAAAAAAAAAAAAAAGTCTGCAATTTGTCGTCTGCAGATATCTTTTTTTCCTACTTTTAGAAAATTAATTTTATTACTGGCAATTTCTTATGTTGCCTACAATTTTTTTATATGTTCCTTTATTATTATTGTTATTATTATTATTTTGAATAATGAAGTAATGTCGTGTCTGTATAATTGACTGCATTTCTTTTTGCCTTTAGAGTGTATACATCCTTCGTATTTAAAAACATATTTAAAATACTTTGGATATATTTTTGGCATTAACAAAAAAAAAAAAAAAAAAAAAAAAAAAAGATTCAAATTAAAACTTATTTATAAATGACACCAATTTCTAAATTAGTATTAATAACTTTTTAACATTACAGAATTAGACATGTCTATGATGCATTTCATATTTCTAATTATGGCAAGAAAAAAAATCATCTCCTAAAACTTTTATAAAGAATCAAATAGATTTTATTCTTCGTTATTTTAAGAAATAGGTAGGTGAGAATTAAAATTTGAAGCAGTGGAAGATTTTTCCAAATTATACTAGTAATAAAAATAATAAAAAAAAATTTTCTTTTCAGATATTTTCAAAGTGTAACATTATTACTTACCTGTGCATAAAAAAATATATAAAGAGTTCTATATAGTACTGTAATATAGTACTGTAACTATAGTACTGTTCTATATAGTACTATATACTACTGTAAATTAACTATAAAAAAATCAATAGTAAAAGTTAAAGGCATTTGAAAAGAAAAAAAAAGACTAATATTTTATTTTATTTATTTTTATTTTATTTATTTTTTATATACATATATAAAAAGCAATTATATGCCAAATAATGTCAAAACTAAAAAAATCGTCAAGGAGGTCATATGCTAAAGCTGTAATTCTCTGAGAAAAATAAATAAATAAATAAATAAAATACCGATTTTAGCATAATATTTCATTAAAAAAAAAATGGTATTAAATATTATGCATTTCGATTTGATATTTAATATTGGGATTTCTATAACATTTTTCTGCTTTTGTCTTGTATTATGCACTATTAATGTTCCTACACAGTGAAAGGCAAAGCAGAGAATAGGCAGGCAGACCGCCGCAGTGGTTAATAAATAAAAGTCGGGGGTTGGTAAGTGGAGTGAGTAGAGGACAGAGCCCCCTATTTATATTTTAAAAAAAATACTAAGATTAACTTTGGTAATTAATTTTGTAATTTTCCCCCTAAGATAACTTAATTTTGTAATTTTCACAAGTAAACACTAAATTTTTTTTATGATTTTTTTTTTTTTTTTTTTTTTTTTTTTAATGTGTTAAAAGCTTTCGATATTTTGTGCGTGCATAAAATAATCAAATACACCAGGAAATGAAAAAACTCATGTTTTGCATTTTATGATGTTTTTTTAGAAATTTCTCATTCTGTATTTTTAGTAGCTTCAACTTAACTATTAAATAAATTAAATCATGTCGTAACATAGTTACAATCAGTTTAAGTATATAAAAAATTATTCTAATAACAAATTTGATACAAAAGCTCATATATTCTAATTTATATAATATTATGACATATACTAAAACATATGACTACTCTGTTAAAAGGAAGTTACTTACCCATGTTTTAAGTAATATTTTAAAAATTTCACAAACTTGGAATTAGCATTAGTTATTCAGTCATATGATATTCAATAATAAAACAAATTATTTATTTTTATTAATACTTTGACATAAATTTATTATTCTCATATAAAATGACTTTTCCTTCACTTGCTTCATTATTTACAAAATTAAGTCATTAAAGTTTAATTTTTTTCTTTCTTTTTCAAAAATATTTTAGTACTGTAGTTTTTCTAGTAAAGTTTAGTGAAGTTTCATCTTTTCTTTTCTTTTTGTTCTTCTCTCTATCTCTCTCTCTTAACACTCACGATTACAATTAGAAAATTTCACCCTGACAAATGCTAAGAAAAGGAAGAAAATGCATTAGTAAAATGCAAATTTTTTAATTCGCAAAGTGGTTTTCTAATGCAACAACTATAGAATAAAAATTAAATTGGTTTCTTTATTTCCATTTTTTTTTCTTTCTTTTAAGTATTTCATTTCAAGTGTTTAGTATTTTTTCTGTGCTAAAAAAACTTGATTTCTATCCAGAATTTGAAAAAAAAAAAAAAAAAAAAAAAAAAGAGACTGTCATTCCACATGACAATTAAAGATAAAAACTAAGTTATTAAATTTCTTGCAGATTTATTGTAACTGATTTTTTTTTTTTTTTTTTTCAATATAAATATCATACCAAATTTGAATTTACACAAAATTTGTCATTAGTTATTCAAATTATGTTTTCATATTCGTCTATTTATAATTTATTTATTTTAATGAATTATTTTATTTATTTATTATTTATTTTTAATTTTACTTACTTGTTTACTTATTTATTTTATATGTATATTTATTTTATTTTTACCTAGTACAAAATTTTTTTCTGGTTTAACTTTATTATAAGAATAAAGACTATTAAGTAACATATTATGTCAAAAAAAAAAAAAAAAAAAAAAATCCTAATTTAATAAGTAATTGCTAATCAGTTTTAATAAAATTTGAGAAGTATTGACCGTTATCTCAAGTTTGCCTACTATTAAACGCAATTTTCAATAGATTAAAAATAATTTGTGATGAGATTAAACATTAATCAAATACTTGTTTCATTTACTGGTAATTGGTAACGTAGCATTGAAAATAAAATGAGAAACAAGGTAGTAGAGTGAAAATTTTGACAATATATAATCCAAATTTTATGTAATTTTTTTTTTTTTTTATAGTAATTTTTTTTTTTCATATGTTAAGACTGGCTAAATAAAGAATAACCCGAAGTTAGAATAATTGAAAAAATGTGCTTAACGTGAAGAATTATCTGATGTGTCACTCACATTGAAATTTTATACTATAAATACAGGTTGGAGATTAAGAGGTAAGATAACGAGTACTGTTATGTAAACCTATGTTAAACAAATCAAATTAGGCTTCGGAAGAGTTTTATATGATAATTAGTTCTGTGTGAGGGGAGCTACTGCACCCGTCAACCCCCCGTTTCATTAATGCACCTACATTTACATAGAATTTAATTCTGTTATTAAAATTAAAAGTTTACTTAAAATTATACAGACAATTTTCACACACAATACTCATAGAAACTTATCAATCTTGATGAAACTTTCCCAGCAACAAACTTATATTAACTTCAAAGTACAGCATTTGGATCTCCTAAAATTATTCGTTTTTAAGCTACTCTAAGAGACTCAGACAAAGATTAAACGTTAAAAAACTTGACTGTGGTAATGGCCACGACTTTCTTCTATGTTTTCCTATACAAATTCACTCAGTAAAAATAATTTATTAAAATTTTTATTTAAAAAAAATTATCTTCCATGATAATGCAAGCGATTTCCATATTAGAGAAGTAGTATAACACTCAATATCCAAAAAAAAGCTTAATTTATGCCCAATATTACATTAAAAAAAAAAAAAAATCGATAATTTTATTTTAAATTATCGCAGATCGATGGTTCAACCATTCGTTTTAAAGGTATTGGCGAGCTCGTTTGAAAGATACCCATCATGAAAATTTACTCTTCTCGAAGGGGGACTTCCCCCCAGGGAGGAGGTGAGGCTCCTACATACACATTTTTTTTTTCCCAGTTGACTATCTCTATTACAAAAAATATATAATCGTTTCATTTTATTTAGTGCAGTCTATAGATGTTAAACTCTACTTACCTGCATTTTCCCCCATAGACGTAATGTATTTGAATAATTTTGAGTGTCCTTGTACACGAACCATTTGTTTCATCTCAACGAAAACCTTAGTGTAGCATCCCTATATGATACACATTTAGCATACCGAGTTTGGAATTTCTGCTACCATTTGTTCTTGAGATATACTGATAACACACAGACAGACACACAGACCATTCGCTGAAAACATGATTTTCGTATTCAGGAGACCTCAGAACATGTGAATATAACAAAAACTCACGTTCGAAAATTTGATCCTAAAACCATACTTTCTCGACCCTATGGGTAAGAGAAAGTAAAAAGTGCAAAATACCAACTAAATAGGCCTCTGTATTTCGTAGTTTTCAATATTGTAACTCTAAATTTTTTTTAAATACTCACACGTGATACTTAAAAATATTCTTATATGAAAATTGTGACTTATCACGAAAAATCATTTTCACACTTGCATTAATAAATCTTCATTAAAGATTTTAATGTTTTACAAAATGGAAATAACATTAAACTTAAACGATATTTTAATTAATGACCGCTTAAGAAATAAAATACAAAAGATTTTATTAATTTTTAAGCATATGTGCAGGCAATCAACTTTTGA
Organism: Salticus scenicus; assembly: GCA_963930645.1. Classification (NCBI taxonomy): domain Eukaryota; kingdom Metazoa; phylum Arthropoda; class Arachnida; order Araneae; family Salticidae; genus Salticus; species Salticus scenicus. Next base: position 58,645,742 of record OZ005654.1, on the reverse strand, counting down.
TAAATGAATGAATTGATTTTCACTTTAATGAATGTTTAAATATTCGTGATTAATTTTATCACATTTACAATTAATTAATTATACGAGTTTAAATTGTAATTTAATCGCTTGATTCTGATGTTTGGGAAATCAATGCAATGCAAAATATATTAGTTGGGATTTGAAAATAATTCTATTTATCGGACAAGTTTGAAATATTTTCAGTGATATCTTAAATTAAAATTAACGATATTTATATTTTTGAAAATTATAAGTTTTACTGTGGATGGCCTAGATTTCATTAATTTGCAATTAACATAAACTGATTAAAAGATGCAAAAAATAAAATAAAATAAAATAAAATAAAATAAAATAATAAAAATAACAAAAAGAGATACAATTTCTTTTTTTGAGTTATTGTTGTTTTCTGTATCAAAACGATATTAATGGTATGTACACACATAGCCTCCTAAATTAGTTGCCTGTCGCGTAGCTCAGAAACTTGGCAATAGTTCAAGCGGTAGACAGCGCCACCTGGTACAGATTGCGCGACTTTTTTATTCAACTGTCACCAGTAATTTTAAGAAGTGATATATGATATATATAATAGATGTTTCTTCGATTCTATTCGCCTTTTATGTATATCAAATCCCACTTTTAAAAAATTTTGGTGGCTGTTGAATAAAAAAGTCGCACAATCTGTACCAGGTGGCGCTGTCTGCCGATTGAACTGCTGCCAAGCTTCCGAGCCACGCAGCAGGCATCTAGTTTAGGAGGCTATGGTACACATAACAAGTAATTTTTTTCTAATTGAAGTTAATTCGTGTTTTATATTGTAACAAACATGAGTAAATGGAAGCAACATTCATCTATGTATCTATCTATCCCCCCCCCCCCCTCTCTCTCTGTGTGTGTGTTTGTGTGTGTGTGTGTGTACATATTAAAGTTTCTTAAATTAATAGTGTATCGCATTCAGTACTCTTAAAATATTCTTGGTTTATGCAAATTAATATACAAATGGTTGTCGTTAGGCAATTTGTTTGTTTGTTTTCTTTCTTTCTTTCTTTCTTTTTTTTAAAATCTTTTTAATATCGCATCATTAATTTGAAATCTTTGAGTTGTTGGGAAATAATGACGGTTTTATATGATCTCAAAGAATTAATCATATGATTTTTATAACTTCCCTTGATAAAAACATAGTGATTTAAGGAGAAATTCCAAAATTATTTCCCTACATTTATTAACTAATTCAATAATTTTTACTTCACTTACGTATATAATTAATCATTGATTAATTCACATCCTTCTCTATTGTGTTTAATCATTTAATGACGAATTATATATATATACATATATATATATATCAATTAATTTTTTAGATTTTACAATTTATTTTAATGATAATCTAATTATGACAAGATTTTTCTTTTATGGTAAATTTGCTTACTTATTTTAATTCATATCGCCACCTCTCTATGTAAAGAAATATCATTATTAAGCATGTGTTTCGTATGAATAATTTATGCTTATCAAAGCATAAAAATAAAAATATCAAACAATTAGTTAATGCTACAATTAAAATAAGAATCCTTAAAAAAAAAAAAAAAAAAAAAAAAAAAAAAAAAAAATCCGTTCATGAAGGGGACATAGAATCTTTGACTTCACTAAATTTTTCAAATAAAAGCTTATATTCGCATTTAATGTTTATGAAATGAATTATATTAGGTTTGTTCAGTAAAGTATATATTCAGGCAACGATTCTTATGGCTTTCTATACAGATTTGAAATCTATAAATTGCTTTTGTTCAGTTTGCATTTTTTTTTTTTTTTTTTTTTTTTGATATGAATTCATGATCGTCAAAATGTAAAACTTTTACGGATATTTTTGAAAAAGGCTTAATACGCATGTGTATATATATATTTAATCTTTTAATAGAACCTACCTAAAAGAATTAGTGGTGGATTTTGCAATATCAAAAAAAAAAAAAAAAACATTAAAAATAAAAATGTAACAAAAATCATGCATTTTTCGCAAATGTTTACACAGACACGCACTTTTAATCAAAACCTTAACCAAAACCTTATTAATAACTTTTAAAATACATCCCTAATTCTTTTAATCAGGTTATTTTAAGCATTGAAAGAAATATTAAGTCTTTTCTCAATTATTTGTGCACGTTTTAGCATTTTAAAGATCATTAATTGATTTTAAAAAAAAAGAGTAAACGCAATTTAAAGATTTCAAATCTGTAAAACTTATATAAAAAACCATAACAACTGCTGCCTGAATACATATTTTATTGAACAAAACTAATGTTGTTCAACTTATAAATATTAAATGAAAATGCAGACTTTTATCTGAAACTTTCAGCTGTACCCAAGTCCCCTTAATATATCAATAAAATAATCTGCGTCTGAGGAAATTAGGCATACATATTAACCCCCCCCCCCCTTCAAAAATAAATAAATAAATAAAATAAATAAACTAACAAATATTACTAATAATAATTAAATAAATAAGATATATTTAAAAAGGTGGAGTTTGGGTAGGAAGATGTTTGATTATGGAGCTTGGGTGGTGTTGTAAGTTCTATATTTTTGAAGAAGGCTGAATTTACATTTAGAACAATACACAGAAGTATTGTTGCATATAATATAATTAAACTTTACTCTGCTCCTATATTTCTTACTTTATTTTATTTAATATTTGTGTTACGTATGGTTATGAGTTACAAGTACATATTTCAATTTATAGTTTATTCTTAATTTTATTGTTATTTATTAATTATAATTAATTTAATTATCTTTTTCTAGTTTATTAGAAATTGTAAGTATAGTTTCATATTGCAATAAAAAATATTTCAATCACACTAATAGTTTCTGTATAAAATATACTTAACACTATAGTGTTATAAAATCTAAATCTAAAGAAATTTTTTTAAGTAAGCAGAATTTCATAAATATCCATAATTAATTACTTTGATTTTATTTATATTTTCTTCTTTTTAATCATTTAAATATTAAATGTTCCAATCATAACTGATGAAATTGCAATATTAATGCAACAAAATAATCAATAATCTTAAATCTTCTTATAACAAAATTTATAGAATATTATAGATGGCGTTTTTTTTTTTTTTCTACGATGTTTGAAATCTGCATTTATTATTGTAATATACTTATTTTAAATAATTTGTCTAAACTATTTAATCAATAATTGTTTAAGATATTTTTAACTTGTTATATCATTGTAACTAGATTTATCTAAGGAATACTCATGATAATTTTTTATCGGTAAATTAATTATCCTCTAACTTAATTATCCTTAAAAGCTCCTTCTTGATAAGTGCAATACAGTTGGATATTTCATTGAAATTATGTTAAATTTATGTTTTTTTTTTATATATCTTTATACAGGTCATCATACACATAATTTTTTCACATCATTTTAAAAACTATTAAAGTTTTTATTATTATCATAGTTATATATTGATTTTTTTAGCTTGCAGAATATAATGACATTCCATCATTTGTTTTGTTTTGCCTTCTACTTACTTCTTATGTTAGAATATATACTTACATACACTACTGGCCATTAAAATTAATAAATGCGAACAAGAGGTAATCGGGACGTGCCAATGCCATGGACCAGTATGAAGATGTCGAATGTCATCTGGCAATGTTCATTATTCCCAATTCCGCCAAATACGGATGTAGCTTTCTCGATGATGTAAACAGGATTGTGATTTATCTGAAAAGGCGACGTCACGTCATTCATTTGCCTAGGTTTGTCGTTGATTACACATTATAGACGCCGATGTCGGTAATGCAGCTTTTAGGGTAACCGAAGTTCTGGTAGCCGCACTCTGGGTCTACCTGGAGTGATGGTATGTGGTACTATTTGATACACGTCTCGATCACCTCTTGTTCTCATTTCCGGCACTGTGAATAGCGGCCATTGCATTTCGGACGAGTTAAGACCTGTCGCTCTGCCCTATATTCGAGGCCTCTGTAGCGCAATATTTCAGCAGGACAATGCACGACTGCAAGTTGCCAGTATTGTCCGGGCCTGCCTTGATACAGTATGTGTTCGATTGTTGTTCTTGCTAGAGCGTTCTACTGACCTCGCACCTATGACTATTTAATGATTGGAAAGCGACTGGAGCGCCACCACTCCCCAGTTACTACGGTCGATGAACTGTGGCATCGTGTTGAATCTTCATAGAATCGTACATGTCAGCTAATTGCTGTTCGATTCAATGCCTAGGCTGATAAGTACTGTTATTGCTGCCAGAGGTCGCTGCTTCATGTACTGATTTCTCAGGATACATTACTCCAAATTTCCTGGAAGTTTAATCATTTATTCTTCGTATTATAATGTATGTGCCCAAGAAATATCATTCTGATATTTGCAATCTTTCTTAGAGTTTCATTTTGGTTGGCCAGCAGTGTAATTTACGGAAATTATATACATCTCTAAATGATTGTATTAATTGAAATCAATAAGTTAATTAAATTAAATACAGATAAAAATCTGAAATTGTTATGTTTTACACAAATTTTGTTTGCTTTATCTTTTAATTTAAAAAAGTAAAAAGCAAAACAAATAATCGTCAATAACTCAACAATGAAAAAAAAATTTTCTTTTGCAATGTTTTTGCAACAACTTTGCCACATTTTTTTTTATACTCCCGTAATACAGCAGGGCTCCGTTCACTGTAGTAATATGCCTATGACACAAACGGGATTTATTTTAGCATTATTTGATATTTTCTGTAAACTTATTAAATGTACTCAGGATTGTATATCTCCGACTACTGCAAAGTATAAATTTATGTCTAACTAGAAATATTATCGTATATTTTTAAGTTTTTTCCCCCTAAAAGTTTATAGATACTTTTATAATTCTTTATTTTCTTTTGTAATGCAGTAAAAACCATGAAGAAGAAAAAATATATAAAGAAAAATTCAAAATATGTGCCTTAAGTTCAGTAACATATCAGTACTTTTTGTACATGCAGATAGGATTAAAAAACCCTTATTATATATTTTTTTTTTCTGAAAGATTTTTTTTTCTTTTCCCATTCAACCTTTTTAATGAAGACAAAATGTACTTTTCTGCAAGTTAGAGACGAGAGAACTACAAGTTCTTACGCATAAAAAAAGAATAGAAAGAAAGTAAGAGAAAAATCTCAAATCTAAAACAAATGATAGTTTTTTTTTTTCATCTTCTTGTAAGGTAAGTTTTAGGTATCTAATTAAGTTGCATTGTACCGTTTTTTTCCTGAATTTTTAATTATCTGCTTTGTTTCAAACTGGAAAGGTATTTTAGACAAATCAAGAAATATTTATGTGAGCATGTTTTTTTTGTTTTTTTTTAAAAACAAGGATCAACATACACGATTTTTTTTTTCTTTATAAGCTCACAACATTAATTTCTTTTTAAATAATGTATTTATTTATTTATTTATTTACATATTTGTATTTTATTTTTAAAGCACAAGAAAGAAGGATTTATCATTTGCTGTTTTGATATGCTTTTTACATGCGTTATATGTGCCATTTCATTGTTATTATTATTATTTAGTTGCAGTTATATATATTAGACAAAATTATTATATAAATAAAGTGGTACGAGATAAAGGTGGGACTAAAATTGCTCCAAAATAAATTATAAAAGTTGGCAACTCCTCATAACTAGACTGAACAAATCCCATTATATGAATCTTTCTAACAAATAGAATTTTAAATAACAATTAATTGATATACATAGTTTCCAATTATCAAAATTAGAATTAGCTATTGTATAAATGATAAATTGAGTAAATTGAATAATAGTATTGAATAAATTAAATAATAGCTATTTGAATTAATAATTGAGGACAAAGGGACAGTTCTTATCAAAATAATTAAATCAATATTTACTAAATACATAGATTATTGTTACTACACCGCATCAACTGAAAATTGTGATCATTTAAGAGAGTTTTGATTCAAGGTTTTTAAGTTCAATCACGTCAAGGGAATAACGATAAAATTACTTTGCCAAAGATAGTTTTGGGTATCAGAGAGTAAACGACAGATTTAAAATGTAAATAAATAAATAATATATATATATATATATATATATATATATATATATATATATATATATATATATATATATATATATTAGGTCTTTGCATAAATTGGTGCGGTTTTTTATTGCTTCATTTTATAAAAATACATCAAATCAAATGACAATTTTTAATCAAAATACTCTCCATTACTTCCTACAACCTTTGACCATTTTTCGGGTAACAAATGTATACCACGGCGATAGAAGCTCTCGTCTTTGGAAGCAATAAAGTGATCCGCGTCCGCACGAACTTTTGCAACGACCTAATATATGAATTTCCTCTATGTTTTGTTTAAAATAATAATAATAATAATAAAATAACGCGTCAAATATTCCATATTATACCAACTTATATAAGTAAAATCAAAAACAGAAAATTAAAGTCTAAAATTTGTTGATTTTCTGAATGGCTCATAATATTAAGTGAAGATAATGAGTAAAAGGCTTTTTTCTTTTATGTAATGTTAGTTTTACAAACACATCAACAAAGTTATTGGATATTTTTTTGCATTTGATAAAAATACATATTTCGGATTAGTAAAAAAATTTAGCTATACTATACACTAATACTATATGCATTATACTAATTAGTATAAAATTTAGGTCTTAAAAATAAACATTCTTATTGCAAATAAATTTTCCCAAATAAATCATTATTATTTGTTTTAATGTAGTATCTTATTTGGCTCATTGCACTTAAAGTCATTTCATTAAAAAATTGTCTCAATTTGAAGCATAAAGTATTTAATAAATTATGTAGGTGAGCCAAAGGTGACCGAGAGTTCTTCAAAATGGCGCTACTGAATTGTAAATCTCCAGGGTGTATGACTGAATTTGGAGAGTTTATCTTGATAGAACGCCGTTGCATGCAATGATTTCACTTTAGAGGAAAACGTTCGAATTTCCAAGTAAGAAGATGCGTTAAACTTGCAAGGTAGGAAGCAGTTTCGCAAAGTACGAGTCGCGAAACTGTTTTCAGGGTTTTACTTTCCCTACTAAAGTATTCTAATAAGGATTTAGGATTTAAAAAGAACTTGCGTATTTTACGAGATTCGCCAACGGAGTTTTAGTATAAGCTCGGTTATAAGGAAATATGCAAATTTATGCAAATTAGCAAAACGTATAAAAGGATGAAGGTATCGTTCTCGGGGATGGAGATGGAGGTGGTTTAGGTGTGAAGTAGCTTCTGCCGGGAAGCATAAGTCTGGCCACGAATGCGTCTAAGATATCTAGCTGTTCGAAAGATCATCGAGTTAGTAGTCAAGTGTTTTCAAGAGTGGCAATATAGTATTGTTTACTGATTTATGTTATGATAGTTAAGTTATATTCTTGCTAGCTAGTAAAAGTATTTAGTATCTATAATTTTACGAGGAAGTTTGCGCAAATAATTGTATTTCAAAAGGTCGTTTAATGGTGTAGTCCCATGCTCCCTTGAATTGAAATTTAATTAAATATAATATTCAGTTTTACATTTGTCTCTGTGAATTACTTTCTATCACTACTTTATTAAGTATGACGTCGGCAGACAAGCCGACGTCTTTACAAACTACATGTGTTTGAATTCTTAGAACTTTAAGTTATGGTGCGTTTTTTGAAAGCTCATTTATTTATTTATTTTTAACCACATTAACTTCATTTCTAATAAATGTATCCAGTTAACAGTTCAATATCGTGCAAATTGCGACCATATGCATGTTCTCAATGTGGCCAGGATTTTGGGCCACCTTAAGAACAAACGAAACCAAGCTATTTTTGCCCTTTATGTAAGACGGAACGGCTATGCAATTGCGTGTAATCTATGCTTGCAATATAAGCTTGCAATATATGCATGAAGAGTGCCTGGAATTCACGAAAAAAAAATGGAAATTTAATTTGCACTTTTTGCATTGAATCCGATTAAAAATGTATTATTCGACAAATGCTTATTGTGATTTTTTCCTTTGTAATTTCCTTTCAAATGAATACTTCTGGATTCAAACATAGTTTGCCGTATATTTTCTTTTCACATTTTAAAAATGCTTGTAATATATGGACCACCTTTGAAACACTATTCGCCAAAGTTGACCCGCAAGCTACAATTTTGAAATTGTATTATAAAAATAAATAAATTACATATTACAAAGCAAATTATAGTTTATATGTGTAACCAATTAGTGTAGCATTTTACAAAATAAAATCCAACCACATGCACTTAACTAGAAAATTAGAAAAAAAAAATCACAAAGCTTAACTATGGCCACTTTTGGCTCACCTGCCTTGTATTTCTCACAGGGCACATGCTGTTTTCAAAATCAAAAACTTATTTTGTAATAAACTATACTTAACATATTTAGAACTATAAATTTAATTTAATTCATATTATGAATATTTCTTTTAGAAAATTTATTGATACAATTATCATAATCATAAGGATATTATTCAATAAGTGAATTTTTTTTTTTTTTTTTTTTTTTTTAAATTATACAGGATGATTATGATTAAAGTTCGGACTTCAAAACGCTATAAATATAAAATGGCCGATGGAAATGACTTGATATTTTACCAGATCAAAGAGACGAATTTTGTTTGGCAAAAGAAAAAAATAGCTCCAAATTGTATCGTTAATCATCCATAACGTGTTGATTTCAAATAGCTTCTCTTCTTCTCTTTTCACTGTGATTTTCTATTGTAAACACGTATGTTTCTCTTTTTGCTAAAAAAAAAAAAATTGCCGTAAACCTTTGGAGTTTATTGTTTCCTGCTATTTTACTGTATTGCTAACAAGATTTCTGTGTTTAAGGGCCGGCTTTACTTACCATCGCATATAACACAAACCCATGTTATTCTATGGGAATATTTGTTTACTTATAACTCATTAACTAATACATATTTTTAAATTCCGTTTTCACATTATATACTGTTTTCACATTTTTTTAAAAACAGATTTTTAAATATTTAATGTTATATTTTGAAGCTGTAAAATACTAATTTTCAGTATGAGAATTTTTTCATTTTACGGTTTCAAAATAAAATACTTAAAAAAATCCGTTTTTAAAAAACGTCCGTCAATTTAACAGTTGTGATTTTTTGTGTATGAAAACAGAATTTAAAAGAATGTATTAGTTAATGTGTTATAAGTAAACAATATTTAGCATAGAATAACACTGGCTTGGGCTTCCAGCGACGGTAACTGAAGCAGACCTTTAATGAATCCATTTACTCTAACAACACACTGGACCACAACATACCCTTAAGATGCCCATAGGATGTCCATAGACGGTCTTTCATGCATAAGACATCCTGCGGATGTCATTAGGAGAAGATGTGCTGTTAGGGTAGATGTTTTCCCTGACATTACCCGGCCCATCAGCGCATGAGCGACTCTGTGCTCAAAGCTGATAGACATGAGGTACCGGGTTGGATCCCAGGTACGCTTGACGGCCAAGCCGTTCGAAGCTTTCCGTGGTTTTCTCCGAAACTTGCGTAAATATGGACGATAACCCTTAGAAAGACTTCCAAATAAGGCACTCTTCCTCAAGCTTAGGACCCTTGAGCAGCCAATCGCCCTTATTCCGAAACACCAACACCAACACACTCTGACATTACCCTGACAGTTCTATCTATAGTGACACTTTGGAACTATTTTTTTTTCTACCACCAAAACGCAACTTCAATTATAAACACCCTGTATTTAGGTGTTATGCGACTTGCAGTTCTCTGAACTTTAATTTGAATATATCCAAGATTTTGAATTTATTTGCACAATGAATGTTTCATAATCGATGATTAGGATACTAATTTTATACAAAATAAAATAAAATAAAATAAAATAAAATAAATAAATAAATAAATAAAAAATAAAGTAGAATTTATAAAGTTCGATTAAAATTACTTATTTCAATTGAAAATTGAAATTTCATCGATTTTCAGAATCTTTTCTAAATGTATAACCACAGGTAACTATAATTTGCTTGCAGAAGGGAGATTGGAACGATACAAGAATAAAAATTTTACAATGAGAAAATTAGACCTCACAAATAGTTTTGGTAAGCAGTTGTGATTTTAGAATTTAGTTCTTCTAAATAATTTAATCTATTAACTAAACTAGTATCAAGTTATTCTTTTCCTCGATTATTTTAGTCGAAAAAAAAATAGAAGAAATAGGAAAGGAAATAATGCTGACTTTACTGTTTCACTATTGCTAATGAAGAAATCTCTCTTTTATAAAAAAAAAAAAAAAAAAAAAAAAAAGCTTCGTCTACAGTAAAAAAAAAATAACAATCATAGTAAAAAAGTAAAAAGGATATTTACTAGAAAAACAAAGTAAACAGAAAAAAAAAATATTTGCATTATTATGTTTTTTTTTTTTTTTTTCCTTTCTTTCTCGACCAGGAAAGAAAGTTTTTGCTGAGTAATTGTTATTTCGCCAGTTTTGGAGAACATGTATGTGAAGTAAGTATCTTTCTAATTAAGTCAGCTTATTATTACTTGAAAGAAAAAAAAAATATATATATATATATAATGATGGATTTTTAGTACTGTAATATTTTTTGAAATTATACATTAAAAAAAAAGTATTTTATACGAAGAAACTATGTTATATATGAAAAAAAAAAAAAATAAATAAATAATATTTATATTAAATTTTTGTTGTGTGTATTTTTTGAAGTTATAAGTGAACACTGAGAAAATAACTAAAACAAACCCTAGATTTTTTTTTAACCCTTATTATTATTATTATTATTTTTCACTGCCGCTTCTTTTAGATAGTAATTTTTGTCATAAAATAAGCTTATAAACATACAAAATAGTGTATCTTTCAAGAAGAGTGGTAGGAAAATCCTTAAAAAAAGCTGATTAAACGAACTCTGTAGTCCTCTGTAGTTCTAATATAACTACATAGCTCTGTAGTAATAATATAAATTTATATTTTCCGTTACTAGTATCTTACGTTTATTTTGAGTAGGATTAATTCAACAAATTTTTTTTTAATTATCGTAATTATTACAATATTCGACGTTATTTTAAAAGTTACAACTAATTAACAGATAGTTTCCGTTATTAGTGTAGTTAATACATTATACATAGAAATAATTTATTGTAAAGTAATTTATACAATTTCGGTATTATTATAATTTTTGTTGTTATGCTTAAATGTTAATACTGGCTGACTAATGTTTGAGAGCTTACAAGGAGAGAAGCGTCAAAAAAGAGTCAGCTTCTGATCAGTTTGAAAACTTTTTTGACTGCCATCCACACACACATTTAAAAGTGTTTTTCATATCGTTAAAGCATTATGCTCAAAACTATAGCTCAAATAAAGGTTTATTACTAAAACACAATGATATCTGTAACCTTTTTGAGTCGATGTAGCTTGATTTGAAACTTGATATTCAACTAAGAAGCGTTCGAGTTTTTTTTTTTTTTTTTTAACCAAATCCAGTTTGGTAGAAAAAAATGCTATATACAGGAGCTGAAAATTAAGCTAAACGTTCTATTCTTTTGAATGTAATTGATTACAGATTACGCAAAAATCATTATTTGCTATAATTGATTCATTTTTCCTTCAATTTGTTACTGAATAAATCTGCTAAAAATTCTTACTGACTATAATATGTTTAAAGTTTTAAAGTAGAATTTCAATAACTATCATGTGTCTTTAAATACTTTGATAAAATTTCATTTGCACCATTATAATGAATAACTATAACAAAGTATTTTTGCTTCCGGAAATATTCTACGAATACTGACATTCAGTATCTATGTATCATTAAATTCGGCCATTGATCTCTTTCAATGAGTAACGAAATATATATATTTGCTTCTATTGCCTGTTTGATTTATACAAAAAATGTTTGTAATAGTTAATTATACTTACTATGTACATTCTTTTTCAATGATTAAAACTAAATGATGAATATCTTATATAACATTCTCTGAGTTCATTCACAGTATTTAATTTCTACAGCTTCTATTTTTTTTTTTTAACTTACCTATGAAGTATGTTACATTGCAGATTAAATTTTATTCACAGTAATAGTTATATATATATATATATATATATATATATATATATATATATAATTTCCGGCAATAATAGACTTTCTATTTTAGAGAGTTTTTTAAAAAGTGTCTCAGAAAAAAAAATTAAGGATTAAATTTGTAATCATATGTTCTTTAATGTCACGCCTACACAGCTTTACAACTTTCCTTTTTATTCTTGTGTTTTACATTTTGAAATATATATATATAGTCATCGATTTAAAACAAATAAATAAATAAAATTTCTTTTTATATTTGTAACATATTACTGATGTATAAGAAAATAGCAAAAACTAATCCTGTTAATTTAATTTTCATTGCGAAACTTAAATGCTTTACTAGAGACATATAAAAAATGTCTTTGAATTTAAAATTAATAATGATTTTTTTTAACTATTACCTTTTTTCCATTTTTTAAATTAAAAGAAAAAGAAAAAAATGTATATAATGATTTCAATACAGAGAATTTAACAGCTTTTTTTTTTAAATTTATATTAAAACACACACATATATATATATATATATATATATATATATATATATATATATATATATATAATTTTTTCATTACAATAAAATGTAAAAATGCAAGATCTAAATTATTTTTTATGAATTCTAAAAGGTTAGACAGATTTAGTTTTAATGTATAGACAAAAGAGGTAAATGTTTAAGAAGTTTTTCTATAATATCACGCTATTGCACATAACATGAGTAAAGTATTTTTACTGAATATAAATTTAAAAGTACTACGACTTATACCGTAATTTTTTTTATTATTAATTACCTGCTACATAGAACACAATTTATAGTGTTTCAACATACCCTGTAATATAATTTGGAAACAAAGGGAAGGCACTCGCAGCCAGTGGCATATCCAGAGGGGGGGGGGGGGAGAGCTGATAGGCTGCAGCCCCTCCCGAAATTTTGTAGAAAGATTTAAAAAATAAAGATTAAGAGTAATATGCTTGATTTCTGAACACTACGAAACATTGTCGAACTTAACTCAGCCCTCCCCGAAATAAAATCCTGAATACGCCACTGCTCGCAGAAAACAATGTTAAGATGAAGTAACAATAAAACATTTGTTAAGCCTGTAAATATTTGCTATATATATATACATACAGTGAAACCCCAATCTATCGTTCCCGCATCCATCGTTTTCCCGCATTGATCGTTTTATTTCTATGGTACCTGCACAAACTCTATTTAAATAATGTTAACGGAACCCGCATGTATCGTTCTTCTAAAGGTCATTTTCCCGCATTCATCGTTGTAAAATTTTTTTCTGACCGAAATGAATTTGAAAATCAATGCGATATCATATGGCATACAAACTTGAATTACTTCTTTCAACCTAAAATAACTGTTTTCCCCAATTTCAGGGAGGATCAAAATTGTGATGCTATGTATCCGAACCATCTATTCATTTTGTAATTTCAGAATGTAAGGAAGTAACCTCTCCAGTAATCCAGAAAATTGTTTCGTAAAATGCGGTTACATCCGAAATACCAAACAGAAGGGCAAGAAAATGATGATGCTATAATGTAGATTAAGATTGGTTGTGTGTTACAGAGGATGCATCTGGTACAAAACTTAGTGATAATATATGTATTAATCAAGACGTTACGACATGCAGTATCCTAAAGCGTAGAAGACATAGAAGAAATGTGTGATTTAAAAAAAAAATGAAAACAATGGCGAAGAAACAGAGGATAATTTTCACGCTGATGACACAATTATGACGTTTGAAAATGCACGAACTTTTATATAAGCACATGAAATTACAGAAACGGACCAGAAAAGTGTTGTAAATCTGGAAGAATTCCTGTATAATTTATAAAAAGAACAAAAAACCCGACATAAAATTACTAATTTTTAGAAATAAATTTTACTTAATGCTCTACAACTTTGATTTATTTCTTTGACAGTTTGGAACGTAATAAATTGGTTTTTATTAGTAGTATACTGTATACATTGTGTCGTGTATTAATTCATAAACATTGTTTTCTTCGTGTTTTGACTTAAACCCGCATTCGTCGTTTTCCTGCTTCATTGTTTTTTTCCCCAACCCCGTGAAAAACGATGGATCGAGGTTCTACTGTATATATATATATATATATATATATATATATACAGGGTGGTCAGTTTAAAAGAGTACCCGTGGGTTTTGCTTATAACCCTTAAATCTGGCGGATGTGGCAGCTATTCTCACTTTGAAGTATGTTTTTTTTAACCTTGTTTAAGTTTGTGAAACAATTTCTAACACTGTGTGACTGCTACAACTTTATTTGTGAGGTAAAACAGAAATGGAAACGCACAATTCTTTTAATCCTGTAATAATTTTAGTTTTAAAAAGCATAATTTAATTCATTTTTTTTTTTTTTTTTTTTTTTTTTTTTTTTTTACATTATCATTCCTCACAGAAAATGTTGAAACTGCTCGCCACAATTTTGAATGCAAACATGAACACCTCGAACCAGGTTTTTGACACACTTCGCAACATTGTTGGTGTTATTGACGAGATTTCTTCAGTAAGGATCTGTTTTAATTCATCAATGTTTGCAGGACTTCTCTGGAAAAGTCTATGAAATGATAATGTAAAAATTATACTGATAATATAAATGTAATGTAGGAATGATGACGTAAAAAAAATTAATCACATTTCGTTTTTCATAATTAATTACAGGATTAAAAAACATTGTGCATTTCCATTTCTGTTTTACCTCACAAATAAAGTTGCAACAGGCCAGCAGTGTTGGAAATTGTCTCCCACACTTAAACAAGGTTCAAACAATTATAGTTCAGTGTTAGAATAGTTGCCACATCCGTCATATTTAAGGGTAATAAGAAAAACCAACGAGTACTCCTTTAAATTGATCACCCTGTGTGTATATAATATATATATATACACAGATATATATGGATTATGATATGGGTGAAAGGATGAATCTGGACAAAATCGATTGTAAATTTAACTAGGGGAAGCCGGGGTAATAAGAGACAAAAGGGGTAATAAGAGACAAAAAATATTAATAAAAACTATACTATTAATCTAAATAACTTGAAATAAATGTCTCGTATTAATTTCATTAAATGGACTCCTCTTGATTTTTTAGGTGATTTTTGAACTTAAATTTTTTGTTAATTTTGTATTTTAAATTTTTATTAAATCCTTGTCTCTAATAACCCCACGTGGGGTAATAAGAGACCAGGCTTGTAATTGTCCATATATAACAATGTAAAATCATGTGGGATAATAAAAGATATCTAGAAAGAATTCTGAATCAGCCAATAGTTTTTAATTTTTATTATTTACATCCATCCAAAAAATATGTTTTCTCGAAAATTAACTATCATAAATGTGTTTGTGAAATTCATTTATTTTAATATTAAATCCTAAATAATATAATATTGTACTTAATGATAGTTCTACATAATCAACATAACCTAGGGATTAACCAAAAACATCAATATAATTTTTAAAATGGGCAGAAAACATTTTACCCATTTTCTAAAGTGTAGGCAAAAGAGACATATCTTTGAAGTGTATACAAGCGAACAAAATGTTATAAAAGATTTTTCGAGTAATTATAAATGAACTTATTTATTATGTAATGAAGTATTAATGACTAAATACTAACTTATACACATTCTAAACATAAATTTACATAATCATAACAACTAAATATGGTCTAGCCAAATCAGTAAAACTGCTTTTTGATTTAAAGTAAAAAAAAAAAAAAAAAATGTTCTCTTGGTAAACTTAGACTGGGTCTAACACTCGGTAAACTCTTCGTAAACTAGTTAGGCAGAATTAACAGAAACTACAATGGGGGGTGGGGGGGGCACAGTAATTAACAGTAATTTTTTGTGGGGGTAATAAGAGACATGAGTCTCTTATTACCCCCACAAAAAATAAAAATGGGGTAATAAGAAACATGCCTAGAACATGTAAATAAAGAATGCTTTCAAGGTTTTAAAAAATTGTACATCAAAGTCATAGTCTTGGTCAAAAGGTTACGCATTAATAAATCCCAAACATCTTACCTACAAAAAAAAATAAAGAAAAATTTAGAAAAAATTACTAACTTTCAGGGTAAGTTCAAAGTGAAGGTTTATTTTCGTTATATAAAAAGAATTCAAAATGTGTTATAAACTTCTCAATAAGTGTATTGTAGTAAAACACATGATACTTAATATTACATATTTTTAAAGTTGTCTAAGTATATTTTTTGGTGGTTTTTTTGACTGCGTCTCTTATAACCCCTGTCTCTTATTACCCCGGCTTCCCCTATTCAATCTTTCTCATTCAAGTAGAAGAAAACTAAATAGTAAAAATCGGGCATGAAAAGGAAAAATTGTCTATTTTTTTTTCTTTAGTTAAGCGCATCTTAGTAAGATTACAAAGACATACAGAGTTTTATAAAGACTTTAAAATATTAAATTTTCTTTTAGTATGTCACAATAAAATGAACTAACTTCATAGAAATAAATTTAAATTGTAAAAATCTATTGATAATGTTTAAGGCGACTAATGTAAACTGGACATAAAAAAAAAAAAAAAAAAAAAAAAAAAAACAGAAAAGGAAAATTTAAATGATACTAAAAATAGAAAAATAAGAGAGAAAAAATATATTTTTTAAATAATTACCCTTTTTTTTTTAATTATTTATTTATTTTGTAAGTATAAATAAGTATTTTTAAGTATGATATTTGATGAATATTTTAAATATGGTTAAATATAGACTATTGCGAGTAATGAATATTACATTCAAGCAATGTTTGTGTTAGTTTAAAAACGCTATTTCTCTTTTGAGAATGCCCAACCCTCTAGTGATAAAGCTTCGACGTAGGAAAACGTCGAGATAACACATAAATTTCCTGTCAAATGTTAACACAGGTCTCTAGCGTAGTATATTATAGATACTATTATATATTATGTTATTCTAGATATTGCTTGACTTCTGTCAGTACTGTTTCACAATAAAAATATTTGTTTGCAAAAATTTAAAAACTATAAAAGACGATACAAATTACAAAATTATAATTAGTAGCAGATGCATTAAAATTTTTGAAAATGTTTATATAAGTTATTACAAGGAAAAACAAATCATTTCAAGAAATTTCAATGATTTTACACGTTATTTTATTAACTGTCTATAAGGAGATCCTTGGGCATTAATCGGTTGACGAATTTAGAATTTTTTTTTTTTTTTTTTTTTTTTTTTTTTTTATTCCTTCTATTTAAGAAATATAAGTAATACAATTTTAGTTATCGTGTTAAGTTATCCAAAATGTTCAAATGTAAGACTTATCAAGATAAACATTTTATTTTATTCAAATAATTTGATACCTTATTATTTAGTGCTTCAGGACGGGAGACAAAAATGACTAAATATTGTATATAAATCGATAGATGAGATTGGAAAATTTAAAAAAAAATTCCTAACGATAAAATAAAGTAAAAAGTTTTTTTTTTTCTTTTTTTTTAATATATGTAAATAATTTTTCAAAATTTAAACTGTTATAAAAATGCATAAAGAATTATTTGAATAATCTACAATAATAATACAGTAGAACCTCGATCCATCGTTTTTCACGGGGTTGGGGGGGGGGCACAGTGGATCGAACAATGTTAAAATAAGAACATAGGCCCAAAAATCAACCTCTAAATAACTGATATTTTGCAGTGAAATAATTTAAAAGAATGTCTAAAAAATACAAATATATGGTTATTTCTTCAATTACACGAAGTTTTGTTGTATATAAATAAGTTCAAAACGAAAACTTTCAGAAATAAGATTTTTCGATGAATTTCAGTGACTTTATTTGAATAGCCATCAAGTGGCACTTACGATAACTATGAAAAAATACGAAATAAAAATACTTTTAATAATGTCCTAATAAAAGTTTAAGGTACTTCTGCCAACATTTTTTTGGTTTTTTTATGTTGTGATTCACGCATGAAATGTGAATATAAAATTAACAACAAAATTAAATTTATAAGTTGCGTAACTTTTTTTGTCCAAAATTGTCCAAAATTTCAAACACATTTTACTACTCCCAAAAGTATGCATTTTAATCTGTGAAAAGGATTTGCGCCATAAATCGCCACTTTTAGAGTAAAATAAATTTTTATTCTGTTTACCCTCAAATTATCAATCGAGAAATTTATCTTGAATAACTGTATTCATTAATGACAGAAAATATATTAAAAATTTTATTGTGAAAATATTATAGAATTTAGATGATTAAAATAAATTTAATAAATCAGAAATTAATTTTTTTTTTTTAAATATTTAATAAAATAATTAATTTTACTTTAATGGTACTGAAAAGTACCGTTGGACCCAAAAAAGGAGGGAAATGTAAATAGTTGCCGTGATATGTCATAAAATGTTAAAATTAAGTAAATGTTTAACGTTAAATAATCAAATGTTAAAACTAAATAATGTAATAACATATTACGATTTAAAGTAAAAGTTCCTGTGTTTCAGGAAAAAGTTCCTTCCTTTGCACATTTCTTTTATTCGTTCTCATGCTTGAAATCAGGGAGTCAGATGTTAAACAAGTGATGTAGCAAATCATCGTTACAAGCTCTTCGATTTATTTTTCTCGTGTGGTATTCTCTGTATTTACGAAACTCTTTATTTCGGGCTTCGCTAGCTTCTTCTGACAATTGTCCAATTGGAATAGAAAAATTTTCTTTTATGTCTTTTCCATGAATCAATAGTTTGTGAACTGAAGCTGGCATATAGTACCACACATATTTTGAGACACATTGTTTCGCTGTTTTCAGTGCAAATTTTCCAAATTTGTCTCCTAAATTTGCCTTCCAAAATTGTCCTTCTAAAAATAACAGAACCTAGAAACAACGTTTTTTAAAATGTCTTTGATAAGAATTCACTTTATTTGCTTATTTGTTTAAAAATTATTTCTGATAGCAAAATAAAACAAATAAAAAATCCAGTTCAATCAAAAAAATTCATTAATTATTGATCGCCTGCCTTACATAAATCTTTGGTAAAATAAAGACAAAAGTAATTTTTTTAATAGAGTTTGTCAGTAAATGCCTGCATGAGTTTTCTATTGAAAAACTACATAAAAAAAAAGAAAAGAAAAAAGAAGCAGTAATCTAATGATATATTTATCATTGTGTGCTAACTTAATTGTGTTACAAATATAGATTTTCATCCCGAAATTTTTATTTATTTTCTTTTATTCTCTTCTTTTATACAACATTTGTTTCTTTACCAGGTATGTTTCTAAATACCTATTTGCAGCAGAAAAATATGATACCGCTTAACCCCTTTATTAAAACATTTTTTCCTCAAATGGTACATTACATAGAAATAATTAATTTTACTTTTGTCATCTTATTCTCTTAGTCAATCGCATACTTCTCACAACCCATCGTATTAGCATAAGCAGGACTGTCACAAACAACTACTTTTTAATTTTTTTCCCACTAGAATTATCAAAATAATTTTCATATTAATGTTTTTCCAGAAAAATGATACACAGGAATCATTATTTAAAAAAATTGGTGCCAGGTGAATAAAACAATAACGAATTTGGTGGGGAAAATATTCCCTCGGCCTCATAAAGGGTTAAAAAAAAGCATGGAATCGCTTTAACTATCATACATATATACATATTTAAATCGAAATGTGACAAAAAAAATCATACATAGATAATAATAATACCATAACGTTCCTATGTTCGCCTCTGCCTATACTTCGATCCACTGTGGGGGGGGGGGGGACGATGAAAGCGGGAAAACGACGAATTCGAGTTTAAGTCAAAACACGATGAAAACAATGTTTATGAATTAATACACGACACAATGTATACAGTATACTACTAATAAAAACTAATTTGTTACGTTCCAAACTGTCAAAGAAATAAATCAATGTTGTAGAGCATTACGTAAAATTTATTTTTAAAAATCAGTAATTTTATGTCGGGTTTTTTGTTCTTTTTATAAATTACACAGGAATTCTTCCAGATTTACAAAATTTTTCTGGTCCTTTTCTGTAATTTCATGTACGTATATAAAAGTTCGTGCATTTTCAAACGTCATACTTGTGCCATCAGCGTGAAAATTATCCTCTGTTTCTTCGCCATTATTTTCATTTTTTGAAATCCCACGTTTCTCATATGCTTTGGGATATTGCTTGATTAATACAAATATTATCACCAAATTTTGTACTAGACGCATCCTCTGTTACACACAACCAATCTTAATCTACATTATAGCATCATCATTTTCTTGCCCTTCTGTTTGGTATTTCGCATGTAACCGCATTTTACGAAACAATTTTCTGGATTACTAGAGAGGTTACTTCCTTCCATTCTGAAAGTACAAAATGAAAAGATGGTCCGGAGACATAGCATCACAATTTTGATCCTCCCTGAAAATGTGGAAAACAGTTATTTTAGGTTGAAAGCAGTAATTCAAATTTGTATGCCATATGGAATCGCCTTGATTTTCAAATTCATTTCGATCAGACAAAAAATTTTACAACGATGAATGCGAGAAAATAACTTTTTGAAGAACAATACATGCGGGTTCCGCTAACATTATTTAATTACAGCTTGTGCAGGGACCATAGAAATAAAACGATCAATGCGGGAAAACGATGGATGCAGGAACGATAGATCGGGGTTTCACTGTAATAATTATAGTAATAAAATAGAAATAGAAAGGGCAGAAAAGTTTTTGAAAACGAAGTCTTCAATATTACTTTTAAGCAGCGAATTTAATTTTCTTTTAAAAATAATTTAGAAAATTATAATTTTTTTCAAAGGTTTTAAAAATTCAAGAAGCGTTTATTGTATAATACGGAAGTAAAGTTAATTTGTTATCAAACCACTATAATATGTCTGTAACTTCTTTCTATCAAACTAGTTTGAATTCTGCTTGTGGTGTTCTTTATGCGCAAGATATATAAGAAATTGTGAATTGCTATTATGATAATATGTAAAAAGGATCAATCGAGACAAAATTTTCTTATAACTATAGGTCTAAAGGCTGTTAAATAAATACCCAAATAATTATTATTTTACCTTTATATAAACTTTAACGATTAAAAAATAAACGGCAGAGTGGCCAGGATTTTAAAACATTTATAATCACCTTTAAATATGAATATTTTTCGACTAACTACTTTTAAAATAAAAGCATTCAAGCATTTAACAAAGTTTTTTAATTTATCTTTTAGACAAAAACGGTAAAATACCTTGTATTCATAGTGTTGTAGCTGTATTTATAATAATTAATGAAAATTATAGTAATTAATTAATTGTAGTATTTGTGTATGAAATTTATTATGCGTTATTAAGTACTTAAAGTAATTACTACTATACTAGTTTACAAAGCGATTCGATTTTAAAAACTAAATTTTAATATTACATATGGTACATATTATACATAGGGAAAATATTATGTTATGTTAATTGTAATGTGTATGATATAAATTTATGTTTATAATATTATGAATTAAACTAATTCGTATGTTAAAATATCTTTTTAATGAAATACATCTGTTAATTTAAATATTTTCAGCTATAAACTATTTATCTATTAAAATTTAAATATTTTTTAATTTTCCTTAATAACTCCAGTCTTCTTCTCCAAATGAAATATTTGAGAAAATGCTAATTTATAAATCAAATCAAATTTGTGATGTAATATATATATATATATATATATATATAAACTAAATAATAATAATAATAAAAAGTTGCAAATTTAAATTTTTTAAATTAAGTTTTAGGAAATATATACAATTAAAACATTTTTCATAAAAAGTTCATTTATAAAAATATTCATGTTTACAATTATTTTTAGAAATGCTTACATGTTTATTTTTCATGTTTACAATTTTGTGTCTAAAAATACGATGCATTTCTAAACCATATTTTAAGAACTTTATTTTCTATAAATCGTAATAAAAGTCACATTTATTATTCATATGCACAATAAATTGTTTTTTTTTTTTTTTTTTTTTTTTGCACCGTATAGTATGATTAAGATTAAATTTTACTGAACCACACAAAAAAATATTCAGATACATTAAAGGATATTACTGCGAATTACTTTTTATTTTGGTATTTATTAAGTACTTTTAACACTTTCTTGCGATGTTTAAGAGTGATTTTGATTTGAGTTAAGCTTTCTATCCGTCTGCCTGGCTCTAGTGTTCGTAAACATTTTTAAAATTTGTTCAAAATATTATGTTATTCAAGTTCAATTTGGAATGTTCCCTATTTAAAATAGTATAAATAAGAGAATTTGTTAAATTATATATAAAAGGACGAATTAAACTTTAAAAACATTTTGAAAATACCTTAAAGTCCTTTAATTGAGCAGCATTACTATATATTTCGACTCGCTAATCGCGGTCGTCATCAGGTTGAAAAGTTGCTGCTGACCATCTTGTCACTAGCTTCTTCATCTTCTCCTTCAGTGCTGACGTCATAATTCGGTTGTTTCTTTTTAATTAGTTGTTTCCCTTAATTCAGTACTACGCTGTGCTCTCTCTCATTAATAGCAGTGTTAGATGTCAAAATTTTCAGGGCTTCACGCTTTAAGGCATAATTATGGGAATTATAATGGGTGATTTTAGTAGTGGTTACAGTATTAGGATTTATTGGGTTATTGATATGAGTACGGGATAAAGAGGTGGAGGTTCTATTATGTTTTAAATCATTAATGTGTTCGATTTTGCGGTCTTTTATTTTTCTTTTTGTCATACCGATATAGCAAGCATTATTGTTATTATTTTCAAAGTTGAAGTCGATTTTATAGATGCCTGAGGTTTCTTTGGGGTCAATTAAGTCTTTTTCGTTTATGCCGAAATTAAACTCCGTCACCTCGAGAATTCTGCGCACGACGTAATAATAAAAAACTGTAAAATCTGGCTCCGATATATAGTGGTGGTTACACCACTAAAATCGCCCATTATAATTCCCATAATTATACCTTAAAGCCTGAAGCCCTGAAAATTTTGACATCTAAAACTGCTATTAATGAGAGAGAGCACAGCATAATACCGAAAGAATGGCAACAACTAATTAAAAAGAAACAACCG
Source organism: Salticus scenicus (assembly GCA_963930645.1). Classification (NCBI taxonomy): domain Eukaryota; kingdom Metazoa; phylum Arthropoda; class Arachnida; order Araneae; family Salticidae; genus Salticus; species Salticus scenicus. The sequence continues at coordinate 58,622,528 of OZ005654.1, read as the reverse complement.
AATTATGACGTCAGCACAGAGGGAGAAGATGAAGAAGCCAGTGACAAGATGGTCAGTAAAGTTGCAACTTTTCAATCTGATGACGACCGCAATTAGCGAGTCGAAATATATAGTAATGCTGCTCAATTAAAGGACTTTAAGGTATTTTTAAATGTTTTTAAGAGAATTTGTTTATGTACAGGAACATAGAAAAGACTGCAAACCACTGCATTTTAGTAGAAGCATCTTTATACACCCTGTTTAAATATTTTTGTACCGCACAAAGCATAATAAAATTACATTTATTATTCATAAACTAAAAATGCATCCTATAGAACAGTGGTCGCCAACCGGTGGTCCATGGACCATTAGTAGTCCGCGAGAAAATTTTGGTGGTCCGTAGAAAATTTTTGAAATTATTTGCATTTTTTAACGTTTCATTAAAAGTTATAGTACTATTAATTTTAATTTTAGGATTTTAGTCACACATACTGTCACAACATCTGACTTCAAATTTTTCTGGATGAGAGAGAGAATAAATGGAATATTTTTTTTATTACAAAAGTTTGATTTTATGAAGCATAATTATGGCTATGGCTTTGAACTACTGATCTGCATGTAGCTAGGAATTGGTCTAAATTTAATTGAATATTCGAATTCTTCAAAGATTTTAATTATAGGTAAAAAATATAATTTCCTATTTGGTTTTAGTAATCTAACTAATATAATGTACATATTACTAAATTTACTAAATGTAGTTTTATGTGTAGAAATATCAATTTATCATTAAAGTTAAATATTTTTTGTCTCAGTTTCTTATAATATGCAAACAATTAAAAGGTATTCACATTTTTTATTTATCATTATTGTAATAAAGCAAATACAACAGCCTCTAAGCCTCGTTCTTACGATTATTTGCGATTTTCTTATAATAAAATTAGCATTTGTAATGCTTTATATTGAATAGGTTTATCTCCTATTTATAAAATGGGTATTCACCAATTTTTATTCTAGAAATGCATTTACGTTTTTAAATCAATAATGTGAGTAGTCCGTAGGATTTCAAATCATGAATTTGGTGGTCCTTGTGATTTTAGAGTTCCGTTAGGTAAAAAAAGTTGACGACAGCTGCTATAAAATATAGTATGTTTAGTGTTACATTTTACAGGATTGCACTGAAATATTCAAATACATATTGGCTATGAAATTAACAATTGCTGGAATTGCATTTCCAGTTTTGTTAAACTTCTTTAACACATTCCAGTAATGTTTAAAAGTGACTATGAATTGAATCATTCTGTAAGTGTGTTTTTGTAAAAATCTGTCTATCTAGTGTCTTAGTCAAAGTACAGTGAATATTAAAGGATGGAATGAGTATGTATTGTTGGAAAGTGTTAATAATCGATGCAAACCACATAATTTTTTGCTTTTGTTTCACGTGTTGAGATTAACTAAAATTGCTTGTAGCAAATAGTAGAAATGTACAGATACAATGCAAATTACCAATTCGATTAATTAGTTTTTCCAGATAGCAGAAAAAGTAATCCACTGTAGTGACTAGTTTTCAGTGTTGTAACGGAACTTCTATAGTTTTGGTCCACAAGTGCATTTGGCGATTTTTCTTTGGTGATTATAGCGAAATGCCATTTTTGCAAATGGTTACCATAGGTTCCAAGCGTAAAGAAAAGCAAAACGCGTTTTACAAAATGGCGACATCATTAATGCACAAAAATTAATTATGTTTATTTTTAATAATAATAAAACAAATACATACTTAAAGTAAACTTACCTCACTATTCATGATAAAAGAGCTCCATAAATTTCGGTACTTTAAAGGTTATGAATAGGCATAAATATATAAAATAAGCTTCCCGTACATTTATACAGTTTAAATGTTCTACACTAACCGTTAATTACGATTGTATCAATTAGAATTACGTATACCATTTCTTTTAATGATTTTAAGAGCACATTGCTTAATTTGCTCGACGAGAACCACGATCCAGACCTAATCGATTTTTCGGCGAAACACCTTTTACGCGTATCATCCACAACATAACCACCACATCTCCACGCAAATCTTTCTGCCACATTCTTTTTTTTTTCTCAAAACCATATCACTCCTACACTTTTCACATTTTTTTTTCACTCATTCACTACTACTAGATGCCATACTTAAGCAAAATAAAATAATAATAAATTAAATAAGCAAAATAAATTAATAAAAAAGAATAAAAATACGACCGTTTTATATAATAGTACTTCACCAGCATAAATAGAATAGAAGAAGGAATAATTACTTCTTTATAAATAATTGCTACGTTGGTTGCTATGGTAATGAAAAAACAACAGAACGCTGGTTGCTATGACCATAAAAAATAAACAGTATGCAGGCTGCCATATTATATTGCAAAGAATCCAGAACGACATCGTTATTGTTCAAAACGGGGCCGAAGAAAAATCGCCAAATCCAGTTGTGAATCAACTTTATAGTTGTACCACTGTGACATTAAATTTTCAAAAGTACATCACGTATTTCTATACCTGATAGTTCAATAAGCGAAAAAAAAATCACAAAACACTATTTCACACTTACATCAATAAATCTCCAGAAAAATTTTAATGTTATATAAAATAGAAACATCAAACTTAAACGAGATTTTAATTAATAACCGTTTATGAAACGAAGAATAAGCGATTTAATTAATTATAAAGCAGATGTGCAGGCAATCAACTTTGATAAATTAATGAATTGATTTCCACTTCGATGAAAATTTCCATTTTGGTGATTAATTTTATCGCAGTTACAACCAATTATTAATACGACATTAAATCGTTATTTAATCTCTTGTTTCTCATGTTTTTAAAATCTATGCAAAATGAATTAGTTGCATTTTGAAAGTAGCTCTGATTATCAGATTAGTTTGAAATATTTTTGTGATACACTATTAGAAATAAAATTTCACATTTCGACAGAAAAATGATTCAATTTTGCTGTAACCGATATTTTGCTGCAATGTTTCATGATTTTAGTGATAAAATTTCGTTAGTAAGCACCACTGAAATGATAAAATTCAGCACCAAAACATTGGTTGCAACTCAAAACTTATGTATATATATATTAAACAATGTAGCACTGTTTTAAAGGGATTACATACGATCTGGGTTTCTTTCTTTTTTTTTTTTTTTTTTTGCATTAAACATACAATGATGAGAGGATGTACGATGAAAAAATTTATAAAAAAACTACAAATTAATTTTTTTTTCTAAATAGTAACAATTTTCATGTATATTCTGGCATACGTATCATAAGTAACATTTTTGAGTTGGAGTTAAACATTATTTGAATATTATATCATATTGTTACGAAATTGTAAATAATTGTGTTTATTTTTGTATAAATTCTTTCAAAGAGGTTTAGTAAGTTGATAAAGTGCTAATTTTGTGCATTTCTAGTCGTTTTAGTGTTGAAATAGCCTTAATTTCCCTTAGAAACGCATTAAAAAGCCCCAATAAGGCAGGTAATGGATTTGGCGACTTTTTCCCACCTTGGCGATTTTTTTGGCGACCTTGGCGAGAAAATCCTTATTAGGGATATACCAAATATGGAAGCTGTAAGTTGATTGGTTGACCACTTTCTAGAGTTTTCTCGAAAAATCTGGGTTCCATGGAACAGTATATAAGTCTGCTTTCTCGCCAAGGCGAGTTAGTCCAGTTCAGATCTCAGCCAGCTTCGCTAATGCTTGTATTGGTTTGAGCCTCTTTGAAAGAGACTTGCTTTAAGTGTTATTGCTATACAGTTTGTACTGGGGATTTGCTATTGACAGCTGTTGTTTAAGCTGTGTTTACTGATTGAATTGAAGCTGATACTTGGTTTATAGACCTGTATTTTTCTGGAACTTTCTGTGAATAAATTACTGCATTTTTGTACGTTTGGCCTTTCATTCTCGGACAACTCACGAACCCTCAAGTACGCAACATTCTGGTGTCAGAAGTGGGATTGTCTGTGAATGGTAATAACTAGAGCTATGGAGCAAGAAATGAAAAAGATTCTGGAAGGTCTAACTGCCCAGATGAATGAGTTAAAATCTGGATTGATAGAGAAAATGGAAACCGGACAAAGAGAGATTAAAGAAAGTATGGAAACTGGGCAAAGAGAGTTGAAAGACGGGTTGACTGAAGAAATTAAATCTAATCAAGACGAGATGAAGAGAGAACTTTCGACAGTAAAGGAAGTGATTGAAAGTAAATTATCGGATATGGGAAGCAGAATAGATGGAATAGAAGAGAAAGTTTTGAAAATAGAAGAGATTTTTGAAGGGAAAGCAATGAAGATAGATGAAAATGTTATGAAAGTAGAAAAGAATTTTGAAGAGAGATTTATGAAGATAGAAGAGAATTTTGAGGAGAAATTTAAAGAAAACTTTGATCAAGAGCTGAAAGGAAGGGTTTCAGAGATAGAAAGCTAGTTTAAGAGAATGGAGGAAGATCTTGAAAGAAAAATGAAAGAAGAGTGGAACGGAGAAGTAATAGGGAATGAACTGCAGAGCAAGATTCGGAATCTCGAAGTAAATTAGAATTCATGCCTCAGGAAATTGAAAAGAAAGAGAGAAGAATCCAGAATCAGGAATTTATTAAGCTATCCACCTACGACGGCAGTTCCTCTTGGCACGTATATAAGACGCAGTTTTCCATCGTAGCTGAAGCTAATGGCCGGGACTCTAATCAGTCCACTTAGCAGCAGCATTACGGGGAGATGCAGCCGAGATACTGAGGAATGTTTCTAAAGAATAAAGGAATGACTTCGAGGCCCTGACTAGAGCACTGGAGCTACGGTTCGGAGAGAAGTGTTCTAAGGACTATAGTCGCCTCCAGCTAAAATCTCGTTACCAGAAAACGGGCGAAAGTTTGCAAGAGCTGGCAGCGGACATTCAGAGACTGTCACACCTAGCATTCTCAGACTGTCATGCTGACACTCGAAACGACTTAGCTCTTCAGTACTTTATCGATGCTGTTCGAGATCCAGAAATTCAAAAAGCGCTGAGACTCTCCAACATCAGAGACGTAGAATCAGCTTTAGGCTATGCACTTAGGATTGAGGCAGCCCAACAAGCCTCCCGTAAAGACCGCCATACCATAAGAGCAGTCTCGTTAAATGATACGCCTGCTGAGGAAAATGAAAGGAAGATAAGTCTCGCAGAGATCTTAAAGTGATTGCGCAGCCTGGAAAATAATATGGAAAGAAAGGATCGGAAGATAAAGTGCTGGGGCTGTGGAGGGGATGGTCATGTGAAGAGGAACTGCCCTGTACGACCAACTATAGGAAATCACCCAGCTTCAACATCACTGCAGGGAAACTAAGAGGACGCCATCTCGCGGGGCGGAGGTTGCCTAAAATTAAAGAGCCCCAATTTACAGTATTTCATGTTTCATCGATGAGTGGCGGCGATAATGGACTTTACATTTTTGGCCAAGTTAACAACAACACCTGCCGGATGATTTTGGACACGGGAGCCAACGTGACCATCATTAGAACGGATTTGGCTCAAGAACTAAAAGAGAAGATCATTTGGACGCCGCCCTGCGTTAAACTCCAAACTGTGACCGGAGACGAAATCAAAATATATGGAAAAATGAACTCGACTATCACTTTTGGGAATGCCAGTTACCATCATATGGCATATGTGGCTGATATAAGAGATCCTTTAATCATTGGAATTGATTTCCTGAGAAACTTTAAATTGGACTTCAAGAATAATGAACTGCATTCGAGTTCGGAAGACATCGCTGTGTTCAACACTGAAAATCAAGACATTCCGCCAATATGCCAGATAACAGCCAAGTCTGACATTTCCATCCCTCCACATACAGAGAAAATAGTTTCAGGAACACCTCCTACCAAGCAATACTTCCGCTATGGACTGATTGAATACCCGAATACAGACAATAGCCCAAGAGGAGTTCTGGTAGCTTCATCTCTAGTTGATCTCTCAAAGAGTACTATTCCTGTGAGAGTCGCAAACATCAGCGATAAGGTCCGAACAGTGAAGAAGGATGAGGTGTTAGCAGCCTGCACTCCTGTAACATGCATAAACCACCCCACGCAATCAACCGTTTTTTCTCGAACACCTGAAGACGTCGGAAGAACGAACATCACCCAGCACAGAATTGATACAGGAAATCATCCTCCAATCAAACAACATCCAAGAAGACTTCCATTTGCTAAGCAGGAAGAGGTTACTGAACTTCTAAGTGAAATGCAGCACAATGACGTCATCGAGCCATCAACGAGTCCTTGGGCCTCTCCCATAGTACTGGTGCGGAAAAAGGATAGTTCAACAAGATTTTGCGTGGATTATCGTCGTTTGAATGACGTCACGAAGAAAGATAGTTACCCTCTTCCCAGAATTGACGACACATTAGACACACTTGCTGGCAATAAATGGTTCTCGACTTTGGATCTGAAGAGCGGTTACTGGCAAGTAGAATTACATCCTGATGATCGTGAGAAGACTGCATTCACCACGGGACAAGGACTGTGGCAATTTAAAGTTATGCCATTCGGATTATGTAATGCTCCTGCCACCTTCGAACGCCTGATGGAGACAGTGCTAAAAGGACTTTCCTATGAGGCTTGTCTGGTGTATTTGGATGATATTATCATTGTGGGGCGCACCTTTGAAGACCATCTACGAAACATCCGAAAGGTGCTGGAGAAACTCAGAATGGCTAACCTCAAATTGAATCCAGGCAAGTGTAACTTGTTCCGTCGTGAAGTGAGCTACCTCGGCCATATCATCTCTGCCGAAGGTGTGAGAACTGATCCTGAGAAGATCTCTGCAGTCGAGAACTGGAGTCGCCCTGAAAATGTACACCAACTACGAAGTTTCCTGGGTTAATGCACTTACTACAGGAAGTTTGTCAAGGGTTTCTCAAATATTGCCAGACCACTCCACAAGCTGACGGAAGCCAAGCAGAAGTTCCTGTGGACAGATGAATGTGAAAATGCGTTCAAGCGACTTAAAGAGGCCTTAGCGTCATCGCCTATCTTGACGTATCCACAGCCCGACAGACAGTTCATACTTGATACAGATGCCAGCCATGAAAGTGTCGGTGCTGTTCTGTCGCAGGAAATTGATGGTCAAGAACATGTCATTGCCTATTGGAGTAAATGCCTGTCTAAACCAGAGCGAAATTACTGTACCACCAGGAAAGAGCTACTCGCCATCGTAAAAGCCATAGAACATTTCCATCATTACCTCTATGGCAGAAGATTCCTGCTCCGGACTGACCATGCATCTTTAACGTGGTTGCTCCAGTTCAAGAACCCGGAAGGACAGATTGCCAGGTGGATACAACGCCTCCAGGAATATGACTTTGAGATACGTCATCGTAAAGGGACTCTGCATGGTAATGCAGATGCCTTGTCACGGAAGCCCTGCTCGGAAAGCTGCAAGTACTGCTCTAGAGCCGAACAGAAATACCTGCCGATAAATCCGGTTGCCTGCCAAGTTACTGTCTCAACATCATCAGAACAAGATCCCGATCCCTGGAGTGACGAAGAACTTAGACAAGCCCAGTTGGAAGATCCTGACATAAAGCCAGTATTACAGCTGAAGGAGACGACCAGCAACAGACCTACCTGGCAGGACATTTCCAGATTTAGTCCCATTACGAAAAGTTATTGGGCACTTTGGGACTCTCTTCATATCAGAAACGGCGTGTTATACAGAAAGTGGGAATCTGATGATGGGAAAAGCTTCAGATGGCAGATTTTATTACCAAGATCAAAAATTCCAGCTGTTTTAGAACAACTGCATAGTAGCTCTACCCGAGGCCATTTTGGGGTAATGAAGACTCTGCAGAAAGTTCGGGAACGCTTCTACTGGTGCAAGGCAAAGGAGGATGTGGAAAAATGGTGTAAATCCTGTGATGCTTGTGCGGCACGTAAAGGCCCGCAGAAACGAAGTCGAGGAAGACTGCAACGGTATAACATGGGAGCACCATTTGAACGGATTGCAATCGACATCTTGGGTCCTTTGCCACGGACCTCCAGTGGAAATAAATACATCCTCGTCGTGATGGACTATTTCACCAAGTGGCCTGAGGCATATCCCATTCCCAATCAAGAGGCATGCACAGTCGCAGAGGTCCTAGTGCAGCAATGGGTGTCCAGGTACGGCACGCCCCTACAACTTCATACCGACCAAGGTAGGAACTTTACCTCTGATGTTTTCAAAGGACTTTGTCAACTACTCGGCATAGACAAAACCCGGACAACACCTTTACATCCCAGTCGGACGGCATGGTCGAGAGGTTCAATCGTACCATCCTGAATAACCTCTCTCTTCAAGTATCAAGGAACCAGCAAGATTGGGACTTGAAGTTGCCATTGTTCCTGCTGGCTTATCGAAGTGCTGTCCATGAAACCACCGGCTATACTCCAGCCCAGATGCTCTTTGGGCGTGAACTTCGTCTCCCATGTGATCTCCTGTTTGGTTGTTCACCCAATGCGCCTTCATCGCCCGAGGAGTACATCCAAGATCTCCAGGCACGATTTGAGTTCGTACACAACTTTGCTTGGGAGCGGATTCACATGGCAACGGAGAAAATGAAGACAAGGTACGATCTAAAGGCTACACAACATGAGTTCCAGGAAGGAGACAAGGTCTGGTTGTGGAATCCTGTTCGACGCAAAGGACTCTCCCCCAAGTTACAGTGCAACTGGGACGGACCGTACACAGTCTTAAAAAGGCTGAATGATGTAGTGGTGCGGATCACTAAAACACCTTCATCAAAACCGAAGGTGGTGCACTATAACAGGCTAGCCAAGTACCACAATTACCGGTAATATTAAAATTAAAAATGTAAATACTGATAAAATTTGCGCATGCGTAATATAAATATTTGTATATAAATACTTGTACATATTTGTCAATTTTGTAAATATTTCCCACTTGATTTATATTTCTATTTTATCGTTATATGCAACTTAGTTCTTGTATTTTAGATTGTGTAAATTTGGTTAGTTTCGCCTCTTGACCAAGGGTTGCACTGCCCGGGACGTGCAGTCCTTGGGAGGGGGGAAGTGTTACGAAATTGTAAATAATTGTGTTTATTTTTGTATAAATTCTTTCAAAGAGGCTTAGTAAGTTGATAAAGTGCTAATTTTGTGCATTTCTAGTCGTTTTAGTGTTGAAATAGCCTTAATTTCCCTTAGAAACGTATTAAAAAGCCCCAATAAGGCAGGTAATGGATTTGGCGTTTTTTTCCCACCTTGACGATTTTTTTGGCGACCTTGGCGAGAAAATCCTTATTAGGGATATACCAAATATGGAAGCTGTAAGTTGATTGGTTGACCACTTTCTAGAGTTTTCTCGAAAAATCTGGGTTCCATGGAACAGTATATAAGCCTGCTTTCTCGCCAAGGCGAGTTAGTCCAGTTCAGATCTCAGCCAGCTTCGCTAATGCTTGTATTGGTTTGAGCCTCTTTGAAAGAGACTTGCTTTAAGTGTTATTGCTATACAGTTTGTACTGTGGATTTGCTATTGACAGCTGTTGTTTAAGCTGTGTTTACTGATTGAATTGATGCTGATACTTGGTTTATAGACCTGTATTTTTCTGGAACTTTCTGTGAATAAATTACTGCATTTGTGTACGTTTGGCCTTTCATTCTCGGACAACTCACGAACCCCCAAGTACGCAACAATATTTTATTGTCTTTATAACTGCCACAACTTTTGTATTTTCTTTTGTGCTTCCTTAGACAGCAGGGTTCAAACTGTTTTGCACAACTACTAAAGGTATCATCAATGAAAAACTTTTGCATATTTTTTAGTAGTTCTTTCGATGTAGTTCCAGTTCTTGTACTGAAAGATAATTGGTTGTAATGTAATCCTAGACCTGCTGTAATTCTGGTATTTTATTATCACCTTTCTTACATACGCTAGGGGAACCGCCCTTTTTATTTCACTTTCTTCCCTTTCACCCTTTAAAATCAAGGGCATGCTACGATAAAGACACATTACATTATATGTACTGATTCTGCTGCCTTTTTATCAGTCAAAATTATGTCAAATTCCCTATAAAACACTGAGAAAAAATTCTGTAACTGACATGTAGAATCTAAATTGTGGCTAGAAAAAATAGTTTCATGTCATCCTTATAAATTCTCGTCCCCTTTGAAAGCGAGTTCTAGAAACCCCTATCGGAATTCTAGAGTGTTTGCCTGTATGATTGAGGGTAAAATTATTTAAAAATCTCTGCAAATAAATGAGACTACAAAAAGCGGGTTTCAGCAACTATAATTTTGGTTTATGAACCAATTCTAGAAAATCAAGCAAGAATTTCTCGCAATACAAAAGATTCAGAATATTCGGAATATTCAGAATATTGTTTCATCATCTAGAAATGTGTAGACTAGAAATTCTCGATCATTTCGTCTATTCAGTTTATTGGAGTTCCTTATGCACATAGCTCGGAAATCTATATTTCTAGTTAAGGGATTTAGATAATTACCACTTATTCATTCTATATGAAGGTGGTATATTTTCTTTTTCTTAGTGTAATTATAATAATAATAATTATTATTGTTTGTTTGTTTTATCCCACAAGGTTGTTACCTTGCATTTTATCCCTGATTCCTTCACAAGAATAATCATGCAGTAATTTTGAATTTTAATTGATCGGAGAAATGCTTTACTGAATATTACTATAAAAAATTCTGGTTGAAAAATAAAGGGAAAAAATACAGATCATAGTAACATTGTCTTATAAATTATTGGAATACGATCCTTTAAAAAGCGTTATATTCAGTGTAAAATAAAGACATATTTATCTGATATATTTAAAAAGATTAAAATGCTGTATCCTAATTTAGATTTTAAAAAATATTCAAAAGTTAATTCAGTCGGTTGACCTCTTCGGCCCTGAATTATCAACTGAGCAGATAAAAAACTCAGTGAATGGTCAAATATTCTGCATTATATGTAATTATTTTAATTATGAAATATTATAACATACTATCAATTACCAAATTAATTAAACAATGCTTTAATAGTAGGATACTAAGTTATAATTAACCAAAGACAGATTTTTTTTTTCTTTTTTTATGTGCAATTTGCAATTACTATGTACACTGAGAAAAAATTCTGCAACTGACTTCTAGAATCTAAGTTGTGGCTCTTAGAAAAATAGTTCCATGTCATCCGTATAAATTCTAGTCTCCTTGGAAAGCGAGTTCTAGAAGCCCCTATTAGAATTCTAGAGCGTTTGCCTATATTCTCGAGGGAAAAGTTATTTAAAAATCATTAGAAATAAATGAGACTACAAGAGGCGGGTTTCAGCAACTATAACCTTTGTTTATTACCAAATTCTGGAAAATCAAGCAAGAATTTCTCACAATACAATGATTCAGAATATTTAGAGTATTCAGAATATTGTTTCACTATCTAGAAATGTGTACACTAGAAATTCTCGATCATTTCGTCTATTTTGTTTATTGGCGTGCCTTACGCGCATAGCTCGGAAATCTATATTTCTAGTTAAGGGATTTAGAAAATGGCAACTTATTCATTCTAGAGGAAGGCGGTATATATTTCTTCTCAGTGTATGAAACATTTAAAAATAATTTCGTTGTGGGAGAAAACATAAAAGTACTTACTGCACATTTCTCGCAAAATGAAGTAGTCTCTAAGTAGAAAAGATGCATTTACCTGTTGGCTGGAGATGACTAAAAGCTAAAATTATCTTCTCTGCTGGGGAAGTCCTACTATCAACTGAGCAAAAATGGTAGCATACTACTACTCTTGTATATATCATTAGTAGTACACTAGATTTCGAGGCGAAAATTCTTAAAAATAAGGAATTTAGAGCAATGTAAAGATGTGTTCTTCTCTCTAATACTAGGACGTTAAGGCCGAAGGGGTTAATGTGAATATTTTCATAATATGAAATACTATATCCTGATTTAGATTTTTAAAAAATATCTCAAAAAATAAATTAGTCAGTTAATATAATTATTTTAATAATTTGAAATACTGTATTTTAATTTAGATTTTCAAATTATTCAAATATTTAAATTCGATCCATAGTAAAAAATATTTACTGAAAATGGCTCATATCTCAACGAATATTACACTGTGGATTTTATGTTTAAGAACAATATTTACCAAATATTTTGTCATTTTTTAGCACGTTTTGTGAAATTTTATGGAAATCCGTTTTAGTTATAAGCAAAACACTTGTCAAAAAATTAGTAATTACATATATATATATATATATATATATATATATATATATGCCTAAATAATTGCACAATTGTTTAAAAAAAAAAACATACAAATATTGTACATAGTATGTACAACAATGTATTAAAGTAACAAGTCATTTGTAGCTGTTTGTAATACAGGGTGATCAAAAGTATTTTCTTCAATTTGTGATTAATCCCCTAATTGCACTCTTGATTGCACAATTGATTGTGAAAAATATGAGTTTTTAAGTGTTCTTTGCACATATGAAGTTTCAGGACATTTCGTCAAGTATTTTTTTAGATAATCAGAAAAATGTAATATATATATATATATATAATAATTTGAACACTCATATATATAACTTTTTACATATAGATATATAGATGCACGTGGTAGTTCTAATTAAACTTGGCTTATTCAGTTCTCTCTCTAACTGTAACTAAAATGGGGAATGAGTCGAAAATCTGTATATAGACAATTCAAAGGATGTTTCTTAATGATTTTGAAAATAATAATAATAATAATAAATAAATAAATAAAAATAAAAATAAAATATATTCGTATTCATCTTATATGCCAACCCCATTTTTTGAGCATGTAAATATACTCAAAAATGAGTACATGGGTAATTGAAATTTAAGTATATATTGTTTCAAAGCTATTTTAAGACACTATATACTTATTTGTAAGAAACTATTTTTTACAGTGTAAAACAGTTTAAAAATAACTACACTTTCTCTGAATAGGCATAGTTTAAGTACGATTTACCTTTCATACACAATATATGTATATATAATGAAAATTCTACAATTCATACTATACATGTAGGCTAGAATACATGATTTAATAATTAAAAGAGAAAACACAATCTAAGAAATAATGTTTTAAATATATTATGTAATGTAAATAATGATAATTTTTCTGTAAAAGGTATATGAGTACAATGTTTGTATAAAGAAGAAAATATAGCTTTTGATCGACATAATAATAATAATAATAAAGAAAAAAATAAAAGATTTTTTTTAATGAAAAATATATAGGCTAAGTGCATTTAAACTTGAATTTTTAGTAAAATAAAATAAAAATAAATAATATATATATATATAGGGTAAGTGCACCAATGATTGACACTTTTAGAGCAATCTCTGATGTTTTTTATATTCCAGTTATTAGAAAATATTTTTAGAAATCTTAAGTTAGTACATATGGTATGAAAGACATCCAGAAACACATTATATGTTAAAATATATGCATTTGATAACTTTTTTTTTTTTTTAATGAATTTTTATTTGACACCCACTCAGTGTTCCAGTAATTGACACTGCCAGTTTTTCATTTTATCAGTAATTGGCCCCCTATGTTTCAGTGTTTGACACTCCCAGTTATTCATTTTACCAGTTATTAGCACCCTATGCTCCAATGTTTGACATAAAATGTTAAAATTCTTATGTGTATAATATATGGTTTTATTATTTTTCTTATTTATTAATTATTTCGAAATATATGTCAATTACCGGAGCATGCCAATCACTGGAGCACTTACCCTATATAGGTTATGTAGAAGATACACAGATATAACTGTGAAAAAGATATCTGAGAAGAAGATACACAGATATAACTGTGAAGAAGATATCTGAGAAGAAGATGCACAGACATAACTGTGTATTTTTTTTTTTTCAAATGCTAAGAAAATGTTTTGTATTTAAAAGTGTACTGTTCGTGAAACACAGTAGTTGGATATTTAACATCACTTATTGAAATTTTTAATAAATCTATATGTAAATAATATATGTAAGTGTAATTGCAGACAATAAATTTTTCAGATAACCTTGATGTTACTGGATGTTATTGCGAAATCAATGTCAATATATGGAATAAGAATATGAATATGTAAATAATATGGAAAAGAATTAAAATATTAACTTAATGCAGCTAACTAATTTTAAGTAGGTAGAAAAATTGAAAACCTGATAATTTATAAGTTTACGTTTTTAAATTTATTTAAACTTTTGAATACTTAAAATTTAATACAGAATAACTTATGATATGAATATGATTGTGTTTTATAAATGTATGCAATAATTCTTAATAAAATTAATACCAGTTTCAGAAAAAAAAAAAAAAATTAACAATGAATTGTAAGTACTTGATTTAAAATTTTAGTAAGATAGTTCCAATTGATCTCTAATCTAATCATTAGAATAAATTAAATGTTCCTACAACGTGGACCATATATATACATACATATATATATATATATATATATATATATATATGTATATGTGTGTGTGTATGTGTATGTGTGTGTGTTTAATCTAAAATTCATATCCATAAAATATCTTCAGTCGTTTTTCAAAAATTTAAATATAGAATGTTTGTGGGAATTAATTATTTACATTTTACGTTTCCATTTGTAAGCGAGTAATTTACAAATTCATAATAACTCATAATGAAATAGGGAATCACTTAAAAATTCTTACTGCCAGTGTATTTTTTTATGAAATATTTTAACTAATTAAGATTGATAAAGGATTTTCAATAAATAATCATTACTGTACCCTTGGTGGTGTCACTATGAGGATTACTAGAAGGTGATTTATTTTTATTTTACCATTATTTCATTAAAAAATAAATAAATAAATAAAATAAAATAAAATAAAAATGAGGCTCTGATGTTTTGTTTCAACTACTGCAGAATATAAAATTGTTTCCAACTAAAAAATAATATGTTTTTCCTCTTTTTTTCATAAAAATTCATGTGTATTTTTATAATTACATACTTAATTTTATAATTTATTCACAACCAGGGTGTGATACAAATTCAAAGAAAAATTCAGAACATGTGACTTAACTTCAGCACAATTAATATCTTAGTGGGCTTTTTAAATCCAGAGAAGTTAAAAAAAAAAAAAAAAAAAAAAAATTAAAAAAAATGTCCCTATAGTAAAAACTCTTCTTTTTCCTCAGGTTTTCTTCTCATTCCGCCTTTTAATGAAGAAATAATGTATTATTCGCATATGTTAGATACGCGAGAACTCCTTGTTCGTCCAAATAAATAAAAAATCTCAATAAACAAAATAAATAAATGTCTTTTTTTCATTTACTTGCAAAATTGAGTTCTTAGTATCTAATTATATAACAGTGTATCATCTTTTACTATATTTTTAATTATCTGCTTTGTTTCAAACCGAAAAGTTATTTTCGACAAAGTAGAAATAATTGTGTCACCGTATTTTTTCAGAGAAAAAATATTTTAATGATCAAGTTGTGTTACGTTTTTCCTAATAAACACACAATGTTAATTTTATTTTTTTTAACAATATGATTTTTCCATTTTTTTAAAGTCCAAGAAAGAAGGATTTAACTTTTCTGTATTTGCACACTTTTAATTACATTGTAAGGAGAGGATTTTGAATTACTTTTTCAGAATGAAAATGATAATGAATATCTTATTTATAGCTAAAAAATGTTGTGCTGTATTTACACAACTTAAAGTCATTTGAATTTGAAATAATATAGTTACATAGGTGACAGTTCTTCCTATTTTTTTTTTTTTTTTTACAATGTTTCTTAATAAAATTCTTCGTTATTTAATTATACAAATTCCGCAATTAAATAAAACGAATATAGCTTTTTTTTTAATATTGGTGTGAAAAAATCAGACGAATTGTTAATATAGTTATATATATATATATATATATATATATATATATATATATATATATATATATATATATATATATATATATAGTATATATTATGAAAATCTTTTTAAACATTTCACAAAACAAATAATATTACATGGGGAAAAAGAACAATTTGAAAAAGAAAAAAAAAAAAGAAAAGAAAGAGAAAGAATTAAAAATCCTGCAGAATGTAGGTATACAACAATACAATACGTCATCAGGGGACCTTATTTCATGTTGTATGCAAAAGATATTACATATATACTGAGCAGCCAAATTATTATGACAAGCTGACACTTTGAGATGTTTTGGCAAATATTTCAAAAAGTACGAGATAAATCATCTCGAAACTTCATAAGTGCACTAAACATTTCAGCCAGTGAAAGTTTTGCCCCGAAAGCAAAAGGGGAACCAGTAAAAAATTAAAGGAAAATGAAAATGTTTTGGATCACCCTGCAAAATCTAATGCTTGAAATAAATTATTGATGTAGCATGTGATTAAGAGGCTTATTTTTATTATCTCTATATTAAAAAAAATTAGGCTACCATATACAGCGTCCCTAAATTCATGGGCAAAACTTTTATGGGAGATAGAGCCAATCATAAGGATTCAGAACTGCACAGGAACCCACGGTAACAAATGTCATCTTAACCCTTTAAAAACCGGTTGTCTTTTTTTATTTTTAACAAATGTGGGCATGGCTTTTAAACAAACTTTTCTTTTTTTTTTTGTGTGTGTGCAAATGATTACATAAAGATATGCATAGTAATAATGCTGTTTCTATTCGATATATTTAAAGTACTGGTTGTATTAATACGAATATTGTACACATTTGAGCACTTTCTTTAATATTATTTTGATAAAGGTCTATCTTTCTTTTCCTCAGCACTTCTTGTTTTTCCGCGTACACTCTTCATTTTCGATCCCCCTATTGCTATACAAAAAATGATTCTTTATATGTATTCCCTCTACCCTTAAAGTTTGGCCTATGAATTCAAGGACACCTTGTATATTCATGAACTTATAGCTCTTTCTTTAAAAAAGTGCACAAAAATTTCTACTTTTTAATTATAATGTAAAGGAAAAAAAACTGATCCATCAGATTTATCCTTTTCTTCTTTAACATTGACTGTTAAAAAAACAACTTTTCAAAGCTCCAAGTATTGCGCAATACTATTTGTGAATTCTCCCCTCCCATCGAACTATGTCACGTGACTCACTCAAAAAAGAGAGCTACGATTAACTTTTGTTTTAGTTAGAAGTGTGGTATTGCGGTGTGCAAATATGTAGCAGTGGCTCTCTAGCCGTTTAACCAAAAATGTTAAAACTTATCAGTTTCATTTCTTTTGTAAATAGTTATTTCTTTTGTGTGCTGTGTATCATCGTAATGTGTCCGTGAAATTAAAAATTATGTTTTAAGTGTGACAATGAGGCGAGTCATCTTTATAAATTTTAAGAACATTCTATTCTGCATTCGTTGTTTAAATTGGCGCCCAACGTGGGGCCGAATGACTAAGTGATGTCGGCGGCTATAAAATGGAAAATAATTACAGATAAGTAAATTTTAATATTTATTTGATGATTGTTTGAACAGGAGCTAAAGGAATTTGGGCATTGTGCAGAGCGTGTTAATAAGTTAACACTTGAAAATATTGATTATCCTAATCAATGATTAGATATTTCTTAGAATCTTAATTCTAGATATGTTTAACAGTCGATCATCCTGATCTTAACGAATTTTAGATCGCCCAGATCTTATTATATTTGCATACCAGTTTCCTTTAGTATCTGTAAGTTATTTTTGATTCATAATTGTTGATATATTAAGATTTTGATAATTAAAAACAAGAATGTAGAATGCTATTTCTTAAGAAATAAGTTGAAATAATGGTGTATTGATGTAAAATAAAATATATTCTAATATAATTCTAACATAGAAAAATAAATTAAGTAAATCATAGCATCGAGTTGCTTAGAATAAATTAAGAACAACATTTCTGTTTTTCGGCGCCATTGCGTTTTGCAAGAAAAATAAACAAGTGAACTTTCATTATTATTGCGTAATCGCTTTCAGTAAAAGCGAAAAGAAAAAAGCTTTGTTTACTTTATGATTTATTATGACACTTTAAAAGATTAAATAAAGGTTGTTGTATAAATATTTTAATCTTATTGAATAGATTTATTTCTGATAAATGATCATAGAATAAATATTATTTTCTCTTGAACACATTTACGAATTATAAAATAATAAGCAACTCATAATACATAATAATAATAATGAAAGAATGAATAAACAATTTTTTGTTGTTGTTGAATAAAAGGAATTTTACACAGATTTGTTTATAATAAAGATATATTAAATAGACATCTTGTTTGTTTTGTTGAATTGATAATTATATTTTTATCATTTGCATTAAAAATAAAATTTTGGTGGAATCTGTACATCAATTTGAAATATCTTGTATTTTCAATTACTCAGAAATGTTTCAGGAAGAGTATTTCTATTTACTTTGAAATAATTATTTGAAAATAGGGGTGAAAAGAGTTATTATTTCCTTTATATGTTCTTTATTACTTTAGTTTTGAATTTATTTATTGAATAAATTGGTTAATTTAAGTTGTTTAACATATAACAATAATATATATATATATATATAAGTGATCTCTGTGATTTATATAAAATATTTTGGGCTATATACGTTCGCGTACTGCACATTTTTAGATATATTTTAAATTATTAAAATTCAGTTTAATCATGTCTTATATGGCTAGAGGGAAAAAAACAGATCTAATTGAATTAGCAGGTGAATTAGATATAAAAATAGATGAAAATTTAAAACTTTTAGACATTAGAAATGCTATAGTCGAAAGTCCAGATTATGATGCAGAATTCACAAATGAATGTTTGAATCGCATCATACGGGATAGGAAAGAAAAAGAAGATTTTTCGCTGAAAGAAAAAGAATATGAAAGGTTATTTGAACTAGAGAAAACCAAATTACAGGCACAAGCTAGTAATGCTCCTGATGCAGTATTACCTACCATGGCCCTTTCTTCCGTAGACACAAGCATGCCAAAATTAGAAATAAGCAAATTAATCCCAAATTTCGATCGGAAAACCGCTGATATAACCTTATATTTAGATTTATTTGAAAAACAATTAACATTTTTGAAGGTACCAAAACCAAAGTGGGTCGTATATCTTGTAGGTCTTTTGCCAACTGATGTCGCCAAACTAATTGCAAAAGAATCAGTTGATGATGCTCAGAATTATGATAATGTTAAGGAAATTCTCTTAAAACGTTTTAAATTAAGTGCTGAGAAGTTTCGACAACTTTTTGCCCAACACCGTAAATGTCCAGAAAGTACATGGCGAGATTTTTATTTTGATTTGCAAAACTATTTTGATGGGTGGCTTAAAGAATCTAAAGTTTCATCGTTGGAAGAGTTAAAAGATTTAATATTGGCAGATCAAATAAAAAAGAAAGCTCCTCCCGAATACAAAGAGCATTTTTTGGACCACTGGAGCGAGTGGAACAATCCTCTTGAACTTGCCGATAAACTAGATTCATATGAAGAAATTAGACTAGTAAGAAATAAAAATGTTAGAAAGGAATCCCCTAAATTCCCACATGGAAATACTTCCCAAAATTTAAGAAATCACCCCCAAAATCCTAAAACTGCGTCATCGAGAGATTATACGAAAAATGAAGATCGACCACGTGTTAGTTGCTATGGTTGTGGCAAACCAGGTGTTATTAAGGCTAAATGCTCCGCCTGTTCCCCCTCTTCTAGGAAAAGTTCAGCTGAGTTCAAAACTATTCACCTTCAGTCATTATCTATCGAAGAACCTCAGTCGACACTTATAAGAGTAAAAATTAATGGAATAAATGGAATAGTGTGTGCTGACACTGGAGCCAGTCACACTATAGCTGGTGAAACATTATATCACCTCTTAACAAAACGAGGTGTAGAATTTGAGAAAACTTGTATGAATGTAACGTTAGCTGATGGTCTCCAAAAAGAAACTGAAATCTATTCAGCCGAAGTAGATGTACAAATTGAAGGACGATCTTTCCGAATAACTTTGTTTGCGTTACCTACTGCAAAGAATAACAGAACATTGTTAGGAAATGATTTTTTGCGTACTGCTGGAATCGTTTTGGATATTCGAAATAATATATGGTATTACCATGATAATCCAAAGCAGAAATTTGATTTCAGTGAAGATGATTTCAGGCCGTCTGAAAATCCAGTATATTCTGCTGAAGTTAACGAGCTTATCTTAAAAGAAAATGAAGGAGCCCATCTTTCTGATGAACAAAGGTCAGAACTGAATAATTTATTGAATGAATATGAAGATATCTTTGAACCAGGGGAAGAACCGACTAACAAAATTCAACACTATATTGACACTGGAAGTAGTCCTCCTGTCGCAGTACCGCCGTACCGCATGTCCCCAGCAAAGAAAGAGATGTTGAAGAAAGAGCTAGACGAGTTGTTAGCTAGCGGAACAATAGAAGAATGTGAATCTCCTTATGCTTCACCGGTAGTATTAGTACCTAAGCCTAATGGTCAAGTACGACTTTGCGTAGATTATAGAAAACTAAATTCTATTACAAAGACTGATAAATACCCATTACCCAGAATTGATGATCTTCTTCACGAAGCTAAACATACCCCTTTTATGTCAACCATTGACTTAAGGAATGGATACCATCAAATTGAAGTAAACCCTGCAGACCGTGACAAAACTGCTTTTATTTGTCCATGTGGAACTTTCCGATACCGGAAAATGCCTTTCGGCCTCAAGAACGCCCCATCAACATTTCAACGTATGATTGATAATTTTAGAAATTCCTTAAAGAACATATTAGTCCTTTCCTATTTAGATGATATTATCATCTTGTCTGAAACTTTTAATGAACATTTAGATAATTTGAGTGCAGTTTTTAGGAAATTACGAGAATTTAAGTTGCACGCTAACCGTGAAAAATGCAATTTCGCTTGTAACCGTGTAAAGTATCTGGGACATTACATTACTAGTAAAGGACTTGAAGCTGATCCTGATAAAATTGCTGCAATACAAGAAATACCAGCTCCAAAGAATGTAAAGCAACTGCAGTCCTTCCTGCAAACTTGCTCATGGTATAGAAGGTTTATCCCAAAATTCTCTGAAGTTGCTAGACCTTTGACTAATTTGACGAAGAAAAACGCTGTTTGGGTTTGGGGAGAAGAACAAGAAACATCTTTCAAAACCCTAAAACATCTTCTAATGAGTCCACCCATTCTCAGTCAAAATGATCCAACTAAACCATATATATTAAGAACAGACGCTAGTAACTATGCCCTTGGTGCAGTTTTGTTACAAGGCACTGGAGCAGAAGAACATCCAATTGAGTATGCAAGTAGGTTACTCACAAAGGCCGAAAGAAACTACTCCACGACTGAAAGAGAGGCCTTAGCCATCGTATCGGCTTTGGACAAGTTTCGTGCATATATTGACGGTCAAGAAGTCACTGTAGCAACCGACCATCAACCTCTTAGATGGTTAATGAACTTAAAGTCTCCAACAGGTCGCCTCGCGCGATGGGCACTACAGGTACAATCCTTCAACCTGAAGATAGAATACGTGCCTGGTAAGGCTAATGTTGTTGCTGATATGTTGTCCAGACCCTTCTGTCCACACGAAGAAGGAAAATGTGAAATTTGTTCAATTTCAATAGATATCCCTCCGCGAAGTCCAAGAGAAATACGAGAAGAACAATTAAAAGATGAAGATATAAAGAAAATTATCGAGTCTTTGGAAAGTATCGATAAGAATGAAGATTTCGCTAACTGGAGTAGTCGTGGTTACTTGATGAATCAAGGCGTTTTATATAGATATTCTCCCGAAACAGAATCAGAAGAAGCGCAATTAGTAGTCCCGGTTCAAGAGCGAGAAAGAGTGTTAAAAGAGCATCATGATGCACCCTCAGCTGGACATTACGGAATTGAAGGAACATTCGATAGAATCGCAAAGCGGTACTACTGGACTGGTATGCGAAGATATATTACAGAATATATTAAGAATTGCCCCGATTGCTGTCGTTATAAACCTAGTAACCAGAAGACATCTGGATTATTACAAACACCGATCTATAATCAACGATTTGAATCACTTTCAAATGATTTATTCGGCCCTTTACCTAAAAGCAATGAAAAGAAATGGATCTTCATCATAGAAGATTGTGCCACCAAATGGGTGGAACTATTTGCATTAACTTCCGCAACTGCTAAAGAGTGTGCGATCACTCTAATAGAGGAAGTGTTCCTTAGGTATGGTTTGCCTAGAAGGGTAATAAGCGACAACGGGCCGCAGTTCGTAAGTGCTGTAATGCAACAAGTTTGTTACATCCTGGGAATCGCACAAACCCTAACTCCGGTTTATCATCCACAGGCAAACCCTGTGGAAAGGAAGAACAGAGATCTAAAACCCCGTCTGGCCATGTTGGTTGGGAATGATCATACTACCTGGAGTGAGAAGCTACCAATAATTAGATTTGCCCTTAACACAGCAAAATGTGATTCAACTGGCCAGACCGCTGCATATCTCATGTTTGGGCGAGAACTACGCACTACCGATGATATTGCGCATGATTTCCGAAGTGTTGTGCACAATGATAATTTCGTTCCCGAAATAACACCGTACACTGCAAATAAAAGGGTCTTAAAGTAAGACATATAAACAACTGAAACGGCATTTAAGACACGTAAAAGTCTTAAAATATACCTTAGACGTTATAGATATTTTAATTTAAGACAGAAATATGTCTGAAATATCAATTCAGGCACAAAAATGTCTGAAACACGTAAATTCGCGAATTTTCAGACAGCAAAACGCGTTTGAATTTTCAGACACTTTAGAAATTCAGACACTTGCATTACTTAGAAATTTTTTCATACGGAATTTACTTTAAGAAAAATGCTTATCCTACTTCTTTCCACATTCAATAAATAAATTATTATTTTATATAATGAGCTTTTAAACTACTTAAATTATGGTAGCTCTATGAAATTATATTTTTATGGAATAATACTCTAGGGATGTGAATTATATTTGCATGCTATTATCTTTAACAGAATTCATAAACAACATATTTAGACACAAAGCTTATTTTGTTCAAAAAAAGAAAAAAAAAAATCTTTGTCTTTAAAGCTTTCTTATATTAAAAGAAAAAGTGTGGAAACGGATGTATCAAGTAAATTGTATTGTAGAGAAGAAACTGAAATTATAATTGAACAATCATGAATAATTTGTGCATATATATTTTTTTTCTTTCTGTCTTCTTATTATTATTCATTTAAAAACTTTTTTCTTTCACAAATTCACCTACATCTAAATGTAAAACTACAAATTTTCCTGTATTCATGATTACAGTTCGTTTTTATTTAAATACCACTTTAAGGAAAGAAATCGTTATCATCGAGGGATGAAACCTTCACATACTTGTTATGAATTATTAGAAAATTCTGGTCCTCTAAATATTAAATTTAAGATAATATTTATTAAGTTTAAAATACCATACTATCAATAGTTTTATGGCAAAAAATTAGAAATAAAACATAACACTGCGATTAGTTTCACGAATACTGCAGTATATTATACCATAAAAACACGTTTTACTGTATTCGACGGCAGCGTGATTGGTAAATGCTTCACTCCGACGATGCTTGGCTCGAGGTTTCGGTTTCCTTAGCCAGTTTGAGTTCGAATCCCAACGCTGGAAAATGGGACTTTTTTTTTTTTTTCTTTCCTTTTTTTATATAAATATTGCATTAATGCTCTAAATAATTCTAAAATATATTTTTAACAGAAAAACATAATAGTACGCCATATTTATTTATTTATATATTTATTAAAAAGCCTTAAAAACGGTAGTATTTTTAAGCCTAACATGGCGGTGTTTTTAAGCCTAAAACATGGCGGCGTTTTAAAACACTTGCAATATCTTAATTTCTGATGCAAAAAGGTGTCTTAAAAAGTAAGACACTTTTTTTTCACTTAAAAAATGACCATCCATTTAAGACACTTTTTAAACTGAATTTAAGACATTTACGTTTACAGTGTACTTGAAGAAATTTGCCAATTTCACTAAACAAGTACGAGATCGAATTGAGGAAAGACAAGACCAGCATAAACGCTATGCAGACAGAAAATTTAAAAAGGCTCCTTCTTTCAAGCAAGGTGACAAGGTATGGGTTAATACCCACCCCATTAGTGATTCTAGTAAGAAGCGAACTTCCAAATTCATGCCGAGGCGCGATGGCCCTTATACAATTCTATCACAGAGATCACCAGTTTCGTATACATTAAGTACTATAGATAATCCTTTTACTCCCATAGGAAATTACCATGTATCCGTTCTGCAACCATATACAGGTCAGGACACAACTCCTATTCGACCAATCCAAAGGAGAGGCCGACCGACGAGTACTACAACCTCAACTAGTAGGAAAGGTGGTCAACCACGCGAACAATTTTCCAAACGCCCTGCTGTGCCCAATAGGAAACAACCCCCCAGAAAAGCAAGCTGTATACCGAGGACGATGTACACAGCTTGAGGGGAAGTCTGTAAAGGAAAAAAAACTGATCCATCAGATTTATCCTTTTCTTCTTTAACATTGACTGTTAAAAAAACAACTTTTCAAAGCTCCAAGTATTGCGCAATACTATTTGTGAATTCTCCCCTCCCATCGAACTATGTCACGTGACTCACTCAAAAAAGAGAGCTACGATTAACTTTTGTTTTAGTTAGAAGTGTGGTATTGCGGTGTGCAAATATGTAGCAGTGGCTCTCTAGCCGTTTAACCAAAAATGTTAAAACTTATCAGTTTCATTTCTTTTGTAAATAGTTATTTCTTTTGTGTGCTGTGTATCATCGTAATGTGTCCGTGAAATTAAAAATTATGTTTTAAGTGTGACAATGAGGTGAGTCATCTTTATAAATTTTAAGAACATTCTATTCTGCATTCGTTGTTTAAAATAATAACACTCAAGATATTAAGCCATTTTAGAAAACTTGGTATACTACATTAGATACAGGATGCTGCAATAAAAATGCAAAAATATAAGCTATCTAATGAAATACGAGCATTTGTACAAAATCTGCTTTAGCTACGCCGCAATCTTTAACGAAATATCATTTGAATATTGAAGGCCTTGCAGTGTTTCTAAAATTATACTTGCGTTTTATTATCTTTTCACCACTATCGTCAAAACGAAATTTCTCTTGAACGTTTTAATGCTAAAATAATATGTAAAAATATATTGTTTTAAAACAGCGGTGAGAATATAATAAACTGAGAGTAAAATTTTACTAACACTGCGAGACCCGATCATTCAGTAACCGAAAATATTGAGCTACTAATACTAAATCCCAAACAAATATCGCGCAATTTCAGAACATTCTGCGTGATAGAACGAACTGAATTTAAGTTTCTCTCAAAAATAAGGATAATGATAAAGAGGATTTATCAATATTGTTTTATAATGAACGAACACTACATTAATAATCTGGTGTTTCACTCACACAACTTCCTCTTACCCTGAACTTTAATAATATAAATCCAGGTTACAGATTAAGAGGTAAGATAACAAGTACTGTTATGTAAACTTATGTTAAACAAATCAAATTAGGCTTAGGAATAGTGTTATATGATAATTAGTTCTTTTATAGGAGCTACCGCCCCCCTCAACCCCCCGTTTCATTAATGCACCTACATTTATATAGAATTTAATTGGTTATTAAAGAGTAATTCTGTTTTTTAAAAATCATTTATTAAAATTATTATTTAAACAAATTATCTTTTATGATAATGCAGACGATTTCCATATTAGAGGAATAGTATAACTCTAAATATCCAAACAAAAAGTTGAATTTATTCTCAATATTACAATTAAAAAAAAAAAATATTTTGTTAAAAATGAAAAAAGTTGATAACTTTATTTTAAGCTATCGCAGATCGATGGTTCAACCATTCGTTTTAAAGGTATTAGTGAGCTCTTTTAAAAGATAATCATAAGGAAAATTTACTCCTCTCGAGGGGGGTCTACCCCCCTAGGGAAGAGGCGAGGCTCCTGCATACACAATTTTTTTTCCAGTTGACTATCTCCTTTACAAAAAAATATATATTCGTTTCATTTGGTTTAGTGCAGTTTATAGATGTTAAATTCTACTTACCTGCAATTTCCCCCATAGACGTAATGTATTTGAATACTTTTGAGTGTCCCTGTACACGAGCTATTTGCTTCATCTCAACGAAAAGCTTACTGTAGAATCCCTATGTGATACACATTTAGAATAGTGAGTTTGCAATTTCTGCTACTATTTGTTCTTGAAATATGCTGATAACAGACACACAAACCATTTGCTAAAGACATTATTTTCGTATTCAGGGGACCTCAGAACATGTAAATATAAAAAGAAAAAAACTCACGTTCGAAAATTTGACCCTAAAATAATACTTTCTCAAACCTATGGGTAAAAGAAAGTAATAAATAATAAAAATGGAAGTAAAACTCTCAATTTTTTTTTTCGAGAAGAACAGAATATCCGTTCATTCTTCATTCTATTGTGTAGAATTTTTTTAATTAATACGTTATTTATTTGTGGGGGGAGGGGGGGGGTTCTTGTAAGTAGCTCAGCATTTTTGGCAATAATATTATGCAAATGAAATTCCAAATTCCGTTGAATCTTGCTCATGCATAGTTAAGTTTTATTCAGTAAAAATATTCATATTTCACTAGATATTTAGTACTTTAACATTCTGATTGCAGTATGCTGCGTCTAATGTAGTACGACAAGTTTTCCAAAATGACTTCGCTCTGAGTTTATTACGCCCAGTGTTATAATGAAAAAGAAGGCAATTTTTTGCGAATTTTTTTAAAGAAAGCATTTTATTTCCATGAATATATGTGGTAGTCTTATAAAAATTTTTTACAAGTAATAAGAAGAAACCACTTAATCTCATGCTACAAACAGAGCGCATTTAAAGTATTAGTTACGGTGATCAAAACACTTTAATTTTTCTTTAATTATTTACTAGTCCCCTTTTTGGGGGCCGCGGTAGCCCAGTCGGTCGAGCGCCTTCCTCGTAATTGGAAGATTGCGGGTTCGGAACTCGAGCCGGCCAAAGACCGTCGTGTACACTAATGGTGGCTGGTGCACGTAAAATCTGTCGTGGCCGCAATGTCCTCCATGTTTCCATCAAAATTTATACCTCTGGTAGTCATCGAAGCGGGATAGCCATTCCTTCCGTGGATGATCAAAATTGTGATGGCATGTCTCCGGACCACCTCTAGGGGTGTGTCACAGACCGTCACCAATTGCCCATCTGCGCAGCACTAGTGCGACGTAAAACCCAACCATCCATCCATCCCTTTTTTGGTTTCGGGCAAAACATTCACTGACGTATATGAGATAAATCGTGTTCAGTACACTCCTTAATGTTCAAAGTTATTCGTACGTTCAAAGCGATCTAGTATTTTTTGAGATATTTGACAAAATGTCTGAAAATGTCAAGTTGTCATAATAATGTGAACATTGAGTTTATTATACATTTGAATTCCTTTTTATAAGTTGTTACAAAAAATACATTTCAAAAAAGGCATTTTTTTAAGCAATTTTATTAAACTATTAAGTTATTATTATTAATTTTTAATAGGAATGTGTTTTTATGCAAATATCTTTGAGAAATTTAGTTTTATTCATAAGTAAAATCTTGCTACCTGTAAAGATTAGATTACACTATTTAGATAATACAGGGCGGATCAAAAGTCCCTATCACATTTTAAACTTTAATATAGAATCCAGTAAGTGACGTACGAAAGTGCGGTTTGTTTCACAATGCCTCTTACGTTAAAAAGTTTTGTTTAACCCGTTAGTAGTCGCTATACACAGCGCCACCTATTACAGATTGCGCACTTTTTATTTAACTGTCACCAATAATTTTAAGAAGTGATGTGATCGACGTTTCTTCGATTTTATTCACGTTTTATATATATAAAAGACCATTTCTAAATATTTTTGGTGGCTATTGAATAAAAAAATCTTGCAAAACTGAAGGATGTGCGGCAAATCGACCAACTAGCGACTACTAATGGGTTAAGGAAATATAACGCTTGTTCTAATTTTCCCCTCAGATGGCGCCAGTTGTCAATAATTTTATGTTTGGTTTATACCATTTACCATAGTTTTATATAGCCCTCTCAATCCACAGACTGATCACCTCTTGTTTTTGTAGTACTAAATTACAAACAAAGTTTACAACTCTGTCTGTAAGCAAAATTTAGTACTAATATTTTTATTCGCTTTTAAACAACACTTTTCGTAGAAAGTAGCATTGTAGCACAAACTGTACTGTCGTACACTAATTCCTTGATATTAAAGTTTAAAAATTGTCCGGGATTTTCATCCTACCTTATAGTTTCGCTATATTGTAGAAAAAGAAAAATATTTCATTTTATGAAATAAAATTAAAATGTTCTATTTAAAATAACATATATTTTAGAAGTTAAAGTATTTTTCTTTCTTAATTCTGTGATTATTATAGGCGACTTGGGTACTGAACCCCCAGGCGGCTGACTACGAATTCAACGGTCTATAAACAAGGCTTCCCCCGTCCTAATCTAATAAGGTTAAACAAGGAACAGAAATTGAAAATTTTCAACATTGTTAGGTTTCATATTACAGGGCGAAGAAATGCAGCTAACTAGCCAAGAGTTTTAAGAAAATAATTGGAATAAATGTTTTACAAACAGTTAAATAAAACAAGAAGCAAATAAGAATAAAACCAGTTATTTAAATTTAGAAGCGAAAATTTCATTGATTTTAATAAGTTTATTACATATTTATGCATTTTCTATGTATTAAGTATAGCCACTTATAACATCCCTCTACCTGCTGAAGGTAGATTGGAACGATATAAGAATGAAAAACAATAAGTAGGTTATTTAAACCCCAAAATAGTCTTGGTATAATAATGTTAAATTCATTATTCTAAATAACTTAATCCATTTTTAAGTTTTAATCCATTAACAGAATTAGTATCATGCTATTATTTTTCTCGATCAGTTTTATTAGGGGTGGAAAAGGAAGGGGAGAGAAAACAATGCTGACTTCACAGTTTCACTTTTCTTAATGAACCAATTTGTCTTTTTTATTAAAAAAAAAAAACTGTATTTTAACGTTAGCAGAAAATAAAAAGGGAATTTATTTGAAGAACAAAGTAAACAAACAAATTAATTAATCGTGCTTTTTTTCCGCCAGAAAAAAAAAATTTGCTGAATAATTATTATTTTTCGCCAGTTTCGAGAATTTATTTCTGAAATGAATATCTTCCTAATTAAGTCAGATTATTTTCTTAATAATGCTAGATAATATTGATAGATTTTCAATGGGGTATTATTTAATATATATATATATATATATATATATATATATATATGTGTGTGTGTGTATATATAAATATATATATATATATATATTTTTTAATTTTCTGTAA
This sequence comes from Salticus scenicus, assembly GCA_963930645.1. Classification (NCBI taxonomy): domain Eukaryota; kingdom Metazoa; phylum Arthropoda; class Arachnida; order Araneae; family Salticidae; genus Salticus; species Salticus scenicus. The sequence continues at coordinate 58,593,066 of OZ005654.1, read as the reverse complement.
ATAAACTAAGTTATGCTTGTTGAAAATAAAATAAAACAAAGTAAAATAAAATAAATAAATAAATGTATCTTTTCAAAACAGTACTTATATTAAATGTATTTTTTCAATTACTAGATGAATATTGAAAAATTAAATAAGACAAATTCCAGTTAGCCCAGGGTTTGCACGGCCGATATTTGTCAATACCACCAATTTTATGTAGAAAATTTCGAAATAAATTATTCCTATATGCATAAAAAAAGACCTCTAAATTTCAAGAAAAGGGTGGAAAAGTCCTTTAACAATTGCGAGTTCGCAAGGACTACGTAGATAGTAAAAATGGAAGATGATATTTTTAGTTATTGGTGTTTTAAACCTATATAAATAGGAGTAATTCCACTTAAATTTATGCATCATACATTTTTGTAGTTATTTTAAAAGTTCCTACTAACTGACTATCTCATAGATATTATTTTTAGTTTATTAGTATTTTAACACGTTTTAAGATTAGTAATTCTGCAAGCTTTTATGCAGAATTTCTAATCTTAGAACGTAGTATGTAATAATATATAAATATGTACAGCCTAGTTACCAATTTTTACAATTTTAAAATAAGGATAGTCACTACTGCATTTTTAGAGAAACTTCTTCTTCTTCTTCTTCTCTTTTTTTTTCCGGAGATTTAAGATCTTGAAGTTCACTATCATAAAGTTCTGGTGTAAAGTCTTTCTGGAAATCGGGAAAATTTGTCAGCTATGGTACAGTAAAAAAAAAAAAAAAAGAAAGAAAGAAAGAAAAAACAGCCACTCCCGACTAATGTTGTCGTAACTTACTTTACAAATATGTGACTGGTGCCAATCGATTAGTAATAGCGTTTAATTATTTATGATATAAGTTAAACTTTCTTTAGGTGTCATCTACATATTAAAATTTGCATTAACTTTATTTTTTCAAATGGTAACACCCAATTTTCCTTCCATATTCGAATTTCTGAGATCAAGGCAGATCGAAAAAAATAAGTTTATGCAGATTTAATTAATTCTTCATAGAATTAAAAATGAAAATGTATTAGGACAAGTACAGGGTACCATAAGTAAAAAAAAAAAAAAAAAAAAAAAAAAAAAGATTGATAGACTTATACATGAAAATAGTTTAGCATGATTGTATGATACATGTCTAGAATATCGAGTTTTGACTTCCAGTTTGAACTTCGACTTTATTTGTTCTTGAGATATGCTGATAACAGACACACACACACACACACACACATAGACACATGGACAGACCAACCGCTAATAACATGCCTTTCGGATTTAGGAGACGTCAAAACGTGTGCATATAACAAAAAATCAATTTGGAAAATTTGACCCAAAAACAATACTCTTTACCCTGTATATGTGTAAGAAAAATAACAATTAATTTAAATTATGTATCATCTAACTTGAATAAACATTTGAATTGTTGTTTCTGTCTTATTTCCTAAAATTTCGATTTGATTATTGTTATTTAATAACTAGGATTTATATATATATATATATATATATAAAGTTAAAATTCATACAAGAAAAAAAGACCTAATACATATAATTTCCGAATTAAATTTTTCTTTCTTGTTTAATAATCTTTATACAATGAAACAATATCTTAAATATAATTATTTTTTGCAACATGAACAAATTCGACATTATATTTAGTTTTCTTAGTGACTTGAAAAGTTTTTTTAAGAAGAATAAAATGTTTACATTTTGATCGATATAGTAAAAAGAAATAATAAAACAAAAATAAATAAAGAAGTAAGTAAATACAGATATCTTCTAAAACAAACTAAGTGGAAAAGAGAAGGAAGTTATAAGAAAAGAAAAGACTTCGGAAAGTTGAATACTGGAACGTTTAATTATGATGTTTTGAATAATATTTTTTAAATATTTTTTCTTTTTATGTTATAAGTTATTTACAATCTCAGAAACTTTGTAAAATAAGAAGAACAACAATTATATAGAAGTACATTTTTTATAAGTAAAGAAAAATTTTATATTCAATCAAAGCATGTATTTGAAATTAAAATAATGTATAATTACGCATGAAATGGTATAATTTTCATGATTACTGTTTTATTAAAAAATTACTAATAATTTCTATATTTATAAACTAGTTTTCTTTTGTGTATTTATTAATATGAATAAAAATGAATTTATTTCATTCATGTTAATTTATTCTTTTAATGCGTTTTTTAAAAGGGGAAAAGAATTTCAAAGAAATAAAAGCTATAATATTGTATTACATTTAATTAAAAGGTATCGTCTTCAAACGAATATATATATATATATGATTCTACTCTTCATAAAACACCAGGAAGTGAAAAAATTATCGGCTGAAATGAATTACAGCAACCACAAAGAAATATCAAAATTAAGCATATTTGTCGATTTAGCGCTGTTAGGCGTTCCGTTCGCTAGCACCGAGATTCCCGTATATTCTTCGACCACATTTCTTGAAACCATGGAAGCATCTGCGCAAGTGCTAATTCAACGAGTCCAATACTAAAATAGGGGTGACAGTCATCTGACTCAGAGAAAATGAGCAATAACAGAGCGCGGAATTATTGGATGTTTTCCGAATTTCAAACTGTCGGTCAAGCTGGCATCCCTCCAACATTTTGGACGCGTCCTCACTACTAGTTTTAGGATATGTGGCCGCACTGTACGAACTGAACCGTGTTTTGTTTATCCGCGAAGTGTTCAAAATTAATCGCCTAACAATGTGAAATCGCCAAATATGCTTAATTTTGATAATTTTTTGTGGTCGCTGTAATTCATTTCAGACGATAATTTTTTCACTTTCTGTTGTTTTAGGAAGAGTAGAATCACATATACTTTTTTCATTATTTTTTGAAGATGACACCTTTTGAATGTTTCCTTGTTAGTCCAAAAATCATAATATTTGTTGTTGCCATTATTACAACCCATTATCGATATGATGAGTTTGTTTTAAAAATCTTGCTTTTATGTTTAGATTTGATGCTTACAGTCGGTGACAAAAGTCTTCGAACACTAGCAAAAATTCCTATATAAAAAAAGTACACTGAATAGAGTTTTGTTAAATAAATCCTTTTCGAATCTTGTTCTTAGTCAGTCTAAAATCAGGATTTGACAAGGATTTATTTAACAAAACTGTATTAAATGTACTTTTTTTACATAGGAATTTTTGCTAGTGTTTGGAGACTTTTGTTACCGACTGTACCTAAGAAAGTAAGTAACACTTAAAATTGTGATTCGTATTTTAACAATAAAGTTCACAATTGTAATAAATTTGAAGTATTTTATTAATCATATAGCATCTGTTAGCATCATATAGCATTTGTTACATTTATTAGGTATCTTAATGGGATAATGTATTTTTTAACTCACTATAGTAAAAAACGTAATAATCCCTAATGTTTCCTGTGTAAGAAACAGTAAATTATAACATTACGTTAATATTCATTTTAATGGCTATAGCTAAAAATATTTAAAAAACGTTTGAAATTAAGATGAGATTAAATATAAATCCTACAGAGAATTAATGTTTTAAACTTCATATTAAAAAATATGTTAACGACACATATGAGCACCCTTTTAAGCCTCCATTTTAATTTCGAAAAAAGAAAATGACTATAAAGCAATTAAGTCAAATTTTCATAAGTATGAATAAATTACGACGAGCTTTAATGGATATTAAACCATAAAATGCTTAAATGAGTTTAAGAATATCATAATTTGAGCGATAATTTACATTATGACACGTTTACTTTCTTATGAGGTATTTCATAATTACTTTAAAAAACTACATATTTTATAATTAATTACTTTTATGAAAGTGGAGCTTTCTAACACACGCTTATATTTTTTTTATTATACTAGTATTTATGTTATAGTAAACTAATTTTGTGTTTTTTTTTATTTACGTATCAACTGATATCAACTATCGCAATGTAACAAATATATTAACAAATTTAGTGATAACAAAATTAGGTAAACTTTCGGAGATCTTCATATTATATAAACGAAGATTTAAATATATACATAGATATATATAAACAAGTACCACAGTACGAGTAATAAAATCTACATTAGATGCTATCATGCAAATAAATTTTAAAGATAAACATCATCGTTGTGATTATTAACAGAATATTCGCTATAAAATGCATAAAAATAAGTACAGTCGTCAGCAAAATTATTGATTCACGCATCCACATTTTTACCATGTTTTTTTTTATTTTATTAACTTCGATTCTTGTGTGTTTGTTTGTGTGTTTGTCAGGGACAAATCTTGCAATCGATTTTTAACTAACTTCCCGACTAGCTAGATATTTGAAATTTTCAGGACAGCTCACAACACGGTGACAATACATTTTTCTAATAATTTTAGTCCACTGCTTCAAGTTCCGCTGCCTTCGGCAGCGTTTATATGATTCGGCAGAAAATTTATTTATCTAACTTCCCGACTAGCTAGACATTTGAAACTTTCAGAATAGTTCAGAATAAGGTTAAAATGCATATTTTTAATACCTTTAGCCAACTGTTTCGGGTTCTCGCTGCCTTCGGCAGCGTTATCAGTACAAAAATTGCAATCGATTTTTTCCTAACTTTGCGACTAGCTAGACATTTGAAACTTTCAGGATAGCTCAAAACACGGTGACAATACATTTTTTTAATACTTTTAGTCAACTGTTTCAGGTCCCCACTGCCTTCGGCAGCATTTATATGATTCAACAGAAAATTTATTTAACTAACTTCCCGACTAGCTAGACATTGGAAACTTTCAGAATAGTGCAGAACACGGTGAAAATGCATTTTTTAAATATTTTTAACCAACTACTGCGGGTTCCTGCTGCCTTCGGCAGCGTTACCAGTACAAAGCTGTTAATCGATTTTTCACTAACTTCTCGACTAGCTAGACATTTGAAAACTTCAGGATAGCTCAGAATACAGTGACAATACATTTTTTTTTATACTTTTAGTCAACTGATTCAGGTCCCTACTGCCTTCGGCAGCTTTTATATGATTCGAACGAAAATTTATTTATCAAACTTCCCGACTAGCTAGACATTTGAAACTTTCAGAATAGTTCAGAATACGGTTAAAATGCATTTTTTTAATACCTTTAGCCAAATGTTTTGGGTTCCTGCTGCCTTCGGCAGCGTTATCAGTACAAAGGTTGCAATCGATTTTTCCCTAACTTCTCGACTAGCTAGACATTTGAAACTATCAGGATAGCTCAGAATACAGTGACAATACATTTTTTTTTATAGTTTTAGTCAACTGTTTCAGGTCCCTACTACCTTCAGCAGCGTTTATATGATTCAACAGAAAATTTATTTAACTAACTTCCTGACTAGCTAGACATTTGAAACTTTCAGAATAGTTCAGAATACGGTGAAAATGCATTTTTTAAATATTTGTAACCAAATGTTTCGGGTTGCTGCTGCCTTCGGCAGCGTTACCAGTACAAAGCTTGCAATCGATTTTTCACTAACTTCCCAACGAGCTAGACATTTGAAACTTTTATAATAGCTCAAAACACGAGAGCAATGAATTTTTTTTTTTTTTTAATTTATCCAATTGCTCCGGGTTCCCGCTGCCTTCGGTAGCGTTTATATGATTGAACAGAAAATTTAAAAACATGGTATATAAAAAATCTTTTTATCTTGTAATTATTAATAGTATATATATATTGGGTTGTTCGGAAATTAATTTTGTTTTTCTCAGTAGAGGACTTAATTTCTTTCACACCATCTACACAATTAAGCTGCATTATCATTACATATTGTGACAGCTGATATAGCAAGGCTTGCTTGTAAAAAAATTCGTTTTATTCTGCTCAATAGGTTTTGATTGGTGCCCTATCAAATAAAGAAAATCGGAAGTGAGTCTTTCGGCATATTTTGTTTTTGCTATCAAAAAGGCGAAAATGCTGTTCAACAAGGATAAAAGTACACGATGTGTATACAGAAAAAGAACGCCAGTGTCAAAACTGGTTTACCAAATTTCGCTCAGGCAATTTTGACGTTGAAGATGCATTACGTTCTGAAAAACCAGTTTATGCTAATGAAGGCAAAATAAAGTATTGATTTATGAAAACTGCCAAATAAAAACTCATGAGATCGTTAAGAAACCGATCAAAGTGGAGAATGTATAATTCAGTAAAATATTTATACAATATAAGAAAATCGTCTTTTATTTTCAAAGGAAAAAACGAAATTATTTTCCGAACACCCTACTATATATATATATATATATACTGATCGCTAATTTTTATCATCAACTTACTTTTTTACAAACAATATAAAGACTATGATCATGACTCGACAAATACTTAATTAACAAAACAGTATTAGGTGCACATTTTTAAAATATGAATTATTGCAAGCGCTCCAATAATTTTGCTGCCAACTGTAAATAATTATTTGTGTACAGTAGATGATGATGAATTAAAAATTATGTCTTCGTATTTAGTAATAATAAAGTTCTTTATTCATTTTTTTTTTTTTTTTTTTTTTTTTTTTTGGAGGAAAACAAACTTTAAAAGTTTTAGAAAGAAAAAAATTGATTATTCAAAGTTAGTCCTAATTAAATATAATTATTTGCTAGCATATCATTGTACGTACTGATATTTGACGCCTTCTTACTGCTTTTATATAATTTATTTTTAGTACCCGCCCTTTTTTCACATCACAATTTATGTAGAACAATAATCAACATTATGTGACTTATCATTAAATAAGAAAGGAATTAATCTTCAAAATTACTGATTCGAAAAGAAGGCCGATATCAACAGTGTTCCAGAATAAATTTTAAAATTTGGCAATTCTGTTTTTAATTTTTCTGGTTATCTTGTGTAGGAAAATTTGTTTCATTAAATAATTCTTTCTTTTCTTTTTACTTGATAAAACTTTTCTTTTAATGAAAGGTATTTTTTATTCACTCAAATATACTTCAGTATAACAATTTCACCAAGCTATCGTTTGTAATCAGCATGGGATTTTACATATTTTTATGTTTCTGGAAATAAAAAGGAATATTAGGGTTAAGTCTAAATTAAATGGCCAGTCGAAATAGTTCAAAAATACCAGGGTAAACTTTGTTCGTAAGAAAGTTCATTCATTGCGACGCGCAGCTGAATTTTTCGATTATGAAAAGTAAAAGAAAATTTAATGTTTATTTAATTGAATGGTTAAATATTTCTGTTGAGTCAGGTATCTAAATGTTTTACGCAATACGTACGTTAGATTTTTTTTTTTTTTTTCTTTTTTTTAATTTAAACTATACGGCATTTAAGTCAGGTATATAATCCAGTCTTTGCTTCTAAGCCTAAAACAAAGATGCATGACGGCGAAGTGACGCGTTAAACTGGGTGACTATCTCTCCTGCAATTTCAAGATAGATAGCCACATCAAATCGAGAATTGATGACCATCTTTAATCGGTATTTCATAATTTTACGGAGTGAAGTTTTCGATTATATATAATTGTATTTAAAATAATTGGGTAACTTTTATGTTTCTAGTTGTATTAATTGATATATATATATATATATATTAATTTTAAGTTGTTTGAATTGTTTAAAATAATAAATTGAAATTACACTTCATTTTTGTTTATTAGAATTTTATTCACTCATTTCCTGTGATATAATTGCATATTTACAAATTGGTATATATTTTCATGATTAACTATATGATTTTTTATTTCTATTTTAACTCCACTTTTTCTTTCTTGTATTGGATGGTCATCTCTCCTCGGCTTGTTGGACAAAATGGCCAACTGTCACTTTAATTTCAAACTGTGTTCACCACATAGCGATTCATTGTTTGCATTAAGCCAATGAATTTTATGATGAATATTTCATGTTTCGATATGTACTATCACTTCTTTAAATTTCGAACATGAGTTTAAAAACACCCTGTATACAATACTTATAATATGTAATTTGTAACAGTAATAATAATCACTGTATTTTAAATTTTTTTTTTTTTAAATAAAAATGAAAAAAAAAAATCTTTTGAAATCGCTTACAAAATTACTTAGGGTTCCCTCTATCTTTGTCAGCGTCTTCCCTGCGTGCGTTGTATCGGTTCTGGGTCCCTACTGCTTGCATTTGCGTATTAACCGGATATCTGAATTTAGGTGCTAAATGGACGATGAATGGCGTTGCTATTATTCAAAAATGACGTTTTTCGTACATATCATCATCTTCATACTTTGACATTAGGTAGCAGCATCAGACAATCTTACCAGCTGAAAAGGTTTTTAATTAATTTAATAATAATAATAATAATAATAATCAACAAATAGAAAATCGAGTTTCGAGGTGTATCAGGGGCAGTCAAAGCGGACTTCCATGCAAAGTACTGTAGCTCTGCAATCAGCCGTTTGTTTAAAATGAGAACGCTAAGTTTAACTTTGTTTTTTGTCGTTTTCTCATCATCTTTACGATTTATGATATTATGAAGACACTGAAAGGCATTCTTTTGTCAATTGGCATCTTTTCTATTAATTATCTGATAGATCGGTATTTGGAATATCGATACCTTGACCTTCGCATTATTAGCACGACTCTCTAACCAACCGACATTAAGAAAAAATTCTGTAACTGACATCTAGAATCTAAATTGTGGCTCTAGAAAAAATAGTTCCATATCATTCTTATAAATTCTAGTCCCCTTTGAAAGCGAGTTCTAGAAACCCCTATTAGAATTCTAGAGTGTTTTCCTATATTCTCGAGGGCAAAGTTATTTAAAAATCTCTGCAAATAAATGTGAATACAAGAGGCGGATTCCAGCATTTATAATCACGGTTTATGATCCAATTCTAAAAAATCAAACGAGAATTTCTCGCAATACAAAAGATTCAGAATATCCAGAGTATTGTTTCACCCTCTAGTAATGTGTAGACTAGAAATTCTCGATCATTTCGTCTATTCATTTTATTGGCTTGCCTTATGCGCATAGATCGCAAATCTATATTTATAGTTTAGGGATTTAGAAAATGACCACTTATTCATTCTAGATGAAGGCGATATATATTTTTTTCTCAGTGGAGCTAAGAGCCCACAAAAAGTATATTTACTTTTACGTTTATATCTCCAGAGTTGATATTTTGAGAAATTTATAGATTTTAATTAATTATTTAAAAACTTATAAAAAAAATCGCAAATATGGTTTTAACATGCATGAGAAAAGGTCAATATGGACCTTCATGAGAAATTTTGTGGCTCTGAGATCAGCCGTTTTCTTATTACGCGACACAGACACACACATCTTCTTTTATTATATGTATAGATTACCAAATTTTATGTAATATTTATGTTTGTGTATTCGCAAAGAATCATCAAATACTATATCAAAAACAAAACAGCGTGTTTATTTTTAAAATTCTAAGAAATTTGTTTCTTTTCTTTTGTAATTTTCAAGAAAATTAAGAAAATAAAATTACTAAAATCGTTTATTAGAGAATATTCATTTAGATTTTTAAATGATTTAGATTTCAATCTATTACTAATTTGTTTTTACTTTATGTTCATACATAATTAAAATATTTTACTAGCGTGACACACTTTGATATTTAGAAAATATAGAAATAAATCACAAAACAGTTTAAGAATGCGCAATTTTTCGTATATTTTATTAGCATAAAATAATTTATGTCAAAGCACATTTATACAAACTTATACATGCATACATGCAAAAAATAAATTAATTAATTAAAATAAATAAATAAAATAAAATGAACTAAATATACCCTTCCAAAGTTTTTCAATAAAGTTTTCAATCTGAAAAAAAAAAAAAAATGCAATATGACTCTCTCTGAAAAACTTTTAATTATTCCAAAAAATACATGACTGCATTAAAAAAAAAAAAAAAAAAAAAATCCGAGGTTCAGAAAATGTATCTCAGTGCTGCACTGATACTAGTGGATGCTTGTTATTTTATAAAACATAATATGGATTATTTAAAAAAAAAAAAAAAAAAAAAAATCAAGATATCTCATATTTTAGTTTTTTTTTTTTTTTTTTTTTTTTTCATTTCTAGTACTTATATATTTTAAAATTTATTAATTCCCATCACATGCGATGTATTTTTCAAGAAACTCTATATTTTATAATGAGTAAAAATTTTAAATTATATTTAAAAGGTAGAATGTTAAGCTAAAGGGTGTGGGAAAAAAAAAGAAGATTCTTTAACACGATTTTACTATCGTGTAATGTTTAAAAGTAGAAAAAAAAATATTTTTAATATCTTTGCATTTTGATGTATTGCATTGTAATAATCATAATTCAATTATTGTTTTCAAACAATTGAATGAGGAAAGGGAAAAAAAAATCATTTAAGATTAATTTTCACTTTTTTTATTGACACATATTCTCAAAATATAAATCATTAAATTAAGAATATAAATTTATGTCTTATCCAATTATTCTAATTATATATTGAATGGTGTTTATTTACAATACATATTTTACAAAAAGGTAATTACAAATTTCATAAAATTACTGTGCTGAAAAGAAAAAGAAAAAAAAAATGAATTTTTTGTGAAAAATAATTAAATAAAAATAATTTAATAGGGATACGAACTGTCTTAGGAACGCATCGTATTCTATTTAGCATTCCCTTATCTTGCAAGTAAGGATGTAATGTTTATACAACTTAATTCTGAAAAGAAAAATAACATATAGTACATTGAGAAAAAATATATACCGCTTTCATCTAGAACGAATCGGTGGTGCTTTTCTAAATCCCTAAACTAGGAATACAGATTTCCGAGCTATGCATATAAGGCACACCAATACACTGAGAAAAATTCTACAACAGACATCTAGAATATAAATTGTGGCTCTAGAAAAAATAGATCCATGTCATCCTTATAAATTTCTTATAAAAAAAAATTTCTAGTACTCTTCGAAAGTGAATTCTAGAGACCTCTATTAGAATTCTTGAGCGTTTGCCTATACTATCGAGGACAAACATATTTGAAAATATCTCCAAGTAAATGAGAATACAAGAGGCGTGTTTTAGCAGCTATAATATTGGTTTATGACCCAATTCTAGAAAATTAAGCGAGAATTTCTTGTAATACAAAAGATTCAGAATATTGTTTCATCATCTAGAAATGTGTAGACTAGAAATTCTCGACCATTTCATCTATTTAGTTTATTGGCGTGCCTTATGCGCATAGCTCGGAAATCTATATTTCTAGTTTAAGGATTTAGAAAATGATCATTTATTCATTCTAGCTGAAGGCGGTATATTTTTTTCTCAGTGTAAGTGATATAAGTAATATGTAATTTTATTAAATAAAAAAATACCGAATAAAGCTCTAAAAATAGAAAATAACAATAGTAGTTTCACAATAGAATTCAAATATGATATTCTACATATTCTTACAAATTATCAGTTATTCAAATTCTTAGACCGAAAAAAAAAAAAGGCATAATCAGGTTTTCTTTTTTTTTTTTTTTTTTAATTATTGTTCATCATGAATATACATAGTATCTTTTCCATTCCCTTATCTTGCAAGCAATTTTTAGATACTTTAATTTGAGATATCTTGAAAATTTCTTAAAAAATGATCTGCATTATCTTTCATAAAATAATAACATTTCACTGATATCACTTATCACAGCACTGAGATAAACTTTCTAAACGCGAGATTTTTATTATTATTATTATTATTATTATTAATGCAATCAGGCGTTTTTGGAATAATAAAACTTTTTCAGAGCTAAACGCATATCCCCCCCCTTTTTTTTTTTTTTTTTTTTTTTCCATTGTAATGTATATATATTTTTTTTTTCTTGCAGATTTAAAATCTTATTGATAAACTTCGAAAAATTATACATCTTTTCTTTCTTTTTTTTCTTTTTTATCTTAAAAAGTTTATCTAAATGTACCTTGAAGAGAATTATTATTGTAAATCATGAATATGAAACAGCCATTAGATCGCAAAGAAAAATATCAAAGGATGAGAACTACAATTGAAAAATAAATAAAATAATAAAGTAAACAGAATTAATCATATGGTTACTGAAATAGTAGTCCTTAGTAATGCTTTTTTCCATACCATAATAAAAATATTTTTATAAAGGCACAAAAATTATGCAATGCAATAAGGGCATACGGAAGGCAATATGTGTTCACGATGCAAAAACTGCATGCTTATGTAATTTGTGATGAATATTAAGACTAATAATTTTAAGAAGTTCTATATAAAAAAGTTATATATATATATATATATATTTTTTTTTTTCAGAGATAAACGCATATTTTTTTTTTTTTTTTTTTTTTTGACTGCAGGTAATAATATTTTTTTGTTGCAGATTAAAAACCTTATTGGTAAACTTCGGGAAATTATACATATTTTCTTTTTCTTTTCTTTCTTTCTTTCTTTTTCTTTTTTTTTTTTTTTTATATAAGTTTATCTAAATGTACCTTGAAGAGAATTATTATTGTACATCATGAATATGCAACAGCCATTAGATCGTAAAGAAAATGTCAAAGGACAGCCTTTGAGATATACAATTGAAAATAAATAAATTAAAAATAAATTAAATAAAAAAGTAAACAGAATTAATAATATGGTTACTGGAATAGTAGTCTTTAGTATTTTTTTTTCCCATACCATAATAAAAATATTTTTATAAAGGCGCAAAAACAATGCAGACTCGGTGACCTTGCCAACGTAAATTATGCGAGAAGTGCCGAGCTGGTTATCAGCCAGGGTAGCTTAGTGGTTAGAGCATCCGCGCGTTAAGCGGAAGGCCCGGGGTTCGATTCCCGGCTCTGGTATTTTTCACATAGTTGGTAAAAATCAGTCTTCTACTCCATTCTATCAAAAATTAATTTCCAGGTCGATGAATTAAATTTCTGAATTGAAATTTCGTGGCCGTTTGGAGTTATGCCATATTCAAATTTGTCACTTGATATAGCTGCTTTAATGCAGACTCGGTGACCTTGCCAACGTAAATTACGTGAGAAGTGCCGGGCTGGTTATCAGCCAGGGTAGCTCAGTGGTTAGAGCATCCGCGCGTTAAGCGCAGGGCCCGCTTAAGCTTTGAAGCTAGGGGAAGCTCAGTATCATTTCTGGGGCCCCCTTTCATTTCGGATTTTTTTTTTTTTTTCACTCACATACCTGGGTGGTTTCTACACACAACATTAAAATCATATAACTTATTAATTAATAACATTCAGCTTTTTGAGGCTAAATAACGGATTTTTCCCGAAATAGTGAGTATTTTACCTTGCTTTAGGCGACCTTTCTCAGAAAAAATTCAATCTGAGGGTGAAAATGTGAAACAGAAAATCCAAGAACCTGTTTTTAGTCACTTTGGGGCCCCCTCTTAAATTTTAGAGGGGAAGCTTGTGCTTCCTGAGCCTTTTGGGTAATCAGGCCCTGGTTAAGCGGAAGACCCGGGTTCGATTCCCGGCTCTGGTATTTTTCAAATAGTTGTTAAAAATCAGCCTTCTACTCCATTCTATCAAAAATTAATTTCCAGGTTGATGAATTAAATTTCTGGATTAAGACTATTAATTTTAAAAAGTACTAATTAAAAAAAAAAAAAAAAAAAAAAAAAAAAGTTAGCAAGAACAAACTAGGAAGAAAATGGATTCGCTTTAGATTAAGTGACTATGGCAATTATAATTAAAGAAGAAATATCTATCACAATATTGCTTTGGCTTCCGTGCATAGCTCTTTTGTACTTTTATACACAGTAAGGAGATTCTCTACTTATCATTGCAGAATAGGGATGAATATATATATTTTTTTTCTTTTTTAATGTATTATATTGAAGCTGTAGTATATAAATACCAAGGTTTCAGAAACGATTACCGATTTAACGGGTAAAAAACTTGCAGACAATTTAAATGTTTTTTTTTTGAAGATCGTACGGGGTTGATACTTGCATAGTTTGATCAAGATAGATAACTTTCAAGGAATAATGCATGTGAAAGCTATCTGAATAACTTGGAATAAATTTTTTAATTTAATAACAGCCTTGGAATTCTATATGAATTTCGGTACAATTTAAATGGGGATAAAAGCCAGTTATAGAATTATTTTTTAATAAAACTGCTTTTAAACCTGATTTGAATTCTGTTTAACGTATGTTTATATAGAGTACAGCCAACTCTGAGAAAATCCCAAGATTCGGGACCAATATTTGTGCAGATTAAAGATCATTGTTTTGCTTACACACATTTCTCTTCAGATTAGAGTATAAATTTGCAATGTTAAAGTAAAAATTAAAATACAAATTACATTAAGGAATTAATTATTAAAAACAAAATTAATAAATAAAATCAATAAGAAATAACAAAAATGCAGATCTAATACATGCAGTTGTAAAAAAAAAAGGGTAATTCAAAATGTTTATTTTCCAAAATTTTTTTTATAAAAAGAGAAGTTTTCCTCACAATTTTACAAAATTTGACTGAACACTTGCGAAAATTATTCCGTTATTATTTTTTATAAATTTATTTTTTTAAAAAATAGTTGAAATTTACAAAACTGTTAATTGCGATTTGATTGTTTACATTAGGAAATATAGCTGCGGATTACAAAATCACAAAGTCTAATGTACTTATTATCTTATCTCTCAATTTGGAATCTGTCTTTACAGAATTGAAATGCATGATAAGAGAAAATCGTGAGGGTACCACACCAGATTATTTCTTTCTTTAAATATATTTATTGAAATTATTTTAGATAATGTTTCTATTAGTATTTCAAAAGGTAAATTTTGATGCAAACTTAGTTATTAAAAAACATACTATATTAAAAAAATTGCAAAAAGTCTGTAAATCACTATGCAAAGGGGAAGCATAATTACATTTGGTTGGGCGAATATGGCCTAAATCCAACATGTGCTGAAATTCTAATTTTGCAATTTTTAAATGATCGGGAGCAAGCCGACGTGGTTTACCAAAAACGGGAAAGCCAAATGTTTCAAAATGATGCTTAACAGAATGTTTAATAATTTGGTCTGCACATGGAGATTTAGTAATACTAGGAAATTCATTTAACAATTGAGAGAAATTATTATCACTAAATACAGATTTTATAGAATAAACTAGCAGGCAACGCCCGCTTCGCTGGTCCCTATTTTTAAATGAATCGCTATTATTACTGAATTCTCAAAATTGCATTAATTTTTATCACGTGAAAAAAAAACAGAAAAAAAATCTTATTAGGAAAAATGTCGCACCGGGTTCTCACTGCCTTCGGAAAAAATTCCCAAAATGCTCTAACTCTTATTTCTATTATTTTCCCCCTTCGCCCCCCCCCTCCCGTCTATCCTAATAATTTTAAAAATTCGAAAATATCCGCAATCGATTTGTAGTTATCGAAAACCTCTATATACCAATTTTGAATGCTCTAACTCTATTCTATTTTTTTCCCCTCCGCCCCCCCTTCCCGGCCCTTCTTATAACTATACACTTTCGAAAATATCCCCATTCGACTTGCTGGCCTCTAAAACCTATCTGTACCAATTTTGAACGGCCTAACTGTATTTCTATTTGTTTCTGCCCACAACCCCCCTTCCCACCTCTCCTAATAATTTTAAAAATTCGAAAATATCCGCAATCGATTTGTAAGTATCGAAAACCTATCTGTACCAATTTTGAACGATCTAAATCTATTTTTAATTTTTTGCCCCCTCTCTCCTCCCCCCTTCTCGCCCCTCCTAATAACTTTACACTTTCGAAAATATCCCCATTTGACTTGCAGGCCTTTAAAACCTATCTGTACCAATTTTGAACGGCCTAACTGTACTTCTATTTGTTTTTGCCCATAGCCACCCCCCATACTGCCCCCCCTTCCCACCCCTTCTAATAATTTTACAAATTCGAAAATATCCGCAATCGATTTGTAAGTATCGAAAATCTCTATGTACCAATTTTGAACGATCTGACACTATTATTATTTTTTTGCCCCCCCCCCCCCCCCCCCAAAAAAAAAAAAAAAAAAAAAAAAAATCGGAAAAAATCAAAAAATGAGTTTTTGGAAATATTTTCAAGAAGACGCTTGGCGTTTTTTTTTTTTTTTTTTTTTTTTTTTTCCATATTTGAGCTATTACTTTTACTCGAAAATCCGTATTTTTCTAAATCATTTATACCCCCTTCTCCCGTTAAAAATCCAAAATCGCAGGAAACGATTTTTTCGTATTCAAGTCTAGTCTCCTCATCTGCAAATTCTTCACTGTGAAGTTATTTGGAGCCGAGTTATACTTATAAATGTGTTTTTGCCTTATGCGCCTCCGAAAATGATTTATACCCCCTTCCCCTTTTAAAAATCCAAAATTCCAAAATCGCAGAAAATGATTTTTTTGATTTCAAGTCTAGTCTCTCCCTCTGCAATTTCTTCACCGTGAAGCAATTTGGAGCCGAGTTGTGCTTATAAAGGTGGTTTTTGCCTTCTGCACCTTCGAAAATCATTTTCAGCCCCTCACCCCCCTTAAAAATCCAAAATTCCAAAATCGCAGAAAATGATTTTTTTGTACTTAAGTCTAGTCTCCCCATCTGCAATTTTTTCATCGTGAAGTAATTTGGAGCCGAGTTATGCTTATAAAGGTGTTTTTGCCTCCTGCGCCTCCGAAAATCATTTTCACCCCTTTTCCCCCTTAAAAATCCAAAATCGCAGAAAATGATTTTTTCGTATTCAAGTCTAGTCTCCCCATCTGCAATTTCTTCCCTGTGAAGTAATTTGGTGCCGAGTTGTACTTGTAAATGTGTTTTTGCCTTATGCGCCCCCGAAAATCTCATTTTTACCCCCTACCCCCCTTAAAAATCGAAAATTCCAAAATCGCAGAAAATGATTTTTTTGTATTCAAGTCTAGTCTCCCCATCTGCAATTTCTTCACTGTGAAGCAATTTGGAGCCGAGATATGCTTATAAAGGTGATTTTTGCCTTCTGCCCCCGGGGGGGGGACGGGGGGGTATTTCGCAAAATCCCGTCTTAGTGAGCGTCAAGGTCCTAAAATCAACCTGCTCACCAAAAATTGCGACTCTATCTGCCATAGGATCGCCACAACCGTGTTGAGTCAGTGAATCAGTGAGTTTACTCTTTTATATATATAGATATGAGCAATCTTAATCGTACCATTAGACTTTAATTTTGTATTAGCGTCGATTAATCGACGATTTCTCAGATCTGGCTGTGTTAAAATAGTGTAAAAAATCTGCACCAATTATAGCTGTAGACACGTTGCATACATAAAAAGGATAAATAAATTTTTTTCTTAAACCTAAATCGAGTGATAAAAGTTTCTGTTTATATACATTAATAGAAGTGCCGTTAGCAGCTTTAAAAGTTTGTATAGGAGTGCTTACCTTTTCAACTGTGGCAGCTGGTATAATAGAACAATCGCTACCAGTATCGATGAGAAAATTAACATTTGACCGACGATCTCGCACAAAAAGGCGACGAGAACTATTAGTATACCAGGCGTATGTCGCCGCTACTCCTGGGGTGTGTTGTTTTCCTGGAAGGTGCACGGTGGTGAACATTTATTGGCTTTAGAGCCAAATTTTTTATGATACCAGCATAAGGGATCGTTCTTTACAGACGGGCTCCTTGGTCGAAAAAACCGACGACTACGAGAAATACTTCTCGAACGTCGTAGCGATGCTACTTCTTTACGCAGAAGTTTAATCTCTTTCAGCAATTCTGAGTCATTGTTGCAGGAAGCGTTGAAGGCAGCTGTTGCAGGAAAACTCAAGTAGCAGGGCATCTGTGACGTTATGGTTCTCTGCACGCCATTGCATAAGACGAAGCAGGTCAGAGGGCTTCCGATCTCCCAGTTGTTCGCCTGTAAACAACCGTCTAATTTCTTGCGATTTGCTCTCTCCACACCAAGATAAGATTGGTTTCGATTTGAAACCGAAACTCTAGCTGCACGTAATTACACAGAAGGATGAAAGTTTTCTAAGTCCAAAGTCACCATTTATAGGTCTTCGTGTTAAATTAACACATTGACGAGTCGTTCATTACGAAAATAAACTCTTTAATAATTAACAATCAATAAATGGAACAAGCACGCATTACTTAGCGCGCGGCGTACTACTCACTGACATTGACATACTACGGGACCTTTTTCCCGGCAAGGCTGAAAAACAGAATGTTCTGTAAGTTGAAGTTGAAGTACATATTTTATAGATGTCGCTACGATCACTACAACATCAATGATCTGCAATGAACCAAATGAAATGAATATATATATTAGGTAGGCATAAAAGCATATTTCACATAGAATATGGTATGAAAATTATTCACCGTACGTTTACAGGGCTACACAAAAGAAATAGAATACAGCGGAACAGTACTTGTGGTATAAACTCATAAAAACTATTAACTATAAGACTCAATTCTGAACTATATACATATGTTTATTACACCTCAACTCGTGTTTGTATATTAACTGTAACCTGTTTTGTAACTGGCGGTTGTGTAAGTATCTTGTTCTGTGTGCGTGTACGTGTTTGTTGACTTCCATTAAAGTTGTGTGTTCTTAAACACGGCTTCTTAAATGAATCTTAAATCATGCTACCAATAATAAGAGTTATTATTTACGCTCGGTTGTATCATAAAGATACATAACAACACATGGCGGCAGCGGTTAAAAGTTAGTACTTCACTTTCTGAAAGTTTCGTTTTCACCGGCGTTCGTTTCGTTTTAAAGGTAAACAATGACAACTACCACTACAGCTTCAGCTTATCATATTTCACCGCCAGAATCTTTCCCATTTTCAACGCCAACTGAGTGGCCGAAATGGAAACAAAGATTTTTACGTTTTCGCACAGCTTCAGGCTTAAACAAGAAATCCGAAGAGGAGCAAGTGGATGCTCTGATTTATATAATGGGTGACAAAGCTGAAGATATTTTTCTATCGCTCAACATCTCGGATGACGATAAAAAGAATTTTCAAACAGTAATCGAAAACCTCGATAATCATTTTGTTGTGAAACGAAACATAATTTTTGAAAGAGCTCAGTTTAATCGCAGAATACAGGAAGAAGGTGAGTCTGTTAACGATTTTATTACTGATTTGTATGCCCTAGCGGACAAATGTGATTATGGTAATCTCCATGACGAGTTACTCAGAGATCGCATCGTTGTCGGGATTACCGATCAATCTCTTAGTGAAAAGTTACAACTTGACTCTAAATTAACTTTGCAAACAGTTATCGATAAGGTTCGTTTATCAGAATCAGTCAAACAACAGCAAACTGTATTAGTAACCAATGCATCTATCAATGCTGTAATGCATAAAAAGAAAATAGTAACACCACATAATTTCACTAAAAAGAGTACTCAATGTAAAGATTATAAATCTCCTTCTGATGTTAAAAATTGTAAATGGTGTGGAAAATTACCTCATGATAGAAAGTTTTGTCCTGCCAAGGATTCCTTTTGCCGAAAGTGCAAGAAAAAGGGGCACTGGGAAAAAGTCTGTCAGGGTTCTATGAAACGAGTAAATGAAATTCATTGTGAGGCTGGATTCATAGGCCTAATGGCTGATAATCAGAATAATGATGATTGGGTAGTTCCTATCAAAATATTGGGGAAAACCATTAGGTTTAAAATAGATAGTGGTGCTGATCACACTGTGATACCTAGTAATATTGCTCAATCCATGTTCAAAAATGCCCATATTAAAAGTACAAATAAGGTAATTTATGGCCCAGATAGAACACCATTAAAATTAACAGGGAAATTAGTTGAAAACATGGAATACAATGGCAAAACCTGTAGGGAAGAAATCTATATTATACGTGATCTTCAAACATGTTTGTTAGGTAAACCGGCAATCAAAATGTTTGGCCTAGGTCCTAATATACAGCCACATTACGTACAAAGTATCAGTAGTTTTGATCCTGTTCAGGAATTTCCAAAGCTATTTCAAGGTCTGGGACTGCTGAAAGGACATTACCACATTGAATTAGTTGATAATGCTAAGCCTTATGCTCTTACATCTCCACGCAAAATACCAATACCATTGTTAGACGAAACAAAGGCTGAAATTAAAAGAATGCTGGAAATGAATGTAATCAAACCAGTCGAGAAACCCACTAATTGGTGTTCACCTGCTGTGGTTGTACGAAAAAAAGATGGCAATGTAAGAATTTGTGTTGACCTGACAGTACTTAATAGAAGTATTCGTAGAGAGTGGCACCCACTACCAACTACAGAATACAATTTATCTCTTTTGGCTGGAGCCAAAATTTTTTCCAAATTAGATGCTAATTCTGGATTTTGGCAAATACCTCTTGATGAAGAATCATCCTATCTTACGACCTTCATCACACCTTTCGGAAGATTCAGATTCTTGCGGTTACCTTTTGGCATTTCATCTGCTCCTGAACACTTTCAACGGAGAATGTCTCAAGCTCTTGAGGGTCTTTCGGGTATAATATGTCATATGGATGACATCCTAGTATGGGGATCCAATCAGAAGGAACATGATGCACGCTTAAAATCAGCATTGAAACGTCTTAAAGAAACTGGAATAACTCTAAACAAACAAAAATGTTGTTTCTCTGTCAAGTCTATAAAATTCCTAGGACATGTAATTAATGAGTCAGGAATACATCCAGATCAAGAGAAAATTCAAGCCATACAAAATTTCAAATCTCCAACAAATAAAACAGAGCTTAAGCAGCTATTAGGAATGGCCAACTATTTAGCAAGATTCATTCCAAAATTTGCAGATACTATGGCACCCTTGATTTCATTACTGTCAACAAAAAATCAATTTGTTTGGGATGCACCTCAAGAAAATGCATTAAAAAAGCTAAAGGAAATACTGTCATCAGAACCGGTACTTACAATTTTTGACCCAAACAAACAATCAATAGTGACAGCAGATGCTTCCTCGTATGGACTTGGTGCTACGCTATGCCAGAAACAAGAAGATTCTTCATTGAAAGTGATTGCCTATGCGTCTAGAACTTTAACTCCAGCAGAGAAACGCTATGCTCAGATAGAAAAAGAAGCACTGGCACTCACTTGGGCATGCGAAAAGTTCAGCAATTATTTGATAGGTACAAAATTTTTTCTAGAGACTGATCATAAGCCTCTCGTCCCTATACTAACTACTAAATCTTTAGATGACCTTACTCCACGTATTCAAAGATTGAAGATGCGTTTGATGAGATATGCCTTTAACATTTTTCATACTCCAGGAAAAAACTTGCTCGCAGCTGATGCGTTATCAAGGGCACCTGAGCAAAAGGAGGTCCCAAACTTCGAATTAGAAGAGGAAGTTCAAGCCTTCATCAATCAAATTACAAAAGTCATACCCATCGTTCCAGAAAGACTTTTGCAGCTGAAATCAGAACAAGAAAAAGACTCAACTTGTAGGATGTTAATCACTTATGCCCAAGAAGGATGGCCAGAAAAGAATAAAGTAGAACCATCATGTCTACCCTTTTGGCATTTAAGATATGAAATTTCACTTCAAAACGGCCTGCTTATGAGAGGAGCACGGATAATTGTACCAGAAAGTCTTCGACAAGAAATCTTAAATAAGATCCATGAAGGTCACATGGGAATAAACAAATGTAGAGCTTTAGCAAATTCTGCTGTTTATTGGCCTGGCATAAGCAAGCAAATAGAGCAACTAGTTCGAGAATGTCCATCATGCATACAGGAAGCCCGAAATTGTTCTGAACCTCTAAAACCAACAAGTTTTCCTCAAAGTCCATGGGAAATTCTCGCCATGGATCTTTTCAAACTTAATTCCAACTGGTATTTATTGGTGACTGATTTTTACTCTCGTTACCCAGAAGTTGCAAAACTAGATAGGCTCACATCCAGTGAAGTAATTCTACACTGCAAGTCAATTTTTGCCCGACATGGAATACCTGACATAGTCAGATCCGATAATGGTCCACAGTTTGAGGTTACGAAAACAGCTGAATTCCAACAATTCTCAAGAACATATGGTTTTAGACATGTCACATCTAGCCCTAGATATCCTCAAAGCAATGGTTTTGTCGATGCAGCAGTCAAGATAATCAAACTCAGATTTAAAAAATCCAAAGATCCATATCTGGCTTTGTTGCACTACAGAGCTTCTCCTTTGAAGAATGGTTATAGTCCTGCTGAATTATTGATGGGACGGCGTATACAAACTACATTACCTACTGCTCTTTCAGTACTTCAACCAAGGCTGGTAGAGAAAGAGAGATTGGAGAAAATTAAAGAAAATAGAATAAAAACTCAAGAAAAAGATTACAATCGAAGACATAATGTCCATGAGCTTAGACCAATAAATCCAGGGGAACACGTGTGGATAACAGATAGAAAAGCTGTTGGTACTGTGGAAAGAGAGGCAGAGACACCAAGATCATATATTGTAAGGCAAGGACAACATATCCTGAGAAGAAATAGAAAGCACTTAATTCCAGGTACTAAATTGCAGCCAAATCCAGTGGAACATGACTTAAATGATCTTCAAGATATTCCTTCAAAAGAGGTTTCTAAAAATAAAGTACCCGTATCGAGAAGATCAAGCCCTTTAAAAGTAACAAAAAAGAAAGATGAATCGGCATCTAATCAACATTCCAATCAGCAACCTGTGATCACGAAGAGTGGTAGAATTGTAAAACCCCCAAACAGACTAAACCTTTGAAAAGGGGAGATGTGGTATAAACTCATAAAAACTATTAACTATAAGACTCAATTCTGAACTATATACATATGTTTATTACACCTCAACTCGTGTTTGTATATTAACTGTAACCTGTTTTGTAACTGGCGGTTGTGTAAGTATCTTGTTCTGTGTGCGTGTCACGGAGTAATATTAATAGGAGTTGAAGGTCCAATGGGAGAAAGCTACGAAACTGTGATCTAAATTTTTGGTAAATATTGAGGGCGCCACTTGTCATTCCTCCCTACCTCGGCGCGGATATACTGTTGTTTTCAATAGAATTTTGCTGAAGTACATTTAAAATTTTTTATTTTAAGCAATTTAATTTCTTTGTAAGTTCTTAAAACTGCATAATTCAGATGTTTCAAATAAATGCTTCGTTCCTAGTTGTAAAACAGGCTATGATAGTGATAAGAAAAACAAAAAAAAGCCCTAGGAGAAAAATAAAGTCCGAGTTCGTGTTTTCTGCACCTAAAGTAAGTTTATTTTTTTTCTTTACAAAATTCCATCCATTCTCCTTCTTCTCAATTGTCTGTTTTAGTTAGCTTCGGTTCATAAGAATCGTCATTTTTTAAAAGCTTTCTTTCAAAGTAAAATTAGTATAAAATGGCTCTTAAAAAAAACATGTTGGTTAGA
Organism: Salticus scenicus; assembly: GCA_963930645.1. NCBI lineage: Eukaryota > Metazoa > Arthropoda > Arachnida > Araneae > Salticidae > Salticus > Salticus scenicus. Next base: position 58,569,762 of record OZ005654.1, on the reverse strand, counting down.
ATACTCTATTTAATGAAATTTGCTTTCAATCGAAATTTTTTCAGCTTGATATTATTTAAAAAAAAAAAATTAAAACGAGACATTTCCCCATTGAATAACATTGCGGAAGCTGGAGAGAAGGAAGGATTGCACGCTGGCGCCCTCTGTAAACATTATAAAACAACATCACAAAATTTCAGCGTTACCTTCTTCTCCTATTAAATATTACTCCGTGGTGCGTGTACGTGTTTGTTGACTTCCATTAAAGTTGTGTGTTCTTAAACACGGCTTCTTAAATGAATCTTAAATCATGCTACCAATAATAAGAGTTATTATTTACGCTCGGTTGTATCATAAAGATACATAACAACACAGTACTTGGAAATTCATGTAAATGCATTTCAAGCCCTGATATATGTTATTAATACAGTATTATATTTAAGTGCACAATGTGGTGCGCACAAAATGTTTAGAAAATATACAGAGGGCTACGAATTATGAAGGGAAAACATTTTTTTTTTATTGAATATAATTAAAGGAAGTGCTTTGTTATAATATTTTACCATGTTAAAGTAAGATGGTCAGAAATTAATTCCCCATACCATACTAAGCTTTTAATGCATCTAATTAGACAATGTCACAGTTTTAAATACAATTATAAATCACCTTTCCATTTCAAATTTGTTTCATGTGTAATACGTAATAATTCTTTTAACATAACATGACTAAATTTTAAAAGTAATTTATAAATGAAAGGGAAACACAGAAAAATCTAGTATAGTATGCTAACTCTAATTTTTGGCATAATTATTTTAATATCCGAATATAAAAAATTAAGTATTTATTATACAAACTAAAAACACATTCACCAAAATAAATAAATTAATTAAAGAAAAAAAAACCAAGCTCTAAAATACTTGTCTTTAAAAAAAATCAAGGTACTTTTAAACATCATGAGAACTGTGTGCTATTCTAGTATCAAATCTCGCAATGAAAACGAAAACGATAAGAATGACTCCTCAAGTCAAAAAATGTTACAAGATTACTTACCTGCATATCTACTGGGCTGAACTTTTTTTTTATTTATCTTCTTTATTCAAATTAAAGATACTAGATACTGCAATCCCTCATCAAATTCAGCGACTGCAAACATCTAAACAACAACAAAAAAAAAAAGTTGGTTGTTTTACTTTCTAGTTTGAAAAAGCCAGAGGGATAAATTACTAATTACCACACACACAAAAAAAAAAAGTATTTTGTAAAAAAATGTACTGGTTACATTCTTTGTAAACAAGATACAATTTAGTATATGATTTATTTTAATCTATTCTTCCATATAAAGGCATGCAGTAACTAATAAGTACAACACTTTGAATAAACACCATGAAATGCAATAAACTCGCCTGAGTTAAACTGTGCGAGTTTATTGCATTTTATGATGTTTATTCAAAGTTACTAATATCCATTTCTTAAAAGTACTTTGACATAGCTTAAACTTATCAGCCCTTTGGAGGCTTTTAAATTTTTATTGTCATTCTGACGATGAAATAAAATGGCTATTGCAATTGCGTCAATAAAGACCTTGGCAAGAAACGTTCGAACTAATTCAATGCTAAATTTAAAATTTCGCAAAGGAGTTCTAAACTGAAACTGTTTCATTTCTGTGGGACGATTTTCTCAGTTGTATTTTAATTATTAAAAAAATAAAAAATCTTTGTGCATTTTTAATTTATTTTTATCATGTTTTGAGCTTTACTACAAGTTTCAAGTGTCTAGCTAATATGGAAATTATTTAAATAAATTTTCTGTTGAATCATATAAACGCTGCCAATGGCAGGAGAGACCCAAAACAGTTGGCTAAAAGTATTTTTTTAAATGCATTGTCACCTTGTTCTGATGCATTGTCACCTTGTCGTGAATCACAGCATAAAAAACAAACAAAATATTGACAGAAGTATCTTGAACTTTTATTAGGACATTATTAAAAGTATATTTCGTATTTCTTCATAGTTATCTTAAGTGCTACTTGATGGCTATTCAAATAAAGTCACTGAAATTCATCGAAAAATCTTATTTCTGAATGTTTTCGTTGTGAACTTATTTATATATAATAAAACTTCGTGTAATTGAAGAAATAACGATATATTTGTATTTTTTAGACACTCTTTTAAATTATTTCACTGCAAAATAGTAGTTATTTAGAGATTGATTTTTGGGCCTATGTTCGTATTTTAACATTGTTCAATCCACTATGCGTAGGTTTAAATTCTTAATGAATATGTGAATAAAACTCGATCAAGTATAAAATAGTTTTACGATAGGCCATTTTTATCAGATAATTAAAATGCATTCTAACTTGATTTCCAATCAATTTTTAAGTTTCATATTCATTAGAATAGAATGTTTTTTTATTCATGTAAATAAAATAGATTGTTTCAAATGCTGAATACAAAAGAATAATCCCTTATTTACAAATACATTCTTAAATATTTTATTTCTTTTAAGAAAGATTTACTATTTATTAGCTATACATTTTTAAAGTTGAGTTACAATTTAATTTAAACGCTGGATGAATTAATGTTTATCAAATCTCAACATGCCAGTTAATTTGGCACTCCTCCAAGTCTTAAGAATCATCTTCAATGCTGGTCGCGGAAAACGTGATTTCACTATAAGCCTTTTTTAGTATATAGATCAATATTTCGGCACCTTCTTCCAAGAAAACTTTTAAAAGATATTTAATACACATATGCTACTTCTGTGACCTTCAACATGAGTGCGTAGGTCTGTATATAGGTCGCCTTTTTAAATAAATCTTATAAAATACATTTCACACACGTGTCTTCCCTCCAGTATAAGTGCGTGCATGTGTAATCAAGTATCCTTTTCGAGAAAAACCTTTTGAACATATTTCACACACATGCGGCTTTTCAACGGTATGGGGTGTAAATGTTCATCAAAAGTACCATTTTCAGAAAATCTTTTAGAACATATTTCACACACCTGGCATTTCTCCGATATGAGTGCGTAAATGTCTATTTCGGTCTTGTTTTTGAGAAAATCCTTTAGAACATATTTCACACACGTGGGGTTTTTCTCCGGTGTGGGTGCGTAGATGAACATTTAAAGTACCCTTTTTAGAAAAACCTTTAGAACATATTTTGCACACATATGGCTTTTCTCCAGTATGAGAGCATAGATGATCATTTAAATTACCTTTTACAGAAAAACTTTTACAACATATTTCGCACACATATGGCTTTTCTCCAGTATGAGTACGTAGATGTCTATTTAGGTCTTGTTTTTGAGAAAATCCTTTAGAACATATTTCACACACGTGGGGTTTTTCTCCGGTGTGGGTGCGTAGATGAACATTTAAGGTACCTTTTTCAGAAAAACTTTTACAACACATTTCGCACACATATGGCTTTTCTCCAGTATGAGTGCGTAGATGTCTACTTCGGTCTTGCTTTTGAGAAAATCCTTTAGAACATATTTCACACACGTGGGGTTTTTCTCCGGTGTGGGTGCGTAGATGATCATTTAAAGTACCCTTTTTAGAAAAACCTTTAGAACATATTTCGCACACATGTGGCTTCTCCCCGGTATGAGTGTATAGATGTCTATTTAGTTCAGCTATTCGAGAAAATCCTTTAGAACATATTTTACACACATGGGGCTTTTCTCCGGTATGACTACGTACATGTGTCTTTGGATTTCCCTCTTTGGAAAATTCTTTTGAAAAATTTATTTGATCCAAATTAGAATTCTTCCCTGTGACAGTATGTGTATTCATAATTTGCTTTGAAAAAAATTCTTTGAATGCAATACAATACAAAGCGTGTTGGGGTAAGCGCTACAGCGGAAAGGCTTGCATCACCTCAAATGATCTAAGAAGAGGGGAATAGTAAGCGAAGAATCCGTGTAAAAAACCATTCCCGAAACATCAAAAATTAAGCCAAAAAAAAAAAGAAAACAGACACTCATTACAGATTAACCAAGAACGTTAGTTACAAAATAAGAACCATGAACAAAAAGACAGCAATACCAGTCAACACACAGGATGACTACACCAAGAAACATACAAACTGGGTGCTACTACGAACACATCGAAAATGTTTCGAGTTCTTCGATGATCGAATGTGACGTCACTTTGACGTAATGTTTCGATGCGAATTTGAATTTTCGATCACTTCGTACTCTGAGCCAAACCAGAGTCTCCTTAAGTAGATGCCTAGCGAGTCGCTCGAAAACTTGGCAACAGTACAAGAAGAACATAGCCAGTAGATGGCGCTTGATACCGTGCCGTAAAGTTCTGTTTATTTCCCGTGATTCAATTGACTTTCAATAGAGCAGTTTCATATGACGTCATAGTGACGTAGATGGAGGGCTACGTGAAAATAAATAGGGCCACGTGAAAATAAATAGACGCCATTTTTAGAACAGTAAGCAAATGGCAGTTGAAAACGGCTCACGGCACCATGGCAACCGCGCATAGCAACCAATGATGGAGGGCACGCTGTCCACGTTGCCATTCTGTTATCAGCTGTTTGCAACTGCCCTATTGAGTTCTTCATGGTTTATGTTTTATTAATTTAATAAATGTGAGAGTTTTTTTTTTTTTTATGGTGTATTGCGTCGCTCTATATTGTAAATCGGACAGTCCCCGTGAAAATATAAGTTTTCAAATGACCTGCAAATATTTCAATACAAGGTATGTAAACTGCATAAGTAATTAATGCAAAATAACCAACCCTCCGGATTTTTGAATATCAATAATATTTTTCACAAAAAACATTATTTTTTTTTATTATCGTAAATTCTATGATTAAGATGAAGATAAATTTTAAAGAAATTATGATATAAAAATTCGAAGGGTTGACACCTCTGTAATAAGTTAGATTTAACAAATAAAATAGTTGTGCTTATTACAAAATGAAATGAAATTTTTATTTATTGATGTAGGAATACAGAAAAATAACTTGTTCTTAGTTACTTTGAAGTAACTCTATATTGGAGTATTTTATAGTTTTATTCATAAATTACATTAGTAACTTATGAATAAAACTATAAAATACTCCAGTATAAGGAACAAGAAAAAATAGAAAATTTTTATTTCTACTTTTGTTCTTTTTAAAAATATTAAGTTTTAAGATTCATAACATTACTTTTATTAACCCTTTCATGGTCACGAACGTGTATACGCGGTCGGAGATTTCTACTTCTAAATGGTCACGACCGTTTATAGACGGTCAGCATTTGTTACTTCTAAATGGTTATGAACGTTATAGCACGGTCGAGAGTTTGTACTTGAAAATGGTCACGGGCGCGTATTCACGTTTGTGCTTTTCCCCTTCGCTCCACACTGGGAGTTGAAGTAGGCGTTTTTCAGCCACTCCTTCTTTCACCGACACAATAGTCGTACAACAGGACGTCCATTCATCATATTATTTGTATTCCAGCGGAATGATAAGGATTTGGTTAAAAAATGCTTTTGAGAATTTCTTTAGATGGTTAAGAAAAACATTGTGTTTCAAAACAGATACTAGGTTCGATCGTTAGCAACTACGCAGACTTCATTGCTTATTTATTTCATTTTATATTCTTGTGCATAATAATCTAATTCATAATAATAATTGAATCCGTTGCAAATTTATAGTTTACTTAATATTTTGTTTCAAAGATTTTTTTTTTTTTTTTTTACACTAACAACATCTCCCCCCCCCCCCTTCGCTTAATTATTAGTATACTAAATAACTAAATATTACTTGTAACCTCGCAAGTGAAGTTTAGAATGTTATGATAGACAGAACCGAGACTTCCTATAAAGATGATTTGTAAGAAAAATACAGAATACAAAATAGTTAAAATTCAATCTAGCAGACACCCTCAAGATCTAATATTTTTTAGGGCCATATATATTTCTTTAAAGACAATTTTGTGAACCATTATTTTTTTAAATAAATATTAAAAAATATTTTTTTTTTTTTTTGTTCAGAATAATTGAATTACAATGTAACATAAAATACTGTACATATAAAAATATCAAATTACACACTTTTTTTTTTTTTTTTTTTTCCGTATATCTTTTGTGATAAATTTGCTGGAGTTGCCTTTTCGTTTACATTAAGCGTTTTAAAATTTTCTAACAATTTTTAAGTGTGAATATGATTTCAGTATGTGCATATGTCTGTCGGACTGTCCATCTGTTTGTCAATTTGTCTACTTACCCCTGCGACCGTAAATATTTTTATATTTTTTTAAATTGATATATAATGTTGAAGTACAATGTAGAATGTTTCTTATTTCAAATGACATTAATACTGCGGGTACAACTGGTTTACGTACATGGAATCCCCCCACCCCACCCCAAACAAACAAACAAACAAACAACAAAAAAAAAAAAAATGCTAATGCATTGCGTTTTAGGAAAGATATTTATATGAATCACATTTAAATAATTTCCTACTGCAAATTCTTTCAGTCCTCCAGTCGGCCCGTTGTATGATGACGTAGGCAAAGAACATTAAAAGTTATACGATACAACAAGTACGTACAGTTGGAAAATGTTGTTAATCAATACGCAGCGCATATATATATATATTTAATCAAGTCTGAACTAATGGAACATGGAATTTCAAATGCTGTTTCTCAAATTATAAAATATGTGATTTTTTTTTTTTTTTTTTTTTTTTTGGTTGCTGTTGTTGTTCAACTAAATGGCGTAATTAGACATTAATACATATAAAATATCATTGTTCGTAGTAAAATTTTATATTATCGGCTTTCTTATTCACCGAATTATTGCATAAAGATTTATTATTATTATTACCATCTTTAATATTATTTTCTTGTGTATGTGCAAATTATTTTTTTAAATATTTTTATTCAGATAGAAAGAATCAAATGGTGTATTTCTTTTTACTATAAATATAATTCGTGTATCTTAAAAAAAATAAACGTTTTATGCTGATCCTATTTTTATTTTTATTATTATTTTTTTTTGTGTGTGTGTGTGTGTATGTGTGTGATTTTTTTTTTTTCATCAAAATATATAAAGAATATTCATTTTAGTAGCCATTTTGATAAAGACTTAAATAAATAAACACAAATACGACAAAAATTGTTAATTGCGTACTGAAAAATAATTTATATTTACAAATAGCTAATATCTTTCGATTATAAATAGCGAACTTTGTAATAATTTACTTGTAAGAGCAACTAAAGAGTTTAATTAGCATTATATATTTTTTAAATTATTAGTAGTTAGTTGCGTCATACTATTTTTCTTAGAAAAATAATTTAAATGGTATTGTTTTAGTTAGAAACGCTATTATTCATTATTATTATTTTAATTTTATTATGTTAAAGCATTTTAAATTGTATTTAGTAAATACTCATTTATAAAAAGGGATTTAAAATTATATATATTAACTTATATAAAGGATAAATTCTTCTTGATTTCCGAAGTGCGTATTTGGGAGTACAGAAAATTCTATTTCACTCTTTCCGATTGTTCTACGATTAAAGGTAATCTTTACTAAGGGAGATTTGTCAATTTTGACATGTCCGATGACTTTGATGCACACATTTGTTATAAGACAAGCGGTGGGGGAGAGGGGGGGGAGTAAAGAAGCATTATTTTCAAGCAGAGTGATGAATACTGAAATTGATAGCATACTTTACAAATACATACTACAAAAATATTTTAATAAGAATAATATTTTACCTTTTAACGTGAATCCACTTTAAATCATTATTTAAAAATAATTTCAAGTTAACTGATTGCTGATTATCACGATTTTTATCGTTGATAAATTTTCTAAAGCTATTTTTACTGCGTACCTGACAATATCCTCCCCTCCTCCTCCCTCAAAAAAAAAAAAAAAAAAAAGAAAGAAAGAAAGAAAAAATCTGACAGTAGCCTAACAATTATTTTTATACTTATGCTTATTTTTAATAATAAAAAGTTTGTTGCCTATTTCTGTAGATTTTTTAATTTTGCCCTATTTTTTTCACAATCGCATTTTTACATTTTTTAATAATTTAGCTATTTAACCTGAATGTTTTTAATTATCTCCTTTAAAATTTAGTGACATCAAATCGATTCTTTTTGAATGAAATTGATAAATGTTATAGATCTTCGTTTAACAGCGTGGGGAAAGTTGTGTGCTCTTAAAAACCTTCTAAAAGATAAAAGATTTATAACTTATAAGCACAAAATAACACGGGTAAAATAAAATCTATAGACGAAAATTATGTGAACAATTACTTCTGTAATATAAAATTCATTAAATAAAACAGAACATATGTAGTTCGCTTACATAGATACACAAAGAAAATCTGATACATTATGCTTTATTAGCATTTGTTTGTATAATAAGAGTGAACTTTGAAAGTGTCTAAAATTTAGTTAACCCAGAATTAGAACGCAAAAAGAACGCAAAAATTATTTGTATTAGATCTTTCATCTCCAAACTATATATTTAAATAATAATAATAATAATAATAATAAAATAGAATATGTGTTAAATTGCCGTAAACATGTATACCATTTTCAAGAAAACAACTGTTTAAATGTATTTTTTTCCCCCCTAAACGATTTAGCCATTCTGTAAAATAAATAGATTTAAAACAATACAGTGTTTGGAACATTGAGAGGCATTACTTTACATCTCCATTCTTATTTTCCATATAATGGATCTAGAGATCGGGAGCCTCAATAACTCGTTTAACTTTTTTTTGCGATATTTATTTTTGCGAAACTAATTTATTATTTCTCTCTCTGTATATATACATACATATAATAGTAATTTATTTAATAATATAACATAATTAACTTATTTAATAATATAACTCTCAATGAATTTGGACGATTAGGATCAAATGAACAGAAACCCTGGTTTTATATATCTTTTCATGTCGTTTTTAACCTAAATTTGAATAATTGTTATTTACTAATTGGAAAAAAAGAGAGAGAGAGAGAGGGAATCTTTATACTTGCAGGTGAGGCACAGGTAAAGAAAAAATATTATTTTATATAACTTATTTTTAAGAATTCTTTGAATCGTTGAATCTTTTAATAATTATCATTAACTAATTAAAAAACAAAAAATACTGTTGATTATATCGGGCAATGAGGCAGGTGCAGAAGAAAGAAAACTGTTTATAATCAATATTTAAGGTCAAGGATTTGCCGCTCATCTAAATCCTCCGTTTGAATATTGTAGTAACGTTCATAAAATGTGTAAAGCTCTTAATAAAATTCAAAATATATTTCAAGTTATTACGACAAGTTGCCACCCATGCCAGTTTTTAAAACTCATTCGATATATTTAAATAACCCAACATATTCATAGTTGCATATTCACCGAACGGTGCAATTAAATTTGGTACAGAGAAAAAAGAAACAATATGCGCCTAGTAAAAGCGGAACTTGTGCCTATTTTGTTCGCTTGATGAAGGGTCGTGTGTTCTTTCGATTCGAAACAATTGTTACGAGTTTATTGCATTTTTTGGTGCTTATTCAAAATTTTGTACTTATTATTTCTGTTATTATTGTTATTTACTGATTCATTTATTTTCTTTTAAATTTTCTTTTTGTTTCTTTTCTTTTGTTTACTTTCTTTTATTATGTAAAAGTAGAAAGCAATAGATTCATGATAACTTTTAATCTCCGGTATTTGATGGATTTACACGTTTTCAGATTCCTTGAACACGATTTGGTTATCTTCAGAAAATGTGTGCGTGAGTATCATAGATTTTATGGAAGCTGTATCTCAAGAACAAATGAACAGAATTTCACCAAACTTAGCATTTAGTTGTACCTTGATTTAAACTGCTGCTGATTACATTTGAAGATCAGTTGCTTACTAGGTGGTGCTAGGTGGTGGCCATTTTTCAAAATTTTTAGTATGGACCAAATTTCGTATAAATGTACAAAATGAGAATTATTTTTAACGAATAATTGGAAAAAAAAATTATGAATTAGTAATAATAGTAGTAGTAAACTAAGAAAATAATTGTGTGCATGTAGGATCATCACCCCCCCCCCCCCCCAATCCTCTCGTTGGGGATACAAAATTTTTGATATAGATATCCTTTTAAAGATCTCCTCAATACTTTTAAAACAAATAATTGAACTATAGATCTGTTATGATTTAAATATCTCTCTTTTTTCTTTTTTTACGGAAAAAAAGTATTTTCTCTCATGCCAAAAAAATTGACTCTCTTCCGCATTTAGTACTACTTGTCTGAGAAGAAAATCTTCTGCATTCATCAAGGAAAATAATTTTGCTACATGAATTTGTTTAGGAAAATACAGAATAAAGTCTTGTAATGGCCACAACATATTAGGTTTTTTTTTTTTTTTTTTTATATATATATAATTATTATTTTAACTTTTTAGAGGGGGTGGGGGGGAGATTGTTTCAGAAAATTTAAATATTAATTTTATTTTTATACATATTACTGAGATTGGTATTAAATTTATTAATATTTACCAGAAAAGTGTGTTACAAATTTCTTTCACTGAATTTATTATAGTAATAATAATAATAATGAGCTTTTCTCCTTTTTGAAAATATAAATAATTAAAATATATACATATATTTGGTGATTTAAATGTAAATTTCTGAATTCTCAAATGTTTTACGAATTTTTTCATTTCTATTCTTTCTTTCTTTTTCTTTTTTTATACTGATATAAATTATTTTTTCTCTAGGCCAACTATGTTTGAATAAAAATTATAATCACTATCTCAAACATTTTTACCATTTTTACTCAGACTTTTAGGTATTTGCATAAGATACGTTTTTATATCATTATTATATTCTTTACTTTTTTTTCTCGATTACCGTTGTCATGACATGGTTCCGAAGCTAATGTTAAAGAAATCAACAAGTGATAATGAAAGTGAGAACAATTGGAATAAAATATTAGACGAGGTGAAGTGGAAAAGTGAAGTTTAATACAATTTAATTAGAATAAGATAAACAGGGAAATTTAGCAGTGGTAGATCCAAAACTTAACTTTTTTTCTGGGGGGGGGGGAGAGGGGGGGGCTAAGAGTTTCAAGATGTCATTCCAGATCAATGAAAAATTTACAATTGTAACATACAATTGTGAATGTCAGTGTTTTTTTTGTTTTTTTTTCAAGGGGGGGGGGGCTTCAGCCCCCTCGTCCCCTCTTAGATCCGCCACTGAAATTTAGAAAGAAAACATTTTCAAAATGTTTAATAAATTTCAAAATTAAAAATTGGTTTAAAAGTTTGCAAGTAGCAATATTTTAAATCAGTTGGGGATATTAATAAATACATTATAATTCCGTGAAGTTTCACTGTATTATTATGCGACAGAAATAAGTTATTATTATGAATGAAGATACTATTTTCCTTGAAGATTTCATTCCCTCCCTCTTTTCAACTGTTTGTTCACCCCACACCATTTGCGCAGTTCTAAGCCTGTAAACCTGCGGATATACAAAAATTTTGAGAAAAAATTGTACAGTTGTAATACACTTTTTCTGAGAGTCGCTTTCTTCAGATTATCTATTGTATACTTTCTAGAAAGAAACGTTCCAGTTTATTCTTCTTATCAGTCAATATAAGGTTTCATTTCAGTCTTTATTTTTCATTTAGGTTTACTTCCTCCTATAACGGTGAAAAATATTGTTACTCGTTATTTAAAATAGTTTATGTTGTCATTTTTATAAATTGCATTCTGATTCCGAAGAAGAAATTTTAATTGACTCATCATTCAACTTTTATTCACCTAAATGTCAAAATTTGTAGCTGTGCGATCAGTAGTTGGAGCGCCAGATCGTAAATACACACACAAACATACACTCCTCTTTATTTATACAGATAATTATTTATTAAAATTATTTTCCATGAATAATGAAGACGATTTTTATCTCACAGAATTATAGCATTAAATAATAAATACAAAACTTTGGACAAACACCATAAAATGCAAGAAAATCGCAACAATTGTTTCGGATCAAAAGCTGCTTTGATTGCAGCACTTGTGTCTACTTTTTTCGCCTGACGAAGGACTGTGTTTTCTTTCTACACGAAACAATTTTTGCAAGTTTCTTGCATTTCACGGCGTTTATCCGAAGTTTGTACTTATCATTTTAAAACACCAGTTCTGTGGTGTTTTTTATTATAGCAATAAAAGGCAGAAAAACGTCAATATTGGATCAACATCAGAAGATTTTTTTTTTTTTTTCGTTATAAATGAAAAAATAGATACTTTTTTTAAAAATTACTACAGATCTATGGTTCAAGCATTCGTTTCAAAAGTATTGATGAGTTCTTTCGAAAGATACTCATACTGAAATTTTATACCTCCTTTTTTTTTTTTTTTTTCCCTTGCATTTTAATTAACTGAAACTGACTACTTATTTTTAAAAAGTGGATTTATTACTTGCTACGTATATAACAAGTTATAATAATAATAATAATAAAAGTCAATTCCTACTTAGGTCAACAAAGAAAAATTTTATTTTAGTTAATAAATAGAAATAAAAGGTGCGCGTGCAAAATCAACTAAAAAGTAAAATAAAATTTATAAATGGACAATATTTAAGCTCGTGGACTCAGTTCAGTTATATAATAAGAATAATTACAAGATAAAAAGAACTTCAATATACCATATGTTAAGTTTTCTGTTGAATCATATAAACGCTACCGAAGACAGCGGGAATCCGGAAAAATTGGCTAAAAGTATTAAAAAAAATTCATTGTTATCGTGTTTTGAGCTATTATAAAAGTTCCAAACGGCTAGCTAGCTAGCCGGGAAGTTAGTTAAAAATCGATTGCAAGCTTTGTACTGGCAACGCTGCCGAAGGCAGCAGGGACCCGAAACAGTTGGTTAAAAGTATTTTTTAAATGCATTTTCACCGTATTCTGAACTATTCTAAAAGCTTCAAATGTCTAGCTTGTTGGGAAGTTAGTTAAATAAATTTTCTGTTGAATCATATAAACGCTGCCGAAGACAGTAGGGACCTGCAACAGTTTACTAAAAGTGTAAAAAAAATGTATTGGCACCGTGTTCTGAGCTATCCTGAAAGTTTCAAATGCCTAGCTAGTCGGGAAATTAGTTAAAAATCAATTGCAAATTTTGTACTAGTAACACTGACGAAGGCAGCAGGAACCCGAAACAGTTGGCTAAAAGTATTTAAAAAATGTATTGTCACCGTGTTCTGAGCAATCCTGAAAGTTTCAAATTTCTAGCTAGTCGGGAAGTTAGTTAAAAATTGATTGCAAGATTTGTACAAGATATATATAGGGAGAGTGTGAACTAATAGTAGGAATTGAAAAAGAAAGCAGAAGATGTAAAAAAATTTCGATTTCCGGTTTTTGATGTATTTACAAGTCTTGAGATTTCCTTGCATTTCAGTTAATTGAAATTGACTACTTATTTTTTCAAAAATGGATTTAATATTCTATCTTCTGCATGTATAAGAAGAAAGTATAAGAATAATAAACAATTTAGATTTCTGGTTTTCGATGAAGTTACACGTTTTGAGATTACTCAAATAGACCATTTATAGAAAAGGTCTGTTTTTTTAGTTTGAACACTGTACTTCATGGTCGAATCGTGCCAATAAGTATTGCTGATCTGCAATTTAATTCCGTTTATGAGAAGGCAATATTTTTGCTTTCCTTAGTTTTTGTAAAAAGTTGTCGAATTTCGACCACTGGGGGATACTAATGCAAATAAATAAAATCAGTAAAATCTTCAAAAGTTGTCGGATTTAGATGAAATTTACGACGCAATTTGGACATGCATAGTAATGCATAAACATTCCTTCTTATTGAAAAAGGATATATTTTAGCAACATTTGACTAATGTTAAATTTCAGGCACTTCATGAAAAATCACAATGTTTATCCACACAAAGAGGAGAAAAGTGTCTTTTCAACTTCGATCTCTGGCGTTAACGATTATATAACACTTGAAAACGCAAGATGGTAAATGGGTTTATCTAACCAAATGTATTCGTAACAAAATTTTATGTTTTTTAATGAATTACAAAAAATTTATTAAGATATCGAAAATGTAAGCCCATGCCCACCACTCCAGGTTGAACCATACCTTCATGTCAAATGCCTTAGCTCTGCGTGCGATATTCTTTCCTCAACTTCTCAAACAGACAAACGAGATTTTCTTATATTATAGATTGTACTGGGGGGGAAAAGAGAGAGAGAGAGAGAATGCTATACTAGAATTATTTCTATGATCCGAATTTTCTTAGAGAACTTTTCGAACTAAGCTTTGAGTATATAATTTAAAAGCTTCTACACATTCTGAGCACATCGCTATAAATTACCACTTTAATTTGAACACCAATTAAAATATTATCCACCTTCAGTAAGAAACAATAGAACGTGCATTTATTAACATTGTTTTACTTTAGAGAATATTTATATAGGTAAACTCAAGTTCTTTCTTTTTTTTTTTTTTTTTTTTTTTTTTTTACCTGACGAAAAGAGCACCTGTTTAGCAGCTCTCGAAACTACAAGTAATTATTTGTTTTGAAGTATCAAGAACTTTTACTTTTTACTTTACAGTTTGTGATATCTTTAGTTTTTTTTTTCTTTTCTTTTAATCTGATAGAGGCTTGTATAGATTGTGACCACTCAAAGAGTTCATGAAACTGTGGCCTGGCCACTTAAGAAATTCATGAAACTATGGTCACTCAAGAAATTCATGAAGCTAGAATTTGAATTGTTCAAAAAGAGGAAGGGGGATCAAAGAAAGGTAGAAAAAGAAAGAAAGAATTTGAAGTAATTAAATAAAATAATAATAGCAGGCAATTAAAAAAAAAAAAAATACAAAAATATGTAAAACCTATAAAATTTGAAAGAAATATTTTTTCTGTTGTATACTATATAATAAATTTAAAAAATCTGGTGTGAAACAACCACACGACTTCCATTACCCACTATTACACGTATTATATGTATTTTTGAGAGATAATGTGATCAGAAAACATAAAAGTGACCTAAAGAGAAAATCGTTAGAGCCGTTTTTGAGATACCAACTTTTACAAAAAATCAATTATTGACCGGGAAAACAATAATTACATACAAAAGGATATTTAAAAGTGAGTTAATATGACGAGTTTGAAAAAAATCCGTGCAGCCGTTTTTAAAGAACGCGCTTGCAAGACCTGAAATTGAGCTCTTTATACAGGACTCCTATCAATTTTCCTGAACTAACCAACTATATCATTCAAAAGTACATCTAATCGAGTGTTTATAGAGCAAGTTTGAAGAAAATCGTTAGAGCCGATTTTGAGATACGGACTTACGGTCCCACTTCCGGTTTCCGATGTCCCACTTCCGGTTTTTCAATTTTCACTAAAATTTGGAAATTTCATCTGTACACCAGACGTATTTCAATTCTAAAGTTTCGTAGCTCTATCTTTATTAGTTTCTGAGCTATAATAGCCAGAAGATTCTCCACATACATACACACACACGCACATACATACACACTGACCAATTGCCAAAAACCACTTTTTTGGACTCAGGGGACCTTAAAACGTGTAAATCAGGTGAAAACCCGGTATCGAATTTTCAGACCGAATATAATACTTCCATTACCTACGGTAATAGGGTAATGGAAGTAAAAAATGAATCCGATTTTATTTTAGTATCGATTTTCAAACTTCTGTTTATTACATCCATATTCAAATTTAATTGACATTTGATATCATAGCAAAAATATTAATTAAAATTTTTCGAATTTTAACTGTCTTGCTTTTCGCCTCCAAAATTTTTGTACATGTCTATTGCATTTGAAGAATAAAAGAAATGACCTTTCGAAATCGGAAGTGCTTACATATATTTTACGGTACGTGAAGAAATTTGTTTTAATAAAATAAAAGATGAATAAAAGATTAGATAATATATATTTAAAACTGTAAATATTTAGATCTGACAATATAATTAAATAAAAATTATTTTATTACGAAACCTATATTATTTTTGTTATAAAAAGTATAACATTTTAAAGAAAAATTTCCCATTGCATAAGATATAATAAATTTAAAAATTGAATCCGTCCTTATTTTAATATCGATTTTCCAATTTCTACTTAGGAACAACACTATGTCTATATTTCAACTTAATTAACATCCGATATCATATCAAATATTATTTAAAACTTTTAATTTATTTATATTAGCTGATACATATTTTAGTTTAGGTAGTTTTAGAACTAACAAAATATTTAAATATTAATTAATTTATTAGATTCTTTATCTTATATTTTTAACGGTAAATTGTTATGAATGTATTATTTTTAAGGATTTACAAAATAAATAAATAAATAAACATTAGGAAGTTTACTACCAAAGGCAACTTGAAAATATACTGATTTTTTTTTTTTTTTTTTTTTTTTTTTAATAAAGTTTATTGATTGAAACAAATAAATCCATATTTGGATCAATTTACATTAATTTAAAGTAAAAATATTTAATTTATAAGATTTTATAATTGAAAATTACTATTAAAAAAAAAAAAAAAAAAAAAAAAAAAAAACAATAATAATAAAATAAATAAATAAGTAAATAATTTTGTTATATACTTTGGTGTCTGTAAAACAGTCTTGGAATCTGCTCTTTTTTTTTTTTTTTTTTTTTTTTTTTTATAATTATACTTTTATAATCTTTTATAATCATCTAAATAATTTTAAAAAATAATTATATCATTTAACTTTGATTTAATAATAATAATAATAGTAAAATGAATCAATATGGCAATTTAACTGCACCTGAAATTATGTTAAAAATTTCTGCTATGATAGAAGAATTTACAGCTATGATATATTTCCTTATTCGTGGAATGAATAATTAAAAATTAGTTAATGAATAATATAAATTAGCACCATGGATTGCAATTCAATTTCATGCAGCAATTTTTCATATAATAGTTCAGATTTGCTGTTATAACTTTTCTAAAATCAACTCTGAGTATGTGTTTTCTCACTATTTTTATTTTAAAAGGATTCACTTCGCTTAAATGCAGAAGATTAGTTCTTCGAAAAAGTATTGCAGATTTTGAGGTTAGGGGACGTCAATCACGAGGAAAATGCCCACAATGGACTTGTTTGCTAAGAAGCTGCCGCAGAATGGGGGGAAAATTTCATAGAGTTACTGCTAAACTTTTAACATTGAAAGCGGCTGACCTTTTAGAGAGATAGGTAACACATGCTAGTGAAACCATTTTCGAAGTAAAAGAATTAAAACCCCGTGACCTCGAATGGGTTAACCTTTTACCACAAAAATGGAATATAGAATTAAAAATTCATGTAAAAATTAAATATCATGATTACTGATTTGAAAAATTATCAGATATGACAGAAAGATGACTTGATTTTTTGAAATAGAAATTCTCCACATCCATACACTCATATATACACACACACACACATATACTGGCTAATTGCCAAAAACTACTTTTTTTGGACTCATGAGACCTTAAAAATATAAATCAGGGGAAAACTCGATATCGAATTTTTGGACCGAACACAATGAGCGTGTTCAGTAGAGAACCCGAGATGGATCAATTCGACCGGGCGATGACGTCACTGATCCTGGACCGGTCTTGGATCGGGCCAGGAATCTACTGAACGCTTTGGAACAATTTTGACAGGATAGGAGCAGCGCCATCTATCTAATTTGACCTGTATTAGCAAGTTATGTTATTTATTGTATTTCTGTTGTTTATTTTGTCTGGACTTTTAATACGTAATTCCATAAAATGCTAAACTATATTACGTTTTTTCTTAAAAAAAAAAAAAAAAGAAAGAAAAAGAAAAGAAAGAAAGATCTTTTATGTAATAACAGTTTTACTTCTTTCTTATTAATGTAGAATTCAATACTCTGCTAACAAAAAATAAGAAGCTATTAAATGATTGTACTGACAAATTACTAATATACATTACTTTGGTTATGATTTTTCTAAATTCACGTATAAATTTTAATCATGAAAATGTTAAGAATGTTACGTTACATTTATTTTTAAAGGAGCAGAGTAGATTTATCTTAAATGAGCACTTAAAACACCTTTCTTTCTCTTCAAATTTTATTATGAACAGAAATGTACAACAAAAACGTTTTTGAAAAAAATAAATAAATTATATAAAATATGACATATGCTGTTCAGTTAATATAATGGATCTTATTTTCTTCTTCGATTTATGAATCAATATAAAGAGCTTTTTCTCTTATTACCGACTGAATATTAAAATAAACTAGCAATGTAAACAACACTGCATAATTTTATAGCTACTTTTTTTACAGTCTGTTTTGTTTATTAAATTTAATAATTGACATCTTAAACTTATTTTTACCTAAATTAAAAATATGTGGAAGGATTTTAATTTATTTACTTATAGTTAACTTATTGTTTTAAAGGTAAAAAATACAATCGTTTACAAACTTTTCTATTTGTAAACAAAAAACAATCGCATGAATGAAAAGCTTTGTCTGAAAAAAAAAAAAGAAATACATTTTTTCCCAGCTTATTTTTATATATTAAATTAACAAAATATGATAGAGTCCGAATTAAAAAAATATATATTTTTTTGTTTCAATTAAAATTGTGTAAATTTTTGTTTTAATTTTATGTTTGAATGTTACGTTCATCAATAAAAAAAAATTACGTATCGAAAATCGTTATTACGTAAAATATCTTTTTTACACAATAAATAAATAAACATAATATAGCTTAGCATTTTATGGAATTACTTACCTTATTTTCTACAGCACAAACAATGCATATAAATAGGTACATCTGTATTAATCCTCAGCTAATCAAACAAATAAACAATCATTGTCAAAAACAGATGTTCATTGTTCAGGTTTTCACTGCGTAATGTCAATCAGAGCCTGATTTTCAAACTATTGCGCATTTGATCCATCACGTGACCCAATGGATCAAGAAATTTTTCTGGGCTTTCTGATCCACGACCGGTCGAGATCGGTCCATTCCACTGAACGATGTAACTCTGGATCGGTCGACACCACTGAACGCTTTGGCTCGGAATCTTTCGAGCGGTCGTGGATCAGGCGCTCTACTGAACACGCCCAATACTTTCATTATGTACGGTAGTAGGGTAATGGAAGTAAAAATATTTCAAGGATGTTATTAATTTGTCCTTAAATTTGCCAATCTTTATCAAATTTTTCAAATTGAAACCTAATACGAGTTTTAAAATACAATTGTGAATTTCCTGCATTTGTTTGTTTTTGAGTTATTCTGATAATAAATATGCATATAAATCAATTACACAAAAAAAAAAAAAAAAAAAAAAAAAATGTTTTTTGTATTCAGGGAACCCCAAAACGTGACTTTATTCAAAAACGTGAGTTGAAAATAGAACTTCAAAAAAATACTTTGTTTACATTATAGGTTCAAAAAATTAATTTTCCTTCTTCAACAGTATTCGTCGACATAAAAAAAGTTTAGCAAATCACTTCCGTCAATTACATTCTACAGAAAAGAACGTTTAGCTTAATTTTGGATAGCCCTGTATATTTTCAATAAACTATGTGCACATCAGATTGTGCATTTAAATTTAGTCTTATATGAAAAACACCTAACACAAAATGAAATACACTTTCAGCATTTTCCAAATATATCCGAGATAGACAAACCGACGCGCACAGACAAACCGCTAAAAACATTATTTTTCGTTTCAGGAGACCTCAAAACATGCAAACATAACACAACTTTATTTCGAAACTGTCTATCAGTTTCGAAAGCATACCCTCTCGGAACTGGTGGAGCTAATAAAATCTTAAAAAAAAAAAAAAAAAAAAAAAACTTCGTGCGAGAGAAACTTATACTCAAGAAATCCTTAATTTTAAAAATTTAAATCTTAATGGTTATTTATTTATTTTTTGTGACGGACTAGACAACAGATTGTTTTCTTCTCCAATTTTTATTACTGAATGAATGCTAACTTATCTCGTTAATGTGCTGGTCTATTTTTCTTCTAAATAATATAAAATTCTCGATTTAAGAAAAATAATTCACATCTAATAAGGTAAAAATGTAACGTAAAGGACATGACCAAAAAAAAAGACATAATTTTAATAATTTATCATTATAAATTATTCATTCTAAACTGAAACTCATTTAAAGTTCAGAGATTTTAATTTATATAAACAAAACTTTCATCTGATATCTAAATTAAAAATTTTTTTGAAATTTTTATTGAATAAATATATAAAAAATAATTTAATCGCGTGATAGACATGCCATGTTTTTGCTTATTTAATTTTAAATTTCGTTTTTTAATTAATAATATATTAAAAAAAAAAAAAAAAAAAAAAAAAAAAAAAGAAAGGTGTTATTTATTAGATACGCTGTAATTCAATTAGTTGAAAAGCTAAAATAGGTCTTGTCCACTTCCGAAGAAAATTAAACCCTATACTTTTTTAAATATAAATATTTGAATATTTTTTGAAAATATTTACGATAAAGCACTTTCACATCATTTTTTCAAATTAAAAGAAAAAAAAAAAAAAATACAATTTTGGACTTAGCTAAATAGCTAGCTTAATAGCTAGATTTTTAGATGAAAAATATAACTTATCTGTGAAAGAGAAGAAAATTGTTGCTCTGCGTAAGTGCTGTCACCTAGCGTTAGTTTTGTTTTTTAAATGTTGCCTAATTTAACATTGGGATTCGCAGCGCGTGGAAGGCATCTACTTAAGGAGGCTCTGGCAAAACGCATCGAAAAGTTCTGATGGTAAATCCATCGAAACACTTTCGATGAGGAATTACTGAGTGAAACTGTTTACGATAGCTCGTTTCTTCATACTTTTTGTCTGCTACTGCTAAACGGAAACATGTTTGTTTTTATTTTTAATGTGAATATGAATGGGTAAAATAAGTTTTTTTTCTCTGTATGTACATTGAAGTAAATTTTATTGTTATGTTGGGCTTCTACATACGCATCACATAGTAATATGCACGGTTATTTATTTATTTTTAAATAAAGATATCTTTTAAAACTTCACTGACGGATTGCAGTGTTTATAATTTGAATAATCCCTGAACTTTATATTGGTAATATTTTTCAGAAGTGTTAATTATAAAAAAAATAACTAATTAAAAAAAAAGATCGTTATTTTTTTTTTTTTTTTAATTTTAGATTATGCTGTGATTTGCCTATTATCAAAACATGTAAAGTTTTCTTGATTTAAATAGCTAAATAACAATGAGGCATTAAATTTTAACTTTTAGAGATAATAAAATTCTTTTATAGAGCAGTTGCAAACACCTGATAACAGCATGGCAACGTGGACAGCTTGCCCTCCGACATAGGTTGTCATGCTCCGTTGCCATGGTGATAGGGGCTGTTTTCAACTGCCATTGGCTTACTGTGCTAAAAATGGCTTCTATTTATTCCCACGTGGAGTTGACCGTCCTCCAACTACGTCACTCTGACGTCATATGAAACTTCTCTATTGGTAAAAATTATGGTTTTTCACTTTCAGGTGTATACATAATTTTTTCTAAATTGTTTAGATATTAACTAGATGAAAAAACCCTCTTGTAACTGAAGAACGCGGTTTCATAAGAAAATCTTGTTTAATATATATATAAAGGTGAAACATATTTAAGCATAAAATAAATGAAAAAAACTTATCATGAATCATAACGTGCACTTGTCAACAAACTACATCTTAACAACTGCCGGTTTCGGTTACCGTTTTTCATACAGTTACATAATCATACAAGTTGAGATGTTTCACAAAATAAATGATTAAAAATATCTATCAATTCCCCCTATATTTTTATCATTTACAGTTGGTCATTTAAACATCAGTTATTAACAGTTCCTCATCAGTTATTAAAGAGTTAATCAGAGTTTATTATCACTGGTTCTAGTCCAACTTTATTCATATGACTATTTAAAATGTCACTTGCCAAATGCTTTGTCCATGCATCTGCTTCTAATTCATTTGTACTCTGATGAATGAACTGTATAGCACCTCGTTCTTTATCATCTTTAATGAAATAGAACTTTCTATTTATATGTCTAGTACGACAACTTACCTTCTGGTTGTTAATCCAATCTATTAAAGCCTTGCTATCAGTCCTAATATCTATGGGTATAATTATTCGGTTATTCTCTTCCAATTCATCTAATAAACTACTAATCCATCTAACCGCACAAACACAATCACAAGCAGCAATTAATTTTGCTTCCATTGTAGATAATGCCACTAGTTTTTGCTTGCCACTTTTCCAACCAACAAGTGATTCTCCTATCTTTAGCAAGTATCCACTATATGACTTTGCATCCGGTGTTGTACTCCAACTAGCATCTGTACATGCATTAAGTTTTCCACTTGTTGTCCCGAACTTTAGGCAATAGTCCATAGTTCCTTTCAGGTATCGAAAAAGTCGTTTGATTGCTGTCCAATGCACTTCTCTTGGATCTCAATTATATTGTGATAATCTGCTCACAGTATAGGCAATGTCTGGTCGAGTTCCAGTTGCCAAATACATTACAGACCCAACTGCTTCTTGATATATTTTCTGTGGAAAAGACTTTGACTTTTCATAGTCGTCCAGTTGTTTATCTCCTGCCATACCTGGAGTTCTCACTGGGTTGCAATCTTGCATATTAAATTTTTCCAAGATCCTCATCACATATTTTCTTTGGGACAAAATTATTTCTTCACTTGTCTGATTTACAGTCGGCTGCAAAATTATTCGAGCACTAGCCAATAATTCCTATATTTAAAAAGTACACTTAAGACTGTTTTGCTAAGTAAATCCTTGTCGAATCATGTTCTCAGACTGATTAAGAACATGACTCGACAAGGAATTATTTAACAAAGCTGTATTAAGTGTACTTTTTTTTGGCAAGGATTATTGCTAGTGCTCGAATAATTTTCCAGCCGACTGTATCTGTAATCCCAAAAACATATTTGTATCTGTTGTTTCTTTAATTTCAATATTTTTCTTTACATTTCCTATTAATTTATCAATCATTTCTTTTGTACTTGCTACAACCAGGAAATCATCCACATATATTCCAACATGAATATAATCATCCCCTTCTTTCCTAGTATATACTGAAGGATCCGATTTGAGCCTCATTAATCCTGCTTCTTCTAATATTTTGCTGAATCTATCATACCAACATCTTCCTGACTGTGGTAAGCCATAGATGCTGCGCTTGATTAAGTAAACTTTGTCATCAGATAGCTCATAACCTTTTGGCGGTTCCATGAAAATTTCTTCATTTAGTATTCCATTTAGGTAGGCTGTTTTAACATCATAGAATTTCATAATGGAATTCTTTGTCGCTGCAAGTGCCAGAAGGACTCTTAATGAATCCCACTTCATGACTGGACTAAAGCTTTCCTCAAAGTCTATGCCTTGTTTTTGCCCACAACCAACTGCAACAAGTCTTGCCTTGTAATACTTCTCATCTCATCTTCCAATTTCTTAATCTTGTATACCCAACGACTTTTAATTACTTTCTTATTCTTAGGTCTTTCCCCTGGCTCCCATACGTGATGCATTTCTAAGGAATTAATTTCATCGTTCATTGCACATACCCATTGATCCTTTTCATCAGATGTTATGGCAATTTCATATATTTTTCAGGTGTGAAATCTGTTACTGCATATACTTCATATTCATTGTAGGCATTTTTCTGTTTCTGGCAGGTCTTCGAGGTTCATTTTGATCTTCTTCACTTTCGCCGTCTGAGTTGCTCATAATTTGTTCATCACTATTTACTGATGTGTCCATTTGTTCCTCTGGATCTGATACTTCAATTGATAAATCATCCTTCTTAGAATCTTCTTTATCACCTATGCAATAATGAATTTCCATATAATTCATTTGTTTATTTGGTGATTCGTTCGCAACATATCCATTTGTTAGTTCATCAAATATTACATCAGATGTTTCGTATACTTTTCTCTCTTTCATGTCAAATATTCTATATGCCTTCCTCTCTCTTGAGTATCCAATGAACACACCCTTTTTGGCTTACCTTTATCTTGAATTCTGTAGGCTCTAAATTCATTTTTTCTGTCTTGTTCTTTTTTTCTCAAAATTTAATAACGTTTGTCTTAAGTCCACAAACTTTATTCCTCGATTAGCTGATAAAGCCAACATAATGCTTTCATACTTCTCTGGTAAACCTTCTACTATGTACCTTACTAATTCTCTTTTAGTCACTTGTTTTCCCAATTCATTTATTTGTTGTGAGAGGCCTTGCGATCTTGTAATATATTCATCAATGCTTTCATTTTCCATCTTTTTCAATCTTGTTAAGTCCAACAACAATTCAGTTCTTCTATCTTCTACTGCACCTTCAAAACGTATTTTTATTGCTTCCCAAATCTATCTTGCCTGTTTTATTCCTTTATATATTATGGCTTGCTCCACTGTTAGGCTAAGAACAATTATTCCCAATGCTTCCTTATTTTTCTTCGACCACGTTTTATGATCGCGTACGCTATCTGCATTAGCTTCGTCTTTCACCTGTTCTTCTTTTAGTATTACTTCCTCAAATAATTCTCTGGCATCTAATATTGCTTCAATCTTCATGCTCCAGATTGCATAATTATTTTCATTCAGTTGCTCGATTCTGGCTGAATTCAGATGATCCATTTCGTAAATAATAAGCAGGAAAAAAAAATCTTTAACGTACGTTACTATGCTGTTAGCTGTTAGGCCTAACACGCGTATCTTGGATTCGCTGCTTATTTTAAACTTTCCAGCAACTGTTCAATCCACGCTCTACTACCAATTTGAAGAACACGGTTTCATAAGAAAATCTTGTTTAATATATATATAAAGGTGAAATATATTTAAGCATAAAATAAATTAAAAAACTTATCTTGAATCATAACGTGCACATGTCAACAAACTACATCTTAACAACTGCCGGTTTCGGTTACCGTTTTTCATACAGTTACATAATCATACAAGTTGAGATGTTTCACAAAATAAATGATTAAAAATATCTATCAGTAACAGAATATCACAAATGTCACCATTTGGGCATCTAGCTTTCTTATTTATTTATAAACATATATTGTAAATAAGAAAAAAACTGAGATAAAACGTATATATTATGGGGCAAATATTAAGTGATGCAGCATGCTTGTTTTGTGCTCTCGAGTTCAAAACTGGGGCCATTATGGCATGTCTGTGTTTCTTGAAAAACTATAATCCAATTGGTATCAAAGGCAAAGGTGCTTCATGAATTACAGACATGAAACAGAGGTAAGTGAGCTGTGATTTTCTATTTTACAAACTATCGAAATATCCATGTATTTTTTGTTTTACTTGTTTTTTGAAAAATATGTTTGATTATTACGTATTTTTGTGCTTTTTAAAAAGTTTATAAAATGTAATTTTTGTTGGTTTAAAACCACGGAGTGATATTAATAGGAGTTGAAGGTCCAATGGGAGAAAGCTACGAAACTGTGATCTAAATTTTTGGTAAATATTGAGGGCGCCACTTGTCATTCCTCCCTACTTCGGCGCGGATATACTGTTGTTTTCAATAGAATTTTGCTGAAGTACATTTAAAATTTTTTATTTTAAGCAATTTAATTTCTTTGCAAGTTCTTAAAACTGCATAATTCAGATGTTTCAAATAAATGCTTCGTTCCTACTTGTAAAACAGGCTATGATAGTGATAAGAAAAACAAAAAAAAAAGCCCTAGGAGAAAAATAAAGTCCGAGTTCGTGTTTTCTGCACCTAAAGTAAGTTTATTTTTTTTTCTTTACAAAATTTCATCCATTCTCCTTCCTCCCAATTGTCTGTTTTAGCTAGCTTCGGTTCATAAGAATCGTCATTTTTTAAAAGCTTTCTTTCAAAGTAAAATTAGTATAAAATGGCTCTTAAAAAAAAACATGTTGGTTAGAATACTCTATTTAATGAAATTTGCTTTCAATCGAAAATTTTTCAGCTTGATATTATTTTTAAAAAAATAATTAAAACGAGACATTTCCCCATTGAATAACATTGCGGAAGCTGGAGAGAAGGAAGGATTGCACGCTGGCGCCATCTGTAAACATTAGAAAACAACATCACAAAATTTCAGCGTTACCTTCTTCTCCTGTCTTTTTACTCCGTGTTTAAAACTGTTTAAACTGTTGCTTTTAATTCCTTTTTTTTTTTTTTTTTTTTTATGTACACAAAGCATACAAACATGCATATTATTAATTGCTGCAGTACAAAATTTTGTATATTTTAAAGTTTTATGTATTTTAAGATATGGGTATCTAGTGATGTTTATTATTTGATTTTCATGCATGTGAAGTGTATTGCTTCAACAAAAAATTGTATTTATTTTTAAGATACTTGTATTTTAAGATAGGGGTATCTATAATGATGCTTATTTATTTTTATTTTTTTATTTATTCGTTATCATGTAAGCGAAGTGTAGTCATAAGTACGTATTACTGACTACTAAACTGCAAAGTTTTTTAAAACTTTGAGTTTCATGCGTTTTAAGATAGGGATCTCCAGTTTTTTTTTTTTTTTTTCTAATTTTTCATCTATGCCAAGCGTACAGGCATGCATATTACTGATATTGCGAATTGGAATTTTGAGTATTTATATTGTGTGATTGTATGTTCTAAGTTTTATTAACTGACTGCTAAACTAGAAAATGTTTTACATGTTTAAGTTCCATGCAGGCCCTGACTTACGGCAGGGCATACGGGGCAAATTCCCTGGGCCCCCCTTCTGGAAGGGGCCCCCCTACAGGCGAATGCAGAAATTCTGCAACCTAAAGACGTTTTATGCTACTGCAAAGGGGCCCCCCAGAATAGGCTTTCCCCGGGGCTCCAGGTAGTCTAAGTCGGGCCCTGGTTCCATGCATTTTGAGATATGAGTATCCAATGCTTTTTTTTTTTTAGTGCTAGAGGCCTATTTCAGTCGGTACAGTTGTCGAATTTTTATACGTCGCTCTTAATTAGTGCTAGAGGCCTATTTCAGTCGGTTTATTGAATGGGGATTTATTGAATGAAGTCCCCCCAAGGCCCAACTTTGACATGAGTCCCCCCAAGGTACCCCTATTTCAGTCTGTACAGCGTTGTCGAATTTTTATAATACACCTCTTAATAGTGCTAAGGGCCTATTTCAGTCGGTTTATTGAATGGGGATTTATTGAATGAAGTCCCCCAAAGGCCCAACTTTGACATGAGTCCCCCCCAGGCCCAAATTTGACATGAGTCCCCCCCCCAAGGTACCCCTATTTCAGTCGGTACAGCGTTGTCGAATTTTTATAATACACCTCTTAATAGTGCTAAGGGCCTATTTCAGTCGGTTTATTGAATGGGGATTTATTGAATGAAGTCCCCCCAAGGCCCAACTTTGACATGAGTCCCCCCAAGGTACCCCTATTTCAGTCGGTACAGCGTTGTCGAATTTTTATAATACACTCTTAATAGTGCTAAGGGCCTATTTCAGTCGGTTTATTGAATGGGGATTTATTGAATGAAGTCCCCCCAAGGCACAACTTTGACATGAGTCCCCCCCAAGGTACAACTTTGACATGAGTCCCCCCCAGGCCCAACTTTGACATGAGTCCCCCCAAGGCCCAACTTTGACATGAGTCCCCCCCAAGGTACAACTTTGACATGAGTCCCCCCCCAAGGCATACCTTTGACATGAGTCCCCCTCATTGGGAAAAAGAGAAAAAACGTTGTTTTGCGGCTATAAGACAGTTTGGACTTCCAACGTTATTTGTTACAATATCTGCAGCTGAAACACATTGGTTTGAATTAATGAAAACTTTATCATGGAATTTAGATCGTCACGAATTAACTAAAGAAGAATTTGTCGATATTAACAAGTTTAGCAGTAGGCCTCTGGCACTAAATTAAAATCTGTCAATGTCAGATTTTCATGTTTTAAATAATGAAATAATGTTGTGTCTGTATATATATATATTTTTTTTATCCTATCTATGCGAAGCATACAGACATACATATTGCTAATTCCTGCGATTGGGAATTTTGAGCATTTATGCAGTGTGATTGTGTGTTGTAAGTTTTATTTTTTATTTGTGATTGGTTATGATTTCATGATTATTTAGTAATTTTTCCTGAACCAACAAAGCATAAAAAAACTGAAAAAACTTAATAAAAATAGCCAAATAATAAAAAATAAATCCAGCAGTTCATAATTTTGAGATGTAAACATTAAGAATTTAGAGGAATTCATAAGTAGGAAGGTGGAAATCGTGACAGTAAAAAAGAAAACAGTAGATAAGCCTGATGCTAGGGTTAGCCAACGCTAGAGAAACATTTTGCTCACTCTACGAAGAAAAATATTTAGTGAGGAAATATACTGTTATGTAACTCCAGACATAATAGTTCTACTTTTCCTGGAGACGGGTAGAAAGTTGTGTCCTCTAGTTATAATAACTAAAGGTTGAACATGTGACATCCATTTTTTAAATATTTTAAGCCAATTGTTTTGGATCCCAGTTGCTTTCGGCAGCGGTTATATAATTCAACAAGAAAAATTATTTTTAACTTACTTCCCGACTAGCTAGACATTTGAAACTTTCAGAATAGTTCAGAACACGGTGACAATGCATTTTTTACAATACATTTAGCCATATGCTTCGGGTCCGCACTGCCTTTGGCAGCGTCTATTATATTTTTCAATGATCATGTAACTTCCCGACAAGCTAAACATATGAAATTTTTATTCGCTGTTGTCTATAATAAATATCTTAATTCTAATAATACTTTATCCCTTATGCTATTAATAAATCTTCTGAGAACAAAAACATATTCCTTTTAAATGACATCTCTCAGAATTATAAGCTCTTCTAAATCATTTAATAAATAAAATATAAAAAAATAATATTATTTTCAGTTATAAACCGTTGGATACATAATTACATTTTAATTCTTTAAAATTGCGCAAGTCCACTTTGTTATAAATAAATTAGGCTATAATTTACATTATGATATTATTAAAGGGTAATTATATTTTTTTATGGCAGGATGTGCAATATTTCACAGACTTTACGACTCTATTATTCAACGGTTTTCTGGCGATAAAATTTGGCGTAGGTGATTGGCGTTAGTTCTGTAACGGTCTTGCTAAATTCAAAATATTTATATTAATTTATTCTACAAACAATGGAATATCTTTGGCTGGAAAGTTTGGCAATATTTTAATAATCTTGGCGTAAGTCAGCACTCCTGTTCTGGAATGCGACGGAGTCGATTTGAGATTTCGCTCCTAATCTGACTTGAATAATACGTAATTAAATAGCTCTCTCTCTCTACCTGAATATTTGTTTTACACCACCTGAATGTCTCAAAGACAATATTTTTATGTACCTTGTCAATTAAACTATAGAATAATTTCATTAACCCATAGCTGTGATGTTTAAAAAAAAATCTGGAGTGACTCCACTCGACTTTCCGAACATTGAGTAATTAACAGTTTTGTAGATAAAGTAAAGAAAGAGTAGTTGTTAAACAAACAAAAGAGAGAAAACCATAATAGAGTGTTTGAGTATTTTTCTCCATCTATTACACGTTGTTTTATTTAACGCTACTGAACTTTGAGCCCATAGATCATAATGACAAAGAAATTTTCGTTGTGTCCCTGTAAAAACCTATAAATGTTAGATTCACCAAAATGCTTATAGTTAGTGCAACAGTGATTTATAATACTCATATAAATTTTCAGCTGAATTCAATAAGGCGTTTAGATGCTATCGTACTTTTAAAAATTTAGTCCCATAGGCCATAATGATAAAGAATTTTTCTTTGTGTCCCTGTAAAAAAACTGTAAGTGCTAGATTCACCAAAATCTATACAGTTAGTTCAACTGTGATCTATAACATGTGTACAATTTTTTTGCTCGGATTAATAAGGCGTTTAGACACTATCACATTTTTAAAAATTTGGCCCCATAGGCATAATGATAAAGAATTCTTCTTTGTGTCCCTGTAAAAAAACTATAAGTGCTAGATTCTCCAAAATCTATACAGATTGAGTATTTGTGATCTATAATATGTGTATAAAATTTTTGCTCAATTGAATAAGGCGTTTAGATGCTATCGCACTTTTAATATTTTGCTCCCATAGGCCATAATGATAAAGAATTTTTCTTTGTGTCCCTGTAAAAAAACTATAAGTGCTAGATTCACCAAAATCTATAGGGTTCGTACTATGGTGACTTACAATATGCGTACCAACTTTCAGGTTAATCGAACGAAGCGTTTAGACGCTAGCGTGTTCACCCACAGACATACACACATACACACATACACACACACATACATACATCATCGTAAAAATAGTGAAAACGGACTCAGGGGACCTCAAAACGTATAGAAACATCAAAATCTCGAATTCGGATTTTTGACATGATTACAATACTTTCCTCACTATAGTGTTCGGAAAGTAATAAAGTGCTGTCAGTTAAGAAGATTGTTTTTATTTACGGCCTTCTTCATCTTTTTTCCTGGTGTATTGCGGTTATTCATCTTGCTTACTTACGAACAATTTCCATGGGAACTTTTGCGCAAGATCTTCATTATATTTGTATTTAATAATTTGCCTGTATAACTTTTTGATAATTTAAGCCATGGATTAAACTATTAAAATATTGTTGTATGTCGAAAACACATGTTTTCTAAGCCTGAAAGTACCACTCATAAAATCTGTTATTTTGATCCTTCAATGTTGGCAGGTATGCATTTGTTCTTTTTAAGGTACTTTTTTTCTTTTTTTTCGCTTTCAATATATTATTTTGGAATTATGAGGTATTAAAAAAAAAAAAAAATCTTTATTCAATTTTTATCTTTTTATAACTTCAAAATAAAGTATTGAAAATTAAAGAAATGTTAGAAAACGCAGACAAAATTATGAGTTCTAGCAATAACTGCTGTATATATATATATATACATATAAAAAATACATTTATTACTACTTTGTTAAACAAATCCTTTTTGAATCATATTCTTAGTCTAAGCTCTAAGAACATGATTTGACGAGGATTTATTTAACAAAACAGTAATAAGTGAACTTTTACAAAAAAAAAAAAAAAAAAAATCTTCCGCCACTTTTTTCTTCAAGTTCTTATGCACTCTCTCTCATATGAATGGATGAATGGTAAGTTTGAAATTTTGTTTAAAAGCGACAACAGCTGCAACATTGTGAAAAGGACCAGATAAAAAAAAAAGTAAAGATCAGATTTTTTTTTTGTTTGTTTGTTATAGGATCAGTACTAGATAAGAGGAATTTTTCAATTTGCTAGTCGATGCGATAGAATTTTTGTAATTAACTAAACTAATACTTCAAATGGCAACAATTGATTTCTCAATGCATTTAAGACTAATGTCTAAGGAAATAAATTATACAAAATCCTTTGGTGTTAAAATTATCACGTGATTTCATATGGGATTATATTCTACAGTCGGTAACAAAAGTGTCCGAACACTAGCAAAAATTCCTATATAAAAAAAGTACGCTTAATACAGTTTTGCTGAATAAATCCTTGTCGAATCCTGTTCTTAGACTGACTAAAAACTGGATTCGACAAGGATTTATTTAACAAAACAGTATTAAGTGTACCTTTTTTATATAGGAATTTTCGCTAGTGTTCGGACACTTTTGTTACCGACTATACAATTTATTTTCTGCAATTTTCAGCCAATTTAAAAGAAAAAAAAAATCTGATTTGCTCTCATGTGGAATGGTAAGTTCGTGAATTTGTCACCCAGTAAAACCTCAATAAAAAGCCCCATGAAAGCCTTCTAATGTATGTTTGATTTTTAAAATTCTGAGTGAGCATCCTATTCTGAATAAAACTTTAAATTAGTAAACAAAAATCTAAAAGTGAAATCAAAGTTTATTGCATAGTCATTAAGTGAAGTGCTGTGATGGTAAGTATAAAAGGACAATACACCTTAACAACTGTAATTTATGAGTAGTCAATCAAATTACACGAAACTGCTCAAAATGCAGTTGAAGATGAAAAGTTTTTCATCCTCTCACCTTAATACAATAAAATTTACAAAATCATTATCTTGAAAAGATTTATGTGGTATGATAAATTGGGTTTTAAATAGCTTTTTTTTTTTTTTTTTTTTTTTTTTTTTTTTTTTAATTGTATACAGTATGTGATTTCACTAACAAACAGAATAAATTATTTGGTTTGTTAGCAGAAAAAGTTATATTCAAAAGAAAAGGTTATATTCAAAGTGGACAATATAGAATTCACCTGACAGCCAAAGCCCATGTTAATCTATGGGGAAAATTTATTTCCACAATTACATATTGCCTAGTGTTTTATGTTTATTCCCAGGGGTGCAGAAAATGTTCAGACCTTGGAAATTTCCCCCAAACACAGTATAAATTTCCCTCAATAATGCAAAAATCTACTTTGGTATACAAAGAAAGTCATTTGTTCTATGTAATAAATTTTTAAGAGAATAAGTATACAGTGTAACATAAAAATAGCGCTGTTAGTGTATAAGAACTCCAAAGCAGCAAATTTTTATTTTTTATTTACATTTTTATTTTCTCTTAAAAAAATGTTCAGAATTTCCCCAGTTAGTTTAAATTTCCCCCGAACCTCATTCGGGCGTTCAAACATATTCTGCACCCCTGTTTATTCCATTTTCATATTCAGGAAATTCCCAATCATTAAGTGAATACTTTATTCTGAAAAATTGATTTTTCACATTTTCTAGAGTAAAAAAAGAAAGTGCTCTCAATTATTATTTTTAATCAGAAAAGAAAAAAAAAAAAAGTTACAGTTGTGATTTTCCTTAATGCGAAAACATAATATAATGAAAATGCACTGAGTAACGAGTAATTTTGGAAAAGAAAAAAGGGGGAAAAAAATCTCCATTCAGTATCATGGATCTCGACTGTTGGCGAGATTAGGTATTGCCTGCTACTTAACCCTTTCACGCCCAAGGGAAATATTTTTCCCTTCTACAAAAATCGTTATCGATTGTTCAATTATTATTGAATCGATATTTTTTTTTTTTTTTTTTACTGAATGTCAAAATAAAACGTATGTCCAAGGCAGCAAATGTGTTTCTGAACGAATAAAAAAAAAAAAAAAAAAAAAAAAAAACGTATAGAAAATAGGACACATAATAAATGTGTTATGTGCAGTGTCCACTTGTGCTTCACAAGTAAACGAAATTGTTTCGTAGAATACCATAACTAGCTATTTATTTTACTTTTCTGATAATTTTTATATTACAAAGCAATAAATTTGTATTACAAAGCAATAAATAAAATACTGATATAATAAACCTAACTCTTCGTTTATTTACTTTTATGGTCCATAGAGAAAATATTTCCCATGAAATTAAAGGAAACCTATACACAATGCTATGTTTTTCTGGTGATATTCTCTTACTTTACACCCACAATAGCTAAAATATTGTGTTGTATTGGCATATTTAGTCTTGGAAATCTTTTGGTCCTGAAAGGGTTAAAATTCTATTAATAGATTAGGTAGCTCTTAAAAATCATAAAAATTTAAAGTGTTCAATTATTCAAGTATTTCACGAACATTTTGAATTACACTTTTAAAAAACAAATTCTAAAAGAAGTGATGCCAATGAGGAAAGTTTTTTTAATATATATTAGGGCTGGATTATTCATCAATATATCACTATAAGTATCAAAAAATTTTTTAATATCACGATAACAATGTTTAAGATTTTGTTCGGCTGATATATCTGAAAGTCTAAGGAAAAGCAATTTTCAGCCGCTGTATAATTTATTTCGACAGTCACAAAATCAGCCCGTTTTTTTAACAGACTTGGAAAAAGCAACAAGATCTATTAACTAGCAGCAAAATGATTCCATATTTTCACAACTGACACCAAAATTATCACGTATTTAGGCAGTCAGATTACATATAATCTGACTGCCTTATATGACTGACTTATATGTGACTGACTTTTTATGTGAAATATACTGACTGACTTATATGTGAAATAGCTTATTTCAGCATTTAACAAAATTAAACATAATTTTTGCAAATTAATAGAGAAATGAACACGAATAATAATGTTGGGCAAAAAGAAATCCAATGCAAGGATATCCCCCCACCCCTCCCCAAATAATTGTACATTTTACCATGTTTTTATTAACTTTGATTCTTGTTGGTTTGTTTGGTACAAATCTTGCAATCAAATTTTAGCTAACTTTCCTACTAGCTAGACATTTGAAACTTTCACAGTAGCTCAGAACCCGGTGACAACACAATACTTCGAAGTCAGATTTTCAAATAGTTTTCTTTTAATTAGTTAAAATATGAAAATAATAAGCTCCTAATAGCAATAAAAATAGCCATTAAAATAATAGATATAATTGTTGCCAAAAAAAATTTACGAGTTCATTTTCTTTCGACATAAAAATAAATACAGTTCATTAAAATTAAATTGACGTCATTATCACTTTAAAAAATTTATTTGCTGCAAAATTGATAAAATTTTAAATTTCAAAACTGTAGAAAAAAAAAGAAGTCAAACTTCCATTTTCGATTGTAAACATAAACATTTTATTTCAAAGGGTTATATTTACACAATAAATGCCCAGCTAATATACTAATTAAAATGAAAATAATAAATACTCGATCATAATTGGAAGTCAATTTTGTTTTCAAATGTCTAAATAAAGTGTCTGATATAATACATTGATATACTGCAGCGGAATATTTGACATCTGTTGTCCTAGGCGAGAAAAAAAAAAGATCGCCAAATTATCTGGCGAACATATTTAATTCCTCTAAAAAATCATGGTTATTTTAACAACATACATTAGGAGAGCAATCAATAATATGAAACAATATATCGTACAATGCATATTACGAAAATATACAGGGTGGCCATAATTAAACTGCAAGTGTTCAAGGGGTGCTGGAGAGAAAACTACTGGGAATATTCCAGTGAAATTTGGTATCTACACGTTTCAGAACATGCGCAAATCAAATATGAAAAAACAAAATCGCCATTTTCACCTTATAGATGGCGCTGTACCGTATTTCAACGCTCACCAGTGGCATATACAACTTCCAAAGTCGATAGGCAGAGCATAATGATATTCTAAGAGGCATATAAGCAATATAAAACATCACTTACAGTTTATAAAAATTTATGGATTGTTTAATTTGTGATCTTAATTTAAATTAATTTTTGATTACATGATACTGTAAAATTTTAATTACTGAAGCGAATTGTATGGAATTTTGATAAACTGTAAGTGATGTTTTATATTGTTTATATGCCTCTTAGAATGTCATTATGCTTTGCCTATCGATTTTGGAAGTTGTATATGCCACCGGTGAGCGTTAAAATACGGTACAGCTCCATCTATCGGGTGAAAATGGCGTTTTTTTTTTTTTTTTTTTTTGCATATTTGATTTGCGCATGTTCTGAAACGTGTAGATACCAAATTTCACTGGAATATTCCCAGTAGTTTTCTCCCCAGCATCCCTTGAACACTTGCAGCTTAATTATGACCACCCTGTACATCTGGTACGTATATTTTCGTATTACATTTTTGATCGCCAAATACAAAGAACGCCTAGGACAACACAATTTTGAAATTTAAAATTAAAAGCTTATCAATTTTACAGGAAAAGTAACTCAATCTAACACATGTAGACAATAACTTATATATAACTATATCCAAATATGGGGATTAAAACCGAGAAATAATTTTTCTTAATTTTTAATATTTTTTTACAAAAAAATCCAATGGTTAATTAACATAGGAATTTTTTTTTTTTTTTTTTTTCCCCACTGACAGTTAGTGATGTCACACTTCACTTGCGTATAGCTATGATTCAATGACTCAACAGAAAATTTTAAAAACATAGAATATATAAAAAGCCTTTTTTTAATCTTATATATATATATATATATTGTGTTTAAGCACCAAAATTTTTAAAGTGTCAATCGCATTAAAACTTTAAGTTAAAAAAAAAAAGTGATCTCTAAAGATATTGTTTTAATATGAAAATACAAATGTAGCATTCATTTGGCAACCTTTCTCTCATCCATAAGAAATTCAATTTTCAGTTTTGTGGGTTACTTTGCAACAATAATGAATACGTACATGATGAAACATAAATCCTGTGTCACAATTTCAACTTTTTTTTTTTTCCCATAAAAAATGTGTGTGTGTGGGGGGGGGGGGGGAATGCTCCAATATTCAGAAAGGAGAAAGGCAAACTTTTTTTATTTATCTCATTTTGTTTTTGATTTTAGCATATTTTTTAAACTTTATTGTAGTTTATTGTATTACATAAAATTCAAGACATTTTTAAAAAACAACCCATGAAAATGCTGTTCGGGTTAATTTAACTTATATGTGGTCTGAATTATTTTCAATTTTTTAGTTTTATATCATGTTTCACTAGAGATCAGAATGGTAAAAAAAAAAAAAAAAAAAGGAAATTTTTTTTTGGGGGGAGGACAGTTTTTTTCCCCGAAAGGGTTTAAATCCCACCAAAAAAAAAAAAAAAAAAATTGAAAATTTAGAAATTTGTAGCATGAAATAACATATTTAGAAATTTACAATATTTACATTCCGATGCTTTTTTTCGTGAAATATTTCACAGTCTGTGTGCATATATATATATATATTGAAATAACAGTCTATAACAACAGATTTAGATTAGAAATAGTAAAATGATTAAGATATTTACTTTTCTTTTCTATGATGGCTATTTGAATGAAAATTAATAAATCCATAATTGATGATATAACACACTCTGAACTACAAATCATATTTCATTCTTTTAAACTTTCACTTTATCTTTTAAATAAAAAGTAAAGCAAAGATTTGGAATTTTGCTACGTCATAATTTTTCAGTTAGTACATAAAAAAAATTCTCAATGCAGACTGATTAAGTAAAAATGGTATTTAACTAACAAATTTAATTTTATTATTACTATTTGTAAAAGAAAATATTTTCATAGAATATGAAACTATACTTTTTTCTACTGATTAATTGTATCTGCACTATATAATTTAAATCAGATGAATATCCCTCCATATCTGATTGTTTTTTAAATATTTAATAAGATACATTTAAAGAAAACACACAAATCTTCTAAATTATTTTTTATTCAAATAATGCAATCATTTCATTTCTTTTTATAAATCCACTGCGGGCATCATCAGCATTATCAACATCTTTTACACTGCAATCATCTTCATCCAGAAAAACATCGATTTCGTCGTTTTTATTTTGGCAGATGTTGTGCATGACACAACATGCCATAATAAAGAGTGGCATCAAGGCTGTGCGATTCATCTCCAACATTTTAAGCCGTCTAAATTGGCCTTTCAGAAGGCCAAAGGAACGTTCAATGGTTGCTCTAGTTTTGGACAAGCTTTTATTGAAGTTCCTTTCGCCCCTTCTAAGGTGGCCATTATCTGCAAATGGCTTGAGCAGCTTTTGGCTCAATGGATATGCAGAATCTCCAAGAAGCTGATAACCTAGTGGAACTAAGGACTCTAAGTTCTGTCCTAGACTAGATCTTCTGAAGACTCTTGCATCATTCAATGAGCCAGCCTCTCCGGTGTAACAACTTGTAAACAACAACCTATAAGTAAAAAGAAATAATAATGAAATTACTGATATTTGCATAATAATACAGATGATATAAAATTAAATATTTATGAATATGAGACTCATAACTAAAGATTTCAAAACAATTCCTTATGAGGACACTTTAACTATTCAGAAATGCATTGACGGGTGCTGATAAAGACTAAAATTAAAGCTGTTTTTGCTGCCATTTCACAAAATTCCTGTTAAATTAATCGTTAAACATTTTCTTTTTTTCAGTATATTATTTCACAAATGAATCCCTTTTTTTTTTTTTTTTTAATGTGATAAAGCACTACTAATTTGCTATTAAATATATAAATTCACTGCTGAAGTGGAAGATTTTTTCACTTTTTTTTTTTTTTTTTTTTTTTTTTTTACAAAAATGGAACCAGAAAAATAAAAACCTGGATATCTCAAATGTACAATAATTTAAATAATAAAAAACTGGAATTTCTGCAGGATTAACACTCGAAAGTAATGCCTCAGCTGAAATGCAGTGAAACCCCGATCTATCGTTCCTGCATCTACCGTGTTATTTCTATAGTCCCTGCACAAATTATATTTAAATAATGCTAACGAAACTCGCCATACCTGCCAACCTGCAAGAATTCCAAGGAGTAAAACAGCGCACAAACAAAAAAATTTGCAGACACCCCCTCCCCCCTAGTTTTTTTTTTTTTTCGTTAAAAGTAAAAAAAAATCGATAACTTTGTTTTAAATTATCACAGATTTATAGTTCAACCATTCATTTTAAAGGTATTGATGAGACCTTTCGAAAGATACCCATCTTGAAATGATGCCCCCACATGCACAATTTTATTTCCTAGTTAACTACTACTATTATCAATGAAACCTTTCAAAAGATACCGATCTTGAAAATTTACTCCCCCACATGCACAAAATATTTTCCTAGTTAACTACTACTATTATCAATAATTCATATTAATTTTACAATCACAAGTTTAAAATAACTCTCATTATGCACATTTATACGAAATTTTGTCCTATACTGCCATGTTAAAAGTTTGCATAAAATGCAAACACAATGCCACCTGTTCAGCGATTGATCCCCAAATCTATTCAGCACCAGTTTATGTCAGAGTGCAACTAAATACCAAGTTTGGTTAAATTTCAATCATTGGTTCGTGAGATACAGCATCCACAAAAAAGTGTTACAGACATTTTCTAAAAACTATCAGTTCATGTTCTGGACATCCCAAAACGTGTAAATCCATCAAAAAACGGAGGTCGAAAATTTTCATGAATCCAATACTTTCTCTATATTACATACAGAAGAAAGTAAAAATCAGTCGAAAAATGTTGAAATAGTAGAAAAAGAGTAAAAATAGTGATCTAGGAGTAAAAGTGTAAAAAATGTCAAAAAAGAGTAAATTTTACTCCCGGGAAATAAAACTTGGCAGCTATGCTCGCATGTATCGTTCTTCAAAAAGTCATTTTCCCGCTTTCATCGTTGAAAAATTTTTCTTCTGACCGAAATGCAATTGAAAATCAAATGATTCCATACGTCATTCAAACTGGAATTACTTCTTTTATCTTAAAATAAATCTTTTCTTCCTCCACCGGATCAAAATTGTGATGGCATGTCTCCGGACCACCCTCAAAGGTGAGTTGCAGACCGTCGCCATTTGTCATATTGTAGCACTAGTGCAAGGTAAAACCCGATCAGCCCCAACTATTTAACCTTATACTGTTATAGATGAAGAACATGGATTGTGCAGATATTCTATCTAGCATATGTCTATGAATTACTGAATATGGATCCTGTGTTGTTGCTTGGAGAATAAGTTATTCTACTTTGTGTAAAGAGAACGGATGCATCCAGTATGGCCAACTACTACATTTTTTCACATTCCTGAGGCTGAGCCTACACTAGTACCAAGTGTGTCTGACGTGATTACGACATTTGAAAATGCACACATTTTGTTATATGCACATGAAATTACAGAAAAGGACCAGAAAATGTTGTTAATCTGGAAAATCCCCATTTAATTTATAAAATGAACTAAAAATTAAACCTAAACTTACTGATTTTTAAAATTAAGTATTGTGATATTCTACAACTTTATTTCTTTGACAGTTCGGAGAATAAAAAATTATTTTTTATTAGTAGCATATTACATATATTGTATTATTTCAGAAACATTGCTTTCTTCGTGTTTTGACTTTAACCCGCCTTCATCGTTTTCCCACTTTGATCGTTTTTTTTTTTTTTTTTTTTTTTTTTTTTTTTTCACATACTCCATGAAAAACGATGGATCGGGGTTCTACTGTAATATTCTAAATAAAGAAAATAAATTTTTGTTCTTTGTTTAGAAAAATGAGTTACATAATGAAAGAGTGATTATTCAACAGAAATAAATGATATCAATATCTCAATAACAATGCATTTAGAAAATGTAAATTTTACACACAATTTAAAATAAATAAAATAGGTTTCAAATATAATTTAAAAGAATAAGTGCAATGCTATGTTAGGACCACTGTGCTTGGTGATTTGGGAGTTTTCTTAAACTTTCTCCCATCCCCCCCCCCCAAAAAAAAAACCCCACCAAATTATAGTCAAAACTCTAAACAAGTTAAGGAAAATGGGACCAAAACAAAATCTAAAGTGATTATAACAAGTAATATAAACATTAATAATACTTGGTAATGTCGACCGTTAAGCAGGGAAGGAAGTCAGGAAGTCAACTAGTAAACTAGTATGTTGTGGACACCACAAGACTTTCTTCTATATTTTCCTATGCCATTTCATTAAGTGTAAATAGTTTATTAAAACGATTATTAAAATTATCTCGATTATTATTTATTAAGTCAGGAAGCAGCAGGAATTCAACTAGTAAACTAGTATGTTATGGACACCACAAGACTCTTCTATATTTTCCTATGCCATTTCATTAAGTGCAAATAGTTTATTAAAACGATTATTAAAATTATCTAAGGTGAAATCCTATTACTCGGTACCCCCTTGCACTTTTTGGCGACTTTTGTTGGAACGATCCCTGCCGCCTTGGAGGCGTAATTTACTTTCGAAGATGGTGGCTGTTGATGGTCTTAATGATCGTTTTTCCGTGCAAATGAAATTGAAAAAAATTTATCGTTAATGGAATTTTAAATACAAAATACATCAACAAACGCCATTTTTAAATGTAAATCACACCAACGAGCTGACCTGGATTGCACCAACAAAAGTCGCATTCAATATAATAAAAATAGTACTGAAAAATATATAATATTATTAAAAGAAAAATATTTAAATTTAGACCTTTTTTTTTTTTTTTTCATTCTGTATACATTGGAGAGGTCGGTATTCTTCTGAACTGCCGCAGTCAGTTTAATTGCTGCTGTTTGCTCGCTTCGCGAGCATTAAAACAAAAATAAAAATAAAAAAAATCACTGGACACCCCTAATTCATGGAGCATGAATCAGTAAAAGCATGAAAATTGACGGAGCCACGGTCACTGTGTTTTCTGCTGTTTTCTCGCTTTGCGAGCATTAAAACAAAAGAATAACATCACTGGATATCTCTAATTAGCGATGCATGAAAATTTGTATAAGCCGCGGCCAGTATGCTTGCTGCTGTATGCTAGCTTTGCAAGCATTAAAAAAAAAAAGCATCACTTTATACCACTAATTCGCCAGACATGAGACAGTAAATGCATGAAAATTTGTTTAGGCCGCGATCAGTACACTAGCTGCTGTATGCTTGCTGTGCAAGTGTATTAAAACCTAAAACAACATCACTGGACACCCCTATTTTGAGGAGCATGAATCAGAAAATGCATGAAATATGTACTGTAACGGTCAGTATTCCGATGCTACATCACTATGCAAGCATTATAAATAAATAAATAATCACTGAATGCACCTGATTAAATCACGGTGCATGAAAAAATCTATACTGAAGCAATGACTATCATGCCCTACCCTTTTTTTTCTTCGTAAATTTATTAAAAAATATATAAAAATACACTGAAAAATTTTTGTTTTAAACTTTGAAAAATCATTTAAAAACAGAAAAATCTAGAATTAATCTTACTTACAGATACCGCAGCGGCTTAAAAAAAAAGTAGAAGAGAAGATAAAAACCATCTTTAATAATTGAAGATAATCACGTAAAAGGAACATTTTGAATTAATTTAAATTAAAATAGACTCTGTTACGAAAGCTAAACCAATCAGCTAAACCCATACTAATTTTAACGCTCCCACTATGCGACTAATCCAATGAGATGAAAGCGCCGATGGGTTGCACTAGGAGAATCAAGAGGAGCAAATTCACGTGACCGGCGAATGGGTTTGCCAGGCGCAACGCATCATCGCCAGTTTTGGCGGGGTACCGTATAATAGGATGAAACCTTATCTAACATGATGAATGCAAATTATTTGTATATCTTAGAGAGAACTAACCCCAACTAACTCCCCACCCCACCCCAAAAAAGACAGAAGTTGAGATATAGCCTTCCTAGGAAACTTGCAGAATAGCAGCCGATTTGCCAATAAGTATCCAAATTGAATCAGCATGTCTCCTAATGGCTTTTTCACATATCCAGTTTTGTTTGAGGATATCTTTTTGTATATTTCTGTTAAGTAAAAATAATATGGATTGCATGTATTTTTAAATGTTTAACACTAAATACTTTTTAAGATATTATAACTATTAAGAAACCCTATTTTCATCTATAAGAATTCAATTTTTCCAGGAAAAAAAAAAAAAAAAAACGGAAAAAACTGTTTTTTTTTCCTCCGCCTCAAAATTTCCGGAAATTTTACATCTCTACTCAGAACAAGTACGATTTTAATAACTGGCGGGAACTGTACTACTGAATATTCGGTTTGGCTGAATCTCAAACTATCCATTTAGCCAAATATTTGGTTTGGCCAAATACCAAATTATTTGGATACTATTCGGATAGTTGGAATACATAAAAATATAAATTTTTAATTATCATTAAATTAAGATTTTGTAAGAGTAATTAAATAATAAACTATATTTAAATGAAAACAATTGTTTTATCTAGTTTAAAGTAACACGAAAAAAAATATATTAGTTACATCAATCATAACAATAATCTAACCAAAGTTGTATTTATCAATAACAATGTAACGATAAATGTTCCTACAGTTTAGTTGAAAAAAGAGCATACATAATTCCCACGATTTTGCTAGCTAGTAAACTTCAAGAGACCAAACAATGATCACATTCAAATCTTGCAAGAAAATTGACACGTCAGTGACAAGCAGTTTTGAACTGGTCATTGAAAAATGCGTATGAACATAAACTGCCCCAACATGGGAGGGGGGGGGCGGGGGTATCACCTTTCTATTTCACAATATATATCCACATGATGCATTTGCATCAGTTTTAATATAGGTTAGCTAAATATGTGTTGTTACTTTTAAATTGATTTTTCTCAAATGTTGCATTTCTCTCTTTTTTTTTTTTTTTTTTTTTTTTTTTGAGTGGGTGTGATAGGAAATTGTTATTTAAAAAATTTTATTTCTTTATTAAGAAGCCTAACAGTTAATAATTTGCTTTGACTGTGAATTCAGCATTACACCACTATTTATGTATAGTAATATTCCTTAATGTTTTTCTACATTTCTATAAACCACTGTTTCTGAATAGTAGTTTTTTTATATTATTTTTTCCATAATTAAATAAATGAATATATTACTGAAAAAGTTTGCAAAAAATTAGGTGGCTGACACCTGATTATAAGAATAAATCAGCCAGCTGAATATTCGGTATTCAGTTTCAAGGAAATTCAGTATTCGGCCAAATAGTTGGTATTCGTTTGGTTGAATATTCAGTATTCAGCCAAAACTGGTATTCGGTGCATCCCTATTCATGATTACTTATGAAAGTTCACACAATTTTCATAGATACTTATTCAGAATATCAAAAATCGAAAAGAAATATTTTTTCAAACATAATACATTATACTTTATATTATTTGAAAGAAAAACTTAATATAATCATACTTGCTGTTTGCAACAATTTGTAGCAGTATTGAGTGCAATCCTTTTCTGTTAACATATGCATCAGGACATGTATTAGGTGCTTTAATAGGGATATGACAACCGTCAATGCATCCAATTACACCGGAGAAACCTGCAATGCTCTCAATATCATGACTGATCTCTGCAGATGGTGGCCACTTTATAATCACTGGAGATAAACTGCACAGAACTTTCATCACTTTTAAAGAACAAAGCCACAGTGTTGATTTCAAAACATTGAATCTGTCTGACACAGACCTAAAATGATTAAAAAAAAAAAAAAAAGTATTAAAAATAAAGATAATAGCATGAGTAGAGTAGAGTAGAGAGCAATTATTTCAAAATTTAACATTTTCAAGTTAAGAATACTTCTAAAATAAAAGTGCTTTAAAAAATTTACATCTAATCTTTCTAAAATTCTTAACAAGATAAAAAAAAAAAAAAAAAAAAAAAAAAAACTAACTATGCGAAGCATCTGGCCATGCTTAATTATGCCACCAAAGTGATATTTTATACGAGAACAGCAACTTAGGCCAAGAACCATATTTATGATTAAGCAGATTTATCTGCTATCATCAACTAACTACGTATAATATAATGTAATGGCAAACAGGTATTATTTTTCAATACCTTTTATACATACAACAGCTATAGTGCAACGGAGTAACAGCATCTCACATCTCACTTTAAAATTTCAAAAATATGATACTACTCAGTGGATTGGATTGGGCTGGATTTTGGAATATGGCCAATTGACTGCTGTAGGTTATAGGACTGAGGGGGTAGTACCCTCTGTGTGTGTGGTGTGTAGAGGTGTCTTTTTCAGGATACTACTCAGTGAATCAAAGCAGATCATCAAATCACTTAACAAATCAAACTGAATGGACCAGAATAAATTTAATTATGCTACAGATTAAGAATTTCAAAATTCTCTGAAATAATTAAATTCCATAAGCCAGAAAAGGAACAAGAAAACCTCAGGACATACTTTGAAATGAGAAATTGCACTGTTAATTCTAAATATTTACTACTACTGGGTTGATTTGCAATCTTATTTTAAAAATCATGAAAATATACCAAAGGGAAGCACAGGTTGGGGGGGGGGGGATGCT
This sequence comes from Salticus scenicus, assembly GCA_963930645.1. Classification (NCBI taxonomy): domain Eukaryota; kingdom Metazoa; phylum Arthropoda; class Arachnida; order Araneae; family Salticidae; genus Salticus; species Salticus scenicus. The sequence continues at coordinate 58,525,006 of OZ005654.1, read as the reverse complement.
TTATAATTTCTTACGACTGTATTCCAGAAATTACACGTACAGTTCCTTTTTATTATTATTATTAAAAAATATATTAATAAATTACAAAAATATTTCTAAATTTCAACTATAAGGAAAGCGCAGCTGACATCATGCTCAGGGTAAAACACTCTACTCAGGACAAAACATTGGCATTTCCCCCAATACAAATTGTCCTTTTGCCACTTGTGAGGTGGAAAGAATGATTAAAGGAGCATTTGTTTGTAAACATGCCCTTTCCTTATACAACAGTTTTCTGTAAATATTCAAAAGAAAGTAACTGAAATAAATTTGCAGTTATATAATTGTAATTAAAACACAAGTAAAATGGAGCAAAACTTCATAATGTAATAATAAATGTTTTATTTAAAAAAGGTTTCTGGGCAAAATTCGAAGTAGAGCAAGTGTGAGTTACAAGAACATAAATCAGACAAATAGAATATATAAGCATGTTGTGGTTATCCCCTAAACTTTCTACTCCTTTTTTTATTCCTGCAGTGCATTCAATTTTTATCTCAAAAAATATAAGACATGTTGAAACAAAGTCACTTTTGTGTCTTAGATGCAATATTTCAAAAAGTTTGGACATCTTCTCAAAATGGTCAAATCATGTTCAAGACATCCCAAAATGTATAAATTCATCGAAAATCAGAGTTTGAAAAATTTCACGAATCCAATACATTCTCTATACATACATATAGAAAAAAAAAAAAAAAAAAAAAAAAAAGACAAGTAAAACAAAAATAAATATCTCGACAAAACAAGTATAATTGATTATTTATTATGATGATATGATTAATTATTAATATAATTCAATTTTATTATAACTAATTTACCTGTAATATAGTAATTTATTAACTTAAATAGTCTTTAATACTGCAAGAATTCAAACATTTTATATATTTGTATAATTACAATTATGTAAAAGGTTACTAACATGCTTTTATCGAATTCAAACTTTAAGAATACCTATATTCGATATCTATATACTAAATTTTAAATAAATTAGTATTCAACAAAATTGATTCTACAAATCTTCATCTAATCAAAAATTTCGTATTAAAAACAAATAGAATCATTTATGTTTCATTTCAATAATAAAAGGTAAGAAAAACTTACCTTCCTTCATCTATATTGTTCGAGGGATGAAATATTCGTTCTTAATTCAATAATAAGTGGAAACTTTCACTCATTAAGTAGTCATTTTCTTTAAATCAACACATTTTTATCTGGTAAATACACAATCAAAAATTATTAAAGACATAATACTGATAAAATTACATAAATACTTAACGCGCGCTAACAATACACAATATTTACATTTTGTGAACTTAGACCATTCTTCTTCTCGCTATCGAACGCACAGTTCCTCTCGTGCGCGCAGGCGCAGACGATCGGATTACAAAAAATTTAAGTGGAAGTAGCGATTTTCGCAACACCCTGCCACCTTTGAGTTTCGAGGATTTTTAGAGAAACTCATACTTCACTTTTGGCTTTAACAAACGTCCATATTTGGATCGTTTTTCAAGTGGAACAGTCTCTATAGGAATGTCCTTTACAGAACTTTTGTCAACTGGCTCAGTAGGTTTAGTCACTGGAACAGACTCAGTTGGAGGAGTCACTGGAACAGATTCAGTTGGAACAGTCACTGGAACAAAGTTCTTTTCAGGAGGTTGGATATTCGACTTAGATATTCGTGATGAAAAAGGTAAATCTGCACAACTTTTAGGAATTACTTCTAGGGGAATTAATCTAAGCACTGGACGGAAAAATTCACCACCTTTCATTTTCACTTTTACAAGTCGAACATGGCCATCTTTAGATGGACAGAGTTCAATAACTTTACAGAGAGGCCAGTCAATTTTCTTGATGTTTTCACTGGATACTATAACGATATCACCAATTTGGATGGATCGTTGATTTTTAGTAAATTTCGAAGATTGCCTTAAATGCCCCAAATATTCAATTCGAAACCTTTTTCGTAAATCTTCTTTTATTCGCTGTCTATAGGCATATCTTTTATTGAGAGATGATGAATCTAAGACATCAAGATCGGGAATGCCTGATTCTTTAATATCCCGTAAAAACATAGCAGGAGTAAGTGGAGTTAGATCATTAACATCTTCGGAGAGATAAGTTAAAGGACGTTGGTTAACAATGCCTTCAGTATCATAAATAACAGTATCCATTTCTTCTAAATTCAACGAACTTCTTCCTAAGACTTTTCGAAGAATTCCCTTGATTATACCAATCAAACGTTCCCACCATCCACCTCACCACGGTGCAGATGGAGGGTTGAACTTCCAAATGATCTTCTGAGCTTCACTGTATTGAGAAATGGTATCCCAATTGATTTTCTTAAGTAAATTTTCCGCACCAACGAAATTCGAGCCATTATCACAGTAAATTATTGTGGGTCTCCCTCTTCGAGCTATGAATCTTCGGAAAGCCTGTAGAAAATTTTTAGTTGACATGGATGTAGATATCTCTAAATGCAAGGCTCGGTAGACGGCACAAGTGAAGATGACTATCCAGACTTTTTGACCTCCTCGAAGAATTAGAGGACCGGCATAATCAATTCCTATGACCTCAAACACTGCTGCTTCCTTTATTCTGTCAACTGGGAGAGGTGCTTCTATGATGGGCTTTGGCGCTTTGGTCTAGCATCATATCTTTTGCAGCGTACACAATTTCTGATAACTTTTCTTACTGTCTTCCGATACTTTAAAATCCAAAAATCTTCTCTTAAATTATTCATGAGGATCTGTACACCAGCATGATTCAAATTTAAATGTCTGGTTCGGATGAGTTTTTCTACCACTGGATGATTGGATGGCTATATTATCGGATATCGAAAACTTTGTGTATCTTCTCTCATGATGATTCTAGTCTTCATTTTCATAAGTTCATTCGTATCCATAAAACAGTTAAGGGATTTCAGGCGTTTATCTTCAGGACCCGAGAATGATTCTTTTTGTACATTTTTCAACATAACAGTTTCAGCGTCATTTATATCTTCTGAAGTTAAGAATCCAAAAATTCGATGTGAAGGTTCAACTTTACAATTATTAAAAAATCTGTAAATCCAAGCAGTGATTCTTAACAATTTATTGTATGACGAAATACGGTTATAAAGCTTCTCACTTGAATCCTCATGATTTGTAGCACTAATTACTGTTTTCTTCTTCTCGGAGTACACTATATCGAAGTCAGGAAGAGCATTAGATCTTGGCCATTCTTGTCTTGGCTTCCTCAACCATTGCACACCTTTCCACCACTTGGATTTAATCAATGTTTGAACACTGCAGCCGCGAGATGGTAAATCTGCTGCATTGAAAGACCCTGGTACGTGGTGCCAATTATCAGGCTCTGTCAGAGATCTAATTTCTTTAACTCTGTTAAAAACGAAAGGCGCCCAGTTTTCACTTCCCTTTATCCAATATAGTGCATTTGCGGAGTCGGACCAGAAAAATTTTGAGATATTCTTTATTCGGAGATCATTCACCACAGTCTCAGCTAATCTCGCTCCTATGCAGCAGGCAAGTAGTTCCAATCTTGGAATAGAAGTAGTTTTCAAAGGAGCAACTCTGCTTCTAGCCTGTACAAGTTGACAAGACACTGAACTTGCAGTTTCACTTCTTAAGAATATGCAGGTAGCGTATGCACTCTTGCTTGCATCGCAGAAAATATGTAAACTTAAATTTTCTGGTGCCTCATGATTCAGAGTGAGGCATCTTGGGATTTCGACTTCTTTCAATTTAGGAACTTCTTTTTTCCACTGCTCAAACTTCTTGGTAATATTTTCAGGCAATTCTGCATCCCATGATACTTTCAATTTCCAGCACTCTTGCAGGAGAATCTTCGGCCCCAAGGTAACCGGACATGTGAAGCCAAGGGGATCAAATATTCTATGTACCGCACTCAGTATTTTCCTTTTCGTTGCAGGGGTACTATCTTCTAAAGTATCTCTTAAATCTACAGACAAGGTATCATTCTTTAAATTCCATGACAATCCCAGGACTGGAATACATCTTTCTTCTGATGGACTGGGGAAATTGTGCTCCCACCCTCGAAGCTCAAATTTAGCATCACTGAGAATTAACATGGATTCTTCGACAAATTTCACGAGGTCTTCATAGTTTTCAACGCTGGTGATACAGTTGTCCACATAAAATGATTCTAATAACTTGGTAGCTGTTTCTTCAAAATGAGCAGAAACATTTTTCAGATGATATCGAAGAGTAGCACCCAGTAGGTATGGCGAACAAGAAAGTCCAAAAACAACTCTACGATGTTGAAAAACTTTAGGTTCCGAGGGATCACCTTCCTCCCACCATAAGAATTTCAGAAATTGCCTATCACGTTTACTAAGTCCAATTTGTAAGAAAGCTTTTCGGATATCAGCAATTACTCCTATTTTCTTTAATCGAAACTTATTCAAGATTGCTGGAATCAGTTCGACGGTGTTAGGTCCTTTCTCTAAACAATCATTGATTGAAGGTGAATTTTTCTCTTTGGCAGAACCATCAAAAACAGGCCTAACTCTGGTAGTAGAATTTTCTTTTATTACGGCCCTGTGGGGCAAATAATGTTCACTTTCATCATTACCCAGAATTTTAACTTCTTCTATAACACCTTCTTGAATCCATTCTGTTAATACTGTTTCATAAGCTTCTAATGTCCCTTTTTTCTTGAGCGAATCTATACAACCTTTCAATCTTCGTTCTGCAATATTTTTACAAGTGGGTAAAGGAGGATGGCCTTGGATCCATGGGAGATTCACTTCATATCTCCCTTCAGTGTCACGTTTGATACTTCTATTAAAATGCTCTTCGGCTGCTATTTCAAGTTCCTTTCGGCTATTCTTCTCTCCTGGATCGAGAATCCCAAGCACATCAAGTCGCCATAAATCAGAAATTTTCGTGTCATTTACATGTAATGACGTAACGCTACTTGTACTATCTGAAACTTTCTGTCCGATTTTTCCCATTAGCGTCCATCCAAGGCGGGTTTCTATTAAGACTAAACCAGATTTTAATGGTTTTATATTTCCAGTGTATAGTTTTCCAATGACATCAGCTCCAATTAAGCCATGGATTTCATTCGGAGAAAATTCGTACAATAAATCAACATGACAATTCAGGTCAGACAAATGAATTTTATGCTTAATTTCATTTAGAAATGAACCATAGGAAATTTTTGGTATTTCAGAACAAATTTTGTCTTGATTTAACACTTCAAGACTGCAACGATAATTAAATATTTCTTATGGGGTATCACAGTTTCTACTCCACCAAATAAGCTATGTGTCAAATCTTCTTTAACTATGCATTCATATCCCATTTCATTTAATGCAAAAGTTGACAAATAGGACTTGCTGCTGCCAGAATCAAATAATACCCTGATGTATTTCAGTTTATTTCCCTTTCTAAGACGAACAATCAGAGTTTGCAAAAGAACTTGTCGAGTACTGGTTTTATTTGCTAAAACGGTGTCTTTCTTATTTTCAGCATTTAAATTTTCAAATTGCTGAAATTTAATTCGATGTTCTTGATCGCTTTTGCCAGGGCACATTATCTTGAAATGAAATTTTCCGCAATCACAAGCCGGTATCTTCGCTTTGCAAAATCGGGATAAATGTTTCTTTGCAGCTAAACATTTAAAACAAGCACCTTTTTTCATCAATATTTGCTTTTTATCCTCATAGGATAAACTATCAGCATTTTTACATTCACTGCTTACTTGTGATTTATTGCAAAAAATACACATTTCTTTTTTCACTTCAGAAGAATTATATAATTCAGCTGCGGTAGGAATAATTCTTTCACGTCGAACGGGTGGCGGATAAGTACTTTTATTCACATTTTCAAAATTAAATCCACTACGAGCAAGTTTCACCTTTTCTTCACTTTCAATTTCATGCCGCAAAAAGTTCATCAAACAATCTAATTTGTTACCCGATTTCAATTCATCATCATTTTCCTGTTTTGCGTAGTTCAAGGTCGAACTCAAATTTCTTTCCCATATTTTTAAAATATCTACAGGTAAGCAAGGTTCAATTAACGGGTATAAAATTGATGAATAATTTTCACTTGAAACACCTAGCATTTTCAATGACCGTAAATATGTTTCAATTTTATCATACAATTTAAAAAGTGGCATTTTTCGACCTTTACTTTTAGCATTATTCATCATTAACGCAAGAACTTCTCGTATATAAACTTCAATTAACATATCTGTACGCCCAAAACGACTTTTAAGACATTCTATTACATTTTTGTAACTATCTTTTGTGGCGGGATACGATTCAACAATTTCCCGTGCCCTTGAGCCTTTTATTGTCGCTTGTAAGAAATACTGATATTTATCTTCATTTGGTATTTCTTCATCGCTGTGTATTTTCTCAAATTGTGCCCAGAATGGCAAACATTCTTTTATTTCCCCCCCCCCCCGAACAATTTAAATTCTATTTCAGGAAGTTTGTATTTTCGTTTCGTTATATTTTCATTTGATTGAAAACTGTTTTCAATTTCAGAATTTTTCAAAAGTTTTTTAACTTTTGTTCTTAATTTAATAAATTTTTCTTCATAAGAACTAAAGCCTTCATACTCTTTATCATAATTATCTTGTGTACACTTTATCATCTTTAACAAGAACATCTAATATTTCTTTTTCTTTTAGACATAACATTGCCCATTGCCAACGTTAATTGGTATTTTTGATGAAGGGGGGGGGGGGGAGAACAATTATCATACCTGAAGCTTTCTTGATTTGCTAAAAGCCATATGGTCATCAGCAGCTGCTTCTCAACACTTAATGGTGGCCACCCTCTATATTCATTCGTCATTTTCTGACTTATCTATAAAGAAATATTGATTTGTAACTTTTATCACAAATAAACATTATAACCATGTAACAAGATATAGAGAAAAGTATACTAAACATTATCTAAAATTTAAAAACAGAGCAAAAAGAAATGTTAAAAAGTCATTACATTAGATTTCCAAATCATTAAAAAAAAAAAAAAACGTTAGCAATGCATTAAGTATGCTTAGAATGTGGTATCTGCTACACTCGTTGTAATCATGATTTAGTCTGTTGTTAACTTTACATCTTTCCAAATGAGATGTGAAATAATTATTTGTACATTTTATTATGATGCTGGTACTAGCACTGAAGTAACGTAAATTTTTGCATATTTTATCATTCAAATCAAACTAAATATGAAAAATGTATGAATGTGAATAAAAAATACAAAATTTTAAATGTTTTAATGAACATTTTCAATTTTAGGAGATTTCCCTGAGATTTGGAATTAAAATTCAATTTCAGAAAACATTCTAGATTTTTCCTTAGGAGCACCAGGGCAGAGGTGATTGTGATTCAACAGGGTGAAAGAAGGAAAAAAAAAAACCTGAAAATTAGAATTTCAAACACCGAAAAAAAAAAAAAAAAAAAAAAAAAAGTCAAATGATACTTTAAATTATTTATACAAAAAAAAGTCAGCCAATTAATAAAAATGTACAGAATTTATTCACATACAATGAAAAACGAACAACCGTTAAAAAAAAAATAGAAAATATAACTTAGTAGGAAATATTGGGTTTCATTAAATTAGATAAAATCATCTGAAATCAGGGCACACAATTACCCCTGGAGAATCAACTCTGATAATTCAACAAACATTCCTAATTTGTTAAAAATAATGAAACTGTAGGTAGTGAAAGAAGAAATTAGAGTTTACCATATTTTCAAGCAAACTGAAAGTTCCTCGATCCATCCTAAAATGGCTCTTAAAGTCAACAGAGGAGAATCCCGATATTATGTTTTCATAAACTGGTGGAACTCTCCTCCTTCGAACCAAAGCCATTAAGGAAACAGATTCTTCCTCTTCATCTGTACTGCTATTATATTCGTCAGATGAAGATTCCTCCAACAATTCAGCCAAAATTATATTTATCAGATTTTCTTTCATAACAGCATCCATCTTTGTTCTTTAAGTTCAAAACCAAGGTTCTTCTATCAAAACTAGCACAACGTAAAATCACACACAATCAAATGGCGAAAGAAATCAACAAGAGTAGAGTTAGCAAAATCAGTGCGGTTGTCTATGTTCACGACGGTTATGGGTTATGTAAACAAACCAGAAAGTAATCGAGGCGTTCGATAAGTTCATATTAACCGGTAAAACCAAACTTACTGGTGACATCATTTTCCTTTTACCGGTAAAACCAAAAAGCAATTATCGAACGCGGCCATAGATGAAAAGTGAGAACTTTGTAAAAGAAATTCTATAAATTGTAATGTTTATAATGTTATTCAGACATAGATATATATAAGATGAAAATAATTATAATGTAGCTTAAATTTTACACCAGGCTGTAGAAGAATCATAATTTCTCTTTCATGAAGAACAATAAATTTGTAAAATACCAAAACAATTAAAAAATGAACAAGGATCGTTTTGAAGCGAAAAAAAATAGACACGACGCTTTTCCAAGCAGAAGAAAAGAAGGCCCAAGTAAGGCATGAAAGCAGAAGATCGCATACTATACTCCTGCCTCTTTTTCTTTTTTTTTTTTAATTTCTTACTAAAGGGGTCGAACTAAAATAAATATTTCAAGTTTTAGTATTTTATTCATTTCCTATGAAGCATGCCATACTTCAGCTTTCACCGCCTTTTTTTTTTTTTTTTTTTTTCAAGAATTTTACTGCAAAGAACAATATTAATCTAAAATAATTCCAGACTTAAACATGAATGAAATAAAATAATTATTTCTATGCCATTTTGATGATTTAAAAAAAAAAGTTTACTGGAGGAAATAACTAATAGTATTTATAAATGAAATTGTAGTTTCTCTCTTCTATTTCAAGAAAAAAAAAAAAAATCTGTTTTAAGTTTGATTGATTTTTTAAACACAATAAAACCAATAATTAAAAATTTTTTTGTTTGTCTGTAAGAGTTCAATGGTAAAAAAAAAAACTCTAACCCAATTATTTTTTTTTACAGAAACTAAACGAGTTTCTTCTAAGATCTTTTCAATTTAGCATAATATTTACAGATACTAAAAACTCTCTCACTTTTATGCATAATTGTTAAAATATAAACCAATAATTATCTAAAAATAGGGCATACTTTTTCGATTAGAACAAATCTTGTGTATACTTTGTGTAATTGAACCATATGTTTAAACTCTTAATGAATATGTGATTAAAACTCAATCAAGTTTAAAATAGTTTTACGATAGCCCATTTTTATCAGGTAATTAAAAGGCACTCTAACTTGATTTCCAGTCAATTTTTAAATTTCATGTTCATTAGAATAGAAGGTTTTTTTTATTCATTTAAATAAAATAGATTGTTTTAAATGCTGAATGCAAAAAAATAATCCCTAATTTACAAATACATTCTTAAATATTTTATTTCTGTTAAGAAAGATTTTCTATTCATTAGCTATACATTTTCAAAGTTGAGTTACAATTTAATTTAAACGCTGAGAGAATAAATGTTTATCAAATCTCAGCATGTCGGTCAGTTTGGCACTCCTCCAAGTCTTAAGAATCATCTTTAATGCTGGTGGCGGAAAACGTGATTTCACTATAAGCCTTTTTTAGTATATAGATGAATATTTAGGCAACTTCTTTCAAGAAAACTTTTTAAAGATATTTAATACACATGCTGCTTTTCTTCAACATGACTGCGTAGGTCTCCATTTAGGTCCCTTTTTTAATGATATCTTATAAAACACATTTCACACATGTGTTTTCCTCCGGTATAAGTGCGTGCATATGTAATCAAGAATCCTTTTCGAGAAAAATCTTTAGAACATATTTCGCACTCACACACATGGGGTTTTATTCCGGTATGGGGGCGAAGATGATCATTTAAAGTACCATTTTCAGAAAATCTTTTAGAACATATTTCACACATGTGGCATTTCTCCGATATGAGTGTGTAAATGTCTATTTAGCTCTGCTTTACGATAAAACTCTTTAGCACATATTTCGCACACTTGTGGCTTTTCTCCGGTATGGGAGCGTAGATGATCATTTAAAGTACCCATTTGAGAAAATCTTTTAGAACATATTTTGCACACATGTGGCTTTTCTCCAGTGTGACAGTGTACATGTCTATTAAGTTGCACTTTTTGAGAAAATCCTTTAGAACATATTTCACACACATGTGGCTTTTCTCCGGTATGACTGCGCACATGTACATTCAGGTCTGCCTTTCGGGAAAATCCTTTACCACATATTTCACACACATGTGGCTTTTCTCCAGTGTGACAGTGTACATGTCTATTAAGTTGCATTTTTTGAGAAAATCCTTTAGAACATATTTCACACACATGTGGCTTTTCTCCGGTATGACTGCGCACATGTACATTCAGGTCTGCCTTTCGGGAAAATCCTTTACCACATATTTCACACACATGTGGCTTTTCTCCCGTGTGGGTGCGTAAATGATCATTTAAAGTACCCTTTACAGAAAAACTTTTAGAACATATTTCGCACACATGTGGCTTTTCTCCAGTATGACAGCGTGCATGTCTATTAAGTTGCCCTTTTTGAGAAAATCCTCTAGAACATATTTCACACACATGTGGCTTTTCTCCAGTATGACAGCGTGCATGTCTATTAAGTTGCCCTTTTTGAGAAAATCCTTTAGAACATATTTCACACACATGGGTCTTTTCTCCGGTATGACTTACTACATGTGTATTAAGTTGCGCTATTTGAGAAAATCCTTTAGAACATATTTCGCACACATGCGGCTTTTCTCTCGTATGACTGCGTAAATGTGTCGTTGGATTTCCCTCTTTGGAAAATTCTTTTGCACATGTTTCATCCAAATTAGAATTCTTCCCTGTGATAGTATGTGTATTCATAATTTGCCTTGAAAAAAATCCCTTGAATACAATACATACAAAGAGTGATGGGGTAAGCGCTACAGCCGAAAGGCTGGCATGACCTCAAACGATCCAAGAAAATGAGAATAGGGCAGTTCCTTGTTTGTAAACAAACATCTCAACTTTTATGAGTGGTTGGCAAAAAGGCTTGGGAAAAGTATCCTAATCCGTGGGAAAAGCATAGCGATGGCGATTACTTGATTACAACCAACGGAAAATCAATGGTGGGCGGGGCGCGGGAAATTCGAGCGCGCTTTTTTGCCAACCACATGACGTCACGAGGAAATGCTCTATAGGAAACGAAGATTAGGGTGACCAGCCGTCCTCATTTTCTGAGGACAGTCCTCATTTTTCAAGTGTTGTCCTCAATTGCTTTCAAAAGCTCTCACATCCTCATTTTCAGACGTTTGTTCTCATTTTTCAGTAATTACCTTCTTTACTTAAAATTTCAACATTAGAGATGCTGCTGACCTTATTAGTTTTCAATACTGATTCGACATTTCAACATAACACATAACACACACACACAAAAAAAAAAAAATTTCGATTCCTTGATAATTCCATTCATTTTTAAATCATGTCCATTACTAGGTAATAGACAGAATATATTTTTCTATTGGTAGATTTTAGACTTTAGAATGGAAAAACATTTTTTAGCAAGACAGAAAACTGATTAAGTCAGGGATAGGAGCTGAACGCAGATTACAGTCGGCAGCAAAAGTACCCGAGTCCTAGCCAATAATTCCGGTATCAAAAAAGTACACATAAAACTGTTTTGTTAAATACATACTTGTCGAATCATGTACTTAGACTGACTAAGAACATGACTCGACAAGGATTTATTTAACAAAGCAGTATTTAGTGTAGACAGGTATTATTGCCAGTACCCGGATACTTTTGCTGCCGACTGTACCTTGTTGACATCTGCCGATTTTTTGCTCTGTAATGAGTAAATACTGTGGTAAAAACTATAAGACTGTATTCTGAACTATATATATATATGTTTATTACACCTCAACTCGTATTTGTGTATTAACTGTAACCTGTTTTGTAACGTACACTATGGACCGCCGACTCTGTGTTATCACAATGGCCCCATTTTGGTCGCTTTTAGAAGATGGCGCTCGCATCGACTGCCTTTCAACTTCAGACTTGAAACGGCGCTTTAACGCGAGAATTAAATGTAATAATGTTAAATATCTCGAACAAAAAAACATATATCCGTAAAATTTTTGCTTTAAAATATAGCTAATACAAATGTCTAAAAATCGATTTCTGGAATTTTTGAAATTCGGTCCCCAAGGGGGGGGGGGGGGAGGGGGTGAAACGTGATTTCACATGCGTTAAACGTGATTTCGCATAATTCTATATATCTCAAACAAAAACTAGTTGGCATAGGTGGACTCTGCTCATTTCCCCATCATATTTATGTTCTCATAAATTTCTAGTGCGAGACATATTATTATCATGTTAAAAGAAATGAATTTGACCTAAGCTTGATATTATGACAGAATGAAATCCCCGCCTAGTAGGCTATCCACCGTTCACTTCGATATATATATCTTATTCTAATCTATTAATTTGTTTTATCAGGGTCAATTCCGTTGTTTAGTTTTCATCCTACTATTTCCAATGCAATAATCCTCAAAATTCATATTTATATGAAAAATTTACAATTTCGCTATGTTGATAAAATCGTAAATTACGAATGATTTACGAAATTTTCCTATTAGAATATTTGTATTCAATCATGTTCAAACTAATATCATAAATGTAATTTTGAAGTTGTCTAATGTATTTACGATCCTCAAAATGGAAATTTATGCTCAATTTTGCCTTATTCTGACATGTTAAGTAAATCGTAAATTCCAAATAAATTACGAATTTTTTAAATTGGAAAAATCGTAGTCAATGATATTCATGCCAGTATCCTAAATAATATTTCGAAAGTGGTTTGACATCTTTACGATGAAAATATCCCTCAAGATTGACGTTTATGTGAAATTTTGCTCTATTCAGCCATGTTAAGAAATTCGTAAATTTCCAATAACTTACGAAATCTTTATATTGGAAAATTCATAGTCATTAATAATCATGCCAGTGTCCTAAATAATATTTCAAAAGTAGTCTGACATCTTTACGATGAAAATATCTCTCAAAATTGACGTTTATGTGAAATTTTGCTCTATACAGCCATGTTAAAAAATTCGTAAATTTCCAATAACTTGCGAAATTTCCAAAGTAGCATATTTATAGTTACTGATGTTCCTTCCGGCATCAAAACTGATATTTTAAAACTGGTCTGACATTTTTACAGTAAAAAGTTTCCATTAAATGCACGTTTAAGTGAATTTTTGTCCTATTCTCCCATGTTAAGAAAATCGTAAATTTCCAATAACTTACGAAGTTTCTAAATTCGAATGTTGCAAATGAATAGGGTTCTTGCCAGTGTCGAAAGTAATACTTTAAAACTGATCTGACCTCTCTGCGATCATTTGTTCTAACACACTAACAGACACTCTACAGACAAACACCATAGAAATTTTGTCATTTTCGGATTCCTCACACCTGAAAACGTGTAGAAAAGTCAAAAAACCGAGGTCGAAAATTTTCACGATTACCTAAGTTCCCCATACCTATAGTATGATGGGGAACTAAAAATAGATATACGTGAAATTTTTGCTCTAAAATATAGCTAATGCAACTATCTAAAAACCAATTTCTGGAATTTTAGAAATTCAGCCCCCAGGTGGGGCAGCAAGGGGGGGTGGGCTATGGAGCAAAAACAAATAGAAATACAGTTAGGCCGTTGAAAATTGGTACAGATAGGTTTGAAAGGCCTGCAAGACGAATGGGGATATTTTCGATTGTGTAAAGTTATTAGGAGGGGCAAGAAGGGGGGCAGGGATGGGGGGGGGCAAAAAAAAAAATAGTGTCAGATCGTTCAAAATTGGTACATAGAGGTTTTCAATATTTACAAATCGATTGCGGATATTTTTAAATTTGTAAAATTATTAGGAGGGGCGGTAAGAGGGGCTATGGGACAAAAACAAATAGAAATAGAGTTAGGCCGTTCAAACTTGGTACAGATAGGTTTAAGAGGCCTGCAAGTCGAATGGGGATATTTTCGAAAGTGTAAATTTATTAGGAGGGGCAAGAAGGGGGGGAGGGGAGGAGGGCAAAAAAAATAGTGTCAGATCGTTCAAAATTGGTACATAGAGGTTTTCGATACTTACAAATCGATTGCGGATATTTTTTAATTTGTAAAATTATTAGGAGGGGCGGTAAGGGGGGGCTATGGGGCAAAAACAAATAGAAATAGAGTTAGGCCGTTTAAAATTGGTACAGATAGGTTGTGGAGTTTGCGTTCCTGCAAACTCCATCTTAACTTACTTAATTAGCTTACTAAGAGAACACAAGACTTTAAATAACAATAACTAAAGTTTATTGGAGCAGATTAATGGGAGGGCGGCCTGGTTAATTTATATAGCTCAGCCAGCGTTTTACTTAATCAAAATATATGAATCAACAATTTAAGTAGATAATCTTAAATATCTCACCACAGCAGATAGTCGAAAGTGTAGAGACGGTCGCACTCTTACTACAATACTACGGCTTCACTATGGGACAGAGGATTCCCTTCTATCCCAGCTTGAACTTCCGAAAACTAGCAGACACTCACCAACGCTCAACACTACTTAACTTCACACACTTAAATCTCCTCTACTCTACTTTCGATATTCACAAAAATAAGAATCATCACATTCGCTATAATATCCTCCAACATCCACACATCTACTAAATTCATCTCTATTTTTATACTTCTTCCTACACCCTCCTTTCACTACATTTCAATCCGTACTTTTAAAAATCACTTCTAATTTAACTAATATTCAAAATCTAAGTCTTTTAATGCAGCACCCTGCCGACACAAAACCAGCTCGACTTCAACCGTCACCGAGTCACTGGCGACGGAGTGATTTTAACCGTCCCCACTTCCTACTTTGCTGGATCCAGCTTAATTGAAACAACTGTGGTGACGTTCTAACGTCTCAACCTCACAGTCCCCCTCCAAGAAAAAAATTTAGTCGGGAAAATCCTCAACGGGTTTGATCGATTAAATTTAAATAGCTTCATTCCCTCTCTAACTATCTCAAATCTCTGAAGTGTGAGTGCAGCCGTCACTTAAATTTTAACCGGGTGAGAAAAACTTAAAAATTTGTTAAGTCCCTGAGCGAAAACTCGGGGACGCAAAAAAACTAGTTGGCATAGGTGAACTCTGCTCAGTTCCCCATCATATTTATGTTCTCATAAATTTCTAGTGCGAGACATATTATAATCATGTCAACAGAAATGAATTTGACCAAAGCTTGATATTATGACAGAATGAAATCCCCGCCTAATAGGCTATCCACCGTTCACTTCGATATATATATCTTATTCTAATCTATTAATTTATTTTATCAGGGTCAATTCCGTTGTTTAGTTTTCATCCTACTATTTCCAATGCAATAATCCTCAAAATTCATATTTATATGAAAAATTTACAATTTCGCTATGTTGATAAAATCGTAAATTACAAATGATTTACGAAATTTTCCTATTAGAATATTTGTATTCAATCATGTTCAAACAAATATCATAAATGTAATTTTGAAGTTGTCTAATATATTTACGATCCTCAAAATGGAAATTTATGCTCAATTTTGCCTTATTCTGACATGTTAAGTAAATCGTAAATTCCAAATAACTTACGAATTTTTTAAATTGGAAAAATCGTAGTCTATGATATTCATGCCAGTATCCTAAATAATATTTCGAAAGTGGTTTGACATCTTTACGATGAAAATATCCCTCAAGATTGACGTTTATGTGAAATTTTGCTCTATTCAGCCATGTTAAGAAATTCGTAAATTTCCAATAACTTACGAAATCTTTATATTGGAAAATTCATAGTCATTAATAATCATGCCAGTGTCCTAAATAATATTTCAAAAGTAGTCTGACATCTTTACGAGGAAAATATCTCTCAAAATTGACGTTTATGTGAAATTTTGCTCTATACAGCCATGTTAAAAAATTCGTAAATTTCCAATAACTTGCGAAATTTCCAAAGTAGCATATTTATAGTTACTGATGTTCCTTCCGGCATCAAAACTGATATTTTAAAACTGGTCTGACATTTTTACAGTAAAAAGTTTCCATTAAATGCACGTTTAAGTGAAATTTTGCCCTATTCTCCCATGTTAAGAAAATTGTAAATTTCTAATAACTTACGAAGTTTCTAAATTCGAATGTTGCAAATGAATAGGGTTCTTGCCAGTGTCGAAAGTAATACTTTAAAACTGATCTGACCTCTCTGCGATCATTTGTTCGTGAGATATCGTGTTAACAGACTAACAAACTAACGGACTAACACACTAACGGACTGACACACTGACACACTAACAGACACCCTACAGAAAGACACCATAGAAATTTTGTCATTTTCGGATTCCTCACACCTGAAAACGTGTAGAAAAGTCAAAAAACCGAGGTCGAAAATTTTCACGATTACCTAAGTTCCCCATACCTATAGTATGATGGGGAACTAAAAATAGATATACGTGAAATTTTTGCTCTAAAATATAGCTAATGCAACTATCTAAAAACCAACTTCTGGAATTTTAGAAATTCAGCCCCCACGTGGGGCAGCAAGGGGGGGTGGGCTATGGAGCAAAAACAAATAGAAATACAGTTAGGCCGTTGAAAATTGGTACAGATAGGTTTGAAAGGCCTGCAAGACGAATGGGGATATTTTCGATTGTGTAAAGTTATTAGGAGGGGCAAGAAGGGGGGAGGGGAGGAGGGCAAAAAAAATAGTGTCAGATCGTTCAAAATTGGTACATAGAGGTTTTCGATACTTACGAATCGATTGCGGATATTTTTTAATTTGTAAAATTATTAGGAGGGGCGGTAAGGGGGGGCTATGGGGCAAAAACAAATAGAAATAGAGTTAGGCCGTTTAAAATTGGTACAGATAGGTTGTGGAGTTTGCGTTCCTGCAAACTCCATCTTAACTTACTTAATTAGCTTACTAAGAGAACACAAGACTTTAAATAACAATAACTAAAGTTTATTGGAGCAGATTAATGGGAGGGCGGCCTGGTAAATTTATATAGCTCAGCCAGCGTTTTACTTAATCAAAATATATGAATCAACAATTTAAGTAGATAATCTTAAATATCTCACCACAGCAGATAGTCGAAAGTGTAGAGACGGTCGCACTCTTACTCCAATACTACGGCTTCACTATGGGACAGAGGATTCCCTTCTATCCCAGCTTGAACTTCCGAAAACTAGCAGACACTCACCAACGCTCAACACTACTTAACTTCACACACTTAAATCTCCTCTACTCTACTTTCGATATTCACAAAAATAAGAATCATCACATTCGCTATAATATCCTCCAACATCCACATATCTACTAAAACCATCTCTATTTTTATACTTCTTCCTACACCCTCCTTTCACTACATTTCAATCCGTACTTTTAAAAATCACTTCTAATTTAACTAATATTCAAAATCTAAGTCTTTTAATGCAGCACCCTGCCGACACAAAACCAGCTCGAACTCAACCGTCACCGAGTCACTGGCGACGGAGTGATTTTAACCGTCCCCACTTCCTACTTTCCTGGATCCAGCTTAATTGAAACAACTGTGGTGACGTTCTAACGTCTCAACCTCACAGTCCCCCTCCAAGAAAAAAATTTAGTCGGGAAAATCCCCAACAGGTTTGATCGATTAAATTTAAATAGCTTCATTCCCTCTCTAACTATCTCAAATCTCTGAAGTGTGAGTGCAGCCGTCACTTAAATTTTAACCGGGTGAGAAAAACTTAAAAATTTGTTAAGTCCCTGAGCGAAAACTCGGGGACGCAAAAAAACTAGTTGGCATAGGTGGACTCTGCTCAGTTCCCCATCATATTTATGTTCTCATAAATTTCTAGTGCGAGACATATTATAATCATGTTAACAGAAATGAATTTGACCAAAGCTTGATATTATGACAGAATGAAATCCCCGCCTAATAGGCTATCCACCGTTCACTTCGATATATATATCTTATTCTAATCTATTAATTTATTTTATCAGGGTCAATTCCGTTGTTTAGTTTTCATCCTACTATTTCCAATGCAATAATCCTCAAAATTCATATTTATATGAAAAATTTACAATTTCGCTATGTTGATAAAATCGTAAATTACGAATGATTTACGAAATTTTCCTATTAGAATATTTGTATTCAATCATGTTCAAACAAATATCATAAATGTAATTTTGAAGTTGTCTAATGTATTTACGATCCTCAAAATGGAAATTTATGCTCAATTTTGCCTTATTCTGACATGTTAAGTAAATCGTAAATTCCAAATAACTTACGAATTTTTTAAATTGGAAAAATCGTAGTCTATGATATTCATGCCAGTATCCTAAATAATATTTCGAAAGTGGTTTGACATCTTTACGATGAAAATATCCCTCAAGATTGACGTTTATGTGAAATTTTGCTCTATTCAGCCATGTTAAGAAATTCGTAAATTTCCAATAACTTACGAAATCTTTATATTGGAAAATTCATAGTCATTAATAATCATGGCAGTGTCCTAAATAATATTTTAAAAGTAGTCTGACATCTTTACGATGAAAATATCTCTCAAAATTGACGTTTATGTGAAATTTTGCTCTATACTGCCATGTTAAAAAATTCGTAAATTTCCAATAACTTGCGAAATTTCCAAAGTAGCATATTTATAGTTACTGATGTTCATTCCGGCATCAAAACTGATATTTTAAAACTGGTCTGACATTTTTACAGTAAAAAGTTTCCATTAAATGCACGTTTAAGTGAATTTTTGTCCTATTCTCCCATGTTAAGAAAATCGTAAATTTCTAATAACTTACGAAGTTTTTTAATTCGAATGTTGCAAATGAATAGGGTTCTTTCCAGTGTCGAAAGTAATACTTTAAAACTGATCTGACCTCTCTGTGATCATTTGTTCGTGAGATATCGTGTTAACAGACTAACAAACTAACGGACTAACACACTAACGGACTGACACACTGACACACTGACACACTAACAGACACCCTACAGACAGACACTATACAAATTTTGTCATTTTCGGATTCCTCACACCTGAAAACGTGTAGAAAAGTCAAAAAACCGAGGTCGAAAATTTTCACGATTACCTAAGTTCCCCATACCTATAGTATGATGGGGAACTAAAAATTAATTTAAAATTTTAAATAAAAGGCGTACGTTTACCCCGAGAACTCCGGGACTCTGACTGAGCTAAAACCAGGCTTACACACGGATTTACACCGTCTCCCTGTTAGGCCTGGAAGGCAATATATTAAATTGAAACTTGATGTTGCGTGTCTTTACATAGTAAGTCGCTTGGGACAAATGCGACATTTAAAGTTTGTTATAATCACAAGAATAGTTCTTTTTAAAGAAAAACATGAGAAAATCTTTATTAGTAGGAGTGTACTGGCTGGACTGGTATCTGGAGCGTTACGTCTGCAAGGGAGATGCTAAACGAAGAAGAGGATGAACTTTCTTCATATTAGAGCAGACGTCGGAATGGGCAGGCTGTCCACATCCAGAAAAAAGAACTTTTTGACATCAAATTAAGAGATCTTTCACTTCAGATAAAAATACTTTTAACATCAGATTAAGAGGAATAGTCCATCAGAGTGTGTCTCAAATGGGAAAAACTTTTACAGTATGCATAGTAAAAAAAAATAGTTAGAATTCATCTCTGGAAGAAACTGAGACATGTTCGTCTCTATTAACATAATAGATAGGTTACATACAGAAATATTTCTCCCTCCTTAGCTAAAGCATAAGCGGAAAAAACTGAGTAGTTAGTCTTTTAAATGTTATATAGTTAAACACGACTTTTATGCTTATAGCTAAAAAAAAACATGTTACCCCCTCTAAAAGTACATAAAGATAAACTTTTAGACAAATATTCAAAAGTTTTACAAATACACATAGGCAGTTTATAAATACATCATTTATAAAAATACAAGAGAAAAAGGGGGGGGAATTTACAAAGGGGCCAAAAAAAACAGTTTATATTACCAGCTTTCTGCAGGAGATGGCTACAAGGTAAAAGACTTAATACATACATAAAATAGATATTTAAGAGAGAACAAAAATGTTGACATTGAAGCAGAACATTAATTTTGATTTGAAAGTTCATGGCTAAGTTAAATTTTGTATTTTTAGTTTGGGAAAGTCCATAACTTTCGTAAGAGTTCTTAAAATATAAAGTCCCAAAAAGGCTTCAAGGTACGTCGAACATTTTGTACAGCTCTGACAGAAATGAACTTGTAATAGGAAAAAAAAAATAGAAAACGGTATCACCTGATGTGAATTTGCAGCTGTAGCTTCAGCAAGGTTAGAGGTCTTGGTGAATGTTCTCGATGTACTCTTCAGCTAGGCCACAGGGTTGCAGGCTTTCAGACCGGGGTCTAGGGCTATCCCAAAAGGCTTGTACAAAGGCTTGCTCGGCAGGTGATTCATATGGCTGAGCCTGTTGTCGGAGTCTGGCTTGACGCCGAGTATTGAATCGGTGGTTTAAAAAGAGAACTCGTCTTTGCCGATCGAGTCAGGAGCTGCTAGGAATTTCTCCATGTGCCGTCCGCTAGCTGATGAAGAGGGTGGAGGTCTTTTTCGAACCCTTGCCATTCTCCTAGGTCGGAAAGTGTCGGTGTGCACTGAATCTGGAACTGCTAGTACCTTCTGTGGGCGATGTGTTCCAGAGGACTTTGAGGAGGGGGCTTGTGGGCGTTTTAAACCCTTATTCCAAGCATTTTTCTTTTTAATCTGTGGCATAAAAGAGCCATTAGTAAAAGAATAGTCGCGTTTGCGACCAGTTTGCCTAGGAAATTTCACATTAGAATGGTTTGATGACCCACTACGAGCTCGCTTTTGTGCGACGGGTCTGCTAACACTAGATTGGTCAGCGGAAGTGCCCTGAACAGATTGTTCGGGTGTTGTAGGAGTAGGTAGTTCATCAGCTGTACAAGAATCAGGAGCACTAGGCTGGGGAGTGAGGTTAGGCGTAAGGACGGACTGTTCGTCAGATGGGTTTGAACCCGGCACGCTATCACTATCAAGAGTTTCAGTACATGATTGAGTGCGCTCTTTAAAAATGCGTATCTGGTCAACATTTATTGTAGTTGGGGTGCCGTTAAAATCGATTGTCAGATTATTATGTTCTACCTTTAAAACAGAGAAAGGCCCAATGAATTTTGGCCCAAATTTTGCTACTTTAGAATCTTTTTTAGAGCTAAGAAAATGTGATTCTAGGAGTATTTTATCTCCCACTTTTACTTCTAAAATTCTACGTTTTAAGTTATAATATACAGCCTGCTGCTCTTGAGCTTTTCTCAAATTTCTCTGAACTTCTGGTAGCAATTCTTCAATATTTCGCGTAATAAATTGAGATGCGTTTTGCTGTACTAATACCAGTTTTTGAAAGGGGGTCAGAATCTTTCTGCCCAAAAACAATTCAGCGGGAGTTTTTCCTGTTGCATCACTTCCCGCTGTACGAATCGCATAGCCGAAATGATAGAGAAACTGATCCCAATTTTCATGATTTTGACCAATGAACGTCGCAATCATGTTTATTAAAGTTCTATTAACACGTTCGGCCTGATTAGCTTGCGGCCAATATGGAACCGTGAAGACATGTTTAATTTTGAGTGTATCGCAAAGTGCCTTAAAAACATTACTTATAAATTAAGGTGCATGGTCCGTTACAATTTGAAGGGGAGCGCCGTAACGAGAAATATAATTATTAAAGAAGGCAGTGGCCACTGCTTGTGCCGAAGCTTTACGTAAAGGCACAAATTCAGCCCATTTTTTAAAAATAATCCACCATAACTAACACATAACGAAATCTATTTGGTTTAGAGAGGGGGTAAGGACCGATTAAGTCGAGTCCAAGAATTTGATTTGGAAAATCAACTTTAATAGGAATTAATTTACCGGCCGGCTTTACATTTTTATAATTATATTGCTGGCACAAGCGACAACTCGAAACATATTCATTAACAAACTTCCTCATTTTAGGAAAGTAACAGGCATCTTTGAGCTTTTTATAAGTTTTCCTAATGCCAAAGTGCCCCGAAATTGAAGAGTCATGAAACTCAAATAGGATGGCTTGACGAAGAGATTGGGGAATTACAACTCGTAATTCGCCATAAGATGATAATAATTTTGAATAAAAAAGCAAGCCATCGATTAAAGAAAAAGATTGGGACCAGTTTAAGGCAATGGCTGATTCAATTAATGAAACTGACTCAGGATCTTCTAAATACTTATAGATTAATCCAAATTCGGGATCATTTTTTTGCTCTTGGATTAATTGATCTCTCGAATTTAACACAGATGCTGGCATAAGCGCTAAAGCTACTTTGTCCTGATCAGATACGAATTTATTGTTTAAAGTAGTGACTAGATCTGTAGAAGCACATGGGTTAACTTGTTCACTTTCAATTTCCTTTACACGAGTTTCAGTCACGTCTACTAATATTTCGGATTGAACCGGTTCAGCCTTGAAACGCGAATGATGAATATATGAGGCTTTAACAGTAGAATTTAACTGATCATTCTTTTCATTTAAAGCAAGGGATTGATTTGTAAGATTAGATTCAATCTTATTTTCTTGAGTTTGAGTAGTACGTGAAAGAACGTCAGCTACGATATTGTCAGAACCAGGTCGGTGTTCGATGTTTACATTAAAGTTAGATAACTTAAGAGTCCATAGAATCATGCGAGGGGAGAGATTCTTTCCAGTTGTTAACCGAGTTAATGCCGCATGATCCGTAACAACTGTTACTGGAAGTTGCGTAAAATATAAACGAAATTTTTGCAGTCCCCAAAGCACTGCTAAACATTCACGTTCAGTTACTGGATAATTTCTTTCTGCAGCGTTAAGCGTACGGGACGCATATGCTATTGGGCGGCCTTCTTGGCTTAAAACGGCACCAATGCCGTACGAAGAAGCATCAGTAGCTACTTGAAATTTAATATTATAATTAGGATGAGCTAGTACAGGAGGAGCGCTAAGTATAGTTTTTAGCTTATCAAATGCTTCTTGTGCTTCATTTGACCAGTGAAATTTAACTCTTTTCCTTTTGAGTTTAAAGAGGGGCTCGCATATGTGAGCAAAATTAGGTATAAATTTCCCATACCAAGCACACATGCCTAGAAATCTCGAAACTTGTTTGGAAGTTGTAGGAGGGGGCATGTTTAAAACTGGCTGAACTTTTTCATTATCTACAGAGACACCAGCAGGCGTTTTTTTGACGCCTAGGTACTTAATTTCCTGTCGTGCAAAGTGGCACTTAGAGGAATTTAAAGTTAATCCTGCATTTTGCAGTAGAGTAAAAACAGTTTTTAAATGATCTAAATGCTCATTGTAAGATGAGGACGTGATTATTATAAACGCTGTTTTTGATATATCAGCGGGTTTCATTGCAATTTGAAAATAACCCGATGTCAGATCGAGAGTAGACATAAAATTTGTCGTTGTTATATGTGCTAACAAATCATCAATTATAGGCAAGGGATACTGAGGATATTGTGTAATAGAATTTAGCCTACGATAATCGATTGCAAATCTCCATGCCTCAGGATCACTAATAGGTTTACCATTTTTCTTACGACATAAAACAACAGGAGATGCATAAGGAGAAGTTACAGGCATAATAATATCATTTTTCAACATTTTATCAATATACCAATTTATAATATCTTGTTTGGCTTGATCATAACGATAAGGCTTACTAAAGACTGGTTTATTAGTTCCAGTGTCAATTTCATGGCAAACAACATGGGTTAAGCCAGGTGTCTCAGAAAATAACTGTTTAAACTGATTAAGAAAATTAACAAAATCAATTTTTTCAATATGAGTGAGGGCACTTTCCTCTAAATTAACGATTAACTCTGTCGGCTCGACAGGTTTAGAATTTGACTTAGAATCATCAATATGTAAAGATTTATTGGCAAAATTAATTTCAACATTATTTGCTTTCATATAATCGAACCCGATAATGCAGGGATGCTGAAGATTGTCGATGACATAAAAAGGCCAATTAACACTTAAATTATGAATTTTAACATTCAGGCTGACTTCGCCTCTATTAACACAGGACTTGCCTTGAGCCGTTGTAATATTTAAATTTGTCCGCTTTAAAGGTTTAAAGTCAAAATACTTGTTATAAGTTTCATATGCTAGAAAGGAGCGTTCAGCACCAGTGTCCCAATAAGTAGGTATGAAAGTATCATGAATTATTGCATTTAAATTAGGTAGGTCCACCGGACTGATACAAATTGTGTCTAAACATATGGAGGTGGTTGAGTTATTCAGTGGCTGTTGACCCTCCTCACAAGAGCCACTTACTCGTTTAACTGACGACTCTGGTTATTACGAGAGTTACGAAAATTTCTGTTATTTCTATCAGCTCGAGAAAAGTTTTCAGACTGATTTTGATTAGAACGATCGTTCCGAGAATTTTGAAAGTTATTACGCCTTGGCTGCGGCGATTGACGTTCTTGTTGATAGCGATTAAAATTTTAAGGGGGGGGGTGAAATTTTCACGCCTAGAATTTTGCATATTTCCATTACGCCGTTGGCGATTAAAGGTGTTTTCCGCCCTTGGAGGGTGTCGTTCTTGATATTTGGCTAAAGTTTTAAACAGGCTGTCGTAAGAAGTGACAGGTTTCTGATCAAGGTAATCTTGAATAGGAATTGTCAAAAGCGGGGTTATGATTTCCATTGCAGCGGCAAAAGATAAAACTAAATCCAGCTGCTTTATAATGTCGAATTTTCGTAATAAAAATGTAGTAGGTTTGTCATAAAACGACATCTTTGTCGTATAAAGTTCTTGACGGAGTTTGGTTTTATCCACAATAGAAGAGAATGAATTTTTAATTTTGAGCTTCAAATTCTCATACGTAGGATTTTGGCCTAGAGCTCTAGAGGCAATGGTGTCATACCAGATTTTAGCATCTCCATTTAAGGAGTATTTTAATAAATTAAATTTATCAGCCTCATCAATTTTACATATATCAAAATACTGCTCAAGATCTTCAAAAAATTTAAGTACATTGTCTGAGCCAGTAAAATAAACCCGAGTGGGGGGGATGTCGAACTGAGTTGGGCGCCACTGTGGAGTTTGCGTTCCTGCAAACTCCATCTTAACTTACTTAATTAGCTTACTAAGAGAACACAAGACTTTAAATAACAATAACTAAAGTTTATTGGAGCAGATTAATGGGAGGGCGGCCTGGTAAATTTATATAGCTCAGCCAGCGTTTTACTTAATCAAAATATATGAATCAACAATTTAAGTAGATAATCTTAAATATCTCACCACAGCAGATAGTCGAAAGTGTAGAGACGGTCGCACTCTTACTCCAATGCTACGGCTTCACTGTGGGACAGAGGATTCCCTTCTATCCCAGCTTGAACTTCCGAAAACTAGCAGACACTCACCAACGCTCAACACTACTTAACTTCACACACTTAAATCTCCTCTACTCTACTTTCGATATTCACCAAAATAAGAATCATCACATTCGCTATAATATCCTCCAACATCCACACCCTCTACTAAAACCATCTCTATTTTTATACTTCTTCCTACACCCTCCTTTCACTACATTTCAATCCGTACTTTTAAAAATCACTTCTAATTTAACTAATATTCAAAATCTAAGTCTTTTAATGCAGCACCCTGCCGACACAAAACCAGCTCGACCTCAACCGTCACCGAGTCACTGGCAACGGAGTGATTTTAACCGTCCCCACTTCCTACTTTGCTGGATCCAGCTTAATTGAAACAACTGTGGTGACGTTCTAACGCCTCAACCTCACAAGGTTTAAGAAGCCTGCAAGTCGAATGGGGATATTTTCGAAAGTGCAAATTTATTAGGAAGGGCGAGTATGAATATTAGTTACTGATAGCATGAACTACTGATACCATGAACAAATTTTTTATCCTCCTTGAGATTCTCGTTAACAAAGTTCAATTGTATATATATATATATATAACCATTTAAACATTATTACAGTTCTTTTCCATTTTGCATAGCGAAATAACCAGTGATTATACATAAATTTTGAGATATATATGTTATCTGTATCAGTTGAAATTTTTTAAAAAAAGTGTGGAATATGTATATATATATATATATATATATTTTTTTTTTTTTTTTTTTTTTTTGAAGTAAATGCAAACGATGATTTTGTTTTACTCTGTTATCAAAAGAAAAGACAAGGAATCATGTAAAAAACCCTTTATTATATAAGAAAATTAACTTAAAAAAGGAATGAAAAAAAAAGTTACATAGAGTTTTATTCAATTAAAAAAAACCTTGTATTTAATACTCTAATTTTTACATAAAATCTCTAATTTTCAGCTGGAAGAACACTAGCTTATAAATTATGAAATGTGAATGACCCGAAATGGTCGCTATTATTCATTCGCCGCTAGGGGTCGTATGTGTTCTCTGACTGTCCACTTACGCCGTAGAATAGCATTGTGAGCAGACGAAATTTTAGTTTTATTTTCAGTTTTATATTCAATTTATTTTTAATATTAGATTTTTTTATAATGTCACACTGTTACGCACCGGGTTGCACCTCTGGATATCGAAGTGTTCGAAAAAAAACAAGGAAATAGGTGAAAAGAACCCATGTTTATTTCGTCCACCTAATGTAAGCTATTGATTTTAATGTTTTATTGAATGATAAAATTGTTGTCTTATAAATATTCTATTACTATAAAAAAAAAAAAAAAAAAAAAAAAAAAAGTCTGATTTAATTGGGATGCTTCTTAGTAAAATTCTGTTTGTTAGAATTTTTTTTTTTTTTTTTTTTTTTTTTAAATTAATTAAAATGTAATTTTTCAGATCACTTTGCATTAAGATTTTAAAATTTGAGTGCTGGCAGTATTCCTTTTTTTATATTATTCGGCTAAGACATGCGAGCTTGCAATCTTCCGAATTTAAATCATGTTAATTACAAATCACGTATTTTATTTTTTTATTTTTATTTTATTTTTTTTTTTAATTGGAGCTTAAAAACAAGTATTTTAAAAATCTTGAATTGTAAACCGATTTCGGCAAGAGTTAAAAATTGGTTAAAAATGATATGAGTTCACAGTCATACTTTTTTAAATCATTTCAAAATTACTGAGTTTTAAAATATTTAAAAAATAATTTATTTTATTTTTTTTTATTTTTTTTTTCCCAGGCCACTTTGCATTGACATTTTAAATTAATTTTACAAACTGCCAATCTTTTAACTTCTAATTCATGTTAGATGATAAATCGTGTTATATTATTATCATTATTATTACCATATTATAGAAATGTACTGTTTTTAACAAAAAAGAAATTTTTAATTGGTTTTGTCAAAAATTAAAAATAATAATTATGATTTCACAGTAAAATACTCCTAAATTCAGATGAAAATTCGAGATTTTAAAGAAAAATTATATTTAATTAAATTCATCACCAGTGCCATAAAACTCTATGTAACTTGTTTTTCATTCCTTTTTCATGTTAATTTTCTTATATAATAAAAGGTTTTTTATATGATTCCTTGTCTTTTCTTTTGATAACAGAGTAAAAGAAAATCATCGTATGCATTTACTTCCAATATATATATATATATATATTCCACCCTTTTTTTTTTAATTTCAATTGTTACAGATAACATATATATCTCAAAATTTACGTATAATCACTGGTTATTTCGCTATGCAAAATGGAAAAGAACTATAATAATGTTTAAATGGTTATATATATATATACTATATATACAATTGAACTTTGTTAACGAGAATCTCAAGGAGGATAAAAAATTTGTTCATGGTATCAGTAGTTCATGCTATCAGTAACTAATCTTCATATTACTAAAGTAATCTTCATTTTTACGGGGATCGTGGAAACAGTTCATGTTAAAAGTAATTCATGGATTGGATTGGATTTCGGAATAAGGCTGATTGACTGCTGTAGGTCCAAGGCTTGAGGGGAGTGCCCTCCATGGGGTCTTTCTAAGGGGTCCTAGCCTGTATTTACGCAAGTATCGGAGAAAAACACGGCAAACTCTGAACGGCGAGGCCGACGAGCATGACCTGGGATTGAACCCAGCACCTCACGTCTACCAGCTTTGAGCGCAGAACCGCTCGGCCGGTGGTGGGCAAAAAGCAATTCATGTTAACAGTGTTCACATTAACGAGGTTCGACTGTATTATATTACTTCTTATTCCACTGAGATTCAGATAAATATTTTAAGAATTTAATTAGCTTATATTTCCACAGAATTTGTAAACTGAAATTCCACATTCTTTTTTTTTTTTTTTTTTTTTTTTTTTCACATTTTTATCAACATGCTATTTTTATTGCCATTTTTTTTTATTTCTTAGAAATAATTCTAATAAATATTACATGCATTATTTCTTAAGCAAGCTATGCTAATATTGATAAATTTTAATAACATCCCTTTTTTAACACACTTGAGTCACATTGCCCATTTATCTATAAAAATTAAGGATTAAAGCATATATCATTCTCCATGGGCCACATTGTATAATACATAGTGGCAAACCTTATATTTCAAAAATTAAGAAATGAAATAAGAAAGAAATCTCCTAAACAATTTATAAATTGAATCAATTTTTTTTAAAGTAATTTTTATTACCTTTCAGAAATGTCAGGTTCGATTATAGGTCGTGCTCATCGACCAATACGTTAGGAGTTTTCCGTGGTTTTCTCAGAAACTCGCGTAAATGCGGGCTAGAACCCTTAGAAAGACCCCCACGGAGGGCATTCCTGAACTTAGCGTAGGCAATCGGTCTTAAACCCAAACATTACTTTTTAATTATGTTGTTATAACAGTTTTTTTTTCCTTCTTTTTTTTCCCAATTCTTGTTGCACAAGTAGAAAAAAAATGCATTCTAGAAAGAGAAAAATGTTCTCTAAGCTTCAATATAATAGTTTTTAATTAAAAATATTACTATAAGGAACTTGTATTAAAAAACTGAGAGAATACTCTAGAAATTATGAGTACCAGGCTGCTATAATGTTGTTAAGGAACAGAGTATTATTTTACATGCAAGAAACAGTGGTATCATATACTGTTTGTTGCAAAGATGGATGTTCATAGAATTACATTATCCAGTATATTTTTCATAATTCCATTTGCACATTCAGAAATTTCTCGACCATTAAATCTGTTCTAGTTCTTCAAAAATTGACTTCTTGATGCTGGTGGACGTGAAGTGTCGGGTTCGATCCCAAATCGCGCTTATCGGTCTAGCTGTTCGGAGTTTTGAGCGTTTTTTTTTTTATTTTTCCTGAAACTTGCGTAATTGTGGACAAAGGCCCTTTAGCAGGACAGCCACGGTGGGCAGACCCAGGCCTTGGACCCTAATGCAGTCAGCTGGCTTTAGTCTCCAACACCAACATTGATTTTAAGCTATAAAGTCAGATGAATGACCTAAAAGCAGTTTTCGAATCCTTTAAAAGAAAATATTCAGAATTTAAAAAAATTCCCCATACAGTATTATGGGCTTTTGTTCAAAAAAAAAAAAAAAAAAAAAAAAAAAAAAAAAAAATTAAAAAATTAATTAAAAAATGCTCCTTTAGCTTTTTGAAAGGGAATGCTCAAATTATTATGATTGACTCTGCTTTTCATTACATTGATTTTTATATCACGCATATTTAAATATATATATATAAGTTAATTTTATTTTTTGAATAAATTATTTGCTTTAAATGAGTCGCAAATAATACAGATTGAAAATCTCTTTAAAGTGCAAATTTTAAAATGAAAAATAATGATAAAAATGAAAAACTGCTGTATTTCGGTTTATGGATTTATTGGATTTGGGAATAAGCTCAATTGACTACTGTCGGTCCTACGTCTGAAGGGGAGTGCCCTCCGTGGGGGGTCTTTCTAAGGGATTCTAGTCCGCATGCTCACAATTTTCGGAGAAAAACACGGAAAACTCTGAATGACTAAGTAGACAAGCGCGACCTGGAATCGAACCCAGGCACTTCCCGTCACTCAGCTTTGAGCGCAGAACCGCTCGACCACCATTGGAGTCTCGGAAGAGGGAAAAGGACGGCCTTTGTAAAAATATCGTAATGAATTTTTAAAATTTTTCTTTTTTACATACTTTGTAATTTTTTTTTTTTTTTTTTTTTTTTTGGAAATGCTAGCATAAATTGTGATTTTTAAAATACATTCATTGTTTTAAATTATGAAATTCATATTTTCATATTTATTTTTTAAATATCATGTGTTTTCATTATACTATTTCGTCTTTTTTTTTTTCGGGGTGGGGGAGGGGGCGAATTGTTTATATTTATAGATATATTTACATACTAGCAGGCGACGCCCGCTTCGCTGGTCTCTATTTTTAAATGAATCACTATAATTACTGAATTCTCAGAATTGCATTAATTTTTATCACGTGTAAAAAAAAAAAAAAGAGAAACAAAATCTGATTAGAAAAAATGTCGCACCGGCTTCTCACTGTCTTCGGAAAAAATTCCCAAATACTCTAACTCTTATTTCTATTATTTTCCCCCTTCGCCCCCCCTCCCGTCTATCCTAATAATTTTACAAATTCGAAAATATCCGAAATCCATTTGTAAGTATCAAAAACCTCTATGCACCAGTTTTGAATGATCTAACTCTATTTTTTTTTTTTTTTTGCTCCTCCGCCCCCCTTATTGGCCCTTCTAATAACTTTACACTCTCGAAAATATCCCCATTTGACTTGCAGGCCTCTAAAACCTAATCTGTACCAATTTTGAACGGCCTAACTGTATTTCTATTTGTTTTTGCCCATAGCCCCCCCTTCCCGTCCCAACCCCTTCCCACCTCTCCTAATAATTTTACAAATTCGAAAACATCCCTAATGGATTTGTAAGTATCGAAAACCTCTATATACCAATTTTTTCGATCTAACTCTATTTTCTTTTTTTTTTGCCCCCCCCCCTAATAACTTTACACTTTCGAATATATCCCCATTCGACTTGCAGGCCTTTAAAACCTGTCTGTACTAATTTTGAACGGCCTAACTGTATTTCTATTTCCTTTTGCCTATAGCTCCCCCCCTTACCGCCCCTCCTAATAATTTTTCAAATTCAAAAATATCCCCAATCGATTTGTAACTATCGAAAACCTCTATGTACCAATTTTGAACGGTCTGACACTATTTTTATTTTTTTGCCCCCCGCCCCTCCCCCCCACTTCTTGCCCCTCCTAATAACTTTACACTTTCGAAAATATCCCCATTCGACTTGCAGGCCTCTAAAACCTATCTGTACCAATTTTGAACGGCCTAACTGTATTTCTATTTGTTTTTGCCCCATAGCCCCCCTTACCACCCCACCTCCCTTACCGCCCCTCCTAATAATTTTACAAATTCAAAAAAAAACCGCAATCGATTTGTAAGTATCGAAAACCTCTATGTACCAATTTTGAACGATCTGACACTATTTTTATTTTTTTGCCCCCCCTCCCCTCCCCCCTTCTAGCCCCTCCTAATAACTTTACACAATCGAAAATATCCCCATTCGTCTTGCAGGCATTTAAAACCTATCTGTACCAATTTTGAACGGCCTAACTGTATTTCTATTTGTTTTTGCTCCATAGCCCCCCCCCCCGTTGCTGCCCCACCTGGGGGCTGAATTTCTAAAATTCCAGAAATTGGTTTTTAGATAGTTGCATTAGCTATATTTTAGAGCAAAGTTTCACGTATATCTACTTTTTTTGTTTGAGATATATAGGATTATCCGAAATTACGTTTTACGTATGTGAAATCACGTTTTGCCCCCCCCCCCGTCCTTGGGGACCGAATTTTAAAAATTCCAGAAACCAATTTTTAGACATTTGTATTAGCTATATTTTAAAGCAAAAATTTCACGTATATCTGTTTTTTTGTTTGAGATATATAGGATTATGTGAAATCACGTTTAACGCTTGTGAAATCACGTTTCGCCCCCTCCCCCCCCCTTGGGGACCGAATTTCAAAAATTCCAGAAGTCGATTTTTAGACATTTGTATTAGCTATATTTTAAAGCAAAAATTTTACGGATATATGTTTTTTTATTCGAGATATTTAACATTATTTCATTTAATTCTCGCGTTAAAGCGCTCTTTCATGTCTGAAGTGGAAAGGCAGTCTATGCGAGCGCCATCTTCTAAAAGCGACCAAAATGGGGCCATTCTGGTAACACAGCGTCGGCGGTCCATAGTGTACGTCTATGGTTGGGCTCAACGAGATATATAAAATAGAGTGATAAATGGTAACTCTTGAGAAGATCCAAGATGAGTCATGTGACATGCTCTCCTTGCACTTGCGTATTCGGTGGTTCCCTTGGTAACAGCTTGTTTTCAGTAAATTTCTATGGCAACGGTTTGGAGATTGTTCTTCGCATAAGTCGTATCCGCCTATGTTTTTGTTTACTTTACGTGGTTTAATATTCTTTTGTTCTAAATCATTTTGATTTTGACTTTACATCTTTTTTATTTCGTGTAGTTGAACTTTAACCGACAAAATGCTTAAAAATAGTTGAAAAATTATTATTTATTGTTAAATTTAGCTCATTAAAAGTTTAAATTTTCTATTATAAACACTTTTAAACTTTGTTGAGAAACGATGAGATAAAGGTATTTTATTATTTATTAAAATGTGAAATATGTGTAAAATTATTTTAAAAACAATTGTCATGTTACCTAATTATAAGTGATAATTTGTCGAACTGATATTTTAAATGCCAAGATAGCGATAAAGGGCCAAACACAGCAACCTATTGGAGCATGTCACGTGATTCATCTTGAACCACGGAAACTAATCCTTCATCCATTGAATCAGCACTCTAAGGGCCGTATTCACCAAAATTCACTGATCGAGGATTAAACCATGGATCAGCAAATCCGAGAATCAAAGCTAACACTGGATTAAAATCCTACGGTATTCACCATCAGCCGATTACGTGATCCATTGATTAACTGGAAGAGAAATAAAAGCTTCGTTTTGATTGGCCAAGAACGAAGATAACATTTATTCACCGTTCGGCTTCAATTAACTAATCAATCGGATTAGAAGATTAGAAAGGGAAAAAAAGTAAATTGGCAACACTGATACACAGTTTGCTCTTGTTTACTTCGCTTTTGTTTACTCACTAAGAATCAATTTTACTTTAGAAGTTTTTAAAAAGAATAATGACGCAGACGACAACTATTTACGCTACGATTTAAAATTTTGATTGTTATGGATAAGAGAAAAAAATTCTCCGAACTGGAGGCTGAGGCAAAGTTAATGCATTATTCTTTTCTGTGGCAGATGACAGCCTATTATCTAACATTCGTATTAGAGGTTCCACGGGATCTTTATTTAATCGATAGCGATATCGAAATGTCACATTATCCAGAAAATCCAAATCATTTACTCTAATTTGATGCGCCGTCCTTTTCCTTCTTTCAAATGTTTCCACTAGTTCTAAGCTTTCAATATCATCTAGTGAGAATAGATCGTCAACGTCAGCCATGTTTGTTATTTGTTTACGAAGCTGAGCTGCGGAGTGCGCATGCGTTACGAAAAGATCCGAGAATTATCTCTGTTAATCCTCCGATATTCGAGGATCAAAAACGAAGTGTTAAAGTAGCCGGTGAACTGCTGATTTTTGTTGGAGAATACCGATTTTCGTATGATCGAGCGATTACCACTGATCCGAGATTTAATCCGAGTGTTAAGAAGTTGGTGAATATGGCCCTAATAAGGAAAGCGCAGCTGACGTCACGCTCAGGGCAAAACACTCTACTCAGGGCAAAACATTGGTATTCCCACCAATACAGATTGTCCTTTTGCCACTCGTGAATGGGAAAGATTGATTAAAGGAGCGTTTTGTTTGTAAACATGCCCTTTCCTTATATATATATCTCGTTGGTTGGGCTCATACCTATTATAAGAGTGGACGGAGCATTCCATTATTAAGGAAATATAAGAAAAGGTGCAAAGATGAAACCACGTGAATGTTGAAAAAGGTTACCTTTTTTGGCCTTTATCGCGTTATTGGCAATTTTTTGTTTTGAATATAAATATATATTATTACTAGCTGACCCGACAAACGTTGTTTTGTCATATAAATTATTTCTAGAGAATATTTTGCTAGAAAAAAATAACTAACTTATTGTAAGTGTGTAAGGATGTGGTATATAAGTGGAAGATGTATGGAGCGCTGTGAACGGTGAAGGAATATAAAAATAACAAAACACCAAACATTTATTTTTTTAATTTATTAAAATTGATTCTTTAAAATTATATACATATCGCTACTTATAACAATATTACTAAAAAACAATATCAATCCCTTAATGCAACAGAGTGTACAATATTTTTTGTTATCCCATCTTTCGCCAATACAAACAAACTGGATGGTTTGCCCACTCGAGAGCACGCCACTCGCCACGTATAATTGTCCGTGTGAAAAACATGATGTGCTCAAATCTAAGCTACAGACAGACATCGTTTGGCCCTGAGACTTATTGATAGTCATTGCAAATGCCAATCTAATTGGAAATTGAGGGCGTTTAAATTGAATTGGCACTGTGGGTATAATAGGGATTCGTGGTAGTACAGTCGGCTGCAAAATTATTCGAGCTCTAGCAATAATCCTTGCCAAAAAAAGCACACTTAATACAGCTTTGTTAAATAAATCCTTGTCGAGTCATGTTCTTAATCAGTCTAAGAACATGATTCGACAAGGATTTACTTAGCAAAACAGTCTTAAGTGTACTTTTTAAATATAGGACTTATTGGCTAGTGCTCGAATAATTTTGCAGCCGACTGTAATATATTTTCACCTCGGAATTTGCCATTTAAAATGATGGCTTCGATAACATTTTTCATAAATTTTTTTATGACTAATCGCGTGCCGTTGCACAACCGTGGTGGGTTCAAATTACGAAGCAAAATAACCGGAGATCCAACCTTCAGTTGTAAATTATGCGGTGGCATGCCTGGTAAATCCAATGAATGAGTTTACAAACTCTGTTGGATAATTTATAGCTTCGGTAGCACCGAAAACTGTATCATTATATTTGTCTACCAAGTTGACAAATCAAGTATGACACCAAGTCTCCTGGTAACAAATGTTGTATCTTGAGATTCAATTCGCTGACGTCCACATTTTTTGCTGCTAAAATTGCTCTTTCTGCCAGCCACTCATGATTTGTGTATCGTCTGTGTACATCGGGAAATATCTGGTCAATAAGAGCATCATGCGAATCAATGATTGTGAGAAATCGGTCGGTAATTTTATGCATCCAGTTTCATCTGTAGTAACTTTTCCATCGCTGATATCTAATAGTCATTTTGAGAATGTTTCAGCGGATGGATCTTGAAGCATTTAAACGCGCATATTTACTTTCAGTTGTGCTTTTTCAACACTACGCCACAATGGCGATGATTTTAAGCACGCGTTGTTCTCATCAGCGTATGTTGAACGCGGAATAACGGAAAGTGTTTGTCTGAAATCACCTGAAAGGAGTAACAGAGTGCCGCCAAATAGTTTGTCGTTATTTTTTATATCTTTCAATGTCCTGTTCAACGCCTCAAGCGAATGTTTGTGTGCCATAGTGCATTCATCCCAGATAAGAATTTTACACTGTTTCTGCACTGTGACCATGGACGATTGTTTTTTTTTATGTTGCACACTGCGTCTGGGTTATTTTGACTATTTAGTGGCAGTTTAAATAATGAATGACTTTTCTGCCTCCGTCCAATAAAGTTGCCGCAATGCCAGATGATGCAACAGCCAATGCGATGCCATTATTTGATCGTATTTCCGGGAGAATTAGCGAAATAAGGAATGTTTTGCCAGTTCCATCTGGTGCATCCAAAAAAAGAATCCACCTTGTCCTGCCGAAACTGCGAGCATGATGCAGTCGTAAATGGTTCTTTGTTCTTCATTCATTAGTGGGACATTGCGAGCAACAATCGCTGCCATTTCTACAGTATTGTATTGTAGTTCACGATTCAATTCAGTGTTTATTAAATCAAATGCATTTCGATTTGTTGAATGCATACCGAAATGTTTGCTGTAACAATATCAAACAACATTTGATCAGTAGACGGATCTGGAATTTCCGCAGAAATTATTATGTCGATTTCTTCAGGACGTATTTTATCGATTAACCAAACCAAAATGTGGGCATGAGGTAATCCCCGCTTTTGCCATTCAACGGCATACATCCAGCAACGTGTGGGACCGAATAAATGTAATTTTGTTATGAAATTTATCAAAGACTTCAATTTTTGTCTGAACACACGTGCTGTAATGTCATGACGATGTATTGCAGTTTGGCCAGGCAATAATAGTAAAGCTGCAATCTCCGGCCATTTCGGATTACACGTGAACGTGATAAATAAACATGGCCGTCCATATTCGCGCACGTAAGTCAGAGCATCCTGTATGTATTCCTGCATATGACGTGGACTGCCTACGTATGATGATGGTAGAATGACAGAGTTACCGATTTCAGTGGCGTCGGCGTTGTTGACAATAGCGTCTCGCAGGTGAATGTATTCTTCCGCACGCACCTTTTGTTGATTAAATCGCAAGTATCGTAATCGTTCGCTCTCTATCTTTAAATACATGTCGATCATGAATTGTTGACAGAGCTCACGACATCGTAGAATAACGTTGTCCTGATCGCGTCTAATCATCAACGGATACGCATAATAATCCTTCGAACTAACATTCTTGTTTGCTTCGGCACCTGTTGCGGGATCTCGTTGCTTATTTATGCAATAACCGTCTTGTCCCTTCCAAAACATTAGCGGATATTGGAGAGCGTCATATGAACGGTGTGTATCAGCAATGAACTGTAGATTATTATTTCTTCTACGAATCACGATTTCTCGTGTAGCAGTACGATCGCCAACCATGATTCCAGCAACATTGTCAAGAACAGGTGCATTGAATCTACGAATATGCTCTCCAGCAGATGTTTTATGAGGATTGATGACAATAGCGTGATTATCACTTTGTAATTTGTGCATGTGTGATTTGAATATTTTTAACATTTCCTTGTGCTCATTCAACAGAGCGTCCAGGTTGCTGACGATGCGTCTGGCAAAAAGTGAATCGAGGTTATTATAGCCACAACGTGTATCCACACGTGCATCCTTACCGCTCATAAAGTAAATTTTTAAAAATTTAGGTGATTCGTTTGGCATTGGCAACAATGAGCCCACTTTGTGATAAATTTGGCCTTTGATTTTGAATGTTGAATGGAATTGTTGACCATTGGTAGCATTATTCTTAACTATTTCTGTTGCTCCAAACTATGTCATCTGGAAACATGAATTAAATGTTCGAATGGACTTTAGGAACAGATTAGAATCTGGATCCGTGCCGATAAGTAAACCGTTCAATGGTTTAAGAGGTGTCTCAATTGCAGGTAATTGCATCTTTCCTGACGAACAACACATCCCGGCTGGCTCATTTTTAAACTTAAGAGCATTACAATGCGGACATTCCTTGTCCATAGCACCAATTACCACTTTTGAATGAGTATAATATTGAATATCGGGCTCATACTCGAATGCTAGGCGCAGGAATGAATTAGATGTAAATGATCGATGCGCCTGTTGGCGCTGTTGGTCATTTGCTCAGCGTCTGCTAACTGAATAACGGCGCGCTTGCCTTTGTTCTAATCTTCTTTGTTCATTTCGTTCAGCTCGTGCATCTACTGATTCAGCTCGACGCAATCGCGCCATATTCACACGCACATTAGTATTATCTTGCGGGATTCGGTCTTCAGTTCTTTGGGCTCTTGTATTTCGCATTCTTGCAGATCTACGTGTTTGACGCCCTAAAGAAGCTCGTCTGCGTCTTGCTGGCATAGTACAAAACACACAAATAGATGATTGCAGCCCCTGCAAATTAATAATGAATTCACTTGAGAATCACACTGAAATGGTAAAATTACACTGATAATTGTAAACATGTCACTACTACGATCGATGCACAAATAATAATGGCCTAAACATTTAATCCTCAGGCTAAAAATATTTTAAACACTTCGTAAGATACGGTTAAAAATTCATTTTTCATTTCAACATTAAATAAATTCTGACATCGTGTTTACGATTCTAAAAATATTAATTTTGAAAAAACATTTTAAACACTTCGTAAGATACGGTTACGATTCTAAAAATATTAACTTTGAAAAAATATTTTAAACACTTCGTAAGATACGGTTAAAAATTCATTTTTCATTTCAACATTAAATAAATTCTGACATCGTGTTTACGGACAACTCACGCCATCTAGGTGGAAAAGTTGTTGAAAGAGTTGGTTAAAAATTAATTAAGAAAGAACTAATTAAGTTACAACCTTCATTAATAGATAAAAGCCTATTCGCAGACCTACCGAATGTACATACAAAATTTCATTAAAATAGGTTAAGCCGTTTTGGAGGAGTATGGTAACAAACACTGTGACACGAGAATTTTATATATTAGATTAAAAGATACAACAAGCAAAACTAGTGTAAAATATTACAGCTGCTGAAATTTATTTTTACCTTGTTATTAACATCTAATAACGTTCAAAAGTTTTTATAACTTTGGTTTGTCTATACTCGTTTTAACTGTCATAAATAATTATGGACATTTTTGAAATAATATAAGATATAAACTAATTCAATTTAGAGAAATAAGTATAGCAGCAATTATAAGCATTTTATAAAAATAATTATTTAAAAAGAACGAGATAATAAAATATTTAAAATAATGTTACCAGTGAAATAAAATCCTTATTTTGCATAACTTCTAGGGTTTTTAAAAGACATCTAATTACTATTTCTTGCTATAAAATTCTTTTTAAATTCAAAACAATCTAACTTTTAAAAGTGAAATAAAAATTTTAAAAAGAACTTTCAAAGAAAAAGGGAAAATATCGTCTGCCTAATAAAAAGCAGAGTTTAGAGCATGGCGAGTAAATTTCAATATTGGCCAGTTTGGCTTCCTGTAGATCAACATTCACATGACCTTTTTATGAGTTATCTTTGCCACTAAAAAAGGTTGCCATTGTCCCGTCCACTCTTGTAATAGGTCTATGGTTGGGCTCGGAGGAAGGATAGATATGGAGAGGGCGAGAGCTCGTTTAAGTGAAGCTCTAACTGTAACCGGTTCAGTCATATTGGTTCACTCAAAACATTTCCGAAAAAACGTGTTGGGTAGTGCAAATTATGACATATTTTATTAGTGTTTTTCTTCGAATCAACGTTTTATTTTGAATTTTTAGCTTATTTATAATTATATGTATAATTAATAATGCCGTCTTGTTCGGCATTTGGCTGCACTAATAGACCATCAAAGAAAATTCCGGGGATAACTTTTCACAAATACCTTTAATACTTGTTAATACCTTTTTGGTTTATGATTTTAATGGAATGTATGCTATTAAAAATTATAGATTACCATATAGACTTAGCTGATTATATGAAAAATGTTACAAGCCTTTTGAATAAACATTGAAATTATATATTTTCCGAATGAAGTTATAATTTTTAAAGAGTTAATCTCTTCCATTTTAACATTACAAAAAATTTTGTTTTAGCATTGAACTCAGGTCGTATTCGTCTACTCAGTTGTTCCCATTGTTTTCTCTGCAATTCAGTACATACAGGATAGGACTCTTCAGAAAGACACCCCCCTACAAAGGAGGGTATCTCCTTTGAGACCGAGGTCGAAGATAATTGGACTTAACCCTAGCAACAATACCATTTTTGAAATTAGTTAATTTTCAGTATATATTATATCTGCATATATATATAAATTACGTGTCACGATGTTTGTCCGCGATAAACTCCTAAACTACGGAACCGATTTTAATGAAATTTTGCACACTGTGTGCAGTTTGGTCCAACTTGAGAGATAGGATAGTTTTTATCTCAATTTATTCTCACTATATATTTTTATTGCAATTATTTGTTAATTATAGCCCTTTGTTACAGTTGCTCCAAAATATCTGTGAATTCCATAAGTTTAATTGTTGCCAAAAAAAAAAAAAATACGAGTTCATTTTCTTTTGACATAAAAATAAACACATTTAATCAAACGTGAACATTAAAATATTATAAAAAGTTAAATTATGTATCTCACGAAAATTGACGTCATAATCAATTTAAAGATTTTATACACATTGATAAAGTGCTAATGTAGTTCTCTCATAAATATAGTAATATATATAGATCTATCATCCCCATGTTATCTTACAAAGATTTTTGATGCAGAAAAAAAAAAAGCTTTGGAATCAGTCATTAAGTGGTATTGAAAAAAAAAAAAAAAAAAAAGAAAGAAAGAAAAAAGAAATATGAATTTGAAACTGTATCTAGAGTATTTCATTCACCTTTAGTAAATAAATTATTCATAAATTTTATTTGCTAAAATATTCGTATGTATTCACTTGGGGAAAGACGGTCATATTTTGGTAAAAACGTCGTCTTTTCCCAAGTGAAAAGGAATCCCTTTTTCCTCCCCAATGATCACTCTATATATACTATACTATATCTATGAGTTATATACGCAAGCGAAGTGTGACTCACTGACCGTCTGTGCAGCCAAGGAAAAGATTTCCTATGTTAATCGCCCATTGGACTTTTTGTAAAAAAAAAAAATATTAAAAATCGAGGAAATTTATTTCCCGATTTTAATCCTTATATTTGAGTATGGATATGTATTAATTATCGCGTGCGTTAAATTGAGTTATTTTGCTGTCAAATTGACAAAATTTTTATTTTAAATTTCAAAACTCTGTTGTCCTTGGCGGTTTTTTTTTTTTTTTTGTATTTGGCACACAAAAGCGTAACACGAAAATATACATGCCAGATGTATGCATTGTACGAAATTTAACATGTATTATTCATTGTACGTATGTATGACATGTAATATGTATTCTACGAAATATTGTTTCATATTATTCATTACTCTTTTAATACAAGTTGTTAAAATAACCATGATTTTTGAAAGGAATTAATTATTTTTGCCTGATAATTTGGCGATGTTCTTTTTTTCGCCAAGGATGGCATAAATGAAATCTATTCTGCTGCAACATATTAGTATCTTATATCAGATATTTTATTTAGACATTTGAAAACAAATTTGACTTCAAACTATGATAGAATATTTATCATTTTCCTTTTAATTAGTATATTATTAGTATATTAAAATTTAAAAGCATGGTATATAAAAAGTTTTTTTTTTCTTATAATTATTCTTATCTTTATCTGTTTATCTTATCTGTTTTTCATCTTTATTAGCTTGAATTTACTATTAAAAATTTAACATACTCAAAACCTTCTCATCACTTCGTTAATTATACTATCACGTCGTATACTAAACTTTTCCAAAATCTTTTTCTATTTAAAATGTTACATGAATTTACTTTAAATGTCCAATATTTCATAAGATGTCCTATTTTAAAGTTTTAAAATATTTATCAAATTTACTTATTTTTCAGGTTATAGCCATAATTTTTTCCTTTTTATAACTACAGCTGTTGCCATCTTTAAAATATTTAAAATGATGGGGTCATTTTACAGTAAAATTATCCATTATAGCATATATTATATTTCACTCCTCCATAAAAATGATTTTAAAATCGTCTGCTTCTTTTATACATTTATTTTAATAGAATTTTAATAAAAATTAAATTACATATTAGTCTTTTTAGCATTTTAATCCAAAATAGCTTTAGACATATTATATTTCACTCATTCATAAAAATTGATTTTTAAAATCGTCGGCTTTTTTTATACTTTTATTTTAAAAGAATTTTAATATAATTTAATTTATATGTTATTTATTTTAGCATTTTTATTCTAAGTAGCATTAGAAATAATATATATCACTTCTCTATTAAAACTTAAAAGACCCTACAATAAAATTAATTTGTTCTTAATATCAACTCTACGAAAATTTTTATCAATTGCTTCCAAATTTTGACCTAAGGTTCAAATCTCAATCCTGTGGGTTTTTACATCGGCTACAACGTTTTCGTCTTTGTTCGTAAATAATAATCTGACTGTATTAAATAGTTTACTGCAATATAATTCAACGTATAACTTAGTCACAGCAACGCGTGGCCGGGTCTGCTAGTATATATATATATATATATATATATATTATAATGCATTTGATGATAATAGAAAAGAATGTGAACGAAGAATAGTCAGTCAAATAA
The DNA here is from genome assembly GCA_963930645.1 of Salticus scenicus. NCBI lineage: Eukaryota > Metazoa > Arthropoda > Arachnida > Araneae > Salticidae > Salticus > Salticus scenicus. Next base: position 58,482,733 of record OZ005654.1, on the reverse strand, counting down.
ATCACCACAGAAACATACACAGGGAAAACAAAGTAACTAGTTATCTTGATTGATTTCTTGATCTAAATTGATTTAATTTATAAATATGTGTAGATAGATACATAGATAGAAAATTAACTAATTTAAAAAATGGTGTTGGGGCTTGGGTAAATTATTGGCCCAATTATCTACATTAGGGAGGGGGGGGGGTGTTATTTCTTGCACAGAATATTAAAGCGCCTAGTTTAATTTGTAATTTTTTACAAAAATTTGCAATGTAAATTCTTTTTTTAGCTCCCCATCATACTATAGGTATGGGGAACATAGGTAAAGATGAAAATTTTCGACCCGGTTTTTTCACTTTTTTACACGTTTTCAGGTGTGAGGAATCCGAAAATGAAAAAAATTGTATGGTGTCTGTCTGTAGGGTGTGTGTTAGTCCGTTAGTTTGTTAGTCTGTGTACAAGGTATCTCAAGAACAAACTGTCGCAGAGAGGTCAAATCAGTTTTAAAATATTACTTTCGACACTGGCAAGAACCCTATTCATTTGCAACATTCGAACTAAAAAACTTCGTAAGTTATTAGAAATTTATGATTTTCTTAGCATGGGAAAATAGGACAAAAATTCACTTAAACGTTCATTAAATGGAAACTTTTTACTGTAAAAATGTCAGACCAGATTTAAAATATCCGTTTTGATGCCGGAATAAACATCAGTAACTATAAATACAGTCACCTGTAAAAAGAATTTGGTGCCAGGACCCTCGTAGAAATTTTTAAAGTTTATTAATAATCAATATTGCCTCGGAAATATTGCATCATTGCTAAAGAGACCACCCCAATCATTCATCCAACAGCTACTTCATGGTTGAATGAGATTGGCCGTTATACCCGAAAGCGGGCATCTGCTGCTTGCGTGACCCCAATCCAAACAGCTGTTGCCATCGTACTCTTTTTGAAAGGGTGAACAATGCTTCATTGTGTTGTGGTCGGCTTGCCAATGAGTCATCACGGGGATTCAATGCACCTGGTCCCTTTTGAAAGGCCCCATTCATCCAAAGACATCATGGTTGAATGAGGTTGGTCGTTATATTTGAAAGCACCGCCATTGTTCCCCCCTCGTGCACCTGGCCATTGAACAATGCTTCATTGTCTGCTTGCGTGACCCCAATGAGTCATCACGGGGACCCTTTTGAAAGGCCCCATTCATCCATATCATAATATATATTAATAATAATTATAAATAATTTTTTGATGGATAAAAAGTTGATCTCAAATAAAATCCCCAGTGAAGATATAATAATAATAATAATAATAATAATAATAATAATAATAATAAATAAATAATTTTTTATTAATATCTGGATAAAAAGTTGATCTCAAATAAAATCCCCATATAATAATAATAATAATAATAATAATAATAATAATAAATAATTTTTATTAATATCTGAATAAAAAGTTGATCTTAAATAAAATCCCCAGTGAAGATATAATAATAATAATAATGATAAATAAATAATTTTTATTAATATCTGAATAAAAAGTTGATCTCAAATAAAATCCCCAGTGAAGATATAATAATAATAATGATAAATCAATCATTTTTTATTAATATCTGAATAAAACGTTGTCCACTCGCTCCCATTGGTTCCTCCCGACACGCGGAGGCGGGGCCTCGCGAACGTCTAGAGCGGCTTTCCGTTTACCGAGTCAGTCGAGATGGAGTGCCCCATCTGCTTCGAGTCTCTCTCTTCTTGGAATGGGTTTACCCTTCCCTGCGGACACATGTTCGACACGACGTGTGTCCGGCGCCTGCTACATCATGCGCGGAGCTATTCGGAAGCCCAATGCCCCCTCTGCCGGTTCGAATTCTACTATGCAGGACTGGAGGGGCAGTTGGACATTCCTGAACAGATACAGTTGTCGTCGGACACCTCCCGCTCCAGCAGTCCGGATTTGCCGAGCGTGGAGGAACTGCTGCGCTCCAGCGAAGGGTCCTCTGCCGCTTCCTCTGCTGTTTCCTCTGCTGCTCCCACCACCTCTTCCTCTGCCGGCCCTCAGTTTATTTCTCTGCGGGAACTTCGGGCTACGCGCTTTGAGCCCGAATTTTGGAATTGTTTAAGGGCCGCGGCCGCCCTCTCATCCACCGCCTCTGCCACCGCCACCTCCTCATCAGTCTCTGCAACCGCCACCGCCTCTGGTCCCTCATCAGCCGCCTCCTCATCAGTCTCTGCCACCGCCACCGCCTCTGGTCCCTCATCAGCCGCCTCCTCATCAGTCTCTGCCACCGCCACCGCCTCTACCATCACCTCATCAGCCGCTACCGTCACCAGCTCCTCGGTTCCCGCAGCCATTTCCCCTAGTCCTTCCTCTGTGGCCGCCTCACCAGTCCCCGGCCCCTCCAGGAGAAGAAGAGGAAGAAAATCCGTAAGTTCCCTGAAATTTCCATTAGTTAAAAAATTATCTTTAAAACTTAAAAAAAAATTACGAAAATCATTTAAAAAATTCAACCAATCAGCTAAACATATCAAAGACTTAAAAAATTTAAATTACTCCATAGATTTTAATTTTAAATTAAATAGATTGCATACACAATATTTACAATTGAAAAAAGAACACACACTCTTTATGAGGGAAGTAATGAAAGCCCTCCCCTCTTCTTCTTCTTCTTCTCCTGTTGTATAAAAAATGTTGTATATAAAAAATGTTGTATGTAAAAAATGTGTATATAAAAAAATGTAAATAATTGTATATAAATAAAAATATTTTATTGTTATTACAGTTTGTTTGTTTTTTTAAAGTAAAAAAATGGGACTGGACAAGGTATTGTGGGGGTTAACCCCCACAATACCTTGTCCAGTCCCATTTTTTTACATTCAATTACTTACCAATATTGGATATTCAAAATAAAAAACATATTCCTTAAAGTTTATCGGGATCAGGATATAATCAAGAGTGAATTAAATTAAGACAACTAATATATAAATGTTACTGAATCTTAGGGTGATCTGTGTTACACTTTTATTTTATTTTATATATGTCACTTAGTATCGAATAGCTATATAATAATAATAATAATAATAATAATAATATATATATATATATATATATATATAATTTCAAAACTTTTGTGAGCAAAATGAAATGGTAATATTTTCAATATAGTATCAGAAAATGAAAACAATTGCTCCTCACAGAAATTATACTCACCTTTAATCCAACAAAATATAAATGATGTGATACCACCATTTTGGATTCTCAGTATATAATCGATAGAATTCAAATAAAATGTTAATGGTATCAGAAAATGAAAACAATTACTTCAAATCTTAAAAGGAAAGAGTCGGTGACTGAGAGAGAACAAAAAAATCTTTCACCGACTCGCCGACGCTGACAAACTATTCAACAATTTTTTTTTTCAGTTTCAAATTTTTTTTGAATGTGTTGGTCAACCTTGAAAGCTTTGGTGAGTTGATAAAAAAATTTTCTTTCGCTAGGTCTCCGAATAAAATTTTTTTGAAATTGAAAAAAAAATTTTTTTGAATGCTTTGTCATCAATCTTGAAAGCTTCGGCGAGTCGGTCATGACAACGCATTCAAAATTTTTTTTTTCCAATTTCAAAAAAATTTTATCTGGGCACCGACTCACCAAAGCTTTCAAGATTGACCACAACGCATTCAAAAATTTTTTTTCAATTTCAAAAAAATTTTATCCAACTCGCCAAAGCTTTCAAGATTGACCACAACACATTCCGACTCACCAAAGCTTTCAAGATTGACCACAAGGCATTCAAAATAATTTTTTTCCCAATTTCAAAACAATTTTATTCGGAGATCTAGCAAGAGAAAAGTTTTTCACCGACTCGCCAAAGCTTTTAAAAAAAAAAAATTTTTTTTTTTTTTTTTTTTCGACCTACTTAAAAAAAAAAAAAAAAAATTTTTTTTTTTTTTTTTTTTTTTTTTTTTTTCTAAGTAGGTCGAAAAAAAAAAAAAATATTTTTTTTTTTTTTTTTTTTTAAAGCTTTGGCGAGTCGGTGAAAAACTTTTCTCTTGCTAGATCTCCGGATAAAATTGTTTTGAAATTGGGAAAAAAAAACTTTTTGAATGCCTTGTGGTCAATCTTGAAAGCTTTGGTGAGTCGGATAAAATTTTTTTTGCAATTGAAAAAAAAAATTTTTGAATACGTTGTGGTCAATCTTGAAAGCTTTGGCGAGTCGGATAAAATTTTTTTGAAATTGAAAAAAAAAATTTTAGATTGGCATTGGTTATACAATGGGGTATCATGGAATGGATACATCAACTATACAAACACGTCAACCCACAAAAACTATTGCAGGTTCCCATGAAGCACATCGATGGGAAATGACGTATTCAAGTCAAACATTTACCCGATATACGACTCGATTTGACCCTCTTTCGACCGTCCCACGGATTTATTCTTTCACCTCACTGGTGGGAAAAAAATATATTTTCGATGTTCTTATTATACTAAGACAAATTATTATCTATTTCATCATGTCCGTGCGTGTTTGAATTGTGCAAAACCCTTTATTGCACTAAAGGAAAATGAAAGTTAAAAATTTTTTTAAACACAATTGTGGTATGCGGCGCGGCCCCGGGCCATCGGCCCGAGGCCTCCCTCCACCACCCGCCACATACACGTGACACCCTACAACACTCTGTGGCGCGGCCCCGGGCCATGGGCCCAGGGCCTCCCTCCACCACCCGCCACATACACGTGACACCCTTCATTTTCAGTGGGACCCGGGGCGCCCCAACACAGGGGGGCGTCGCCTCAAACCATTATTTGAGTGTCCATTTTTAAAACACACACCATTGTTTTTTAAAACCATTTTTAAAAGACACACACCATTGTTTTTTAAAACCATTTTTAAAAGACACACACCATTGTTTTTTAAAACCATTTTTAAAAGACACCATTGTCACACCATTGTCACACCATTGTTTTTAAAACCATTGTTTTTAAAACACACCATTGTTTTTAAAACCATTGTTTTTAAAACACACCATTGTCACACCATTGTTTTTAAAACACACCATTGTTTTTAAAACCATTGTTTTTAAAACACACCATTGTTTTTTAAAACACACTATTGTTTTGAAAACCACACATTTGTTTTTGAAAACCATTTTGAAAACCACACATTTGTGAAAACCATTTTGAAAACCACACTTTTGTTTTTAAAACCATTTCACACCATTGTTTTTAAAACCATTTTGAAAACCATTGTTTTTAAAACCACACATTTGTTTTTAAAAAAATTTCACACTATTGTTTTTAAAACCATTTTGAAAACCACACATTTGTCATTTTGAAAACCACACATTTGTTTTTAAAACCATTTCACACTATTGTTTTTTAAAACCACACATTTGTTTTGAAAAGCATTTTGAAAACCACACATTTGTTTTGAAAACCATTTCACACTATTGTTTTTAAAACCATTTTGAAAACCACACATTTGTTTTGAAAAGCACACAATCATTTGTTTTGAAAACCATTTGTCCATACAGTTATGCACAACAACAATGAATGGACTTACCTTTTCTCCTTCTATGATCGCTTCTTGCGCCGCGCTCTCTCTCCCCCCGGGATCAGCCTCTTAGGTACTGCACGAGACTGCCACTTAGGTAGGAGCCAACGATGGGCTTCAGTGAAAGGGACTGCTCGCACAGAGTGAAAGGGCGTTCCCCCGGGGGGCCTCTAAAAACTAAAACACTAAAAACTAAAACACTCGCGCTTAACTAAACACTAAGAGGGTGTTTGTGTTGGTGTGAATAAATGAGACAGAGACACTTTTTCACTTTTTAATGTCCAAACAAAAAACAAAAAAAGGTGTCAGATGGCAGCCTGATCCTCGGCTCCACCGCCCGATGTACTGATGTGCTAAAAACTAAAAAACACTAAACCTAACCTAACACTGGTAGGTCGCGCTCTCTCGCACCCCGGGATCAGCCTCTTAGGTACTGCACGAGACTGCCGCTTAGGTAGGAGCCAACGATGGGCTTCAGTTAAAGGGACTGCTCGCACAGAGTGAAAGGGCGTTCTCCCGGGGCCACTAAAACACTAATACTAAAACTAATGTGGGGTGTTTGTGTCGGTGTGAATAAATGAGACAGAGACACTTTTTCAATCTTTAATGTCCAAACAAAAAACAAAAAAGAAGTGTTAGATGGCAGCTGCGGGTCTACGGGCATAACAACGTAGACCATCCATGTCGACAGCTCCACCGCCCGGTGTATCTTACAAACTAAAAAACTAACCTAAAGCTGGCAGAAGGGTCCGAGTGGAGTGTGTGTGAATGTGGGGAGGGGGGAGGGGGGACTTTCGGGAGGGGGGAGGGGGGGGAAGCAGAGTACATGTTCCCAAACGTAGCCACTAGAAATGACCACCAGGAAGCCTTCCACGACTCTGCAGTCCCCGGGGGGGGCTGTGTAGGTGGATGCCTCGGGGGGCAGAGCACGTGTTCCCAGAAGTAGCCACTAGAAATGACCACCGAGAATCCTTCCTCGACTCTGCCGCCTCCGACATGCACATTGGGACCCTCTCCGCCAAGTGCTGAAGTGCGGGTCGCTCATATAGACGAAAAAAAAAAAAAAAAATTTTCGAAAAAAAAAAAAAAAAAAAAAAAATTTTTTTTTTTTTTTTTTTTTTTTTTTTACATATATATATATATATGCGTACACACTGTATGGACGGATAGAGACAGACCGTGAGAGGATATACAAGACATTTGGAACAGGTATTTCAAATCAAATTTATTTGAACAGTCAGTTGGGGAGCTGTGAGCATCGGAGGTATGAGAAAAAATTTTAAAACATTAATACACTTTTCAAACTGTAGTCAAAACATTTTAAGGATTTTTTTAAATGGTTCGCCCATTTGGTGGGGTGTGGTGTGACCCTTTCAAACTATAGTTGTTATTCAAAGGGCAACAAATGTTTTGTTTATTCAGTTGAAAGCTTTCAAACTATAAAAACATTATTGAAAACATAATATATTTTAAGGACATCATTTTATTTCAGTGTCCTTTCAAACTATCATTTTAAGATAAACACATAATTTTTTAAAATGGAGTTGTCCTTTCAAACTATAGTTTCAAATTTTTCAAAATCACATCCAACTATAGTTAAAACATAATCCCTTTCAACCATTATTCACAACATTTTAAGGATTTTTTAAAATGGTGTACAACATAATGCAAATGAGAATAGATTTACACCCATTTTGAAAAATTCATCAAGAACATATTTGATTTAAATCTTTCTGGTCCCACAGTTGAACCATACATTTCAAACTTTTGTGTTAAAAGATGTGTCTTATTACAATAAGTATATAACAATTGTTTTCAAAAATGCCAGGGAAATCCCATATTATTATTTTACAGTTTCCAAAAGTTTAATCAAACAATTTAACTTGTAATCGGGGGTTTTGTTTATTCAGTTGAAAGCGGTCAAACTATAAAAACATTATATATCCTTTCAAACTATAGTCATATAATTTTTTAAAATGGATGGGGTGTGTTGAAGCACATAATAAGAACATAAAATTGACCAATATTTTTTAAACCACTATAGTTTAAACATCCCCCTTATTAAAAACGTTTTAAGGACCATAAAAACATTCACCACATAAAGACACTTACCTCCAATGGCTGCCGGGAGAGCAATGAACGATCGCAGGGGACGCCAAGCCAGCCTCACGAGGACGGTGACGTCACGAGCGATGCGATTGGCTGACGGTGACGTCACGAGCGCGATGCGATTGGCTGACGGTGACGTCATCCCTGCAAAGTAGGTCATCTGCCTGAATGCTTAAAAAAAACTCTATGAGATTGGGAAGCTTGCGTGACAGCTGTGGCTATTGTTCCCCTTTTTAAAAGGGTTCATTGGGTTGTGAGTCATCACGGGAACCGGGTCTCTTTTGAAAAGCCCCAGCTCTCTTGGGTCTTTGGAAAGTAGGTCATCCAATGTAAAACAAATGTTCCCCTCAACGAACATCTGGCCTGGCCTGAATGTAGGTCATCCATCTGTTACCAGTTCAACTTCCCTTGTGTGAAACATATAGGTAGTGGAGCAAAATGTAATCATACGATTAATATTAAAAGAATAGAATACAAAGTACACGAGATGCATTATGTTTACAGAGAAAGTTTTATGTAGATTTTTATTAAGTTTTAATTGTCTTGTCCAATCTAAGCGACGAGGTTTTTGGACGGTTTGGGGTCCCAGTTTTTACGATTTTTGGCTCATATCTCCCCCCCCCCGTAATGGGCCGATCTTCATAATCTGGATACCGTTGGAGAGATCTTGAGTCGCCCCACCCTGTAGGCTCCCTCACTTTGTTCACCGCCAGAGGGCGCGTTTCCTATTCCAATTTTTCCCTATCTTTCAAAATTATCCTAGCATTTTCGCGTTGGTTGTTACTTTTTCTGTATTTTCACTCAACTAGAGTAACGCAATAGCATTTTTTCATTTTTGGCAGTTTTGGCGACCAGTGAAGCCAATTTTAATAGTGAACATGACACATTTTAACTTACTGGTGGGTCTAATCCCAATTTTTACTTGCTTTTTACGCCTAGGACTTCTTTTTCACGCATTCTTCAAGTTCTATTCAGAATTTTATTTGTACCAAAATTTGGCGCCACAACTTCCAGTTTTTATGGTTTTTCGCTTATATCTCGGGCCCTAATGGGTCGATCTTCATAATCTGGACACCGTTGGAGAGATCTCGAGTCGGCCCACCCTGTAGGCTCCCTCACTTTTTTCACCGCCAGAGGGCGCCTTTCTTATTCCAATTTTTCCCTATCTTTCAAAATTATCCTAGCATTTTCGCGTTGGTTGTTACTTTTTCTGTTTTTTCACTCAACTAGAGTAACGCAATAGCATTTTTTCATTTTTGGCAGTTTTGGCGCCCACTGGAGCCAATTTTAATAGTGAACATGAGACATTTTAACTTACTGGTGGGTCTAATCCCAATTTTTGCTTGCTTTGTACGTCTAGGACTTCTTTTTCACGCATTCTTCAAGTTCTATTCAGAATTTTATTGGTACCAAAATTTGGCGCCGTTTTATTGACAACTTCGAGTTTTTATGGTTTTTCGCTTATATCTCGGGCCGTAATGGGTCGATCTTCATAATCTGGATATCGTTGGAAAGATCTCGAGTCGGCCCACCCTGTAGGCTACCTCACTTTTTTCACCGCCATAAGGCGCCTTTCTTATTCCAATTTTTCCCTATCTTTCAAAATTATCCTAGGATTTTCGCGTTGGTTATTACCTTTTGTGTATTTTCACTCAACTAGAGTAACGCAATAGCATTTTTTCATTTTTGGCAGTTTTGGCGCCCACTGGAGCCAATTTTAATAGTGAACATGACACAACTGGTGGGTCTAATCCCAATTTTTACTTGCTTTTTACGCCTAGGTTCACGCATTCTTCAAGTTCTATTCAGAATTTTATTGGTACCAAAATTTGGCGCCACAACTTTGAGTTTTTATGGTTTTTCGCTTATATCTCGGGCCCTAATGGGTCGATCTTCATAATCTTGACACCGTTGGATAGATCTCGAGTCGGCCCATCCTGTAGGCTCCCTCACTTTTTTCACCGCCAGAGGGCCTATTTCAATTTTTCCCTATCTTTCTAAATGACCCTAGCATTTTCGCGTTAGTCAACTAGAGTAACGCAATAGCATTTTATTTGTTTGGCGCCACAGTTTTTATGGTCAGAGTTGAATGAGATCTCAATTAAAAAAAAAGTTTGGGATTATTTAAAAATAAAATATTCGACAATCATAATAAACAACACTATAATATTTTTTTTAGGCTGTTGGATTACCTCCAACTACCCACTTATTTATTTTTCATCTACAGAAAGACTCACCCAGGCTGCTTACAGCTGAGGTCAAGAGGAGCTTCTTTCGAATGGACGCCGTGGCATATCGGCGGCGGTGGATAATGAGTATTCCAATGTTTTAATTCCGTCAGGCTCTGGTAAAATTTTACATGTTCTACTGAAGCCGGAGGGCTCACAACCCCTCCAGTGGGGGGCACTGCGACAGAGACGATCCATTCGTCCCACCACGTCGCCTTCTCTAAATCCTCGAAGGACACACTGTTCACAAAGTCCGCCAAGGGGTCGGGCATCACCAAGGGAGCAGGTGGTGGCAGCACAAAGGGGGAGAGCACAACAGGGTCACTGGCAGGAGGCACAGGGTCACTTGCAGAAGGCAGCACAAAGGGGGAGAGCACCCCAGGGTCACTTGCAGGAGGCAGCACAACAGGGTCACTTGCAGAAGGCGGCACGACAGGAGGCAGCACCCCAGTGGAAGGAGGTGGCACGTTAGGTACCATAAAGGGAGACGGGTCACTTCCAGGAGGCACAGTGGAAGGAGGCGGCACGTTCGGTACCACAAAGGGAGACGGTTCTGGACTGCTGATGTCCTCATAGTCCACGTCCGAAGCAGGCCTTTGGTCCTCGTCCGGCTGTGGGTCGTACACATAGGGAGTGGGCGGTGGATGGTAGGACCTTTTGCCCGAGGATGTCGAAGGTTGCGGGTCGTACACATAAGGAGTGGGCGGCGGATGGTAGGACCTTTTGCCTGATGATGTGTCCTCTTCGTCCGAGTGCGGGTCGTACACGTAGGGTGTCTGCGGCGGATCGTAGCTGATCTTGGGCCTTTTGCAGGTCGAGGGTTCGTCGTCCTCCGACGACCGACGGCGCTTTCGGGAAGCGGTGGCTTCTGTTTTTCGGGGATCCAGCCATCCTTGCTTCGCGAGCCACTCTTCGTCTTGGGCAGGCATGACCGTCACTCGGAACGTGTTTTCTGGATGGTGTAGAGCACGTACTCGAGTCCGGAAGCACAGTAATAGGTTCGGTTCGGTTGCAGTCTCCGAGCAATGTAGTCGTACTCCCGCTTCGCATGAAAGTGTTTCTCTTGGATGCCGAGGGGAGACTTACTGCGCACGAAATGGAACATGATCGGCGCCACGTGCGTCTGGAGAACGTGGCCCGTGGCCGGCTTGACGGTGCGGTGGCCAAAGGTGAAGGCACTCTTCACCAGAAAGGTGCGGCCCATCACAAAGCCCGTCCGGACGTCTGTGTTGCGTTTCAGGGACTGGTCTGGCACCCGCTTCAACTTGTTGTCGGCATACGTCCAAGGCTTGACGCGGGCGCCTTGGTTGCAGAGGGCGCCTTTCACCGTGTCGGCGAAATGCTTCAGATAGTGCTGACTATACTTCTGGACGTAATAATAGACTTTGTCGGCACTGGTCATGGCGATGATGAAGGGCGTCAAATCCGAGTCCTCGTGCAGATTGTTGTAGTTGGGAGTGGAGAGCGGCGTGAGAGCCGCCGACACCTCAGAGACCGTCTGCGGGAAGATATCCACGACTCTTTCCATGGTGAGAATGAGAGAGAAGGCTTCGTCGGAAGCGACTTTTGAAGACCAGTCCTTTCCTGCCACCCTGCTATTGGCTGACAACCTCCTTCCCAACCATTGGGTGACCTCCTTTCCTACGATTGGCTCAGTGGGCGGGTCCTTCCCAATCATTGGTTGACCTCCTTTCCTGCCGTTGGCTCCACCCCCCCCCCTGAAACTTACTCAGTTAGAAGAGACCTTCTCACAATCAGATGCAGTCATGTCGCTCTCTTACACAGGTTATCCCCCGCTCGACTGCACTTTCCTGATGCTTCGCACGCGAGACGGCCGGCTGTTTCTGCGGGCCGCGGACGTCGCCCGGGCTTGCGCCCGCAGTCGGACGCTGCTGTACGTGGGCACGCTTGAGAGGGATTTCGTCAGCGTGCAGAGGGACAGCCCGACCCTCGAAAAGGCCGTCAGCGGTTTCGCCACGCTGACTACGCGAGACGTGCTCGGATGGCAATGGCCCACGGGCCGAGGACGGGTGGAGCACGAACTGTGGTTCGACCTGGAACACGCAAGACTCTTTTTGCCGAGGGAGATCTCGGACGCCCTGTTTCCTGAGGAGGGTGCAAAAACATTTTGTGAAAACATTTTGGATGAAAACATTTTGTGAAAACATTTTGGACATTTTAGATGTGACATTTTGGATGTGTTCAAAAAAACATTTTAGATGTATGCAAAAAAAACATTTTAGACAAAAACATTTTGGATGTGTTAAAAAAAACATTTTAGATGTATGCAAAAACATTTTAGATGTGTGCAAAAAAAACATTTTAGACAAGAAACATTTTGGATGTCATTTTGGATGCTGTCAATAAATACTTTTTTCGACGAGTCCTGTGTTTATCTTTAGGTTTTTTTTTAGAACCAGATCGCAATCATCATGAGGGTTGTTTTCGATACACTTTAAGGGTGAGTCCATCAAAAAATATTTTATATTGTAATATATATATATATATATATATATATATATATATTTTAAAATTTCTTTAAACATATTCTTTAAAAAATTCTTTAAACATTTTATATTTTAAAATTTCTGTGTGAAGCCGATAATAACGATAGTTCACATCAGACAGAGATTTGAGATTTGAAGTAATTATGTGATTCATTGTTTTCATTTTCTGATACTGACATATTGAAAATATTAACACATTTTCTACTTTTTATCTATGATGGGTAATACACTGGTTCACATTTAAAATGTTTTCTAATTTTATTTGACCAGTTGGATGACTTATATTTTAGCATTTCTCTAAATGTTGAAGGGGAGTTTATGTGGATTCCATATCAGATGTATTCAGAGCAATGTCCATTTGAGTTTTGAAGCAATCATGTGACTCATTGTTTTCATTTTCTGATACCGTAATAGATAAAAAATAATAAATAAATAAATAAATAAATAATAATAATAATAATAAATAATATAATAAGATAATAATAATATATATATATATATATATATATATATATATATATATATATATATATATATAAACATTGAAGGTAATATTGTGGGATAATTTCTGTGTGGATCAGATGTATTCAGGGCAATGTCCATTTGAGATTTGAAGCAATCGTGTGACTCATTGTTTTCATTTTCTAATACCGTAATAGATAATAAATAAATAAATAAATAAATAAATAAATAAATAAGGGATTTTGAGTATAATTTCTATGTGGATCAGATGTATTCAGGGCAATGTCCATTTGAGATTTGAAGCAATCGTGTGACTCATTGTTTTCATTTTCTAGTACCAATAATAAATAAATAAATAAGGATAATTTCTATCTGGATCAGACAGGGCAATGTCCATTTGAGATTTGAAGCAATCGTGTGACTCATTGTTTTCATTTTCTAATACCGATAAATAAATAAATAATAATAAATAATATAATAAACGTTGAAGGTAATATTGTGGGCTATGTGGATTCAGGGTAATGAGATTTGAAAAGAGATGACTCATTGGCCCTTTCAAAAGGGACCAGATGCATGGAACCACCTGGCCATCGCACGGACGGCCCTTTCAAAAGGGAGCATTGAGTTTGTGCATTCAACCATGAAGCCTTTCAAAAGCCTCTCTCAAAAGGGCCTGTCTCAGGGGGCGATGAGGCAGCTCTCATTGAGTTTGTGCATGCAAGCCTTTCAAAAGGGACCAGGTGGGGGAGATGTATGACTCATTGGCAAGCAGCTGCTCTCCCGGGCCCTTTCAAAAAGGACAATGGCGGCCTGTCTCAGGGGGGAGGGGAGATGTATGACTCATTGGCAAGCAGCTGCTCTCTTCCTCCCGGGCCCTTTCAAAAAGGGTGCATGTTTCACAATGGCGGCCTGTCTCAGGGGGATCGTGGATGACTCACGCAAGCAGCCCGCTTTTAAGTATAACGGTCCCACCTCTCTTTAGCAATGATGCTCCGAGGATAAACTTTAAAAAATTCTACAATCACCGAGCTGACAAACGATTCATTTTTCCAATTTCAAAAAAATTTTTCTTGGACATTGAAAGCTTTTGGTGAGTCGATAAAAAAATTTTCTTTCGCTCAATCTCCAAATAAAATTTTTTTTGAAATTAAAAAAAAAAATTTTGAATGCGTTGTCATGATGGGTCTTGAAAGTTTAGGCGACTCTTCTCCGAATAAATTTTTTTTTTTTGAATGCCTTGTCATGATGGGGCTTAGGCGATCTTTTGCTCTAAAAAATTATATAATCAAGAGTGGAACCATTCTTTCCAAACGTCCATCCTATAACTAATCATTTAAATTAAGACAGTAAAACAACTAATATATAACTGGTATTTAAAAACAGATCTTAGAAAAGACTGATGAACTGGTGCTCTGTGTTACACATTTTTTATTTTATATATGTCACTTAGTATCGAATAGCTATATATATATATATATATATATATATATATATATATATTATAATAATAATAATAATAATATATATATATATAAATATAAATAATTTTAAAATTTGGAAGGAAAATATAAATGATGTACCAAAATGATGGTTCAAATAACATTGATGTGATCTTTTGCTCTGAAAGAGAGCAAAAAAAAATCTTTCACCGACTCGCCGAAGCTGACAAACCATTCAAAAAATTTTTTTTCCAATTTCAAAAAATTTTTTTTTGAATGCGATTGGTCAACCTTAAAAGCTTTGGTGAGTCGATAAAAAAATTTTCTTTCGCTCGATCTCCGAATAAAAATTTTTTGAAATTGAAAAAAAAATTTTGAATGCGTTGTCATGAAATTAAAAAAAAAATTTTGAATGCGTTGTCATGATGGGTCTTGAAAGGTCTCTTGCTAGATCTCCGAATAAAGTTTTTTTGAAATTGAAAAAAAAATTTGGAATGCGTTGTCATGATGGGTTATCAATCTTGAAAGCTTAGGCGAAAGATTTTTCTTTTGCTCTAAAAAAATTATATAATTAAGAGTGGAACCATTCTTTCCAAACGTCCATCCTATAACTAATCATTTAAATTAAGACAGTAAAACAACTAATATATAAATGTTACTGGTATTTAAAAACAGATCTTAGAAAAGACTGATGAACTGGTGCTCTGTGTTACACATTTTTTATTTTATATATGTCACTTAGTATCGAATAGCTATATATATATATATATATATATATATATATATAATAATAATAATATATATATATATATATATAATATAAATAATTTTAAAATTTGGAAAGAAAATATAAATGATGTACCAAAATGATGGTTCAAATAACATTGATGTGACTCTGAGAGAGAGAGCAAAAAAAATCTTTCACCGACTCGCCGAAGCTGACAAACCATTCAAAAATTTTTTTTTCCAATTTCAAAAAAAAAATTTTTTTTTTTGAATGCGATTGGTCAACCTTGAAAGCTTTGGTGAGTCGATAAAAAATTTTTCTTTCGCTCGATCTCCGAATAAAATTTTTTTGAATTGAAAAAAAAAATTTTGAATGCGTTGTCATGAAATTAAAAAAAAAATTTTGAATGCGTTGTCATGATGGGTCTTGAAAGGCTAGATAAAGTTTTTTTGAAATTGAAAAAAAAAATTTTGAATGGGTCATCAATCTTGAAAGGCTAGATAAAGTTTTTTTGAAATTGAAAAAAAAAATTTTGAATGCGTTGTCATGATGGGTCTCTTGCTAGATCTCCGAATAAAGTGTTTTGAAAAAAAAATTTTTTGAATGCGTTGTCAGCTTCGGCGAATGGGTTTCCTTTGCTCTGCAGCTGTCTTTGGTTTGGGGCCTTTCAAAAGGGGTGATGACTCATTGGCACCAACACAATGAAGCATTGTCCTTTCAAAAAGGGTGCATGATAAGGACAATAGTATGACAATGAAGTAGCATTGGGGTCACGCAAGCAGCAGCTGTCGAGTCCAATCTCATTCAACCAGACCACCCCGTGATGACTCATTGGCACAATGAAGCATTGTTCAATGGCCAGATGCACGATGGGGGGAACAGCAGTCGCTTTCCAGTATAACGGCCTCAACCATGAATGGTTTGGAGGGACCAGGTTCCCGTGATGACTCATTGGGGTCACGCAAGCAACAGCTGCCAGTATAAACGGTTCCCTTCCCAATCTCATTGTGCCTTTCAAAAAGGGACCAGGTGCACGATGGGGGCTTTCAAGTATAACGGATGAACACAATGAAGCATTGTGCTTTCAAAAAGGGTTTTAACAATGGCAAGCAGCAGCTGTCAAGTATAATATAACGGCGAATCTCATTCAACAACACAATGAAGCATTGTGTTCAACCCCTTTCAAAAAAGGGAGGCCTGTCTCAGGGGGCGATGAGACAGCGGCCCGCTCTCATGGAGTGTGTGCATTCAACCATGATAAATGGGTCAAAAGGGACCAGGTGGATTGAATCCCGTGATGGATGACTCATTGGTAAGCAGCTGCCTTCCCAATCGCATGACAATGAAGCATTGTTCAAAAGGGATGATGGGGGAACAATGGTCTTTGGTTTGGATGGGTCAGGCAACCAGTATAACGGTTCTTTCCCACCAGATGCATTGAATCCTAATCACCCCGTGATGGGGGAGATGTATGACTCATTGGCAAGCAACTGCTCTCTTCCTCCCAGGCAACAACAATGAAGCATTGTTCAATCCCTTTCAAAAAGGGAACCAGGTGCATGTTTAACAATGGCGGCGTCAGCCTGTCTCAGGGGGGGATCGTTGATGACTCACGCAAGCGGCAGCTGCCCGCTTTCAAGTCCCAACCTCTCTTTAGCAATGATGTAATATTTCCGAGGCATATTGATTATTAATAAACTTTTAAAAATTCTACGAACCGCTGACAAACCATTCAAAAAATTTTTTTTTCCAATTTCAAAAATTATATAATCAAGAGTGGATTCCATCCATTTAAATTAAGACAATAAAACAACTAATATATAAATGTTACTGGTATTTAAAAACAGATCTTAGAAAAGACTGGTGTTACACATTTTTTCATTCTTCAAGTTCTATTCAGAATTTTATTGGTACCAAAATTTGGCGCCACAACTTCCAGTTTTTATGGTTTTTTGCTTATATCTCGGGCCCTAATGGACCGATCTTCATAATCTTGACACCGTTGGATAGATCTCGAGTCACCCCACCCTGTAGGCTCCCTCACTTTTTTCACCGGTAGAGGGCGCCTTTCCTATTCCAATTTTTCCCTATCTTTCAAAATGACCCTAGGATTTTCGCGTTGGTTCTTACCTTTTCTGTATTTTCACTCAACTAGAGTAACGCCATAGCATTTTTTCATTTTTTGGCTCTTTTGGCGCCCACTGGAGCCAATTTTAATAGTGAACATGACACATTTTAACTTACTGGTGGGTCTAATCCAAATTTTTACTTGCTTTTTACGTCTAGGACTTCTTTTTCACGCATTCTTCAAGTTCTATTCAGAATTTTATTGGTACCAAAATTTGGCGCCGTTTTATTGACAATTTCGAGTTTTTATGGTTTTTCGCTTATATCTCGGGCCCTAATGGGCCGATCTTCATAATCTTGATACCGTTGGATAGATCTCGAGTCGGCCCACCCTGTAGGCTCCCTCACTTTTTTCACCGCCAGGGGGCGCCTTTCCTATTCCAATTTTTCACTATCTTTCTAAATTACCGTAGGATTTACGCGTTGGTTCTTACCTTTTCTGTATTTTCATTCAACTAGAGTAACGCCATAGCATTTTTTCATTTTTGGCAGTTTTGGCGACCAGTGGAGCCAATTTTAATAGTGAACATGACCCATTTTAACTTATTGGTGGGTCTAATCCCAATTTTTACTTGCTTTTTACGTCTAGGACTTCTTTTTTACTCATTCTTCAAGTTCTATTCAGAATTTTATTGGTACCAAAATTTGGCGCCGTTTTATTGACAACTTCCAGTTTTTATGGTTTTTCGCTTATATCTCGGGCCCTAATGGGCCGATCTTCATAATCTTGATACCGTTGGATAGATCTCGAGTCGCCCCACCCTGCAGGTTACCTCACTTTTTTCACCGCCAGAGGGCGCCTTTCCTATTCCAATTTTTCACTATCTTTCTAAATTATCCTAGGATTTTCGCGTTTGTTCTTACCTTTTCTGTATTTTCACTCAACTAGAGTAACGCCATAGCATTTTTTCATTTTTGGCAGTTTTGGCGACCAGTGGAGCCAATTTTAATAGTGAACATGACCCATTTTAACTTATTGGTGGGTCTAATCCCAATTTTTACTTGCTTTTTACGTCTAGGACTTCTTTTTTACTCATTCTTCAAGTTCTATTCAGAATTTTATTTGTACCAAAATTTGGCGCCGTTTTATTGACAACTTCCAGTTTTTATGGTTTTTCGCTTATATCTCGGGCCCTAATGGGCCGATCTTCATAATCTTGATACCGTTGGAGAGATCTCGAGTCGCCCCACCCTGTAGGCTACCTCACTTTTTTCACCGACAGAGGGCGCCTTTCCTATTACAATTTTTCCCTATCTTTCAAAATGACCCTAGGAATTTCGCGTTGGTTGTTACTTTTTCTGTATTTTCTCTTAACTAGAGTAACGCAATAGCATTTTTTCATTTTTGGCAGTTTTGGCGCCCACTGGAACCAATTTTAATAGTGACATTTTAACTTACTGGTGGGTCTAATCCAAATTTTTACTTGCTTTGTACGTCTAGGACTTCTTTTTCACGCATTCTTCAAGTTCTATTCAGAATTTTATTGGTACCAAAATTTGGCGCCGTTTTATTGACAACTTCCAGTTTTTATGGTTTTTCGCTCATATCTCGGAACCTAATGGGCCGATCTTCATAATCTTGATACCGTTGGAGAGATCTCGAGTCGCCCCACTCCGAATAAAGTTTTTTGAAATTGGAAAATAAAAATTTTTTGATCAGCATCGGCGAGTTGCTAGATCTCCGAATAAAGTTTTTTGAAATTGGAAAATAAAAATTGTTTGTCAGCTTCGGTTTGTCAGTTGGTTTCAATAGTTTGAGTTTTAACAATGAAGCAGCATTGGGGTCACACAAGCAACAGCTGTCGAGTCCAATCTCATTCAACCCTGAAGCAGATGGTTTGGATGAATGGGGCCTTTCAAAAGGGACCATCCCCGTGATGACTCATTGGCAAGCCAGACAATGAAGCATTGTTCAACCCCTTTCAAAAAGGGATGATGGGAGAACAATAGTATGACTCATTGGGGTCACGCAAGCGGCAGCTGTCGCTTTCCAGTCCAATCTCATTCAACAATGAAGCAGCTGTTGGATGAATCATGGGGGTGATGCAATATTTCCGAGGCTCCATAATATCGATTATTTATAAACTTTAAAAAATTCTACGAGAGTCCCGGCGCTAAATTCTTTTTACCGGCGACTGCATGGTACTTTGAAAATTTCGCAAGTTATTGGAAATTTACGAATTTCTTAACATGGCAGAATAGGGCAAAATTTCACATAAATGTCAATTTTGAGGGATATTTTCATCGTAATGATGTCAAACCACTTTCTAAATATTATTTAGGATACTGGCATGAATATCATAGACTATGGTTTTTCCAATTTAAGAAATTCGTAAGTTATTTGGAATTTACGATTTACTTAACATGTCAGAATAAGGCAAAATTGAGCATAAACTTCCATTTAGCTGATCATAAATACGATAGACAACTTCAAAATTACATTTATGATATTTGTTTGAACATGATTGAATACAAATATTTTAATAGGAAAATTTCGTAAATTATTCGTAATTTACGATTTTATCAATATAAAAAAAATTGAAATTTTCCATATGAATATGCATTATACGATTGTTGCATTGAAAACTAGTTGGCATAGGTGGACTCTGCTCAGTTCCCCATCATATTTATGTTCTCATAAATTTCTACTGCGAGACATATTATAATCATGTTAAAAGAAATGAATTTGGCCAAAGCTTGATACAGTGACAGAATGAAATCCCCGCCTAATAGGCTATCCACCGTTCACTTCGATATATTTATCTTATTCTAATCTATTAATTTATTTTATCAGGGTCAATTCCGTTGTATAGTTTTCATGCTACTATTTCCAATGCAATAATCCTCAAAATTCATATTTATATGAAAAATTTACAATTTCGCTATGTTGATAAAATCGTAAATTACGAATAATTTACGAAATCATCCTACCAGAATATTTGTATTCAATCATGTTCAAACAAATATCATAAATGTAATTTTGAAGTTGTCTAATGTATTTATGATCCTCAAAATGGAAGTTTATGCTTAAATTTGCCTTATTCTGACATGTTAAGTAAATCGTAAATTCCAAATAATTTACGAATTTTTTAAATTGGAAAAATCATAGTCTATGATATTCATGTCAGTATCCTAAATAATATTTTGAAAGTAGTTTGACATCTTTACGATGAAAATATCCATGAAGATTGACGTTTGTGTGAAATTTTACTCTATTCTGCCATGTTAAGAAATTCGTAAATTTCCAATAACTTACGAAATTTTTATATTGGAAAATTCATAGTGATATTCATGCCAGTGTCCTAAATAATATTTCAAAAGTAGTCTGATATCTTTACGATGAAAATATCTCTCAAAATTGACGTTTATGTGAAATTTTGCCATGTTAAGAAATTTGTAAATTTCCAATAACTTGCGAAATTTTCAAAGTAGCATATTTATAGTTACTGATGTTCATTCCAGGATCAAAACTGATATTTTAAAACTGGTCTGACATTTTTACATTAAAAGTTTTTCACTTAATGCACGTTTAAATGAATTTTTGTCCTATTCTCCCATGTTAAGAAAACCGTAAATTTCTAATAACTTACGAAGTTTTTAAATTCGAATGTTGCAAATGAATAGGGTTCTTGCCAGTGTCAAAAGTAATATTTTAAAACTGATCTGACCTCTCTGCGACAATTTGTTCTTGAGATATCGTGTACAAAGGCTAACAAACTAACGGACTAACAGACTAACACACTAACAGACACTCTACAGACAAACACCATACAAATTTTGTCATTTTCGGATTCCTCACACCTGAAAACGTGTAAAAAAGGCAAAAAACCGAGGTCGAAAATTTTCACGATTACCTAAGTGCCCCATACCTATAGTATGATGGGGAACTAATAATAGCACGAAAACTAAACTACGAAATTCACCCTAATAAAATAAACTAATAGATTAGAATAAGATGAATATATCGAAGTGAACGGTGGATAGCCTATTAGGCAGAGAGTTCATCCCATCACTGTGTCAAGCGTTATTAGGCGCTGTGTGATAGCTTATTAGGCGGGGATTTCTTTCTCTCACTGTGTCAAGCGTTTGGTCAAAATCATTTCTCTTAACATGATAACCATGTTAAGTTAAGAGAATGTTCTGTACTAGAAATTTATGAAAACATACATATTATGGGGAACTAAGAGTCCACCTATGCCAACTAGTTTTCATTATTATTATTATTCAAACAAAATTGTTTGTTTTTATTGCATAAGAAAACAAATTGCCACAAATAACTCTTTCAAGTGCAAGGGTTTAAAACAGTGGATATGAAATAAAGCAATTCTTTCCTTAAATTATAACAAACAGGAATCAAGAAAACTATTTTTGAAGGGTTTTATCAACTTCTACATACTTGCCAACCTTTTAATTTTAAACTAGTATTTTGTGGGCACCACATGACATTCTCCTATATTTTCCTATACAAATTCACTCAGTAAAAATTATTTATTAAAATTATTATTTAAGAAATTTATCTTCCAAGATAATGCAGACGATTTTCATATTAGAGAAGTAGTATAACACTAAATATCCAAAAGAAAGTCAATTTTATTGTCATTATTACATTTTTTTTTCTTTTTTTTTTTTTTTTTTTTTTTGTTAAAGATGAAAAAAATTGATAACTTTATTTTAAATTATCTCAGATCGATGGTTCAACCATTCGTTTTAAAGGTATTGGCGAGCTCTTTTGAAAGACACCCATCATGAAAATTTACTCCCCTCGAGGGGGGACTTCCCCCCAGGGGGAGAGGTGAGGCTCCTACACATACAAAAAACTTTTCCCAGTTGACTATCTCTATTATAACTAATTCTTGTAAATTTCATAATGATTATTAAAAAAAAATTCTCTTTATGCACATTTATACAAAATTTTGTCCTAGACCACTGTGGCGACTTCTTTTTCGCACCTGGTTCTTTTCTTCCTGTAAACTCATCTTGAGACACATTAAGACACTGATCACGCTTTGTTTACTTTTAAAGATTTTGCTTTTACTTACGGCACAAACATAAAATACATAACGAACACATAAATTAACATCAAATAAAGTATTTTTAAAAACAACATATAGAATGGAACGTTAGTCCATCTTTGTAATCTGGCGTTCTTAGGAACTGTTTCTGTCAAATATTTTAAAGGGTTATGGTTCGTGTGTAAGATAATAGTGGTTCCATAAGTCCACATTTCGAATTTACCTAATGCCCATATTACAGCATAAGCTTTCCTTTCAATAGTGCTCCACTTTGATTGAGCAGGGGTCAGTTTTTGGCTTGCGAAAGTTATAGGTTTCAGTTTATTCTGCTCATCTGTCTGCATTAGACAGGCTCCAATTCCGGTCACTGAAGCATCAGTATCGATTTCAAAAGGTTTCGACATATCAGGTGTATACAGAGATATTATAGAGCACAAACAATTCTTTAACGAATTAAATGCGCTTTCGGCTTCTTCTGACCATGGAAGATCGTTTGGCACAGTTTTTCGAGTTAAGTCCGTTAAAGGTTTTGCTATATTGGCATACCGAGGCACATAGTCTCTGTAATAGTTAAATAATCCTAGGAGTGACTTCAATGTTTTCTTAGTTTTAGGGGCTTTCAAATATTTAATAACTGATATCCTGTCGACTGCGCCAATTGTGGCGACTTCTTTTCCGCACCTGGTTCTTTTCTTCCTGTAAAAGCATCTTGAGACACATTAAGACACTGATCACGCTTTGTTTACTTTTAAAGATATATTTACTTACGGCACAAACATAAAATACATAACGAACACATAAATTAATATCAAGTAAAGTATTTTAAAACAACATATAGAATGGAACGTTAGTCCATCTTGATTCACATACGCACACACGTTGCCACATTTTCGTACCAAACTTTTCAGTTCTTGTTTTTGAATACTCTCGAAATCAGAGGTGCGGCGTTCACAACCACCATGTTAAAAATTTAGAAAAAGCAAAATGACAACGGACCCTGTAAGAAAATTTTTACCAAAAGTTGATAGGCACTAATTTATGTCAAGGTGCAACTACATACCAATTTGTAGGAAATTATGTGCAGTAGTTCCTGAGATACAGTTGCCACAAATTTTGTCACACTCACACACAGACTGACAGACATTTTCTAAAAATGGTCAAATCGTGTTCTACAGCTCTCAAAACGTGTAAATTCATCAAAAACCCGAGATCGAAAATTTTTACGAATCCAATACTTTCTTCTATTGAATATAGGAGAAAGTAAAAACAGTAGATTTTATAAATTGACATTTTTAACAACAGAGACTGAATTTATATAAATATATAATTGACAAAAAGGAAAATATATGAATATTTACATAAGATTTTCTAAAAATAGTAATATTCTTTTAATAAATAGCCCACCTTTCAAATAAAATATTGAGATTATGTATATTAAAGAATTAATTTGAAATCCCAAAAATAGGACAAAGAAAATATCGCCTTACATTTGTAGCAGATTTTACTTTATTAAGGAAAGAACAATTAAATTGTTGTTCATAACAATTTTAAATTAAATTTTCATTGCATTTAGGAATTAAAATGTTCTTGAGATTTTTGTCAGATAATGAGGATCAGAATTTAGTTTTTCATTATGTTATCTGGCTGAAAATACACTCACAATGACTCTTTAAATATATTTAATTACAAAAGCATTATTTAAACTAGTATGTTGTGGCCACCACAAGACTTACTTCTATACTTTCCTATAAAAATTAACTCAGTAACAATACCATACTGAAAAAAAAAAAAAGATTTTTTTTTCAGTTTTTTTTTCGTTAAAAGTAAAAAAAAATCGATAACTTTGTTTTAAATTATCACATATTTATAGTTCAACCATTCGTTTTAAAGATATTGACGAGACCTTTCGAAAGATACCCATCTTGAAAATTTACCCCCAACCCGGGGGTACTTCCCCCCCCCTCCCACACACACGCACAACATTTTTTTGCTAATTAACTACTACTATTATCAATAATTCATATTAATTTTACAATCACAGGTTTAGAATAACTCTCATTATGTTCCTTTTTAAGAAATTTTGTCCTATACTCCCATGTTAAAAATTTAGAAAATATACGATCACAGCGCCACCTGTTGAGCGACTGATCCCCAAATCTAATCAACACCAGTTTATGTCAGATGCCAACTAAATACCACGTTTGGTTAAATTTCGTAAAAAAAAAAAAAAAAAAAAAAAAAAAAAAAAAAACTTTGTTTTAAATTATCACAGATTTATAGTTCAACCATTAGTTTTAAAGGTATTGACGAGACCTTTCGAAAGATACCCATCTTGAAAATTTACTCCAATCGAGGGGGGACTTCCCCCCCAGGGGGTATGGCGAGGCTCCTACACATACAAAAAAATTTTCCCAGTTGACTATCTCTATTATAAATAATTATTTCATATTTCAGAATGATTACTAAAAAATAATTCTCTTTATGCACATTTATACAAAATTTTGTCCTATATCACCATGTTAAAAATTTAGAAAAAGCGGAATGGCAACGCAACCTGTAAGGCAATTTTTACCAAAAGTTGTTAGGCACTAATTTATGTCAAGGTGCAACTACATACCAATTTGTATGAAATTCTATGCAGTAGTTCCTGAGATACCGTTGCCACAAAATTTTGTCACACACACACACAGAGACTGACAGACAGACAGACAGATATTTTCTAAAAATGGTCAAATGGTGTTCTACAGCTCTCAAAACGTGTAAATCCATCAAAAACCCGAGGTCGAATATTTTTACGAATCCAATACTTTCTTCTATTGAATATAGAAGAAAGTAAAAACCCAAACATTTAAAATTATTTTGAGATAATTAAAATCAATATTGCAATTTTTACACTTACATTTAATAAGCCTCACAGCATAGCAGCGCCACCTGTTGGGAAATTTACTACAAAGTGTTATCAGGATAAAATCCCATTAAGATCCAATTAAATATAAAATTTTACAAAATTATACACAACAGAAGATGAAATATAGCTTTATCTTAAATGGGAGTAATATGCATAGTAGCGCCACCTGATGGGCGATTTACTCCGAAATATAATTAGTACCAATTCATATGAAGATTTAACTAAATATAAATTTTTGTGGAATTCAACCCATTACTTAATGAGATACAGCACCCACAAAATTTTGATAACACATACACGATACATAGTCAGATTTGCATTTTTAAAAATGGTCAAATCATTCGCAAGACTTTACAAAACGTGTAAATACATAAAAAAAATTTCACGAATTCAATAGTTTCTTCTTCTGAATATAAGAAAATAATAAAAATCATTATTTTTATCATTATCACAGTTTCAAATAGAAAGCAACCTATATTCTCGCCAATTTAACATAATCTTAAAGAATATATTTCTTATAAGTTTTTAGCTTTTTCAATGTGATATTTAACTTTAAATAAGAAAGTTATTCCAGGCCGCTGTGTTGTGTAATTTTACGGCATGAAAAAGGAAAAGGAAAAGAATATTTAACGATAAAATGGTCCTGCTTTTATTTCATTGTGAAAAATTAAAAAAAAAAAAAAAAAAAAAAAAAAAGATTGATACATACACTAATTAAAAAAATATTTCTCAGTATTTTTGAAAAATGAACCGTGATTTATACCATTTTTTCGTACGTTTAACACTAACGGCAACAGAATTTAAGCGAATGTTTTGGGTGCCCAGTTAAAGAGACACCAGTTAAAAGGACCTCATACTGTTACTTCACTCTTTCTCCATTGAAAACCGGCTCTCGCCGTCTCCATTCTTATCCTTCCTCCGAGGGGTTGGGTATCTTTCGTGCGTGCGTACGTGTTTGTTTACTTTCATTAAAGTTGTGTTTTCTGAGGGTGTGGTATGGTGTTGCGTAGCTAGCGGTGCCGGCTCTGTGACATTATTGCTAAGTGTTTCCCATTTATATTTAGTTTTGAAACTCGGTTATTTTAATTTTTCTTTACAAAGTCATTGTTTTGTGAACAAGTTTGTTTATTTGACAGTTTAATTAAAGGCAGTTTTTGTACTTTTGTGTTACGAATTGTTACAAGAGTGTTTGTTATCGTCGAATAAGGACTGAACTTGTTTGTTGACTTTTGCAGTAAAATCAGTTGTTTAAAACTACTGAAGCTGACGGTAAACCCAACGGCAAATATTGTGAATTATGGAAATGTAAGTACGCAAGGACTGGATATGGCTCAAAACATGGACACTTCACAAGGTACAGCTTTAATCCTAATTTCTATGTTAATAATAACCTTCCCGACTGTTTAAAAGCAGCAGTAAATGATGAAATGGATGAAATTGCCATTTTAATTGCTGCTAAAGAGGGTTCGCTGCCTGCATCCAACCCCAAGAAACTGAAGGTTGAATTTTTAAAAATTGTGGAAAAAACAAATATAATAGAAACTTTAAAAATGACCCGTCAGGGAAAAGTTCTTTTGATTACTAAGTCGGCGGAAGCAGCTCAAAGACTTTTCCAACTAAAACAATTTTTGACATTGTAGTGGAGCCGTACATTATTAAAGAAACAATGTCCACAAGGTTCCTTCTCTGCATAATATTGACTTACCTATCTCATGCCAGGAAATCGCAGAAGAATTAGAATTGCAGGGAATGTTTCATTAAGAAAAACAACGGTAGTCAAATACCGTTGACAACAGTCTTAGTTTCGAAGCTGGGCACCCAGCTGCCTAGTCATGTCAAATTATGATATCAAAACCAGAGAATCACACTATTTTGATTCTCTGGACCCACTATTCCTCACACTATTCTGAACCCACGCCCATGCCAGAATTGTTACAAATTTAATCACAGCACACAGTCTTGTAAACAGTCGCCGGTCTGTATAAAATGTAGCGAAAGTCATACTGGAGTCTGTACCGCGTCGTCATTGAAATGCGTAAATTTTTAAGGGGTGCACGAGGCTCTTGACAAAACTTGCCCGTTATATTTACGTGAAGTCAAGATTCAAAAATTCCGCAGCTCTAATTACCCGATTATAGCTGAGGCCAGAAGAAGGTTTTCTGAGACTGAGGGCGTTAAAACCCATTCTTATGCTGAAGTTGCAACCTGCAGTCCACCATTGCCAGACCTCGTCACTAAGTCGGATCTAGAAGCTTCCTTGAAAGCTTTGACATCATCTATGATAGAATTGGTGCAACAACTTATGGCTGCCCAAACCCAAACGTTTCAACAAATGCTGGGATCCCTAACCCAGACCCTAGCCTTATCCCTCCGTCTGTCGGCTCAAAGTGCCACTCTTGCCTCATCTACAGAAACAGACAGTGCGGAATCTCAAGCAAAAAGGTTACTAAAGAAGAAAAAACTAGAACTCGCCCTGCATTCACCTACTCTAAATGCCAATCTGATGGATACTTCGGTGCCACCTACAGACAATAGCCGAATAAGAACTCCTCCTCCCAGCGAGATACCTTCATTTGGTCAAGCGCCTGGGTAGTAAAAAAAAACTTTTTTGGCCGGAGGCCTCTTTTCTTTTCTCTTATTTTTGTTTTTCCAATAATGGGAGTCTCTTTAGTCCACTGGAATATTCGAGGAGTCCGAACAAATTTTGCTTGGCTCCACCATTCGTTCTTTTCTCGTTCAGATTTTATTTGCCTCCAGGAAACTTTCCTGAGTTCTTCAAATGATTTTTCTCTTCCTGGGAAGGTTGTCTATCGGGCTGATAGGCACCTTCAACACGGTGGTGGCCTTATTACTGCTGTCAATCGCAAATTTTCCTCTCGTCATCTTTCACTCCCTAGCTCTTCCCATGGCAACGAGGTCCTGGGTGTTGAAGTTAAGTTGTCATCTAGTTTTAGGCTTCAAATCCTTAACGTTTATTCTCCTCCCGGCAGGTTTGACTACGACTGGTTTAACCAGGTTCTTTACCTTTGCAATAGTTCTTTCATAATAGTTGGTGACTTCAACAGTTATCATACTAGTTTTGGTGGCCGTCGGGATTCTCCTCAGGGCTCAAGGGTCATCGACTGGATCATAAACAACAATATCTGTCTTGTTAATACTTCCATTCCTACCCATGTTTCCCCGGGGGGATCTTCTACCTTAATTGATCTCTCTCTTGTTTCACCTGACCTGTTTTCGAATACCTGTGTCCAGGTCCACTCTGATACGTTTGATAGTGACCACTGCCCAATCAAACTTACTTTCGATAGGTTGCCCGGCTCTCGTCCGTGTCATAGTGTTAGGTTAAGGTGTGACTGGGGGTCCGCTACCGTTAAGCTTAACAAGAAGTTACAGGATTGTAACTCTCCGTCCTATGAGGACATGGTAAATATTTGCCAAAGGTCGGTCGCTGTGAGTAGCCGAAGGATTAGGATCTTGGATCGTGTCGGCACTCCCTGGTGGGATAGCCGCTGCAGTTATCTTCTTGGGCAGAAACGCAAGTTCCTTCGCCTGGCGAGAAAGCACCTAAGTTCGGCTTACTGGATGCAGCACAAGCATTTCGCTGCTCATTTTAAGAAAGAAATCAAGGACGCTAAACGTATGTACTGGTCCGAGGTCTGTAAAAGGAGTGGGCAGGCTAGTGATATCTTCAAACTTCTCAAGGCTCTCCAAAACCGGAAGAACCCTCCCCAGGAGTCCTATAATTACATTAGTACCTCAAATGACAGTAGGCTGGCTGCTGCTAATATTTTTGCTCACACGTTTGTACGCCCCCCTATTGACTGTTACATCCCGCTGGACTTCAGTGCCAACGTGGATAGCAACATTAGGAAGCCTTTTGCTCTCTCGGACCTTCAACACGCCTTGCACAAGTCTTCCCATCGCACACCTGGAAATGATGGTATTTCCCTCCGACTTCTCAAGTGCCTCGACAACAGCAGTCTGGTCAAACTTCTTGATTGCTTTAATAATCTCTGGTTGCATGGTCTAGTTCCCAAGTCCTGGAAGGAAGCCATTGTCATTCCTATCTTGAAGCCGGGTAAGAATTCCAGTTTTTCGTCTTCCTATCGTCCAATCTCCCTCACCCCTGTTCTCTCGAAGGTTGTTGAGCGGGTGGTTCTGCGGTGGATGATTCCTTGGGTACTTAATAATGATGTTTTCCATGTGAACCACTACGGGTTTATTCCTTTTAGGTACTGTGCACCTACTTTGACGAAAATCTATGCAGATCTGGCGTCGGCTCGGCGGCAGAAGTGGTTAAGCGTTCTGGTCTCGGTGGATATTGCCTCTGCTTACGACTCTGTTTGGCCGGACGGCCTGGCTTTTAAGATGCTGTCAGCGGGCGTTGATGGCCATTTCACGAAATGGTGCCATTCCTTCATGCAACGTGCTATCCAGGTTAGGTGGTTGGGAACTTTGTCTGCCCCAGTCTCGTCTTTCGTGGGGATCCCGCAAGGGGCTGTTCTGTCTCCTTTACTCTTCTCCTTCTATATGAGTGATATCTTGGAGGCAATTGGTGCTCTGGTTAATGTTGTTGTATACGCGGATGATACTTTCCTTTACGCGTCTGGCCCCTGCCTTGAAAATATTATGCATGATATTCAGGACACCCTTCACAATCTGGTTCGCTGGTGCAATTACTGGAATTTGAGTCTCAGCCCTCATAAAAGTGCTTGGATTGTTTTCTCCAGGAGGAAAATCTCACCTGATTCTAACTTTCGGCTGCAGGGGGAAGAAATTCCCTGGGTGGTCTCCCTTCGTGTCCTTGGCCTGTTGTACGATCGGGGTTTAACGTGGGGCAATCACGTCTCTCGTCTCCTTGAGAAGACTTTGAAGAAACTTAACGTTCTGAAGAGCATTAGTCATACTTCTCGGGGTGTTGGCACCAAAAACCTTCTCAGAATCGCGAATGCTACTGTTGACAGCTCCCTGTATTTTGGTAGTAATGCCTATTCCTTTGCTTGTCCCTCCACTAGGAAGAGGTTAGAGACCCTTTTGAATGCTGTGCTTAGGGTGGCTACGAGCCTCCCTCGGTGGACGCCTGTCCCCGTTCTTCGCCGGGAAGCTAACTCGCTCACTGTGGCTAGCCTTCAAGACCTCCATAGAGAACGCTTTTTCATCCACCACTTTGCTTTAGGTACGCGTTCACCCATTCACTCCTTGGTGGATCCCTCAAACTTTGACTCTGGCTCTCCTGGTTCCCTCGTGAGGGTTATTTCTTAGTCAGCTTGGTCTGAGGTTTCAGGATTTGTTGCATTGGATTCAGCCCCCCCTATCCTTTGTGGGACAACATTTCTCTCCTAATCGATACTTTAGACTTCCAGGGCAGGTCTCTATATCCGGAGCTTGTTCACCAGACTTTCACCGAATATGCTTCACTACATAGCGAGGGGCATCAAATGGCTACTGATGCCTCCATAACTAGCTCTTGCACTGGCATTGCTGTTTGGGACATGTCTTTGCGCTGTGGACATTCAAAGCAAGTAGACAATATAAATTATATATTTACTGCTGAAACGCTTGCGATTGGTCTAGCCTTGGGCCATGCCCCTCTTAAGGGCAAGCTTATCTTCTTCGACAGCAAGTCTGTGAACCCCAGCCTCCAGGCTATCAACTATCGCTCGCCAGTGGTGATTACATGGATTTACTGCAAGCTGGTCATAGTTGCCAGCCGTCTGGATAAGGTTCAGGTGGTTTGGGTGCCCGGTCATATGGGTATCCAGGGGAATGAAATGGCCGACATGCTTGCTCGGTCCACCGTTTCTGCACCATCCTCGTTCAGCAAGGTGTCTCTAGAGGACATCTGTCGATACCTTCACACCATTCATAAAAGGGATGATGTCCAAGAGTGGCTCTTAGGGAAATACAGTGTGGATTTCCCCCACCTCACCAAAAGAAGCTGGGAGCATCGTAAACTTTGTTTGCCTAGGAGAAGTGAAATCCTCCTCAGTCACCTGCGGACTCGAACCCTCCCCACCCGGGCAGTGGCGTCACCAGAAAAAATTGCAAGGGAGGGCACAACCTAAATATATATATATTTAAATAAAATTCTCATATCATAGTTTTAAAGTTAAAGAAAAAGTGCTTATTAGAATTTTTCAGAGGTGCGCAAGTGCCTTCCCTTGCCCCATTGTGCCGACGCCCATGCACCCGGGCTCTCCTCTACAAGCTACATATGAGTGACTCTCCTCTCTGTCCAACCTGTCAGGTTCCGGAAACATGTGACCATTACCTCCTAGCATGTCGCCGCTACGCCTCAACTCGGCATGATTTGTATAGCAATCTCAATCTCCTCGGCTCTTCACCTTCCTTCAGCGATTTATGCGATCTAGCCGTCTCTGGAGTTACTCAAGCTCGCCAGTTGGTGTCTTTTATTCTCAAGTCTGACAGATTCTGACTTTGGCTTATTCGTCTTATCCACACGTTCTTAACGGACGATGCAACCATGTACAGTTTGTTTCCTCACAATTGAGATCTTCATCGAACTTGTTTAGGATTAATAGGGTGCAAAGCCTTGCAGCTATAAACCCCATGCTCTGAGGGTCTCTCCCTTCAAAACAACAACAACAAAAAAGTTGTGTGTTCCAAACACTGCTTCTTAAATGGATCTTAAATCATGCTACCAATAATAAGAGTTATTATTTACGCTCGCTTGTATCACAATGATACATAACAATACATGGCGGCAGCGGTTAAAAGTTAGTACTTAACTTTCTCAAAGTTTCGTTTTCACCGGCGTTCGAATTGTTTTTAAACGTAAACCATGGCAACTACCACTACAGCTTCAGCTTATCATATTTCACCGCCAAAATCTTTCCCATTTTCAACGCCAACTGAGTGGCCGAAATAGAAACAAAGATTTTTACGTTTTCGCACAGCTTCAGGCTTAAACAAAGAATCCGAAGAGAAGCAAGTGGATGCTCTAATTTATATAATGGGTGACAAAGCTGAAGATATTTTTCTATCACTCAACATCTCGGATGACGATAAAAATAATTTTCAAACGGTAATCGAAAACCTCGATAATCATTTTGTTGTGAAACGAAACATAATTTTTGAAAGAGGTCAGTTTAATCGCAGAATACAGAAAGAAGGTGAGTCTGTTAACGATTTTATTACTGATTTGTATGCCCTAGCAGAGAAATGTGATTATGGTAATCTCCATGACGTGCTACTCAGAGATCGCATTGTTGTCGGGATTACCGATCAATCTCTTAGTGAAAAGTTATAACTTGACTCTCAATTAACTTTGCAAACGGTTATCGATAAGGTTCGTTTATCAGAATCAGTCAAACAACAGCAAACTGTATTCGTAACCAATGCATCTATCAATGCTGTAATGCATAAAACGAAAATAGCAACACCACATAATTTCACTAAAAAGAGTACTCAATGTAATGATTATAAATCTCCTTCTGATGTTAAGAATTGTAAATGGTGTGGAAAATTACCTCATGATAGAAAGTTTTGTCCTGCCAAGGATTCCTTTTGCCGAAAGTGCAAGAAAAAGGGGCACTGGCGAAAAGTCTGTCAGGGTTCTATGAAACGAGTAAATGAAATTCATTGTGAGCCTGGATTCATAGGCCTAATGGCTGATAATCAGAATAATGATGATTGGGTAGTTCCTATCAAAATATTGGGGAAAACCATTAGGTTTAAAATAGATAGTGGTGCTGATCACACTGTGATACCTAGTAATATTGCTCAATCCATGTTCAAAAATGCCCATATTAAAAGTACAAATAAGGTGATTTATGGCCCAGATAGAACACCATTAAAATTAATAGGGAAATTAGTTGAAAACATGGAATACAATGGCAAAACCTGTAGGGACGAAATCTATATTATACGTGATCTTCAAACATGTTTGTTAGGTAAACCAGCAATCAAAATCTTTGGCTTAGGCCCTAATATACAGCCACATTATGTACAAAGTATCAGTAGTTTTGATCCTGTTCAGGAATTTCCAAAGCTATTTCAAGGTCTGGGACTGCTGAAAGGACATTACCACATTGAATTAGTTGATAATGCTAAGCCTTATGCTCTTACATCTCCACGCAGAATACCAATACCATTGTTAGACAAAACAAAGGCTGAAATTAAAAGAATGCTGGAAATAAATGTGATCAAACCAGTCGAGAAACCCACTAATTGTTGTTCACCTGCTGTGGTTGTACGAAAAAAAGATGGCAATGTAAGAATTTGTGTTGACCTGACAGTACTTAATAGAAGTATTCGGAGAGAGTGGCACCCACTACCAACTACAGAATACAATTTATCTCTTTTGGCTGGAGCCAAAATATTTTCCAAATTAGATGCTAATTCTGGATTTTGGCAAATACCTCTTGATGAAGAATCATCCTATCTTACGACCTTCAACACACCTTTCGGAAGATTCAGATTCTTGCGGTTACCTTTTGGCATTTCATCTGCCCCTGAACACTTTCAACGGAGAATGTCTCAAGCTCTTGAGGGTCTTTCGGGTATAATATGTCATATGGATGACATCCTAGTATGGGGATCCAATCAGAAGGAACATGATGCACGCTTAAAATCAACATTGAAACGTCTTAAAGAAACTGGAATAACTCTAAACAAACAAAAATTTTGTTTCTCTGTCAAGTCTATAAAATTCCTAGGACATGTAATTAATGAGTCAGGAATACATCCAGATCAAGAGAAAATTCAAGCCATACAAAATTTCAAATCTCCGACAAACAAAACAGAGCTTAAGCAGCTATTAGGAATGGTCAAATATTTAGCAAGATTCATCCCAAAATTTGCAGATACTATGGCACCCTTGGTTTCATTACTATCAACAAAAAATCAATTTGTTTCGGATGCACCTCAAGAAAATGCATTAAAAAAGCTAAAGGAAATACTGCCATCAGAACCAGTACTTACAATTTTTGACCCAAACAAACAATCAATAGTGACAGCAGATGCTTCGTCGTATGTACTTGGTGCTACGCTATGCCAGAAACAAGAGGATTCTTCATTGAAAGTGATTGTCTATGCGTCCAGAACTTTAACTCCAGCAGAGAAACGCTACACTCAGATAGAAAAAGAATGCGAAAAGTTCAGCAATTATTTGATAGGTACAAAAACTTTTCTAGAGACTGATCATAAGCCCCTAGTCCCTATACTAACTACTAAATCTTTAGATGACCTCACTCCACGTATTCAAAAATTGAAGCTGCGTTTGATGAGATATGCATTTAACATTTTTCATACTCCAGGAAAAACTTGCTCACAGCTGATGCGTTATCAAGGGCCCCTGACCAAAAGGAGGTCCCAAACTTCGAATTATAATAGGAAGCTCAAGTCTTCATCAATCAAATTACAGAAGTCATACCCATCGTTCCAGAAAGACTTTTGAAGCTGAAATCAGAACAAGAAAAGGACTCAACATGTAGGATGTTAATCACTTACGCCCAAGAAGGATGGCCAGAAAAGAATAAAGTAGAACCCTCATGTCTACCCTTTTGGCATTTGAGATATGAAATTTCACTTCAAAACGGCCTGCTTATGAGAGGAGCACGGATAATTGTACCAGAAAGTCTTCGACAAGAAATCTTAAATAAGATCCATGAAGTTCACATGGGAATAAATAAATGTAGAGCTTTAGCAAATTCTCCTGTTTATTGGCCTGGCATCAGCAAGCAAATAGAGCAAATAGTTCGAGAATGTCCATCATGCATACAGGAAGCCCGAAATTGTTCTGAACCTCTAAAACCATCAAGTTTCCCTCAAAGACTATGGGAAATTCTCGCCATGGATCTTTTCAAACTTAATTCCAACTAGTATTTATTGGTGACTGATTTTTACTCTCGTTACCCGGAAGTTGCAAAACTAGATAGGTTCACATCCAGTGAAGTAATTCTACACTGCAAGTCAATTTTTGCCCGACATGGAATACCTGACATAGTCAGATCCGATAATGGTCCACAGTTTGTGGTTACCAAAACAGCTGAATTCCAACAATTCTCAAGGATATATGGTTTTAGGCATGTCACATCTAGCCCTAGATATCCTCAAAGCAATGGTTTTGTCGAGGCAGCAGTCAAGATAATCAAACTCAGATTTAAAAAGTCCAAGGATCCATATCTGGCTTTGTTGCACTACAGAGCTACTCCTTTGAAGAACGGTTATAGTCCTGTTGAATTATTGATGGGACGGCGTTTACAAACTACATTACCCACAGCTCTCTCAGTACTTCAGCCAAAACTGGTAGAGAAAGAGAGATTGGAGAAAAGTGAAGGAAATAGAATAAAAACTTAAGAAAAAGATTACAATCGAAGACATAATGTTCATGAACTTAGACCAATAGATCCAGGGGAGTATGTGTGGATAACAGATAGAAAAGCTGTTGGTACTGTGAAAAGAGAGGCAGAGACACCAAGATCATATATTGTAAGGCAAGGACAACATATCCGGAGAAGAAATAGAAAACACTTAATTCCAGGTACTAAATTGCAGCCAAATCCAGTAGAATATGACTTAAATGATCTTCAAGATATTCCTTCAAAAGAGGTTTCTAAAAATAAAGTACCCGTATCGAGGAGATCAAGCCCTTTACAAGTAACAAAAAAAGAAAGATGAATCGGCATCCAATCAACATTCCAATTAGCAACCTGTGATCACGAAGAGTGGTAGAATTGTAAACCCCCAAACAGACTAAACCTTTGAAAAGGGGAGATGTGCTAAAAACTATAAGACTTAATTCTGAACTATATATATATGTTTATTACACCTCAACTCGTATTTGTGTATTAACTGTAACCTGTTTTGTAACTGGCGGTTGTATGGGTATCTTTCGTGCGTGTGTACGTGTTTGTTTACTTTCATTAACCTTTTGCTTACGGGTGGGAAAACCGTAATCCCGCGAAAAAATATGCTGAAGAATCCGGGGTCGGTCTAACCGTCGTCCCAGGCATTTCCACCCCTCAAGTATGGGGTGCAGTAATTGATTTTCTCCGTGGGTGGCTTATTAATTGCTGGTGAAGGGAACTGTGCAGGGATTATAGTATTTAATGTGAGGAAAATAGGGGAGAAAATTAGCTCTTGGGAGGACATTTAATATCATGCTTCGTCTTTATCTCGTTAGTAAAACATTTTGTTTAGATGTTAGAAAAATATTTTAATTTCATTTTTTCTTTTCTTGTATTATTCTATACCATAGAATGATTGGGAAAAGGGCCAAGATCGCATTCAGTATGTTATAATAATGAAATAATAAATAGAAATAAGAAAGATAATAAATTTCATTCGTATCATATCACAGCATTTATCATCCGAATTTTTTAATAGTTATGTTATGTTAAAGTATTTTCAATTCTAATAATTTTGTGAATTATTTTGTAAGACTTAAAATAAGGACCATTAAAAAATTACTTTTAGATTCATCTGAAATGTTACTTGGCACAAAAGTAAAAAATTAATTTACTAATATTTCTCTTGAAAACGACTAACAAGTTACTTGAGATATAAGAATTAATAAATAAAAACCTTGGCATTATTTGAAACTCTAAAAGTGATCCTTTCATTAAATAACGGGAAAAAAAAAAAAAAAAAAAATTCTCTCTCTCTCTCTTTTTACCATGTTTTTACTAACTTCGACTCTTGTTTGTTTGTGTGTTTGTGTGTTTGTTTGTTTGTTTGTGTGTTTGTCAGGGACAAATCTTGCAATCGATTTTTAACTAACTTCCCGACTAGCTAGATATTTGAAATTTTCAGGACAGCTCACAACACGGTGACAATACATTTTTCTAATAATTTTAGTCAACTGCTTCAGGTTCCGCTGCCTTCGGCAGCGTTTATCTGATTCGGCAGAAAATTTATTTAACTAACTTCCCGACTAGCTAGACATTTGAAACTTTCAGAATAGTTCAGAATAAGGTTAAAATGCATATTTTTAATACCTTTAGCCAACTGTTTCGGGTTACCGCTGCCTTCGGCAGCGTTATCAGTACAAAGATTGCAATCAATTTTTTCCTAACTTTCCGATTAGCTAGACATTTGAAACTTTCAGGATAGCTCAAAACACGGTGACAATACATTTTTTTAATACTTTTAGTCAACTGTTTCAGGTCCCCACTGCCTTCGGCAGCGTTTATATGATTCAACCGAAAATTTATTTAACTAACTTCTCGACTAGCTAGACATTTGAAACTTTCAGAATAGTTCAGAATACGGTTAAAATGCATTTTTTAAATACCTTTAGCCAAATGTTTCGGGTTCCTGCTGCCTTCGGCAGCGTTATCAGTACAAAGATTGCAATCGATTTTTCCCTAACTTCTCGACTAGCTAGACATTTGAAACTTTCAGGATAGCTCAGAATACAGTGACAATACATTTTTTTTATACTTTTAGTCAACTGTTTCAGGTCCTTACTGCTTTCAGCAGCGTTTATATGATTCAACAGAAAATTTATTTAACTAATTTCCTGACTAGCTAGACATTTGAAACTTTCAGAATAGTTCAGAATACGGTGAAAATGCATTTAAAAAATATTTTTAACCAAATGTTTCGGGTTCTGCTGCCTTCGGCAGCGTTACCAGTACAAAGGTTGCAATCGATTTTTCACTAACTTACCGACTAGCTAGACATTTGAAACTTTTATAATAGCTCAAAACACGAGAGCAATGAATTTTTTTAAAAATTTATCCAATTGTTCCGGGTTCCCGCTGCCTTCGG
This sequence comes from Salticus scenicus, assembly GCA_963930645.1. Classification (NCBI taxonomy): domain Eukaryota; kingdom Metazoa; phylum Arthropoda; class Arachnida; order Araneae; family Salticidae; genus Salticus; species Salticus scenicus. The sequence continues at coordinate 58,444,942 of OZ005654.1, read as the reverse complement.
TAGCGTTTATATGATTGAACAGAAAATTTAAAAAACATGGTATATAAAAAGATCTTTTTATCTTGTAATTATTCTTTTTTCTTTTTCGTATATTGTTCAATAAAAAACCCTTTTAAATGTTAAATGGTAATACTGCTATATGTTATTTTTACAAGAAACATAATTTAAAGGAGTTATGTTCTTTAATGAACATACATCTAAATACACATATATATATAACAAGAAAGGGGAAAAAAATCATTTAAAAGCATTATTTCTACTCTTATTTAGTAACAAAATTTTTTTTTATTATATGTATATATATATATATAACCATCCAATAAATAACTGTTTAAGAGTAATTTGAGAGCATTTTCAAATTCAAGTTTAATTGCTCACGTTTATTTAATTAATTATACTGTTATTCACATCGAAATTTAAAAGTTTCTTCTCAATATGCATATCTCTGATGTAAGAACTGAAAATTAAGCCAAACAGTGTCAAAATTCAAGGAAACAACAAGAAGGAGCAGAGACCACCACGGGTTAAGACGGGCAAATCCAGTTATACATAAAAGATTACGTATGGAATTGAAGCTTTATTATAAAGCAAAAGTTATTGAAAATTCAATAAAGGTAGATAAAATTTTAACTATAGAATAAAAAAAGTCACAAAGTTTCGCAAAGCCGAATAGGGTTTGAAGATAGTTAGTGAGAGGAGCACAACTAGGTTGTCTCAAAAAAAAAAAAAAAAAAAAAAAAACTTGAAATTCCTCCTCTTTCCTGATAAGAAAAAATAATGTAACTGCTATATCTTTACCAGAAGCAAAAATAGCAGCAAGATAATAAATTGTTTCTGAGACAGTGGTATAAGACATAATACAAAATTACTATCATTGCCACGAATTAAAAGAGATTTAAGAAAGAAAAACCAAAAAATCCGCATTCATCTTCATATCGTATAGAGAGTGGATGAAAAGACTAATCTGATAGGTGCATTTTCCACTAATTTATTTCATGTTTTTGCATTTATAAATGTTTACTATATTTCATGCAATACTCATAAAAGTAAGGATTATTATAATCAGCCACCATACGCTGACTCAAATGCCCCACCCACTAGGTTACCTTTTCGGTGCATTGATGATTTTTCTTAACTTTGATAGGTAATTATACAGGTGTCATTAAAATTTTATGTTGTAAAATTATAAGTGCTTATTACTTTATTTTATTTTATTTTTATTTATTTGTTTATAAATTAATTACTTTATTTATTTATTTATTAGGTGTCATATATAGATATATATATATATAGTAGCGGGCCCTTACTTCCTGCAACAGCTTATTCCAAACTGCCGAGTTTCCCTCTACTATTGACGGAGAGCGCAGAATCTTACCGGAAGGATGTAACTGTGACGTCAGACGGACGACGCTTTCGGAACACACGTTTTGATAGACAGGAGCTCAGAGCGTGCAGAGAGAGAGAGCGAGTTGACGGATGGACGGCGAGGAGTGCACATCGACGACTGCACCTCGTGCTGTAGACGACAAGTTTTAGCTGTGACGGAGTTATGTACTAGACCGCGTATTTTTTCCAAAGTGCTCAAATCGAAAACGGAACTTATGAATAACTCTCTTGTAACAAAAACTGTGAACTTTCATTTGCAGATGCGACTGTTATAGTTGGCTACTTAATAATAATTTAAACTACAATACTGTAAATATTTGTACAAAATACTTTAATTTTCTATTAAATTTTAAATGATTAGTAATTAAGTGAATTATTAGATTTTTGTTTTAAAAGCCCACACCAATCGGTCATCCCACAAAAGTCAGAAGTGGGATGGATCGTGAATTTAACATAAATGTTTAAATAACATAAACTTTGGATGCAACTTAAATTTCGGATGGAACGTCAATTTTAATTTAAAGTAAATTTTAATGGTACATTGAAAAAAAAAAAAAGAACTATTTTAACTTTTATAGACTATTTTAAATCTTTTTCGAGCTGTGTTTCTAATGATGATCCGCCTGGACTGAAAAAAGAACGATTTTTTTTTTTTTATTCATCGAACTTTTTAAAATATAGACTGATAAACTGAACTTTTTATTTTTAAAACTGTGATTGAACTAACTGTGTGTCTACGAATGAAATACGGCGTTAAACTACATTGAAGCTTTTGTGCGGAGTGCTTTGTCTATTCTGAAATTTATAGTGGATGATTAGATGTGTACAAAGTGTGATATGTTCTGCAAAGTGTTCAAGGATTAAAAAGCGACAAATCGACTAGACAGGAGGTTTGAACAAGAAATCTGCACCTGCCGTTATTTCTGTTCTTCTAAGGTACGTGTGTTTTTGTTTTGTTGCAGGATGTTGTTGGGGGATATTTCTCAAATAGGTGTTGCACTAGGACAAGAAAAATATAATAAAATTAAAATTCTGCATCGGTTTTTATTCGATGACAACGGTGATCGGAAGAACAGATGCAGAATAAAAAAGTTTACAGGCTTCACTTTCGCCGTTGGCGATGAAGAGTATATTCAAAAACAAAAATTGATTGACGATAATTTTTCACTAAATGAATTAATTATAATCTGTAATATATTAAATGTCCCTTTTGATGGGAGTAAAGAGGAATTAAGAGATAGATTATTATTGAATTTATGTGATATAGAATTATTAAAACAGGAAAATTCTGAGAACGATTCGGATGATGATGATTCTGAGAATGAGTCTGCCAGTGATAATGACGTCACGAAAATTGATTCCTCAGTGCAATGCCATAATGATAATGATGATGATAATGTTATTAATGAATGTGATAGAGCTAAAAAAGTACAATTAATTGTAGAAATAGTAAGAATTTTGGAACACATGGTGCAGTGATATCATTTAATGACTTTGAAAATAATATCTCAAAATTTAGCGGTGAGTCGCATGAAAATATAATTGAGTGGCTTACTGAATTTGAAGAAATAGCGGAAATGTTTAATCTTAATGAACTGCAAAAAATAATTCTTTGTAAACGATCATTGAGCAGAAACGCTATGTTATTCATTAAATCTGAAAAAGCGCTACTTCGTTACAAAAAATTAAAAAAAGCGCATATTGATGAATTTAAACTTAAAATTAACTCTGCCTCATTGCATGTTATATTAAGTAAAAGGAAATTAAGAGGCAATGAGTCCGTTACCGAATATTTCTTTAAAATGCGTGAGCTATGTAAGAACGGGCACATTGATGATGCCACAATAATGCACTATGTGATCCAAGGAATTAATGACAGATCTGAACATAAAATTATGTCGTATGGGGCTAGAAACTTGCATGATTTCAAAGAAAAAATTAAATTATATGAAGTATTTAAAAAAAAATAATGAGAAAAATAAATTTAGATTTGATAAAGTAGATAATTCAAAACCGAAACACATAGGGCATAACGTACATGAAACACTTAGTCCTAAGAGTAAAGTAAACTAACTTTGTTAAAACTGTGGCGATAAAAACCATTCGTCTGGAGACTGCCCTCATAGAATAAAAGGTTTTAAATGTTTTCCCTGCAAACAATTTGGGCATAAGAGCTCAGAATGTCCGGGTTCAAAACCCGAAGTTGAGACATTGTGTATTGGCGTAAATCAAAACCTAAACAAAAATATTTTGATTAACAATGTAAATTTCAGTGGCATTATCGATACAGGGAGTGAAGCAACACTGTTGCGTTAGAATGCTTTTAATAAACTGAATGTTAATAGATTGAATCCTATGAGTACTACTTTGAAGGCGATCGGGAAAAGTTCCATAAAGCCGTTAGGTTCATTTAATGCTGATTTAAAAGTTGATGAATTTAAAAGTAAAACTAATATTTATGTTGCAAACAATGATGTAATACCATATGACATGATAATTGGCATGAATGTGTTAATGTTAAGTGAGACGACGATAAATGAAAAAGGTATTTTTATAAAAAATAAATCTAGTTCACTTGAAGTAAATTTAGTAACAGTTCTTCCAGTAAATGCATATAAAAAAGAAATTAAAACGAATGTTGTTATTGATGCTCCCATTAACTGTAAAAATAAAATTTTTGAGAAATCCCCAGAAATAAATGAAACATTAATTAGTGTTGGAAAATGTAAAGATAAAACCCCTCAACCTGTTATATTGTCTAAAAAATCATTAGAATCTTCCGAAAGAGCCGTAAGTGAAAATGACGACGACGACGAGAATGACGAAAGTGATGACGATAAGAAGATGCTTTTAGAGGACGATGATAGTGTAGATGATGACAGTGAGGAAGAGGAGGAGCCTCGACGAAAAAACGAAGTCAGACGAATACTACTCAAATAAAATTGCAAAATCAAGAAAACACTTATACGAAGAAAGACGAAAAACGAATCCTACTTGAAAAAATTTTGCAGTTAGCCGAAGAGCTGAAAGAGTTTAAGAAAATTCCAAACTTCTTAAAAGAAAGAAATTGAGAAAAAAGCCAGTGACGATAGATTCCGTTGACTGTAAAAGGCAGAATATCCCAAAAGAAGAGACTGCTGGTATAAATTTGAGAAAATTATTTATTCCATCACTTCCATTGAAGACTACAATTAGTGAAATAGCTGCATTATTTCCCAAAGCTGTGCAAATACAGTTAAAAGTTTTCCCTACACATAAGAGTGCTATTACAGACTTTATGACCGAACAACATGCTGCAGAGGCCTTAAAAGACACTAAAACTGAAAATGATCAATTAGAGGTTCTCGAGTTCGAGTCCCAAAATAACTTTGAATCCCAGAGTAAAGATTTGCGTACACATGTAAAAGAACAATTTGCCAAAGTTAAAGAGAAAAATAATGCAAAATATAAATTGCGTAGACAACCACCAAAAACTGTTGAAATAGGCGACCAAGTTGCCATAAAGCCAAAACTGATGTACTTTTGTAACTGTACGACTGCGAAAATAAAAAATGAAAATATTGGTGATGTGATTAGAGATGGATGCCATGAAGGCCCTCATTGCACATCCACTCATGCCAAATTCCTCAAACGAGGGATCACTTAACCAAAAAAAAAAAAAAAAGAAGAATATGAAAATTTGTATATGAACTGTAAATAAGTTTGTTATTATTTTGTGTTGCTTTTGTATTTGTTTTTTTTTTCTTTTTGTATTTTTCAGTGTGGCCGCCTGGAGGACCAGTCGACGCAGGATGGCCGAGCTTATAGTAGCGGGCCCTTACTTCCTGCAACAGCTGATTCCAAAATGCCGAGTTTCCCTCTACTATTGACGGAGAGCGCAGAATCTTACCGGAAGGATGTAACTGTGAAATCAGACGGACGCCGCTTCCGAAACACACGTTTTGATAGACAGCAGCTCAGAGCGTGCAGAGAGAGAGAGCGAGTTGACTGATAGACGGCGAGGAGTGCACATCGACGACTGCACCTCGTGCTGTAGACGACAAGTTTTAGCTGTGACGGAGTTATGTACAAGACCGCGTAATTTTTCCAAAGTGCTCAAATCGAAAACGGTACTTATGAATAACTCTCTTGTAACAAAAACTGTGAACTTTCATTTGCAGATGCGACTGTTATAGTTGGCCACTTAATAATAATTTAAACTACAATACTGTAAATATTTGTACAAAATACTTTAATTTTCTATTAAATTTTAAATGATTAGTAATTAAGTGAATTATTAGATTTTTGTTTTAAAAGCCCACACCAATCGGCCCATATATATATATATATATATATATATATATATATATATTTAACTGTTAATGATCTAACTTTTTAAAAATAAATTACTATATCTGATTCATTTAAAATTGATATTTTTATTATCTTTATATTTAAAAAAAAAAAAAAAACTTATAATATCACATAAAAAAAAAAAAAAAAAAAAAAAAATTGCCCTTTTATATAAAAGTTATGCATTAAAAAAAAAAAAAAAAAAAAAAAAAAAACTTTCAATTAAGGAAATAAATCTACATTTTTAAAATTATTATTTTACAAATCTATGCTTTGCTTGAAATAATGAGTTTATAAATGCTGTTTGAAGATTATGATTTATATAAAATAAGTCTTTATAATTTATAATGATTATTTATTTTTTCATATTTATTTATTTATATTTTATTTAAATATTTCAAATTATTTAACATTACAAGTCAATGATTTGCAGATGATTTTTTTCAAACCTTTAATTTACAAAATAATATTATTTCAATAATATATGTTTTTATATGACAACTACATATAAAATATTGTTAAAGTTTAATTTTTTCTTTCTCAAATAAGTAGATAATTGACAATTATATTATTTTACTATAATATAAGAAACTTTTCTGAATTCTCCCGTTTACACAAGACAATGCTTTTAAAAAATAACTTTTTTTAATGAATCAGAAAATTATATGCTACAAATAAGGAACTTTTATTTATTTATTTTTAATCATGATTTATTATATGTATAATTATAGAAACACCTTTAATAAATTTTCGCTTATTTATTTAATTACAGTGTGTAAAATTCTGTAAAAATTTTTAATTTTATATCTTACTTTTATCCCCATTCCCTTAACAAAATTTCATCTTTTAGTTTTTCTAATGCCATGATTTATTCTTATTAATTAATAACGAAGCATCTCTTAAAAATCGTAATTTATTTAAAATCATAATTTATTTATTAAAAATCTGTTCTTTTCCTTTTTTAAAGAAAAATAAAATAAAATAAATAATAAATTAAGATATTTTATTCCAATATTTAACCTAATAACTATAAATAAATATATTTTTAAAATACGCAATATATTTATATGAGTTATTTCGATTACATTTTAATAGTTTATTTATATACGACATTAAAAAGAAATAATAATAAATGAATAAAATCTTGGTATTATAGCCATAAGTTAAAAAAAAAAAAAAAAAAAAAAAAAAAAAAAAACTGAAATAGTTATAAGTGAAAAATGAACTTACTTTGCTATTTTCATTTCTAATAAAATTCTTCTACTTTGGAAGGAGATAAATAACCATTTTTATTGTAATTGATATTTTTAAAAATATTTAAATATATAATCTAGAATTTTCCTTAATGTACGTGTACAACACACAACAGTACAGTATCAACTACGGACATGACTTTGACACTTGTCGCCTTGTTTGTCGATTGTGACCGCTGTCTGACCCTGACCAATATCAAAGGCAACAATTGTGCCCAACCCCACTCAAGGTAAAGGTGCTGATTGACCTTAGTTTTGTGACATCAGTAGCTAGGGAGGAAGGGTAAGGCACCTATATATGGCACTCTTTATAGGGGCTCTAAGGAAGGGGAAACAAGAAGTGAACCCAGGGGCCGCTTTACAATTTTGGCGACCCTAAGCAATAGATTTCAGGCGGCCCCCTCAGATGTTACGTCAGGGCAGTTTATAGATTTCATGTGACCCCAAATAAACTTTCTCACTGTTATCCCTACCTCCTCCCCTCCCTTACAAAAGAAAAAGCTACTATATTAATATTTAACTTATTTTAATATCATAAGTTAATATAAATTTAAATAACATTTGCTTTTTTTTTTTTTTTTTTTTTTTTTTTTTTTGTAAAAATGGAGTTGGACCGGGCATATTTATAAATAAGAAAAAATAAACAGGTTGAATCAAATCTTTAGTTTTTCTACCTGGCTGAGCTAAACGTTCGATTGGGAAAATACCTTAAAATTTCTGTTTATACGAATCTCCATTCTCTGCATGGCATCGCACGTATTGATGTACAGAATGGCACTACTGTACATCGATACTTATACCTGGCATCGCAACACAAAACGGAAAGTGAATCTATCAAGTTGCTACATTATTATCACCGAAAATGCTCCAGTATGAATAATAATAATATTACAATATTACTGTTATTTATTTATTTTTTTAATTAGTTCTTGTTTTTACTATAATTTTAATCCTTCCATAATAAATGATAATTTTCAATTGAATATTAAATCAGATGATAACAAGAATTAGTTTCATTTTTTAAACAAGAACGAAAAATCATTCGGTTTGCATAGACTATTAATACTTTTTCAACTGTATGTACTTGCTGTCTCGTTTAACCTTTTATGTACTTTGTTGTTTCACGCAACGAAAAAAAAAAAAAAAAATAAATAAATAAATACAGACAGGCAAACGAACTGAATTCATAATCATTCCAAAACATTGAAAAAAATTGTTGAAAAGTGCAATACAAGAGAAAATGCAGTTCCAGCAATTTCCAATTGTAGCTCTTATAATAATGTATTTAAATATTTTAGTGTGATCCTGTAAATTTTAATTTTAAATATACCATATTGTATAGATTTTTTTTAACCATATGAATAATAAATCAAAATTTTAATATGATTTTCGCATTACAAAGTTTTTTAAATGTGATTTATAAAAATATATCACATAGAAAGCAATTAACTGTCATTCTTTTAGATATCCCTGTACACAAGCCAGTTGTCCTATTTCTAACATTTTAAATAGAGAACATTAGCTACGGCCGTGCCAACAAACCGAAGTCGTCAACATTTTTAAACTTTATTGAAAATTGTTAAAAAAGCTTCCGCCTTCAGTTTTGCTTGAACCCTTTCCTTAATGTATATGTGAAATAAAATTTTTATTAATTCATTTCTTAGTGGATAGATTTATCAGATGAAATTTTGTGTTGGCTTTTATTAATTGAAAACTAATCACTTTCATATACAGTTACAAAGCCCATAAACGCATGACATAATTAGGTATTCTTATTTAGATTTGGTGATACGAATTGATTGACAGGGTTCAATGCCAATTGACTACGCTAGGGTTCGAGTCCTATAAGTGGAATGCCCTCCATGGGGGGTCTTTCAAAGGAGTCCTAGCCCGTATTTATGCAAGTTTCGAAGAAAACCACAGAAAATTCCAAACGGTTAGGTCAATGAGCGCGACGGGGGATCGAAATCTTACCATCTACTAGCTTTGAGCGCAGAACCGCTCGGCCGCTGGTAGGCCGAGAATACGATTCGAAGTAGCGTTTTATTTTTCGTATGAAGGAAAAGCCTTCTGCAGAAAAGACTATTTAAAGTCATCGCATGAAACATTTTCTAGACACCATAGGCTAGAAAAGGTCTCCCTTATGTAATTTAAATTTACTCTCATTTTTTAATCTTAATTTATATATTTTGCATATTTTAAATTCTTAAGACTTTCTGAATTCTGAACTGTTTTCTGGCTTGTTTATTAAGTTATTTTTTTCGCAAATGTATATAACTTTCAGAAATTCTTTATTTAGATACTTATAAGTTTAAGAGTATTTTTTCAATTTCCTTATTCTTAGTTCTATTATTTAATTGATTATGGATGAGTTTGAAATAAGGGGTTGTAATTTTAAGCTGGATGAACTTAAAAATGAGGCCGCCATGAGAAACTGTCAAAAACGTGGTGATGTCAAGAAAAAGGGCTTTGAATTTCCCAGATGTCATAAAACTATATCGTGAATGAATTCTGTTATTCTGATGGGTGGTGGAATATTTAGGTCTAAAACCAAATTGTTCGGGTCTAAAACCAAGCCTCTCTTCATCATTTTTTTTTCATCTAATTTGAAAAACATCTAGTTTTCATTCATTATCGCAATACAAATCAAAGCATACATTTATTAAAAATCAACATTTTAGTTCCTTAACCAGTGCACCTAGTTTTAAATCACGACTGCAAAAACTCATCTTGGACTTGTTTACAAAGTTTTACTTTAATAACATTTAAAAAAATCTTCCTTTATTTCTTCCACTTGTATTTTAGACTTGTTCGTAAATTCTGGTGGTAGTTTATTTTAAATGAGCTAAATTTCCTTGCCCCTGAAAGGGTTAAGGTGTTTATATACAAAGTTAAAATCCTTAAAGAAGGTTACTTTAAATTTAAAATTGAATATACACATATCCCATTAAAAAAAAAAAAAAAAAATCAAAAATTGGTTTATGATTTTCGCTTTTCTTACAACCTTTTTTTTTTTTTTTTTTTTTTTTTGAGCAGTGTTCCAATTTTTTTTTTTTTTTTTTTTGGCGGCCCTTTTTTTTCGGCGGCCCTATGTAACCGCCTAGGTTCGCCTAATGGTAAAGCGGGCCCTGAGTGAACCTTCGTGCGTGTATATAGAAACCGAGATGAGAGCACAAGTCTTTTATGAGGATAAAATGAATAAAGAAAAAAATTGCATCAATTGCTATTTCTTATTAAATAAAAATGCTATATTTTACATTTAAATATATTTATTCTCTCATAATGATTAGTAAAACTCATTTATTATGTAATAAATGACATTTCGAATTTTTTTTCTATTTGATTAATTTGCATGAAATAATACTTCTAGAAAATGATTAACTTTATGACATGGAAGGGGGGGGGAGGAAGAGAGAGATTTAATTTATATTAAAATCTTCTTCTTCTCTCTCTCTCTCTCTCTTTTTCCCATGTTATAGCAATAATAATAGTAATAATAATAAAGAAAAAAATGGGGAAGGAAAAAAAATAATGATCTAAATATTTGAAAATAATGAGAAAATTTTACTGCTGTTCATGTAAATTCTAAATGAAAATTAATAAATGAATAATTTACTATAAATAATAAATAAATTATTAATCAATAAATTTTAATTTTAAATTTTATTATAAATTATTAATCTTTCAACAATTTATTAATATTGTTAATAATTTAATAATGATATATAAATAAATAAAGTTCTAAATATATATACTTTTTTTTTTCTTTTTAAGTTAAAAAAAAAAAAAAATACGTACACAATCATATCTTTTTAATATTTCCAACGAAATATAAACTGTAAAGAAAAATAATAAGAAGTATATTTAAATAATAATAATAATAATAATAATAATAATAATAATAGAATAAAATACAGATCGGCAAAAATAAAATTATCCACAATTGGACCGATGTTGGCATATCTAATCCTACCGCATTCGAGAAAGTGATATTAGTCCAGTGTCACTTGCCGATACTAAACGATTGCCGATTTTTAGCCGTAGAGGAACCGGCACACCTTAGAAGGATGTGATCTTTAGTATCAGCTGCCGGCATGATACCGTAACGTAACCGATTCCCCGCTTTTGATGCCGACAAAGAACCGACACTGACGGCTGCGGCCCGAACGCGTGCCGAAAGGTGTGTGTTTGCTGGGTTCTTTTCCCAAAACTTTTTAAAATATTTATTTATTTATTTTTGGAATAATTTTCAAGAAATGTCAGTATAATAATTATCAATGAGTTTCATTGCATATGTTTAATAAAAATATTTAAGACAATTATTTAAAAAAAAAAAGTAAAAGAAAATTACATAAAGAAAATTACATAAAGAAAATTTTTTAATGTGCGTACAAAATGTAGGTAGATATTATTAAAAAAATAAAATAAATAAAAAATATTTCAGATACTAATGTAATACATATTCAAAATGATTTCGAATATGTTTTTTTTTTTTTTTTTTTTTTTTTTTTTAGCACAATTATTAAATATTCCTTATATACAGTTTCCTCTTATCTTTATTATTATTATTTGGCTTATTTCAAACAGATTTTTATGTCTATAATTAGTGTTTTTTTTAATTATTATATCTTTATATATATATTTCTTTTGTGCGTTTGTATGTCACTGAACTCCTCCTAAACGGCTGGACTGAGTTTAATGAAATTTTTTGTGGTCTTCAGGTGGATTCGAGAATGGTTTAGATTTACAAATGAAAGTTGTAACTTAATTAATTCTTTCTTAATTAATTTTTAACCAACTCTTTCAACAACTTTTCCACCTAGATGGCGTGAGTTGTCGTAAACACGATGGCAGAATTTATTTAATGTTGAAATGAAAAATGAATTTTTAACCGTATCTTACGAAGTGTTTAAAATATTTTTTCAAAGTTAATATTTTAGAATCGTAAACACGATGTCAGAATTTATTTAATGTTGAAATGAAAAATGAATTTTTAACCGTAAGAGTTTAAAATATTTTTTCAACGTTAATATTGTTAAAATGTTAAAATTAGTTAAAATGGTATATTCTTTTAAAAAATTCGTCAATATCCGATGGAGTTATTTTATGTTAAAATGAAAAATGAATTTTTAGGTCATTATTATTTGTGCAGATGGAAAATGTACTAAAAGTTTTCCGAAAAATTTCACGATCACAAATGTTGACGGATATCCAATATATCGTCGAAGAAATCCCGATAATGGCGGACAATCTTATCATCTATGGCGGTCATCTATGTCAACAACATAGATATTGACATTGATAACCGTGGGTGGTCCCATATTCGCCTCTGCTGAGCAAAACATTCAATGCTCATATTAATAGCAAGAAATTCAAACTTCTTCACACACCATAAATTTTAAATCAGCACAATCGGTTTCGAAAGGACGTAGCCTTTCTTCATCAGGTGCAAACACGTGCCACTGCCTTGGAGGCAAAAGCAAGACTGAAAGCAGGACAAAATCCAGAGGGGGAGGAGCAACACAAACAACCGATTGGAAGCAACATGCAGGACAGGACCAATCAGAGAGGAACACACGTACACACACACCACAAAATGAGGAAGGAGGAAAGGAGTAAACAATTATTATTATTATTTTTTTTCAATAATATTAAACTAATAAGTAAATTTAATAAAATTTATCCATTAATTATTATTATTTTTATTTAAATTAGAATTATTTTATTATAACTAATATGATGTTATACACATAATGAAGAAAATTATTTAATTGAATTAAACAAATTTTTCTAGGCTGTAGACAGCAAAGTGGAATCAGATTTTTCATTGACAATTTTATCACTTTGTTTAATTCAATTAAATAATTTCCTTCATTATGTTTATAACATCATATTAGTTATAATAAAATAATTCTAATTTAAGTAAAACAAATAATAATTAATGGATAAATTTTATCAAATTTACTTATTAGTTTAATATTATTGAAAAAAAAAAATAATTGTTTACTCCTTTCCTCCCTCCTCATTTTGTGGTGTGTGTATACTTGTGTTCCTCTCTGATTGGTCCTGTCCTGCATGTTGCTTCCTATTGGTTGTTTGTGTTGCTCCTCCCCCTCTGGATTTTGTCCTGCTTTCAGTCTTGCTTTTGCCTCCAAGGCAGTTGCACGTGTTTGCACCTGATGAAGAAAGGCTACGTCCTTTCGAAACCGGTTGTGCTGATTTAAAATTTATGGTGTGTGAAGAAGTTTGAATTTCTAGCTATTGTCTGTACGCCAGTTTTTTTAATTTATTTTTGGTGCTCATATTAATGTTCAGTTCTGCAGTTCAGTGAAGAGCATCAAATACATTTGCAAGTATGTGAATAAAGGCAGTGATATGGCTGTATTTCGAGTTGAAAATACCAATGTGAATGCTCCTCCGGTGAATAACAACGATGAAATAACGCTTTACGAAATTGGCCGGTACGTCAACTCCAATGAAGCTGTTTGGCGTATTTTTGGTTTCCCAATTCATGAACGTGATCCAGCAGTTCTTCATTTAGCCGTCCATCTTGAAAATGGCCAGCGCGTATATTTCACGAGCGAGACAGCGAGTGATCGTGCTATAAATCCACCAAAAACTACACTCACCGAATTTTTTGAATTGTGTAATCGTGCGGATGCTTTTGGTGCTTTTGCACGGACATTACTCTATTCAGAAGTACCACGCTATTTCACATGGGCTCCAACAAGAAAATGGATGCCCCGCAAGCAAGGCACGCCGATTGGTGCCTGTCCCGGTTTATTCAAATCAAACACCTTGGGACGAGTATTTACAGTCAATCCAAGGCAGACTGAGTGCTTTTATCTTCGACTGTTATTGGTTAATGTCATCGGCCCTTTGTCATTTCAAGATTTACGTAAAGTGAATGGACAACAGTATCCAACGTATAAAGATGCATGCCTTGCACACGGCTTGCTGGAAGACGACAACCAGTGGGAGTGTATGCTTGCTGAAGTAGGACTGAACTGTACAGCAAAACAAATTCGTCTACTATTCGCTATAGTGTTGACTACATGTTTCCCGGCCAGAGCAGAGACATTATGGGATAATCACAAAGATTCAATGACTGATGATATATTGCATCAACATCGTTCACGGTGCAACGATCTAACGATAGTATTCAGTGACGCTATGTACAACGAAGCATTGATTGCTATTGAAGATCTTTGCATTATCATTGCCAACTTACCACTCAGTCATTTCGGTATGCATTCAACAAATCGAAATGCATCTGATTTAATAAGCACTGAATTGAATCGTGAACTACAATACAATACTGTAGAAATGGCAGCGATTGTTGCTCGCAATGTCCCACTAATGAATGAAGAACAAAGAACCATTTACGACCGCATCATGCTCGCAGTTTTGGCAGGACAAGGTGGATTCTTTTTTTTTTTTTTTTTTTTTTTTTGGGTGCACCAGGTGGAACTGGCAAAACATTCCTTATTTCGCTAATTCTCGCCGAAATACGATCAAATAATGGCATCGCATTGGCTGTTGCATCATCTGGCATTGCGGCAACTTTATTGGATGGAGGCAGAACAGCTCATTCATTATTTAAACTGCCACTAAATATTCAAAATAACCCAGACGCAGTGTGCAACATAAAAAAAACAATTATCCATGGCCACAGTGCTGAAACAGTGTAAAATTCTTATCTGGGATGAATGCACTATGGCACACAAACATTCGATTGAGGCGTCGAACAGGACATTGAAAGATATAAAAAACAACGACAAACTATTTGGCGGCACTCTGTTACTCTTTTCAGGTGATTTCAGACAAACACTTCCCGTTATTCCGCGTTCAACATACGCTGATGAGATCAACGCGTGCTTAAAATCATCGTTATTGTGGCGTAATGTTAAAAAAGTACAACTGAAAGTAAATTTGTGCGTTCAAAAGCTTCAAGATCCATCCGCTGAAACATTCTCAAAACAATTGTTAGATATCGGCGATGGAAAAGTTACTACAGATGAAACCGGATGCATAAAATTAAAGACCGATTTCTGTACAATCATTGATTCTCAAGATGCTCTTATTGACCAGATATTTCCCGATGTACACAGACGATACACAAATCATGAGTGGCTGGCAGAAAGAGCAATTTTAGCAGCAAAAAATGTGGACGTCAACGAATTGAATCTCAAGATACAACATTTGTTACCAGGAGACTTGGTGTCATACAAATCTAATGATACAGTTTGCGATGCCACCGAAGCTGTAAATTATCCAACAAAGTTTTTAAACTCATTGGATCTACCAGGCATGCCACCGCATATTTTACAACTGAAGGTTGGATCTCCGGTTATTTTGCTTCGTAATTTGAACCCACAACGGTTGTGCAACGACACGTGATTAGTCATAAAAAAATTAATGAAAAATGTTATCGAAGCCATCATTTTAAATGACAAATTCCGAGGTGAAAATATATTACTACTGCGAATCCCTATTATACCCACAGATGTGCCAATTCAATTTAAACGCCTTCAATTTCCAATTAGATTGGCATTTGCAATGGCTATCAATAAGGCCAAACGATGTCTGTCTGTGGCTTAGATTTGAGCACATCATGTTTTTCACACGGACAATTATACGTGGCTCTCGAGTGGGCAAACCATCCAGTTTGTTTGTATTGGTGAAAGAAGGGATAACAAAAAATATTGTACACTCTGTTGCATTAAGGGATTGATATTGTTTTTTAGTAATATTGTTATAAGTAGCGATATGTATATAATTTTAAAGAACCAATTTTAATAAATTAAAAAAATAAATGATTGGTGTTTTGTTATTTTTATATTCTTTCACCGTTCATAGCGCTCCATACATCTTCCACTTATATACCACATCCTTACACACTTACAATAAGTTAGTTATTTTTTTCTGGCAAAATATTCTCTATAAATAATTTATATGACAAAACAACGTTTGTCGGGTCAGCTAGTATACATATATATATATACAAGATCTATTATTATTATTATTATTATTTGTTTATTTTAAATTTGTTAAAACATTTTTATCAGAAAATTTTTAAATAGCTGAACTTTCAGGAATAAATGCAGAAATAAATAATTATTTATCTACAAATAATCTTCTTAAAACATTCTGCATTTGTAACAAACAGTTTTGTGCATTAAAAGATAGTTTTAATAAAAGTAATTCGTTAAATTGTCAAAAAGTTTCTTGCGCAAGTAAGTACATATCCTAACTACGAGACGCGTAACTAGCGCACCAAGCGTAGAAGAGAGTAACTCTGCCTTGTGTCTGGACAGCCGCTATTCTACTGAGAAAACGGGAATAATTTGATTACTATCATACAATAAACTGTTTAATTAACAGTTTTTTACATTAAAATGTTACACGAGCCTATTTCATAAGAAAACTCTCTCTTTTTTTTTTTTTTTTTTTTTTAAATCCGTATATAGCAATGTATTTTTTTTTTTTTAATTAGGCTTTTGTGATATATTAGTAATTAGTTAATAAAAAATGTGTACATTAACAACGACGCTATTTCATAAAATTTGTTCCTTAATGAAGAAGACGAGACAAGATAAAGTTCTTTACATTATTCTGTTAATTACGCAGTAGATAATAAATGGCTATAAATAATGAATTTTGGATTTTATAGTACGGTGTTTCACACATTTTTAAACATTTAATTGTTAATGAATTGTTATATTATATTATATTATATTTTAAATATGATATAACATATTTTATTGTACATATTTTTTAGAACGAATGGGTACTAAACGTGTACTACAGGCAGTCCTGTAACATAAGGCAGGGGGGAGAAGAAACAGAGGAAGGCCCCGCAAAAAATGGATTGAGGCCGGAACGGGCTTGTAGCCATTAGCTTTGTTGATGATGGTGATGATAATATTATAAATAAACGTAAGAGGACATTGACTTATAAGAGTTTTGTTACAAACAAAAAATATATATATATATATATATATATATAGAAATATAGAAATATGCAATTTGCGAATTACCACCATTACCACTGCATTTTACCCCTATAATTGTTACCATATTTTAATGCTACGCATGTCGTTTTTCTTAAATATTACAGTAATATCTGACATTGCCGAGGCATTTATAAATTATATCATTTGGAGAAAAAGATATAAAATGAACGAATTTAGTTTTGTCTATAAAATAAACATGACTACTATACACTAAGCGACAAAAAAAAAAAAAAAAAAAAAAAAAAAAAAAAAAAGCCACACTGCAGAAAAAATGATTTATAACTTTTTTATTTGTAATAACTTTAAAAACAAATAAAATTGTCTTGTTTGCATAATACAAAGAGATGAAATGATACCTACACACATTTTCGATATAATAATTCGCTGCATTGCACTCTACGAAGTACATTTTAAAAATCTGCATAAAACTGTCTTTTAGAAAATAATGCAATAAGCATACACGTTGTATTCTATTATGATTTATTATATGAAATAAACAACTTATATTTTAATATATGAAATAAAACTATTTATTTGTTAGATCTAAGCATTTTTTTTATTAAAAATATGTATTCTGCATTGGGTTAATTCCACCTTTATATGGAATTACTGCTTTAATGCGCAATGGTATAGTTTTATACAGTGTTTTAAAATAAATTTCAGAAATTTCAATTTGCCAAATATCACAAATAATTTTTTCCAGTTCTGGCAGAGTTATAGGCTGCAAATTTCGAATCCTCTCCCCTCTCCCCCACCTTTTTATAGATGAAACATTTTCGAGCGGATCGCGACTAGGACTATTTCCATGTCTTGTAAAGAAGACATTGTATTATATCCTTTGTGGGATTTAACTTAAAGTGAAAAAAGATATGATTGCTTACAGAATTATAGATTCTCATGGGAATGGATAAGAAATTTTGACAATTTGAAGTGAATAAACTTACCGTAGATGGCGTGTAGTAAGGCGCATTATCATCTTGAAATGCTGTTTACGGAAATGCCCAAGATACCTCCAAAATAGTCGGTCAGGCACCACTTTTATGAAGATTGTGATTTATTTCGAGTTAATTGATCCATTGAGCATAAAAATTTGCCCGACTGTTTGAAAAGTTATGCACTTCCGTACCATAATGTACGGAGAATGTGTCACTGGTTTAAAAGTGAGATTTTCATTAAGTCGGTCATATTTTCGTGTTCAAATCTGCTTGTTTTCTTTTGCTCGAAATAAGTTAAACTTACCTCATCAAAGAGAACCAGCTCAGCTCAATAATTAACTAATATTTTTTTTAAAATTTTTTAGTCATCTGGGGTCTTGCTTTCCTAACCCTCTTCACTAAGAATAGAATTTTTTCAAATTTTCTGTCATTTAAACCTGCTTTGTTTAATAGTTACTGTACTGTAGTTAAAGAAATTATGCTGCTAAACACATTTTCTGAATCTCTTTTATGTTCTAAATGTAATACAAAACGATTATATAAGCGATGGCTTTTTAACTTACGGTCATTTGGCTTGGATGAGCAACATGGCTGCCTAAAACCAAATTTCCAGTTTAAAAGGCCAAAAATTTTTATATCTTGCTAAAAACCCTTTTACCAATATTTCGTTAACATTTAATTATTTTGCCATCTCACGTATTAAAACATCTTTTGATTTTCATTCAAAAATTAATACTTTTTGTGGCATCGTTAACTGCCTTATTCGTACCCTTTTTGAAATAATTTCTGAAATTACAATTTTCCAGACAAATGCCTTTTGTTTTTAACACTGGACTCAAAGCTAAAGTGCATGTGGAGGACAACATAATAAAATCTGTTCGAAAATTTGCTTTTTAAACGACGAAATTGGCGGCTGTAGAAGGCGAAAAGGAAGATATCCAACAGCGGCTTTTTTTTTTTTTGTTGTTTTTGTTGTTTAGTGCATAAAGAAATTCTTCATCCCGTAATTCATTATCTCAGTGAAAATGAGCACTTTTATAATTATATTATTTTACTTTATTGTATTTTTACTTTAACTTTGATTAATTTAATAAATAACTTTTTTTCAATAATTATATGATAAATAAATTTATAAAAATAATATTTTGTTTATTATTGTCAATTATATTTCATTTTCTCTCTCTCTCTCTTTTTTTTTTCAATATTTAGATGTGTAATTTAAAAGAGATTTGAAAATCATATTAGTTGTAGAATATATATATATATATATATATAATATGAATGAATTTAGTTTTTATTATAAAATAATGTATTATATAAAAATAATATATAAAAAACATATAATTCTACATGGATTGATATTAATTATTATGCATATTCAAAAAAAAAAAAAAAAAAAAAAAAAAAAAAAATCGGCATTTTAATGAGTTTACAGCGTTAATTGCAAATGCTTATGAATAACGTTATTCTTCTCACTGGACCTTTAAATCAGCGAAAATCGAAACTTGTATACAGCGCCAATTGTTGGGTAGAGGTACAAAATGTAAGTTCTCGCTGTACGGTCTTTTCGCATTGTCCGGACAGCCGCTATTACATCGCAGGTAGCCATAAGCTGCCTTCACACTGGCCGTTCCGTTGCGCTGTCTTTCGCAGAACAAATTACGTTCTTTTCCGCAGAAGTTCGCAGACGAATTTCCGCAAGATTCATAAGCCGCAGCAATCAGTCGAAATGAACCAATCATGCTGCAGTTTAAGAAGCTGTTTCAGGCAGCATTTTGAAACATGCTAGGCCGACATTTTTGTTTGTTTGTTTGTTGTTGTTTATTAATGTTTGGTAATGACGATTTTCTCTTCTTTTATATTTCGATTTTCTTGTGATTTCAATTTTATTTTTCTTGTTACATTTTTGTTTTTTACCTTGTTGTCTCTTGCTTTAAATTATTATTGTTATTGTTATTTGGAAGTTTTATTTTTTATACTACATTTAACCCGTTAGTAGTCGCTATAGACAGCGCCACCTATTACAGATTGCGCACTTTTTATTTAACTCTCACCAATAATTTTAAGAAATGATGTGATCGACGTTTCCTTGATTTTATTTGTGTGTTATGTGAATCAAATGCTACTTCTAGAAATTTTTGGTGGCTATTGAATAAAAAAATCTGGCCACATTGAAAGATGTGCAGCAAATCGACCAACTAGCGACTACTAACGGGTTAATGGATAATCGAAGACGTTTATTACTGGAAAGAAGGCAAATATTGCTCAAATTATTAGCTGTTCGCCGAATGAACTCTAGAAGTTGTAATGTGAGGGAGATCTTTAGAGAAAGAGATCGTTTAGGTGCATTTCACTGTTTAATACCGAGAATGCGAGAACATGATGTGTCAAGTTATGTCAATTTTCTGAGAGTGACACCGGGGCAGTTGGATTTTCTGGTAAACAAAACAGCTGCAAGCCTCACCAAGCAGAACACGAACTTCAAGAAAGCTGTGACACCTGCTGAAAAAATTTGCTTAACGTTAAGGTATGTTAAATTATGAGTAGTACTTTATATTGATAACACCTGGTCTGTGGTGTTACTACTATAAAAAAAAAAATCATGCTTTTTAGGAATATATATATATTAATATGTAGTGCTCAGAAACGGAAAAGTTTGATATGATTGATAAATGAGATTGTGCTAGTCAGGAAAAATAAAATAGTAAAATTAAAAATATGCTGACAAATTAATTAAATTTGTATACAGCCAAAAGGGGTGGAGGGTTGATGCACTTGAGCTATTACAATCACAAATTGTTGCTGAAATATACAGTTATCTATTAACAGAACACTGAGTCTACTTTCTCAACGAGTGCAATTTTTTGAAAAGCGAATTTCTGAATAAGTGAATAGAAATTTGTACCAATTTCTATTTTTTAAATAACATCCTGTGATATCTCATCAGTTTTTTGGTGGTGATACTGAGATATATGTAGAGTGAATTAAAATCAGACATAAGATATTGCAAGTTATTTTGTTTCATTTCAAAATGTTCGTTTGAATGAACAGTGCCAGCTTACAACAAAATATTGGTTAGTAACAGATTGCAAATGAAGCAAACATCACCAATATTAATTTTTTTATTCCGTAGTAAAGGGTAAGAAAATATGCAAATGCATCTGTCCTATTAGAACATAAAAAAAGTTTTCTTAATAAATTTTTCTTAAAAAAAAAAAAAAAAAAAAAAAAAAATATCTATTTTAAGGAAATAACTGTGTTTATTTACAACATATAAACTGCAAGTGTCTGCGAAAGATCTGATGGATTTTAATAATAATGTTTTTTTTTTTTACCCTATCTTTGTCTAACCCAGTTCTGGTATTTAAAAACCTCAAATTCCAAATTTTCAACAAAATTTTTTACAGTTGTTTATTGTAACTTTCATAACATTCTCACATTTTTTTTTTCCTCTTTAGGTATCCAGCATCAGGTGACTCAATGAGAAGCTTATCCTACCTCTTTCGATTAGATTACTCAACGTTTCGGAAATAAGTGCTGAAACTTGTGTGTCAATTTGGAGTAATCTAATCGAATTCATCAAACCACCAGAAGATGTAGGAGAATGGGAGGCGATTGCAGCTGAATTAGGAAGAAAATGGCGGTTCCCTCACTGCTTGGGTGTAGTTGATGGGAAACATATTGCCATTCAAGCACCACCAAACAGTGGAACGTTATATTATAATTATAAGAGTTTTTATAGCATTGTATTGATGGCCATAGTTGATGCCAACTACTCTTTTGTTATTGTTAATATTGGAGAGTATGGCCATAACAGTGATAGTGGCATATTCTCCAATACTGATTTTGGCAAAGCATTAGCGTCAGCTAATGTGCAATTGCCAATATAAAAATCTATTGACAATACAAACTACAATTTTCCGTATGTATTTGTGGCTGACGAAGCATTCCCTCTAAAAAACTACATGATGAGGCCCTATGCTGAAACAGATTTAGATTATAAAAAAAAGGATATTCAACTACCGTCTTAGCAGAGCTAGACGTGTAGTTGAGAATGCTTTTGAAATATTATCTGCAAGATTTCGCATCTTGAGAAGGCCGATTATAGGGAAAATTGACAATGTAGAATCTATTGTCAAAGCCTCTTAGTATTACATAATTACATTTTAAAGCAAAACTCTTCACCTAATTATGTTCCAAACGTAGATGCTTGTGATGACATTTCTGACAGACAGCAGCAAGGCTTTTTGCCTCTTCCACGGGACAATGACAGAAACTACAGCAATGATGCTGCTTCTGTCAGAAATGCTTTCGCAAAGTATTTTATATCTGAAACTGGCCGAGTGCAATGGCAATATGAAAAAGTTACGAGAGGGTGGTAATAAAATTTTGTGAAAACAAAAAAAAAAAAAAAAATAAAAATAAATGCTCCTTTGTATAGATATCTGTCATATTATTTTATTTATTTATTTATTTTTTTTTTTTTTTTTGTCATTATATATTACTCTGCCAACCATGAAAATGTTGAAAATTTGTTCAAAAAATTTCATTTTGCACAACTTTAGATAAAAAGTCAGCATTTTATAAACTAAAAACAGTAATTATAATGCTGTGCTCGTTTGATATTCTTTCTGGAATCAAATTTCTGACCATCTAATATGGTTAAAGCAGCACATCAGATTTCCATTTTCTTCCTTTCTATGTTATCATATGGAATTTTTGCTTCATTTTTTAAGATTATCATTTCAAAATGTTTTTTGAGTATTACTTATTAAATATGTCACCTATTTAAAAAAAATTTTTTTAATGCAAACTAAGCAAAAATGCAATGTATTCATATAGCAATACTCAAAAAACATTTTGAAATGAGATTTTTGATAAAACAAAACAACGAAAATGCCATTTAATAACATGGGAAGTATGAGAGAGGGAATCTGATAGACTTGTCTTCTACCTGTTGTTACTGGCAGAATACCTCATATTATTCTATGAAGAAATTTACTAAAATTTATTATTACATAATATATATGCACATATATGTAATTTAAATTCCATTTTGGCATTCAGAAAATTCACAATTGTTGTTTTCAAAAAAAAAAAAAAAAAAAAAAAAAAGTGAAAGAAAAATGAATTACATGCTTTATTTACTTTTAAAATAATGTGTTAAAGATCATTTTTTAGAAAAAAAGAAGAAAAATTGTCATGTTAATTTTCTGAATGTGAAAACAAATGAAAAAATATATGTACAGACAGTAGAGAGTCAAAAATCTGCACAGCTTGGGACTAGAGGTTACATGGATTTTTGTGTACTACATAAAAGTAATTATAACTTTAAATAATAAAACTAGAATCTTATTGAAACTAATCATATACTAGTGATTAATTATACTATTACACTTGGTAGATTTCTGGCTCTCTAATGTATTAGCTAATCAGATTCCTTTTACAAAATTCCATGTAGATTAACATAGTTTTTCCATTACCATCTGCCTGACCTTAAGAGATAAGGAACTAGAGATGTTAAAAGCTAATTTCTTTAAAGCAATACAACAAAACATTTATTGAACCCTTCAAAGCAGAAATTTTTATATTTTTAATCAAACACTACCCTCCATAAAAGCGACGAACAAGATTTCTTTAAAACCAGTGCACATATTTTATTGAAATTTTGCACTCTTATTCAAAATGAAATTAACAAGAGATTAAAAGGAAGATTAAAAAAATTTAATTTTTGGCACAGTTGTATGCAAAAACAGTACACTCTTCAATAGGGATGCACCGAATATTCGGTATTCGGCCTATTCAGCCATACTACTATTCAGCTAGTTGAACATTTAAAAATATGAAAAAATTCTGTTATTTTTAATTATCATTAAATTAAGATTTTTCAGAGTAATTAAGAAATAGATTATATTTAAATGAAAACAATTGTTTTACCTAGTTTCAAGTAATATTAAAGAAAAATATTAACTACCTTAATCATAATAAATAATGTCTAGTTGTCTAGTATAATAATGTATGTTTCAAAAGTTAGCTTACATAATTCAAACGATGTTGCCATCTAAAAAACTTCAAGAGATCAAACAAAGACCACAGCAAAATCTGGCAAGAAAAATTACACAAATCATAAAATAGCAATTTTGTGTTTGTCATTGAAAAATGCATATGAAGTACCCCAACACGTATGAAAATCATTACATATCTATCACACAATTTATCCACTTGAGAGGTGAGGCATTTGCATGAGTTTTAATATAGGTTAGTCAAGACATTGTCACTTTTTAAATTGATTGTTCTCAAATGCTGCATTTCTGGGTTGCTTTATTTATTTATTTATTTATTATTATTATTATTATTATTATTATTGAGTGGTCATGACAAGATATTGTTAAAGAAATTTTATGTGTTTTTTAAGAATTTTCTTTGACTGTAAATTCAGCATTACACAACTGCTTATGTATGTGGAAAGCAGGATATTAATAGTTATAATTCATTAAATTTGCACAAATAATAACTAATATCAAAGTGATAGAAGATTTTTTTTTTTTTTTTTTTTTTTTTTTTTTTTTTGTAATAGTACCAAATAAATGCATTTGTCTAATTATAGCACAATACTACTCTTAATAAAATATTACAACTGACTGCAGATTGGCTGCTACTTACAATAAAATCTATTGAACACTCATTTTTTTAATTATTTAGATCTTGTGAATTCTTAATACGGCATGTTCTTCAGATTGTTTAAAAAAATAAATAAATAAAATGTCAGTCAGTCATTGAAACCTATCTAATCTCTTAATAGAAATAAACCATTATTTTATATTTATTTATTTGGAGGGGAAGGGGGGGGGGTTACAATTTTTAATTTTCAAAAATTTAACCTGAATTAAATGCATTTTTATTTGAATTTCTAGCATTTATTGTATTAAATTTATTTAAGGAGCATTCCATGTAAATTAAACTAATAGACCAAAAATGAAGATGACAGCTATCAATTTTTAATTAAACTTATATTCTAACAATACAACAATTATGTAATATCTTTATTCTATAATAAAAAAAAGGCACTGTCACCTCTGTTTATATGCCACTAAAGCAACTTTAACACAGTTACTGCTTAAAACCAGGGTTGAAGTACTGTGTGTGTTACACTTCCATTACATGTGGTGTTGCAAATTGAATTGTCTTTGCATCCTCTCAGGCGGCGCTACTAGTCGTCATTTTTCGACGCGCCGATGTATATTACTGACTAGTTGAGAATGTGATCTGAAAGGATTCGGTCATGCTTGACCGTTTAAAAATATAGCGTTAATTAAATGTTTATTTATGTTTTTATTGTGGATCCGTGTTCTATATGTTTTGTGAAGTGAATAAATAAAATGCAAAAGAACAATTACTTTCATCATTTATGGAAATGGATTGTTACGGAACATTGAAAGATTAATGAACATTTCTGGTGACCCAAGATCGTGATGAACTGCATTTTTTGGATTAATGATGTAAAAAATCATCTAAGCATGCATCGGATATGGGAGGTAGGCTTTTTCCCTTATTATTTCATTATTTTGGTTCGAGTTTGGGGGTTAAAAGTTATGGTTTCGGTTTTAAAAGAAAAGCGTAGGTTTGTTATGAAATGGTCGCAGTCTGTGAGGACATCGAATTCATTTGGTTTATATTTGATATTATTTATAATTTATAAATTTTGCTGATATATGAAATAAATGGTTTCAAAATTTGAATAATTAAAAAATAGTTTGGGTTTTTGAATATAAATGGTTTCATTCAACATTTAAATAATTGAAAAATTACTTTCGTTTCATAAAATGTTGTTTAAATGGTGTTTCTTTTTGTTTCTTTGAAAACGAAATTGTTTTTTTTAATGGAATATTATTTAATTATTTTTTGTTTCTTGCAATGCTATTTTAAATTGATTTACTTCTGTTTTAACAATATTTATTTTTTTTGTTCTTAAATGATATTTAAAGATGATGTTTACATTTTTTGATATATAGATAATACATGTTTATTTTTATTTAATAAATATATGGATAGGGGTTATTATTAAGCAATTAGAAGGTTTCATAATTTTTATTTTTGTTCTCTTGTTATGATATTGGGTTTAAAATGGATCTAGAAAGATTGAGGGAAAAAAGAAGAGGTTTAAGAACCTCATTTACGAAATATTTGGGGAAAATAGAAACAATCCTGAACTCCGAAATTACGGAGGAATACACGAAATTAATGAAAATTGAGGAGCTTCTTAGATTAAAGGCTCAGCTCGTGGACAAACAGGCAGAACTCGTAAACATCGATTATGAAATACAAACAAAAATTAAAGTCAAAGATATAGCTGAAGATGTAGCAGGCTGCGACGAATACAGGGAAAAAGGGATCGATGTAAAAACAAAATTAGAAAGGCTAGTGGATAATTTAAATGACAGGCCGTTGCCTGGTGTTATTCAGATCGCTAGATCAAGTGATCAAACAGGAATTGGTTCAGAAAATCTAACAGTTAGAACTGAAACCAGAAGTACAGTTAAACTTCGGAAATTACAAGTTGTACATTTTCTTGGTGACTGTAGTTCATGGTTGGACTTCTGGAACTCTTTCGAGGTAGCGATACATAATAATAATTCTTTAAGCAAAATTGAAAAATTTACGTATTTGAAATCTTTCTTAGGAGGTGTCGCCTTGAGCGCTGTATCTGGGTTTTCATTGACAGAATCGAATTACGATGCATCAATACAATTACTTAAGGAACGTTTTGGACGAAGTGACGTAATTATATCGTCCCACATGCATAAGTTACTATTAATAGAACCGGTGAAATCATGCGCGAATGTTACTGAATTAAGGAGAATGTACGACGCGATTGAGGTACAAATTCGTTCGTTACAATCATTAAATGTGGCAACAGGCACTTACAGTAATCTGTTATGCCCTGTAAAATTACAAAAACTGCCGGAAGAATTAAATTTAAGTTATAACAGACAGCGTAATTCAGATGAATTGTTTGATATTTCTAAATTAGTTGATTTTATACGTAAAGAACTAGAAATACGAGAAGCATCGATAATTTTAACGAATCCCAGAAATAATAGCGCAAATGAAAATAATTTTCGGAACAAAATGGCAGGCCACAATAAACCTTACTTAAATTCTAAAAGGAGCGAATATCATCCCCCTAAATCATCAGCTTCCGTTTTAGCGACTCAGGCGGAAAGAAATTTATCTGGTTATCATAATAGGTATTCTTATGATAATAATAGGCCTAAATTTAATAACAAAAGAAATACGAGTTCATTTTCTCAAAATACAGGAGTTCAGGGCTGTTTGTTTTGTTCCTCGGCACATATGAATCATGATTGTTCTTTAAATGTTTATGATAAGAAAAAGGCTCTAATGGCCAAGGGATTATGTTTTATATGTTTTTCAAACCATTTGAGTAAATTTTGTTCACGTAAAGATCAGAAGTGCAAGTATTGCGCATCTCCCTGGCATAACTCATTAATATGTAATACAGAAAGAAATGAATCTCGCTCAGTTGAGGATAAAAAACAAATACAGTCAGAAAGTTCTTTAAATTTGGTTTGTAATAAGAATAAAGAGCTTGAGGACACGCCGAGTGATTCGGTGTTGTTGCAGACTGTAACGGCAAGTGTATTTAATATTCGGGCCAAATGCCATTTATTGAGGTGTCTTATTGACAATGGAAGTTCTAGGACATTTGTATTGCGCGAAATGTGCAATTTATTGGGATTAAAACCAATCGGGAAGGAAACCCTTTTAATTTATACTTTTGGCAATGAAAATACTGAAAGGAAAACTTATGATATTGTAGAAATAGTATTACATAATGTAAGAGAAACTAATAAGAAAATTAAATTAAGGGCTGTAGTTGTTGATTCAATTACATTTGGGGAAATTAAAATTCCTTCACAATGGGTGCGTAATATCGCACTAGAAAAGGGCATTGAATTGGCAGATAAGGGTAATTTAAGTAAAATTCATGTACTTATTGGATCGGATTACATTGGGGAAATTCTCGGAGAAAGGAACGTGAGAATTTCTAAACGATTAATGGCAACAGATACCTTATTTGGATTTGTGATACAAGGAAAGGAAAGGGACCCTAAAGCACTTAAGAATTGTCAGAAAGTGCGCGTTAATCATTTACATGTTGTTAAGGAGGAGTTGGACCATCAAAGGGTTAAAAATTTATGGGAATTAGAGGCAATTGGAATTAATCCGGACAAGGAACATTCTAAATCAGACGATGAAATTTTAGAGTTATTTAGGCAAACCACTACTTATAGAAATAAAAGATATGAAACGCGATTGTTGTGGAAAAATAATGTTAAGGAATTGGACAGTAATTATGAGATAGCAAGACGACGTCTATCTCATTTGAACACTGTTTTTGATAGGAATCCGGACTTATATTTTAAATATAAGGAAATTATTGAGGAACATTTAAAGGAGGGCATCATAGAGGAAGTAGCGTCGGATTTAAATGACAATGCGGGTACAGGCTATTACATGCCGCATCATGCAGTAGTACGCGAGCAAAAGAAAGGTTCTAAGGTTAGGATAGTTTTTGACGGTTCATGTAAGGGCAGGGATGAATTATCTCTTAACGATTGTTTAGAGAGCGGTCCTAATTTAAATCCAGATTTACTCAGGATAATTTTGAGGTTTAGGTTACACCCTGTAGCGTTTTGCGCAGACATTCAACGAGCTTTTCTAGAAATAGGAATCGCGGATGAGGATAGGAATTTTTTGAAATTTTTATGGAATGATGGGGAGGGGCCCGATATCCATTCCGATGCTGCTAAACAAATTAGGACATTACAATTCTGCAGAGTTCCCTTTGGGGTGAAATGTTCCCCTTTTCTATTATCGGCAACAATCAGGCTTCATTTAAAAAAATTTGAGAATGACTACCCGGAAGCAACAGAAATGTTACGATCTCTCTACGTGGATGATCTCATCTCTAGCACTGATGATGTGAACAAGGCATTACAATTGTCTAAAGAAATGATGTACATTTTAGGTGAAGCTAGCATGAATCTCAGGGCTTGGATTTCTAACTCTTCTAAGCTTAATCAGTTATGGAAGACAGACAATTTCGAATGTCGAGAAGATCCGGAGGAATCCAATGTTGAACTAAAAATATTAGGGATTATTTGGGACAATACGAATGACGAATTACTGATTGACACTTCACAATTTAACAAATTACCGGAGGACAGATTTATAACAAAGCGATATATTTTGGCTGTTTGCGGAATGTTATTTGATCCATTGGGGATCATGAATCCATTTTTGATTCGCATAAAAATTATATTACAATCAGTATGGGAAAATGGTAAACAGTGGGACGAACCTGTTCCACATGAAATTGAAATGTTGTTTTTAGAATGGCTAAATGAAGCTAAAAATTTGAAGTTCACTGGAATTCCTAGGCTGTATTTTAATGAATTCTGCTGGAACTCAGTAGAGGTACACATATTTTCCGATGCTAGCCCAAAATGTTATGGTTCAGTGGCTTATTTTCGATTTACGAATTCTGAAGAATGCAAAACAAGTTTTATAATTTCTAAGTCTCGACTAGCCCCTTTGAAGAAGATTACATTACCGAGACTTGAATTACTTGGCACTTTAGTCTCAGCAAGATTGGGATCATATCTTAAATCTGTTTTTCCTATGCTCGATCCCAGAAATATTTTTTATTGGACTGACTCTCACATTTGCCTTCATTGGATAAAAAATTCAGCTAACGATTATAAGCAGTTTGTGAAAAACCGAGTGATAGAAATCAGGGAAAAAACTGATCCTGAAAAATGGCACTTTTGCAAAGGCAAGGTCAATCCGGCGGATAAATTGACAAGAGGTGTAAAAGCAAATTCCTTAATGAATGATAAAGTATGGAGTCAAGGACCAGCTTGGTTGTCAGAATTAAGTATACCATATGACTCTCTAATGGAATTTTCCTGTGACATGGACAGCGTGGTTGAAGAAAGACATGGAGTTACAACACTTCAGGTTAACGTAGAAGTTCCAATGCCATTATTAAATCTGGAGAATTACAGTAGTTTGAATAGAGTTTTGAGAACAACCGCCTATGTTTTTAGATTTCTAAATAACATCAAATCTAGGTCTGAAAAACGTTCAGGAGCGCTGACAGCAAATGAAATATCTGCAGCAGAAAATTATTGGCTTCTATTTGTGCAGCAAAGTGAATTTAACAAAGAATATACTACATTAAAGGCAAAAAATTCAGTTTCTAATGATTCTAAGTTATATAATTTGAATCCCATTTTGACAACAGAAGGTCTAATAGTATTAAAGGGAAGAATTCAAGGCTCTAATTTTTCTGATGAATCTAAGCATCCAATTATTTTGCCGAACAAGGCTCGATTTACTAATCTTTTGATCATGAAGGAACACGAAAATTTAGGTCATTCTGGTATATCTGACACACTCACTCAATTAAGAGAACGTTTTTGGATCATTAAGGGCAGGCAAGCTGTGAAATCCTGCTTGAACAAATGTTTTCTATGCAGAAGGTTTAAGGCCAAACAAGGACAGCAAATAACAGCTCCGCTACACATAGCAAGAACTAGTGAGGCTCAACCTTTTGAAGTCGTCGGAATCGATTTTGCTGGACCCTTATTCACAAGAGACAACAACAAATCTTACATTGCATTATTCACTTGTGCAGTCACTCGAGCAGTGCACTTGGAAATAGTCTCTAGTCTCAGTTCTGAACATTTTTTACTTGCATTCAGACGTTTCATCTCCAGAAGAGGTATGTGCAAGGTTGTGAATTCCGATAACGCTTTGACTTTTAAAAGTAGTGAAAAGGAACTAAAGAAACTTTATACGAACATTAAGAACTTTGAAATACAGAACTATTTTGGTAATAAGGGTATCAAATGGAATTATATAGTAGAAAGAGCCTCATGGTGGGGGGGGGTTATTGGGAGCGAATGGTTCGTATGACAAAGGTCATTTTGAGGAAAATTCTTGGTAGGGCATTAGTTACATTTGAAGAACTGCAAACTATACTTGCAGAAATTGAATCTATTATTAACTCTCGACCTTTAACTTATGTATACAATGACCCTGTAGAGCCATTCCCTCTCACCCCAGCCCACTTCTTAATAGGAAAAAGGTCAACTGCATTGCCACCACAAAGTGGCCGTTTAGTGATAGCAAGTCAATCTAACTCTCAAAAATTGTTAATTAAACTATACTTGTATCGTGAGAGACTTCTTAACGAATTCTGGAAGCGCTGGAAATTTGAATATATTTTGCAGTTGAGAAATGCTAATGTTGTAAAACCTGTTAATCCAATTTCTAATTTTAATATAGGTGATATAGTCCTAATAGGTGATGACAAGCCCCAAGACAAATTTGGAGGTTAGGAAAAATAATCGAGACACATGTAGGACGTGACAATAAGGTAAGATCTGTAACCTTAAAAACTTCATCAGGAATGTTAAAGAGACACATTCAACTTCTTTGTAACTTGGAAGTCCAAGGGGACTTACCTTAATTAAACCAACTGTTCACCTGTAAGGTAATATTAATATTGTTTTCATTTTTCAATTGTATCCAGGTAACATTGATTTTTGTATTTGATATAATTTCTATTTTCAGTATTTTGTGGTTGTGAAATTTATTATTATGTACTGTGATTTTTTATTGGTTGTAATTTTTTTGAATTGTATTTGATTTGGATTTGTCAAATTTTGTATTGAACTTAACTTACCTTTCGGGGCGGGAGGATGTTGCAAATTGAATTGTCTTTGCATCCTCTCAGGCGGCGCTACTAGTCGTCATTTTTCGACGCGCCGATGTATATTACTGACTAGTTGAGAATGTGATCTGAAAGGATTCGGTCATGCTTGACCGTTTAAAAATATAGCGTTAATTAAATGTTTATTTATGTTTTTATTGTGGATCCGTGTTCTATATGTTTTGTGAAGTGAATAAATAAAATGCAAAAGAACAATTACTTTCATCATTTATGGAAATGGATTATTACGGAACATTGAAAGATTAATGAACATGTGGAGTGGGAAAGTGTGAGAAAGAAAGAAAAATAAAAAAAACCTCTCGAAAACCACACTTTTAAGTATTTTCTACAGTAATAAAGCAGCTGTAAACTTTAAATTTTATATGTAGTGTTGTATACTCACAGTTCATAAATCTTCTGTGGGTGAAAGACCGATATTGCACACCTATTGATCTGTAAAGTTTACAGAATAAAAATAAAAAGAGGTCTGTCAGTCAAGATAATAACTTCAGTTTCACCTGGCAACACAGCTTATAAGGCCTCTACACTTATTGTCCCCAGAAGTCAGCGCCAATGTTATTCTATGGAGAATTTTGCCCCATTATAACTTATTAATTAATACTCGTATCTGTAATTAAATTCCGTTTTCACATTCAGAAACTTCACAACTATTAAGCAATTTATCGCTTTCTAAAAATTATTTTTAAAAAATTTTAATACTATATTTTGTGTTTGTAAATTGCGAATTTCCACAGTGTGAAATTTTTCACTTTTGAGCATAAAAATGAAATCTTAAAAATAAAAAAAATCAATTCTTAGAAAGCGATAAATTGTTTAATAGTTGTGAATTTTGGGAAAGTGAAAACGGAATTTAAAAATATGTATTAGGTAATGAATTATAACGGGGCAAAATTTCCCATAGATTAACATTGGTTTCGGTTTTTGGAGATGATAGGTAGGGAGTCCCCTTAAATAACTATCACGGAGCTTGTCAATCAGAGCTCTTCAAATTAGGCCACCTGGCGAAAAAACTCGAAGTGGCTCATCGGAACTTGTTTCCTTTTATAGGATCCTATTAATCGAGAATTTTCTAATAACTTCTTAATTAATCGAGTTAGAGCTCAGATATTCAGTATATCGATAATGATTTTCTTGCCAAAGTTGCTGGTGAAACTTTTTTTAATGGAAAAATAACTATTTTAGTACTAAAGCAAGCTGGAAATGGAGAAAATGTACATTAACCTGGTCAAGCCTCTTTGAATGAAATTACATTAAAAATAACTTATTTAGAAATTTTTAACAGTTGGTTATTTCTAATGCATATAATGAGTAAATTTTTGAAATTCGCTACTAATAAATTATCTTTATTTACCAATTTTATACAGAACATATACAAGTGCTGCTTTGATGCTACACTCATGCCTACCTTTTTTCCATCTCATGAAGACCCATGCTATCAATATTTGTCTCTAAACAATAAGAGAGATTTTTCTTTTTTTCCACCCAATTTCAATATAGAATTTACTTTCTTCATTTTGATGATTATTTCTAGCTGTATCTAAATTTATGACATATTAAACCTTGGTAAACAGATACCATAAATTGACAAAAAATCTACAACTAATACCACCCTTAGTAATGCAAAAAAGAAAAAAGTTGGTACAAGTGCTGCTTTGATGCTACACTCATGCCTATTTTTTTTCCATCTCATGAAGTCCCATACTATGATTATTTGTCACTAAACAATAAGAGATTTTTTTCTTTTTTTTCCCAATTTCAATATAGAACTTACTTAGATGCAGGGAGGCGCATCAAGGAACATAGATGAAAACTGAGAACTTTGTAAAAGAAATTCTATAAATTGTAATGTTTATAATGCTATTCAGACATAGATATATACAAGTTGAAAATAATTATAATGTAGCTAAAATTTTACACCAGGCTGTAGAAGAATCATAATTTCTCTTCCATGAAGAACAATAAATTTGTAAAATGATACTAAAAGA
The DNA here is from genome assembly GCA_963930645.1 of Salticus scenicus. Taxonomy (NCBI): domain Eukaryota; kingdom Metazoa; phylum Arthropoda; class Arachnida; order Araneae; family Salticidae; genus Salticus; species Salticus scenicus. The sequence goes on along the minus strand of OZ005654.1, from coordinate 58,411,210 downwards.
TTAAAAAATGAACAAGGATCGTTTTGAAGCGAAAAAAATACACACGGAGGTTTTCCAAGAGGAAAAAAATAAGGCACAAGCAAGGCATGAAAAAAGATCACATAGTATACTCCTGCATACCCTCTCTCTCTCTCTTTTTTTTTTCTTACTAAAGGGGTCGAACTAAAATAAATATTTCAAGTTTTAGTATTTTATTCATTTTCTATGAAACATGTTATTCTTCAGCTTTCAGCACTTTTTAATTTATTTTTTCAAGAACAATATTAATCCAAAATAATTCCAGATTTAACCATGAAATAAATAAAGTAATTATTTATATGGCATTTTGATGATTTCAAAAAAAAAGTTTACTTAAGGAAATAATTAATAGTATTCGTAAATGAAATTGTAGCTTCTCTCACCCATTTTAAGAAAAAAAAAACCGTTTTAAGTTTGATTGATTTTTTAAAAACAATAAAAGAAATAATTAAAAAATTTTTCGTTTGTCTGTAAGATTTGAATGGGTAAAAAAAAAAAAAAAAAAAAAAAAACCCTCTAATCCATTTTTTTTTTTTTTTTTTAGAGAAACTAAACGAGTTCATTATAAGATTTTGTCAATTTTTTATAATATTTACAGATACTAAATATTATCTCCGTTTCATGCATAATTGTTAAAATATCCGCACCAATAATTACCTAAAAATAAGGCGTACTTTTTCCATTAGAACAAATCTTATGAAAACTTCGTGTAATTGAACCCATAGAATGAACCATATGCTTAAACTCTTAATGAATATGTAATTAAAACTCGATTAAGTATAAAATAGTTTTACGATAGCCCATTTTTATCAGGTAATTAAAAGGCACTCTAACTTGATTTCCAGTCAATTTTTAAGTTTCATGTTCATTAGAATAGAACGTTTTTTTATTCTTGTGAATAAAATAGATTGTTTCAAATGCTGAATTCAAAAGAATAATCCCTAATTTACAAGTATATTCTTAAATAGATTATTTCTGTTAAGAAAGATTTTCTATTCATTAGCTAAACATTTTCAAAGTTGAATTACAAATTACTTTAAACGCTGAATGATTAAATGTTTATCAAATCTCAACATGTCAGTCAAGTTGGCACTCCTCCAAGTCTTAAAAATCATCTTCAATGCTGGTCACGGAAAACGTGATTTCACTAAAATCCTTTTTTAGTATATAGATGAACTTTTTAGGCAACCTCTTTCAAGAAACCTTTTAAAACATATTTAATACACATGCTGCTTTTCATCAACATGAATGCGTAGGTCTCTATTTCAGTCACCTGTTTAAATAAATCTTAAAAAACACATTTCACACATATTGGGGTTTTCCAAGGTGTGGGTCCGTAGATAATTATTTAAAGTACGCTTTTCACAAAATCTTTTAGAACAAATTTCGCACACGTGCGGCTTTTCTCTGGTATGAGTGCGTAAATGTCTATTTAGCTGTTCTTTTCGAGAAAACACTTTAGCAAACATTTCGCAAATATTGCTTTTCTCCGGTATGACTGCACGCGTGTGCATTTAGTTGTGATTTTCGAGAAAATCCTTTAGAACACATGTCACACACATGCGGCTTTTCTCCAGTATGGGTGCGTAGATGATGATTTAAATGACCCTTTTAGGAAAAACTTTTAGAACATATTTCGCACACATGTGGCTTCTCTCCAGTATGAGTGCGTAGATGTATTATAAGTTGTGCTGTTTGAGAAAATCCTTTAGAACATATTTTACACACATTAGGCTTTACTCCGGTATGACTACGTACATGTGCATCAAGATGCGCTTTTTGAGAAAATCCTTTAGAACATATTTCACACACATGTGGCTTTTCTCTGGTATGGATGCGTAGATGATAATTTAAAGTACCCTTTTGAGAAAAACTTTTAGAACATATTTTGCACGCATTTGGCTTCTCTCCAGTATGAGTGCGTAGATGTCTTATTAAATCTGCTGTTTGAGAAAATCTTTTAGAACATATTTCACACACATGGGGCTTTTCTCCGGTATGACTACGTACATGTGCATCGAGATGCGCTTTTTGAGAAAAACCTTTGGAACATATCTCGCACACACGTGGCTTTTCTCTGGTATGGGTGCGTAAATGATTATTTAAGTTACTTTTTTCAGAAAAATTTTTAGAACATATTTCACACACATGGGGCTTTTCTCCGGTATGTGCAAAAGCATTTTCCTCCTTGGAAAATGCTTTTGCACATCTTTCATCCAAATTAGAATTCTTCCCTGTGACAGTGTGTGTATTCATATTTTGCCTTGAAAAAAATTCCTTGAATGTATCTCAAAATGAGTTTTTCCAGAAATGAATATAAACTTTAATCTCTTACCGAATATCTTTTCGAATACACTTTTTCACTATTAGTACAACTTTTCCAAATTTGTCTCTGAAACTCAAGTTAAAAACGGTTTTCACGGTAAAGTTACAAGTGGTTTTCACAGAAAATTCTTCAGAATATTTATCGCACATCAGTAATTTTATAGCATTGCATTGGTGATACTTTATCTTATTTCTGGAGAAAAATTTTTGAATGAAACATTAGTGAGAAGTCTTTTTTTGTATGTTATCAAAGGTCTTTTTAATCTGTTAATACTTTGAATATATCTTCCCAGAAAAATTATGTTGCTTTCTATATAGGCCCGTTTATACAGCAAAAACGAATGCACGTCAAGGGCTCTCCGTGGCCGAGTGGTTATGTCAGCATCATAGAATAATAGTAAATGAAGAAGGAGCACGTGAATATTCTAATGCTTACAAACCCCTTCTGAATTGCAAGCAAAAGGGAAATCTGCTCCTGATGCTTATACTAGCGCTTTAATGTTAAGCTCCACTGAGCTCAACTCAGTAGCTCGATCCCTAGGAAGTGGATCATTCTATTTAATTTGCTTGTAAATTGGTAGATAGAGGGATGGGAGCCTTTGTGATTGCGCGCGGTGTGAGTGTTTACGATTTTGATCCACTGTTTTAATCTGTGGTTGCTGCTTATTGCTTGATTCTTTCTTGACAATTTTACAGTCGCCAGAAGTATTCTTCGAGCAACTCTACCCCGTCAGAATTTTTCACGTTCAGTTGTCGGTTCGAATAATAAATATTTAGAATTTAAATATATTATTTAAATATTTTATTTTAATAATAAAATATTTATTATTTAAATATATTATTTGTTTATCGAATCGTTAAAAAAATATATTCAATATTGGTACAGCATTCATTTAAAAAATGTCCTTATTCAATATTGTAAATTTCTATCTCAGATTCAAAGACATTAGCCTATTCTATCTCAGATTCAAAGGCATTAGTATTTTGTATCGTTTCAATATTGAAAACCAATCAACCAACCTTGAAAAAAAAAAAAAAAAAAAAAAAAAAATTTTTTTTTTCAAGGTTGGTTGATTGGTTGATTGACTCTAGCTAACCTATATATATCATGCTAAAGTGTCTTAATGTTAGGAGCGTTTTAGTAGAAGGTTGATGCTAGAAGAGAATCAGACAGAATGAAGGAATGAAGGTTTGAGTACGGCTATCTATAAAGAATGAATCCAAGTCAATCAACCAATCAACCAACCTTAAAATTTTTTTTTTAATTTTAAGGTTGGTTGATTGGTTGATTGACTCTAGCTAACCTATATATATCATGCTAAAGTATATACACTATCATTGTCCAGCAATGCTTATTTGTTTCAGCGTCTATAAAAATCTTTACCGCATCCTGTTTCCGTGTTCAGCATCCTGTTTTCGTAGCAAATGAGTTATGCAACATCCTGAGTCCAGCGACAAATCATTCTATAAAAAGCCTTATCTCATCCTGTTTTCGTAGAAAATGAGTTATGCAATATCCTGCATCCTGCCTTCAGATTGACTATATAAATATTTTATTTTAATAATAAAATATTTATTATTTAAAATATTTATTATTTAAATATTTTATTGAAATATATTATTTGTTTATCGAATCATTAAAAAAATATATTCAATATTGGTACAGCATTCATTTAAAAAATGTCCTTATTCAATATTGTAAATTTCTATCTCAGATTCAAAGACATTAAGTCTATTCCATCTCAGATTCAAAGGCATTAATTAGTATTTTGTATCGTTTCAATATTGAAATATTAATATTATCTATCTCAGAGACTTATACATCATCTCCCCAATTCAAAGTCTCAATTTGTACCCATCCAATATTGGCTTACTATCGTCGCAAAAAAATGGGCCGAACGAAGCGTCAAAGACAGAAATCTGCCATGAGACGCTTCGTTCGGGCCATTTTTTTGCCCCCTCCAAATTTAAGGCATCAGTTTGTACCATCTAGCTCGATCCCCCCACAAAGACTTTGATTTTGGACGGAGGGGTGTCTGTCCAAGAAATAGTCTCAAATCTACCTTCGTGGAGGCGAGGGTCGTCATCGTGGTCCCCATCGAAGAACAGCATGGTTCTTTCTATGAAATCCTTTAAGAATTCATCTATGAATTTGTCAGAGTCCCTCACGATCCGAATTCGGATGGCTTTATGGATGAATGAGGTGGGTACTATGGGATCTAGAATCTGGATTTTAGAGGATGTCAGCATGGCATCGAATCCCAACGACGAGAGTGCATCTCCAAAATGTATCTCGTTGACTGGATACACCCAGGTATTGGCTAAAGAGATGGGTAGCCTGACCCTCCTGTAAACGAGATCGCTCACCTTCAGCCTGGTCGTTTTTTTCACGTAAGCATTCGATCGGCCCATCAGCTTGGCCACATCAGAGGCCCTGACGAACAAAAGTCCATCCGCAGAGACTACGAATAGGATTTTAGCGTCGAGCTGTGGATGTTCAATAGTGAATAGCATGACTGATAGCAATGGCAATAAAAGTCAAAATGATGCAGGCTCTTAGAGACAGCTCGTATATATACCCGTTTCGTGACCTCGTTTTATCAAGCTTTACTAAGAAAACAGGATGTATAACAGGACCAGCTGTTTTTTGAGGAAACAGGATGCCACGTGACCTTCTTCCTCAAAAACAGGACGCGATAAAATAATTTATATAATTAGTTTAAACGGGATCTTGCATAAGCTACCGATAGCGAAAGGACGTGCGTCACAGGATGTCGATAAGAAATTTACTTGGAATTTAGATAGAACTAGAGATTGCTGCTAGTATAAATACAGGCTGCTGGACGAGACATTTCATTCTGACTATTTGCTAGTCTTACTGCTGCTCATACAAAATGATTTTCCAAATTTTATCGGAAGAATTTAATGTTAAATTGACATGTTTTTTGTCATACGACAATGAAATTTTCATTAAAGGCCGAGACGTGGCCTATTATATGGGTCATGAAAACCCCAATAGAGTAGTGAACCTGTGTCACTTGACTGTGACAGACATTGCTCCTGAAGGTTTGAAACTACCCCCGTCTTTAGCCAAGACATGCGTCTTTGAAATGGAGGATGCCAAAATCTTCATGGATATGCATCCAGGCGAATTTGATTCGTTGTTCCAGGGGCCGATCGAGATTCTATCGCCCATCGAATGCAGCTTGAACCTGAGGAGGCCCGTACAGGTTAAGATCGTAGGCATGACCTCTTCAAATGCCACCATGGAGAGTTTCTTGGCAGACTTAAAGATTGTTATGGAGGAGTACCTGCAATCCGTCCCTATGGACACCTATTAGAGGTGAGTTCGGGCTCTATTTTGGCAATCCGAGCCCGCCCGGGCCCGAAACATTTTTGAACTGAGCCCGCCCGAGCCCGAAAAATTTTGCGTGATCAGAGCCCGAGCCCGATATTGAAAGTGGTACGCTATGCAAGGCATACACAATAGTAAAATTAAATACCGTTTTCATTTTCAAATTAATTTTCTTGTTATCAATCTTCAATTTAAATAACTATAAATGTTATTATAACAATTTATAATGTCTGTGTCTCTGTATACATGTATATATTTATATAATAGATATTTATAGTGCAGCCCATTGTTTATAACGCGCCTATCGGGGGAAAAAAAATTATCCGAATGAGTGATATAATGAGGCCCGATATAACGAAGGAGGAAGGATTACTGTATAACACTATGACATTATATGCATCCCGTTGAAAAAAGAGTTCTATTTAGAAAAAGGAAAGTCAAAGCTACGAAGGTTTGCAAGATTATTTTGTGATTTATAACCTATCATGACTATTATGACATTATTAAAGGTGCTCTCAAAATGAATAAAATTTCTTTTTTTTTTTTGCATTTTCCAGTTAGTGAAGAATAAAATAAACGGAACTTTTAGCTTGAATCCGAGCCCGCCCGGAGCCCGAAGACTTGCGTAAGATTTGGGCCCGATCGGGCTCGGGCTCGGGCTCGGGCTGAGCCCGTCTCATCTCTAACACCTATGTCTTCGGCGAAAGATATGGGGACTTGGAGTTAGGGTATTTCCCCAAAAGAATCAAAGTTCTGGTGGGAAACAAGCCCTATTGGTATAAATCCTCGTCTTAAGATCAGGACGAGGTGCAAAAAAATGGGTCGAGCGAAGCCTCTCATGACATCTGTCATTGAGGCTTCGCTCGGCCCATTTTTTTGCGATAGATAGAGTGCCAACATTGGATGCGTACCGATTTGAACTTGTAATTTTCAAGGGATATGGCTTAGCTATAAGATAAATATGTATCTTGGTAAAATATATAGACTCGATAGCTAAATTTAAGGGATCTGAGTTTAAAAATTTAATTTTTTCGTTTAAAATTTGCATTTTTTTGTGTAAAATTAAAAATTTTTAAAGGCTAAGTGTGGCAGTCATTACAATCTGATCTCTAATTTTCAAGGGATATGGCTTAGCTATAAGATAAATATGAATCTTGGTAAAATATACAGACTCGACAGCTAAATTTAATGGATCTGAGTTTAAAAATTTAATTTTTTCGTTTAAAATTTTCATTTTTTTGTATAAAATTAAAATTTTTTAAAGGCTAAGTGTGTCAGTCATTACAATCTGATCTCTAATTTTCAAGGGATATGGCTTAGCTATAAGATAAATATGAATCTTGGTAAAATATACCGACTCGATAGCTAAATTTAAGGGATCTGAATTTAAAATTTTAATTTTTTCGTTTAAAATTTGCATTTTTTTTATGTAAAATTTAAAATTTTTAAAGACTAAGCTAGATATGTAGCCAAGCCATAGTCATTATAATCTGATCTCTATAAAAAGATTTTTCCAGAACTATTGACAGGATGCTTGATAAGCGGCTTCGGAAGCGGATACCCGGTTAAAATTACAATCAGATCTCTATAAAAAGATTTTTCGAGAGACAGGATATTATGCAAGCCTTTCCTCAGGATGCAGGAAGCGGAAGCCCGGTTAAAATTACAATCAGATCTCTATAAAAAGATTTTTCCAGAACTATTGACAGGATATTATGTAAGCCTTTCCTCAGGAAGCAGGAAGCGGGCGACCGGTTAAAATTATAATCAGATCTATAAAAAATTGTTCGAGAGACAGGATATTATGCAAGCCTTTCCTCAGGATGCTTGATAAGCGGTTCAGGGAAAATTACAATCAGATCTATTAAAAAACTGTTGACAGGATGTCGAATCGGGTATATATACGAGTGTCCAGCGAGAGCTCTTCAATTGCTAGTCGATCTCTCTACTAGCTGCTTACTTCATTAGCTCTCCAATATGTTTCATTTTAAAAACTATGCTCAAGGCATTACTTTCAAATGCATCATGGCCACTGATGGCACACTGTACGTCCAGGCTGAGGACCTTGCTATTTACTCGAGACATCCACTGGATCTCGAGTTTGCCGAGAAATATGCAAGCCTTACCGTCCGTGATGTGATGGACCCCAAGGTGAGTATACCTAATCGGCTCGCTAAGACGAGAATATTCTCGATTAGCGAGGCCAGACATCATCTGAAGGGGTGCCTGGGCGGACAGGTATTTGATTCAATGTTTGACGGTTCGGCCATGGTCAAATATCAGACCAACATGAGGTTTAGCCTCAAGAAAGCAATTGTCGTCAGATTTGTGGAAAGGTCCCGTACTCGATTCGAAGACTTTCTTGCCGATTACCAACTGCAGGTGAGAAAGTTCTTTGAACGCGAGTATGAGGACTATGAATTGTACGAGGCTAGGCTGACCGAGCCGTTAAAACTAACCATCAGTAGGCTATGCAATGAGCAACGTATAGAGAGCTTATGTTGATCTTTCAAATGAGAGTAAAAAAATGGGTCGAACGAGGTGTCTCATGGCAGATTTTCTGTCTTTGACACTTCGTTCGGCCCATTTTTTTGCGATAGATAGAGTGCCAATATTGGATGGGTTTAATTTGAGACTTTGATATTAAATGCTACTGCTAACTCTCTAAATGAGGGGGCTTAATTTGAGACTCGATTTAAGTATTTATAAAAAAATCTATTAAGCTAGTATTGAAGAGATTATCAGCATAAAAAATAATTAAGACGTAGAAATTTAAGTTCAGACTTTACAATTACATGTATGAAAATTTATTAAGACTCGACTACAGATACTGAAAAATATATGGATTGTGCAGACAAGTTTGGGTTGTACTTCTATTGCCAAAACAGATACAATGACGGTTTGGGTACGCTAGCCATCATTTATATAGGTACGAAAACCAACCAACCAACCAACTGTGAATTTTTTTTTTTTTTTTTTTACAGTTGGTTGGTTGGTAGAAATTTAAGTTGAGACTTTACAATTACATGTATGAAAATTTTATTAAGACCCGATTACAGATACTGAAAAGTATATGATTATGCAGACAAGTTTGGGTTGTACTTCTATTGCCAAAAAAGGCACAATGACGGTTTGGGTACGCTAGCCATTATTTATAACCAACCAACTAATAACCAACCAATTACTAACTAACCAACTGTGAAAAAAAAAAAAAATTTTTTTTTTTTTTTTTCAGTTGGTTGGTTGGTAGAAATTTAAGTTGAGACTTTACAATTACATGTATGAAAATTTTATTAAGACTCGATTACAGATACTGAAAAGTATATGATTATGCAGACAAGTTTGGGTTATACTTCTATTGCCAAAAAAGGTACAATGACGGTTTGGGTACGCTAGCCATTATTTATATAAACCAACCAACCAACTGTAAAAAAAAAAAAAATTTTTTTTTTTTTTCCAATTTTTTTTTTTTTTTTTTTTCAAAGATTTTTTTCACAGTTGGTTGGTTAACATAATTAAACTTTCTCTCTACGAGCCAGCTTGACGGTCAACTGATACGCTCTATCTTTTTCGTCAACTTCATAATCTTTCTCTATTTCCTCAAACTTTCTCTTAACCGTACCAGTCAATTTTTGAAGCATGTCGCCCGATTTGACAGACCATATACCTTCAGCTCTCACACGCATGGAAAAGTTGCTAGGTTTCTCTTCTTCAGTATCCTCATGCCTAGATTCTACCGACGGGGTTGCGTAGATATTCGTATGTTGTTCGCAGACTGCCCTCGCGTATTCGTAATACCCTTTAAGCCAATCTTGTAAATTCATCTCGCCTTCGTTTCGAACTGTGATTTCAAAGCCCATCCTTCTGCTGAACGGTATAATCTTGGGATACGTAGAGGTTATCCGGCCATCCATCCACAGTTTCTGGATGCGACTGATCTCGTCGATAGGCATTCGGTGCGTCTTCACAAGTACGTTCAGCATATCATTGAAATTAAACACGCGCCTGGAACTCATGTTCCAGTATTCTGCATTGGGATATAGATTAGCCAGATCCTTGCTGGCATATCGACGGGCAAAGTCATAAGGGGACGCGTAGGCTAGATGTCTGCCGACTTCAACGGCTATGAAATAAACCGATGCATCACTACCAACAGCAGCGAGGAGTGTAGGCCACAGATTATTATACAGATAGGACACTCCCGTATATTCTTCGGTAACCAAAATTTGACTGCAACGACCCTATTGTGAACGGCTGTAAGTTTCTCGAGATTTCCGGTTTACGCAATCGCTCATCTTATTTTTATTGTATCTATGTTCATTGTAATATTAGTGTAACGTTAAACCCAACATCCAACCAACTAACCATTGTATCGATGTTTACATTTGGCAACTTTGTTATTGTTTACGAAATTGATTGTCGAAAGCAATCTATTTTAAGAAGCAAGTACTAAATATTAAGCAAATAAAATTCGAAAATATATATAAACCAGAAATATTTTTTTTCATTTTAAAGCATTTTGCATTATTTAAACCAAACAATGTTAAATATTTAAGATTTTATTCCATACTGCTATTTCAGCATTACAGTTTGTTATATTAATTTGTATACTTGAACACGAATGTGTTTGGCAAAATTTATTTTCAAACATAATAAAAATTAGTTTTATTTCTTAGAAAATAGCTGTAATGTTATGATTTTGTGAATTTAAAAGTAGTAGAAATAGTGAAGCAAAGAAAACTGCACATGTGTTTTCATTTGGCAACTTTATTATTGTTTACAAAGTTGATTGTTAAAAGCAATTTATTTTAAGAAGCAAGTGCTAAATATTAAGAAAATAAACTTTGAATATTCATAAAATAAAAACATTTTTTGCATTTTAAAGCATTTTGTATTATTTAAAACAAGCAACGTTAAATATTTAATGATTTCATACTGCTATTTCAGAATTACAGTTTGTAATTTTAATTTGTACTTGAATATGGATATGTTTGACAAAGCATATTTTTAAACATTATAAAAATTAATTTTTATTTCTTAGAAGAATAGCTGTGAATGTTTTGAGGATAATTTTGTGAATTCAAAAACAATAGAAAGTGAAGAAAAAGAAAACTTCCCATACTAACCTGCTACTAACTACTCGCGAAATAGAAAAACAATTTTCGATGAAAGATGTTATTCATGTAGACTTAACACTTGTAGTTCCCCGGTGTTGACACTAGTGGTGCTACTATATTTCCGGTTCGCGTTTTAGCTTCACTGTCCTATCTGTATGATAATCTGTGGTGTAGGCTTGGTATCGAAACAAATTTTCAGATACATGATAGCGTTATGATCTTTCAATAAACAGAGGCAACTAGACTGGACAGAATGATGGTAGCTTGAGTACGGAACCACTATTTACATAGAATGGAGACATGCCACAAGTGGGCGTGGCATTGAAAAAAATATTTTTTTTTTTTTTTCAGTTAGTTATTTAGTTAGTTATCGTCTTTGATAACCTGCTTTTCCTGAATTGGTCCAGAAAACTTCTTTATAAGCTTATCCGCCTCGTTTTCAATCTCTGTACGAATCGAGTCCAAGTCGTAGCTGCGAATTTGGAAAATGCCTACTCCTCAGAACCTTGGCGAAAAAACATAATCGGGCTTTGGCGAGCGCGAGTCATGATGATAGACGGTAGGGTTGCTCGCATGTCTGATGACAAGCAGACTAGCGGACGTCAGAATTCGTATCAGCAATTACAATAGAAATTTGTTCAATAATTTTAAATAAATTTTAGGTGCTTTTGTCTCCTGAATTAGATACTTTGAAGTATGATTTAAAACATTCATTTTGTAATTGAATAGCTATTTTTATTTTCTAAATAAGTTTCCAAACGTTCATAGCTAATTGGAAACATCCTACATGTAAACAAATTGTCGTGTTTATTATGTCGAGATAAACTTGAAAAGAGATTGACGTATATTTATTTTATATTTTGCCTATGTATGAGTTATTATTTCACATATGCATTTAAGTGAATTAGTAATTAATAATGCTGGAATCCAAATGTTTATTTTGTGTGTGTGTGAAGAACTTATTGCAAGGTATGTTCACAACATTCAATGGTTTTATAATTATTAGTTTAATGTCTGTAAATTGTATAAGTGCCTAGAATTAACATTTCTTTTATTTTTTTAATTAAAACATAATATTTTGTACATTATTGCTATAACATATTGAAATATTAGTATCTGATATTATATCCTGATGACTCATCTTATATCAGGTAATTTGTTTAGACATTTGAAAACAAATTTGACTTAAAATTATGATATAATTGTGATCATTCGCCTTTTAATTAGTATATTAGTTAGATGTTTATTTTGTTAAATATCACCGTTTGAAATGAAATTGGTCGAACTGATGATAACATGTAATTATCAGTTCAATCATTTTTATAATGATAATATCGATGAATAGTATATTTATTACACACTACATTTTGAATATTATAGTGAGATATATTTACATAGAATAGATTGCATTATGTAGACTGCTGATTAAGTAGTACACATACATTCTGAGTGAAGTTAATTTGAATTTATAAAAACAAGAATTAATTTTTGTTAATTGTGAATAATAATACAGTTTATGGTATGACTTAGTGTGTTTTTAATAAATCAATAATTTGGCACAATTTTGCTATTATCCTTGGAATTTACAAACCTTTAGGAAAGGAAAGTTTATCAAAGAATGCCATACTCAAAATGGCAGAAAATGAAATTGCATCAAAATACATTTAAAAAAGAAAAAAATTAAATGCAAAAAATGTATAAAGTACAATTAAAAAAAAAAAAAAAAACAGTTGAAAAGCTCAAAATTATAAATAATCACAGTTTAAAGAAGAGAAATGAAGGAACCGTGTTTCTTGGAAAGTTCTCTAGTTATGAAGTTTATCCTATGCCAGCTGGACCATAGCTTCAGTGCACGAAATTGATTTTGTGCCTGTAGACGTGGGCCTGCTAGCGATTTTTATTAATATCGACATCAGATAGAAGAAGAAAGAGGAGGATAAGCTTATTGAAGACACGGTTCCTTGTGACATGCTGTAAATAAATCTAAAAATAGATCAGCATTGAAGTTTGACATTTGATTTTCTTGTATCCTTTTCAGTTGTTTGCCATTCGAACTTTTGTATGTTTTTTTAATTTTATGGTGTTTGTTTATAAAAATTTTGTTATAGTTCATTTATTTTATTTATTTATTATTATTATTATTTATTTGTAGATAGGGTAAGTGCACCAGTGATTGACACTTTTAGAGCAATCTCTGATGTTTTTAATGTTCTAGTCATCAGAAAATATTTTCAGAAATCTTAAGTTAGTACATATGGCATGAAAGACATTCAGAACCACATATATGTTAAAATATATACATTTTATAACAATTATTTTTTTTTATGAATTTTTATTTGACACCCACTCAATGTTCCAGTAATTGACACTGCCAGTTTTTCATTTTATCAGTAATTGGACCCCTGTTTCATTGTTTGACACTGCTAGTTATTCATTTTATCAGTTATTAGCACCCTATACTCCAGTGTTTGACAAAAAATGTTAAAATTCTTATACGTAAAATATGATTTTATTATTTTTCTTATTTATTAATTATTTCGGGATACATGTCAATTAGTGGAGCATGCCAATCACTGGAGCACCTACCCTATAGCTTTATCTGACGAATTTGAAATAAGCAATTTCAGTGTATAAATCTATAGTTCCAAAAAATTGCACATTATCCTTAAATATTAAAATATGTAATTATATAGTTACTGTTTAAAAAAGACTGAAGAAGAAAAGAAAGAGCAGTTTTCCTCAGAAAGTTCTCCATTTGTGAAGTCTTTGCATCCTACGCCAGCTGGAACATATCTATAGTGCACAAAATTGTTTTCGTGCCTGTAGATGTGGGCTTGCTAGCTCATTTCATTATCACTGATGTCAGATGGAAGAAAAGGGAGGAAAAGCTTATTGAAGAAAGAAAGTTCATCAGGACATGCAGTAAATAAATCTTTTCTTAAAATAGATAAACATTTATTTAATTTTCTTGCATTCTTTTGAATTGTTCGCCATTTGAACTTTTGTATGTTTTTTAATTTTATGGTGTTATTTATTTTGCTATTACTTAATTTTTATGGTAATATTCAATTGTTTCATTCAAATCGAACATAGTTTGATCAATTAGCAACAATTCAGCTTTAGTCCAAAGAAAAAACACATTTTTCATTAATTGGCAACTTTTCGCTTACACTCCCTGACTCAGAATTTTACATATTACATATAAATTTAATAAGATAAAATTTTTAAAAATGCTCCATGCAAAATAATTTTTAATTATTCTGCTGAGATCTTAATCATGAGAGACTTGGAGATTTAATCACCACACACCCAAAATTTTACAAATTTCATGAAAATTTTTAAGTTATACTTCATTTTTAACAAATTGTTTTTGAAGACTTAGCCTCATCTAGTAAATTTAAAAATTACAATTTAAGTATAAGTTTATTATTACCGCCAAGAGAGAAAGAAAAAAAAGCATAGCATCCTAAAATGTTTAAAAAGTGAAATATTTGTGGCTGCAGCTATGGGTCTGCTAGCATATTTCACAAATATCATGAAACGGAAGAAAACAGAAGAGAAAATAAGAAAGAACTGGCGTTTTAAAGTAATAAGTACACAACTTTGAATAAACACCATAAAATGCTATAAATTCACAATAATTGTTTTGGATCGAACGAATACATGACCCTTCATCAGGCGAACAAAGGAAGCACGAGTGCTGCAAGCGAAGTGGCAACACACGCTGCCGCTTTGATATCAGCATTTGTGCTTACCGACAGTGACACGATCTAATTAAAGAGAAAGCAAGAGACAGAAGAAAACATCCACTACCGATGGCATGGACCACGAGGAAGTAAGCTGATGAAGGAGGAAACCCCCTCACAAAAGCAGCTATTTAGACTTCCATAAAGCTGTAATGTAAGGTTTTATTCTTTACAAAAAATTTCAGCAAATCGCTAAAATTGATGCCAAGATCAACATTTGCGTCAGCTACAAACTTGGCAGCCTGACGAGATTAGTAATCGAATTTGGTGACAAATATTGCTTCAGGAGCGCCAGAATTTGTAAACCTTTTCTCAATTTTAACAGAATTATTTGTTTTGGTAAAATGTATCATTTCTCACCACTAATTTTTGCCTACAAGAATAAAAGTAGGCAATCTATACTGAAATGATTTTCATTGAACACTAAGCTGTGTTTAATATTTAAACTTAAAAACTTGTTCACATACCATAAAATTAATAAAACCACTACCAGTTTCAAAAGGACATAGTCTTTTTCTTTTTCAGGTGCAAAGCACTTGCCTTGGAGAAAAAAGCAAGACTGGTGGTTTTTGTACCTGAAGAAGAAAGGCCATGTCTTTTCGAAACTGGTAATGCTTTCATAATTTTATGGTGTATGAAAAAGTTTTTTTAATTTAAATATTCATTGTACACCAGTTTTTTTTTTATTTTTGTACTGTCTAAGCTGAGTATTTGCCAATGGTATTTTCTGTAATAAGCCATAAAAAATTCCTGAAAAATTTACAATTGGTGGTATATATAATCTTATCATCAGGACTGTTGTGGTTGGAGTAGCTTTTTTTTTTTTTGCTTGTTTTCAGGAATGTTCATGGACTAGAACCTGCCTGTTTAGTTACAAATCAATTACCTCACACAAAAAATATCAATGTTTCCATAACCATATGTATATTAAAATAGATGTATAAGGAAGTCGTGGTGTCCACGTCAGATTCTTTTTTTTTTTTTTTTTAATGCTAGCTAAGCAAGCATACATGTATGGTACCGTGACCACTGCGAAACGGATTTTCATGCAAAATGTGTAAGTTGTATCCAGTGATGTTTTTTTCTCTTTTGGTTTTAATGGTTGCAAAGTGAGTTCACATGCATGGAAGTGATCGCTACTATACAGATTTCTATGCATAGTGAAATAGCTCAGTTTTAAATATTTGTTTTATTAATCTTAAAAATAGGCTTCCATATTAAGGAAGTATTAATAAAAAATATGTACAACTGTATTAAAATATAGCTATAATTTATTAAAATGTATGTACGTGTAACATCGTTAAGGCATTTAATTCGTCATTTAATAAAGATTTTCTTTTTAAAGTTTAAATTATTAAAATAAGTATGGCTGAAATATTGACAAGTAAGTTATACTAGGGTGCCTTGATAGAAAGAATGACAACATACGAAGGACTGTCATTGGCCAAAATTTCTATTTTACCAAATCTATGGAAAAAAAAAATGATCAGGTTTACTTTGAAAATTAAGTGAATGGCAGTAAATTTTACTCTTTAATTTTTTTTTTTTTTTTTTAAATAGGAAAATGCATTATTTATTACTAAGTACAAAACATTGAATAAACACCATAGAAGCAAACACTCGGAACAATTGTTTCAGGTAAAAAAAAAAAAAAAAAACCCTTTCATCAGGCAAAAAAAGTACACACGAGTGCTGTAAAAGAAGCAACAACACACTGTTGCAGGTTGCACTGTGTTGCCGCTTTGTTACAGCACTCGTGCCTACTTTATTCACTTGATGAAGGGCTAGGTTTTCTTTTGACCCGAAACAACTGTTGGAAGTTCTTGCTTTTATGGTGTTTATTCAAAGTTTTGTAATTATTACTTTTAAACGCCAGTTCTTTGATGCTCTTTTATAATGTACTAGCAGGCTTTGCCTGCTTCGCTGGTCATTATATTGAAATGAATTTTCAAAACGCTATACCATTAATAATTTTTAAAAATCATTGAAATCAGTTAAAATCTAAGTTAAAGTTCTCGCTACCTTCGGTAAAGGTTTTTCCACTTGCCACACTTCACAAAATCCCTTTATAGTACATGTTGCATACACATACCTAACCAACACATTAAAAATCAGGATCCTGAGATTATTTGAAGCAGCACTGTATTTTAAAGCGTGTTTTTACCCCCTCCCCACTCTTAAATGGAAGAAGGAGGAGGGAATTTTGCTAAATAATTTTATATTATGAGTTCGATATATATAACTGACCCACACATCGAAAATCTCCTTAAGATAATTTACTGCAGAGTTTACCCCCACCCCTAAGGGGCGGTAGTGTGGAATTTCACAAAATCACTTTGTAGTGTGTGTGGAATATGCATAAGCAGTCCACACATCAAAAATTGCCATTCTAAGATTATTTGGAACAGAGTTACGCATGCAAACATGTTTTTCAATCCCCCCCCCCAACCCTCAAGAGGGGAGATGGCACGGAATTTCAAATAATCCCTTTGCAGTTTGTGTGTGTTGAATACACATAACCAGTCGACATATCAAAAAATCACTTTCATGAGATAATTTCATAGCTGCTGTTTTTAATCTTTTAAATCAAAATTCACATTAGTATTTTTGAATGGAATATGTTATATATATTTTCGACGATTAGTATTACTAAAATCAGCTATAAAATTTTTCCAGTTTAAGTCCCCGCCAAAAACAGTAGACTTGGTATCTATGTAATTTGGAGCAGTTACACTTTAAAAGGTGCTTTTGCCCCCTACTCAACACCCTTAAAGGGAGGAAAGGAGAAATTTCACAAAATACCTTCATAGTGCGTGTTGGAAACTCATAACCAGCCCGCACATAAAACATCACCTAAGATAGTTCGGAGCAGATTTGCACTTGGAAACATGTTTTCTCCTCTCCAACCCCCAAGGGGAAAAATGTGGAATTTTACAAAATCTCTTTGTCTTGAGAAAGCATAACCAATCGGCATGTTAAAAAATCACTATCCTGAGATAATTTGGAGCGGAGTTACTCTTATAAACATATTTTTGTCTCCCTATCCACCTGCAAAGGAGGGAGGAAGAAATTGTGTAAAAATACCTTTACAGTGCGTGTTGGGAAGGCATAAACAACCGACACATAAAATTAATCTTGCTGAGATAATTTGAAGCAAAGTTTGCCCCCCCCACCCCCAATTGGGAACTTTCGCAAAATCTCGTTACAATAGGTGTCAGGCATACATAAATAAGCCACACACTAAAATTTGTGATTCTATATATTTCCCCGGACAAATTTAGTGCTAAAAGGGGGACTTGAATTTGCCCACTCGTAACTCCTCCCCAAAATCGAAAATTGCAGAAAACCAATAATGATTTTTTGGAAATATCCTCAAGTTGATTCTTAGTGGTTTTCTATATCTTTGTGCTATTATTGGTAGAGTTTAACCCTCGCTTTCCCAAGATGGGATCATTTTGACCCCATTTTGAAGTGAAATTTAGTTAAGCCCGCCTCATTCAAGAAGTGCACTAATTCGTCAGAGATAGCAAACATAACAAGTGGAATGTTGCAACTTCTAAATTGTACAAAAAGGTGCTGTGCTGGTGATTTTTGCCAAACATGCCAAGCGGCACCTGAAAGCGATTTTTCTGCAGCAACGCCTTGATGTTGGGAAAGCGAGGCTTAATTAAAAAATGCGTATTTTCTAAATTTGCCTCCAAAAATCATTTTTACCCCCTTAAAAATCCGGAATTCCAAAATTGCAGAAAATAATTTTCTTTTTGTACTCAAGTCTAGTCTCTCCCTCTGAAATTTTTTCACCGTGAAGCAATTTGGAGCAGAGTTATGTTTATAAAAATGTTTTTCCTCTCTGATTTTGCAAAATCCCGTCCTAGTGGTCATCAAGGTCCTAAAACCAACGTGCTCACCAAAATTTTCACCTGTATCTCCCATAGAATCGCCACGACTGTGTTGAGTCAGTAATCAGTGAGTTTACTCTTTTATATATATAGATTATTTATTGTTAAAATAAGTTATTTTGGTGGATACATCTCAAATACTTATATCAACATTTTTATTAGAGTATATCAGGTATACTTCGAAAATTAAGTGGATATCCTTAATTACTGTAAATTTTACTTTTTAATTTCATGTTTTCAGATAGCAAAATGTAGCCTTTAGAAGTTATTTTGAAGAATCCGTCTAAATTATCACAGATATCAATGTTTTTCTTACAGTGAATTATGATTAAGCTTTTAAAGAATAACATATATTTCTAAATTAAATATATTTTTATATTTCTTTTATTTTGTAACATTTTCATTAAAAATATTCATTTCATCATTATCATGCGATTATCAGGGGGAAAATACTATGCACATAAAATGATGAGCAACTAGTGAGTAATGTCAACTTCTAGTGCCAATCTTTATAATGACAACACCATATGTGCTGAGAAAATGGCTGTGATACTATTTAATCACTTGTATATTAACTATATCAAAGTATCCTAAATTATATGACTAGTTGGTACAGTCTACTGCATCAACATAACTAAAAATTTCTCAATAATAAAAATTTAATTTTCAAATATCCTTTCTTTTTTTTTTTTTTTTTGTCTCCATTCAAGTTGTAACAATATAAAAGGCTACAAAAAAGGCCTCTGAATGGAGAATTGCTTGCATGAATATTTAAAAATGAAAGGTTATATATATATAGAAAAAATATTAAGATTATATAAATACTTTTAAATGTTTGGACATAGTTCATTTTTACTAAAGCAAGATTATTACTGAAATAAATTGAGTTAAAAATCATTTACATAAAATAATTAGAAATTTCATTCAAAGGAAGAGATTATAATACATGCAATTAATCATATTATCAATGTAATCAATCTATACCTGCACAAACATTTGAATTAGTTAAATTCTTAGAAAGTGAGCCTTATTTATTTATTAATCTAAATAAGTAAATAGAAGAAAATCAATGTATTGCTATTTTAAAAATTAATCGAGCTTAATAAATAAAACTGTGCATGCTATATTTAATTTTAGAGTTAGGCAAAGAAAAAAAAATCTGCATTAATCAAAATTAACATTACCAAACAAACATTTTACTTAATTACTTATGTTTGTAATTACTCAGTAATTACTTAAGTACATCATTACTTTACCAAGGATTAAAATTTTTTTCTCTTAACGAAAACGAGACAGAAAGAAAGAATACTTCAGAAGAAATATGTAAAAGTATAAATTAATTTATTTGAATAAAAATAATTTATATTGAATAAAGAAAATTATTGAATGATAAAGTTAATAAATTGTGGAGAAATTTATTATGATACGTTTACATATTGATAAAAAAAGTTATCTGTAATAAATTTGTATTTTTATTTAGCACATTTTAAACATAAAAGAAAAAAAAATGTCTTTTGTAAAATAATCGCCTTTCATTCAATTAAATGTGAAGAAAATTTTTTTTTTTTTTTGTAAAACAAAATGTTTTATTTTTATACTACGATAAGAACGCAAGTACGGTGGATGTGAATCGATGATTCATTCATTCTTGATTCATTCTGATAGGTTTGATTCAATCAAAGATTAGTTTCCACATTTCATATTTATCGTCACAAAATGCCGTTTCGCGCCAAGCATCTGTCGCCAAGGTTCTGAGGAGTAGGCATTTTCCAAATTCGCCACCCAGACATGTAACCTTCACTGTAATTTTTCATTAAAAGTAATTAATTGATAGTTACACAAAATGTCAATTAAAAAAAAAAAAAAAAAAAAAAAAAAATCGATAATAAGTATTATTTAAGAATATTATTTTATTTTTCATCTGTCCCACCCACTTGCCACCCTTTTTTGAACTACATGTATTTTTCATTATAATTTTAATAAATAAGAAGTAAGTGATAGTCATACAATACGATTATACAAAGTTTCATTAAAATCGGAACGAAGGTGGTATAAAGACAATTATTTTCTTTCGATCCGGTACTAACCCTCCCCCCCCCCCCGTCCCTCAGGTATATACTAAATGAATGTTGTACCAAATCTATTGAAATTTCTAAAAATGTGATTTAGAAATCATTCTTTAAATTTATTATTCATATTTATTATTTTGCGATTTGCTTATTACAAAAGTGCCCTTTTATTTGGTATCCGAAAAAAAAAATCACCACGGAATAAAGCACCCTTACATGAACTATCCACAAAAGGAGACCAAATATTAATGAAGTAAAAATTCTATTATGGTATTGCAGGTCAAACAAAAATAAAAATTATGAAATGGAGGTATTTGTAAGTAACTCTTTTGAATCGAAAAATTTTAATGATATGATTGATACTTCATTATTATATCTTTACTAAATAATTTGACATTTTGTTCTGGAAAGAAAATCATTGTTGAAATACTTAACTGTGTATAATACTTTACTAATAACAGGTCTGTGACGTTCATGCTGAATAAGTGATTTTTTTTTTTTTCTTTTCTTCATATACAATAATCACATAATCCCCCTTCACTGTGCACCCACCTGCGAACAACAAAAATGGACAACTGAAGCTGTCACACATTTCAAAACTAACAAACATGCCAAATCCTCTTTTGAAAAATTATCTTTTACTGCATGACAGTTGCACATTCAGAAGCAAACATCAAAGTGCTATAACCTAGAATTTTTAGAAAAATAACTTTATAAATTTGAAAAGAATCTATATTTTACATTTGAACCCATCTTACATATAATTTTAAAAATTAAGTTTTCATGAAATAAATTTAAATACTCTAAGATACTATTGATATAATAATTACTCATAATATATATGCTATTATATATAATAATAGTATATATATATATATATATAGATATTACTGATACTATTGATACTATAATTTGAATAATAATAATATCGATAACTATTAATGGTTATTATCAGCTATACACACACATATATATATCAATTATATAATAACTATCGTTATGGCTAATTATATAAAAGTATTAATAATTATTAATAACGAGGTTTTTCACCTAATTTGATTGGCAGTGTAACTCTGTTAATTAATGGAGAAATTAGTTTTTTAAATTACTCATTTTCTAATTTTTCTAAATCCTTTTTCACATTTGAAAAATATGTAAACGTTAACGTTTTTATCGTTTTCCAAATATTGAAATTTTTAATATTTCACTTTGAAGCTAAAAAGTGATAAAATTCAACTTATTTAATTTTTGCATATCACACATTTAAAGTAAAATATTAAAACTTTTTAAAAACAAGAAAGTCATAAATAAATAATAGAATGATTAAAAAGAAAGAAAGAAAAAGAAAAATCTACGTGGACCACCCTCTTGCCCCCTCAGCTGTATATAATACTCAATGGGATTCATATATGTATAGCATTGTTTGAAAAAGTTTTCAATAAATATACCTCTGACCCCGCTCCCCGTATATGGAACACTGTAGTTTTTTTCATTAATAGTAAGTGATTACTATTATTACACAAATTATTATTAATACACAAAGTTTCATTAAAATCAGTAAGATGGTGATATAAAAACAATTATTTTCTTTCAGTCGTCTCCTAACTCCCCCCCCCCTTCCCCCAACCAAACTTTCAACAGACATATACCAAGTGAATGTTGTACCAATTTAATTTAAATTTCTAATGTCTAATTTTTCTTCTAAAATTTTACTTAAAATCAGCACTTTCTATGAAATATATCTATAATATTTCTATAAAAAATTCAATACTTCTGTATGTGATGGCCAAATATATCACGACAGTCAAACAAAGCTCAAAATACTTCCTAATTTTTAGCAATAATGCGACTATTTTTCATTGTAGTATATGTTACGCAAATCGCAGGTGCCATTTTTACCGCCTTCCATATAAAGTAATGTATGGTGCTAAATGTTAATTAAATGTTTATAGAAGTTCATCATTATCTTCATCAATACGCGGCTACTCGCCACCAGTCACAAAAGAGCCGTAGATCATTTAAAGTACCCTTTACAAAAAATCTTTCGCACACATGTGGCTTTTCTCCGCTATGAGTGCGTAAATGTCTATTTAGGTCTGCTTTTCGAGAAAACCCTTTAGCTCATATTTTGCAAATATGTTGCTTTTCTCTGGTATGACTGCGCACATGTGTATTAAGATTCCCTTTTTGAGAAAATCCTTTGGAACATATTGCACACACATGGGGCTTTTCTCTCGTATGGGTGCGTAGATGATTATTTAAGCTACCCTTTTTAGAAAAACTTTTAATACATATTTCACACACATAGGGCTTTTCTCCAGTATGGGTACGTAGATGATCATTTAAGTTACCCTTTTTAGAAAAACATTTAGAACATATTTCACACACATGGGGCTTTTCTCTCGTATGTATGCGTAGATGATTATTTAAGGTACTTTTTACAGAAAAACTTTTAAAACATATTTCACACACATGTTGCTTTTCTCCGGTGTGACTGCGCACATGTGCATTAAGACGCGCTTTTTCAGAAAATCTTTTGGAACATATATCACACACATGTTGCTTTTCTCCGGTATGACTGCGTAAATGTCTATTTAGGCCTTGTTTAAGAGAAAATCCTTTAGAACATATTTCACATACATGTGGCTTTTCTCCAGTATGGAAACGTACATGATCATTCAAAATACTTTTTCTAGAAAAACATTTAGAACATATTTCGCACACATGTGGCTTTTCTCCAGTATGAGTGCGTAGATGTTTCTTTAGTTCTGCTATTTGTGGAAATGCTTTAGAACATATTTCGCATACATGTGGCTTTTCCCCCGTATGGGTGCGTAGGTGATTGTTTAAGTTACCCTTTACAGAAAAACATTTAGAACATATTTCGCACACATGTGGCTTTTCTCCAGTATGAGCGCGTAGATGTCTCCTTAGTTCTGCTTTTTGTGGAAATGCTTTAGAACATATTTCGCACACATGTGGCTTTTCTCCCGTGTGGGTGCGTAGGTGATTATTTAAGTTACCCTTTACAGAAAAACTTTTAGAACATATGTTGCACACATGCGGCTCTTCTCTGGTAACACTGCGTACATGTGTTTTTGGATTTCCCTCTTTGGAAAATGCTTTTGCACATATTTCATCCAAATTAGAATTCTTCCCTGTGACGGTATGTGTATTCATATTTTGCCTTAAAAAAAATTCCTTGAATGTATCACAAAATGAGTATAAAATTTAATCTCTTATCGAATATCTTTTCGAATACACCTTTTAGCTATTACTACAACTTTTCCAAATGTGTCACCGAGAGACAGGCGATTAAACTTAGAACAGTAACAAGGGAACTTTTTTCCTCTCATTGGTTCTTCAAATTACGTAGTACTGACGCAAATTTCGTCATTTCACGCATGGGTCTTGGATTTTGATCAACGAATCCCTATCGCGCTGCGGTGTGTAAAATGTAAACATCACGGAGTAGAAAGAATAGGAGGCCGTGACTACGCGACCGGCTGGTCCGGTTTTCCAGATCTCCGGTCTCCCTGACCGGCCGACGCAGTAGGCTACTGCGCTTCGCTCTCGCTGTGTTTTGGTTAGATTTTCTGCTAGCCAATGAAAAGTGTACAATGGAGGAAAAAGAAAATATGAAGAAAAAAGTTGATTACGGTAACCTCATTCCTTTTCCAGGAGTAGGGTTGATAGATATTATGATGTATCACTATCTGGCTCAAACAATGATTGCTATCCGCGATTGTAATGAAATGCTCGCCCTCTGGTGGGCTAAGGTGAAATTACAATAAACGTGGTTTAATTCGAATTCCATACATCCGCCATTGCTTGCCGATATTTAGTTTCACATATATTTATTGAATAAAAATGAATAAATACGGTAAAAAAGATAACACATACTGTTGTGTGCTACAATCTAACTCCAAAGGATCAAGAAATCCAGAATTGAGCTTCCATTTATTTCCAAATGACAAATTTAAAATTTCAGTTGCTTCGGCTAATGGAAGTAAAGAATTAATCAGATGATTTGAAACTAATATTTGTTCAACTTAAGTTAAAAATCTACTTCCGATCGAACTTTGAATAAACTGAAGTATTTTTTCCAAAAGCAATCAATTTTCCATGATGTAATGGCGGAGAAATTATAGTACGAATATTAAGTAGAATAACAAAGAACACTAATGGAACACACGTGTCTATAATGTTTACTAACAACTGCAGTGTTGAGAAAGCGCCATCTATCGATCATTACAATCGCGGATTGTATTGTATTTTATTTTTTTTATTTATTGTTTGTTTACAGGAATCTGTGATCCCTGCTTGAAGGTAAAAGTTATTAAAAATGGAACAATCGCATTTTTTTTTCTTTTTAACACTTACAAATTTGTTAAAGCAGTAATGTGCAGTATTGTAAAAACACTAAAATGACTAAGAAATAGGAAAGGGATACATTAAAAATTTAAATTTTATTATTTTCAAAAAATGTTTTATTTATCCTTCTTACTTCGTCCATATTACTTCCAATAAATATCCTGATTTTTTCTTACTATAATTTTACACAATATAAATGCATTTTATAGCTTATAATTATGAATGAGAGGTAACAATTTCTTTATTTGGAGTTTGTGAAAAACAGGCTATTCTGGAAGGAATTTAGATACTGAAAGTAAAAAGAAGTTTTTAAAAAAAAACTTCCTTATGAATTTAAATACAAAATACTTCAGACTTCTCAAAACGTAAAATTGTCTAAATGATTAGAAACTCTTTACCATTTCCAGAATTTAGTAAAATTTCATAAACAAGTTACCACTGAAAAATAGTTTGAAAAACAATTTTAAATAAAGTATTAGTGTTCTTTTGTATCTCCATCACAGTCGTTTTGTTTTGCAAAATAGTTATCCAAAGTGCAATAGCTAAAGGACAAGTTTTCACTTATATTAACTATTTCTGACCATTAGCTTTTTAGTCACCTAAATTTAGTAAAAAAAGAAATTGAAAACAGGCTGTCACTAAAAAATGTAAGCCATTTATGAATGATATATATTATTATTATTGAAGGCCCTGAAAGTGGATTTAATTTTTAAGAAGAATTCATAAAACTGATTGCCATGAATATATGTATATATCTAAATAAGAAAGCTTTTTCAATAAGTTTTATTTATTTTTTCAGCTTCTGTTATATTATTACATGTAAAGTATAGTATAAGCTTGATAAAGCAGATTTTATAGTACAACATTAACTATATGTATATCCATTCAAAAAGGTTATAAATCAAACACAACTAAGATGTTCAAATTGATTTAAGATTTAACATTATTCAATTATAATGCATTATATACAATATTTCCCTATTGTCCCATCATGTTAGGCTTTTACTGTATCTTATTAAACAGTGTGATAATTTTTTTTTTTTTTCAAAATTATTTTTATTGATGTGTAATAATAGTTCTTTCAGCATATCATGACTAAATTTTAAAAGTAAATTTTCAAATTAGAGTTGAAACATATAGAGAAATCCAGAATAGTATGCTAACTCGCATTCATAAACTTATTGTTTGCTATAAAAAAAAAACTGATTTTAGCTTTTTTGTTAAATAAATTTTAAACCATGACACTTGTCGTTTCTTTATTCCTATAATCATCTGTGTAAATTTAAAATATTAAATTGCATATCTTCCTGTTAAACATATTCATATTTGAATAATTTGTTCAGTTGAAATCTACTCATATTCAACTAAGTTAAATTGAAAGATATTTATATATTTATCATGCATTCCATCATAAATATTTGTTTAATTGGATTTTACATGATACATTAAAAAAAAAAAAAGTTAACCACATTATTTTACATGATTTGATTATTTTTTATATTGAATAGTTTTTAAAAGTTAAATTAGGAAGCTTTTGCAAAAAGTGTTTCATGTATGATTTAATCCCCCCCCCCATAAGTTTTTAAAAAGAAACTACCCATATTCAGCTAAATTAAACTGAAAGATGTTTATATATTTATCATAAATTCCATCATAAATATTTGTTTAATTGGGTTTTACATGCTATGCTACATTTTTTAAAAAGTTAACCACATTGTTTTGCATGATTTGATTATTGAGTAGTTTTTTAAAGTTAAATTAGGAAGCTTTATCAAAAAGTGTTTCATGTATGATTAAATCCCCCCCCCCCCCAATAAGTTTTTAAAAAGAAACTGCCTATAAACTAAAGGAAGTTTTTTAAAAGTGTTTCATATATGATTAAATCCCTCCCCCCCCCCCCATAAGTTTTTTCAAAAGAAACTTCCCATATTCAACTAAATTAAACTGAAAGATGTTTATATATTTATCATAGATATTTGTTTAATTGGGTTTTACATGTTATGCTACATTAAAAAAAAAAAAAAGTTAACCACATTGTTTTGCATGATTTGATTATTTTCTATATTGAGTAGTTTTTATAAGTTAAATTAGGAAGCTTTTTCAAAAAGTGCTTCATGTATGATTAATCCCCCCCCCCCCAGCATAAGTTTTTAAAAAGAAACTTCCTTATGAATTTAAATACTTCAGACTTCTCAAAATGTAAAATTGTCTAAATGATTAGGAACTCTTTACTATTTCCAGAATTTAGTAAAATTTCATAAACATATCACTTACAAGTAGTTTGAAAAACAATTTTAAATAAAGTATTAATGTGCTTGCTGTATCACTATCTCTATCACAGTCATTTTATTTTGCAAAATGCGAAAAGTTATCCAAAATGCAATACCTAAAGAACAAGCTTTTCACTTTTTTACCATAGAATTTCATTAAGTACTACTATTATTCAAAAAATCTTCGCCGAGAATGTCACAATTAAAGATGAATCTTTTTTTTTTTTTTTTTTTTTTTTTTAAAGTATTGGGATTTCTGACCAATTGTGAAAAAGGCGTTTCAGTCACATAAATTTAGTAAAAAAATAGAAATTGAAAACAGGCTGTCACTAAAAAATGTAAGCCATTTATGAAAGATGTATATTATTATTGAAGGCCCTGAAAGTGGATTTAATTTTCAAGAAGAATTTCTAAAACTGATTGCCATGAACATATATATATATCTAAATAAGAAAACTTTTTCAGTAATAAGTTTTATTCATTTATTTATTTTATTTTATTTTATTTTTTTTTTTTTTTGCTTCGTTTTTACTATATTATTATATATAAAGTACAGTATAAGCATGAGATAAAGCAGTTTTTTTACTACAACATTAACTATATGTATATCCATTCAAAAAGATTATAAATCAAACACAACTAAGATGTTCAAATTGAGTTAAAATTTAACACTATTCAGTTATAATGCATTATATAAAATATTGCCCTATTGTTCCATGATGTTAGGCTTTTAATGTATCTTATTAAACAGTGTGATAATTATTTTTTCATTTCAAATTTATTTTTATTGATGTGTAATAATAATTCTTTCAGCATGTCATGACTAAATTTTAAAAGTAAATTTACAAATTAAAGTGAAACATATAGAGAAATCTAGAATAGTATGCTAACTTGCATTCATAAACTTATTGTTTGCTTTAAAAAAAAAAAAAATCATTTAAGATTTTTTGCTAAATAAATTTTAAACTCAACTTAAACCATGACACTTGCTGTTTCTTTATTCCTATAATCATCTGTGTAAATTTAAAATATTAAATTGCATAGGGTTAGGTGGGGTAAAATAGGTCAGTTAAAAAAAAAAAAAAAACTTAAAAAAAACATCCAAATATTTTTTAAATTCTAATTTTGCTGGTTTCATATAATATTATTTAAATTAGTCTTCATTTGTATACAAAATTAACTGTAACTGATACGTTTTAGTTACAGCCAGTAATTATTTGTGTGTTTCGTATTAGTAACTTGAATGTGTTGCTAAGAAAAACTTTGGTTTTGAACTAATTCAAAAGCAAATTTTACAGTTTTTCATTATCATATTCCAAAAAGCACATTTTTAAGATGAATTTCCTAAACTTCCGTGAGAAAAAAAATGTATATACAATAGAGAGCCAGAAATCCGCCGAAGTTCGAAATCCACACAGCTTGTCAGATACAAACAATGAAATTCACTATTAATAAATTACAAAACTGCAAATCAGAATTTTTTAAAAAGATCTTGAATACAGATTTTATGTTTGCATTTTATGATTACAAAAAAGAAAAACAAAATAATAATAATATGAAAGACTGCAAGAGCCAAGTTGCTGCTAATGAAATTGACAGTATATTTAAATTCATCAAAAGGAAATAATGATTATTGTGATATGATGATATCAATCAGGTAAATAATAATAAACTAATTTTTTTTAAATGCTTTCTGAAAAAGGCATAATTTTTTAGGAAGAACTCAATAAAATTCGTAGAAAAATAAATTTGTGTTCCTACTATTTACAATAAATAAAAAAATAAATAAATCATGCAGGTTCAAATTTAGTTTAAAACTAGTTATATGTGAACAGATTGTATCTAAATTTGACAAATATTTTATTCATGTTTATTTATTGTTTTATTTTATATTTTTGTAAATGTTCTTATGTACCTAGTAATTTAATATTCAGTGTTATTCACTAGTATGTGTTTAGTTTGAATAATATTCTGTTTTTATTTTTCAAAGTGAAAATCATTTTTTATGGGCCCCGAAATCCACAAAATCCTAAAATCTGCACAACCTCTGGTCACGAGCTGTGCAGATTTTTGACTCTCTACTGTATTAATATTTTGGAGTAAAAAAACACATGTGAGGTAAAATAGGTCCAGGGTTGGGTTTCTTCCGGAAGAAACCAGTTTCTTCCAGGACAGTGGAAGAAACTGGAAAAAACCAGAAGAAACTGGAAGAAATGGAAGAAACCAACCAGAAGACAAAACAGAAGTTCAAAATCAAAATTTATGAACTATATAAACTCAAAGCATAGATATAATTTCAAATCTAAACTATAATCCAATTTATATTAAAAATATTTTAAGAAAAATATATGTTATTTGATAACAAACACTAAATATATACAGGTGAGGGGTTTTTACTTTTCAATGCTAATATATTTAGAACTTTTTGCACAGATACTGCCTTATAATATTATACGTTCAAATAGTACAAGTGTGATAATAATAAATAATTACGGAATTTTTAGCCATAATATTGGAAGTTTTTTTTTTTTTTTTTTTTTAAGGATACAATTTTTTGTATAAACTCGAAGCTGGTACCCAGTGAACTGTATCAATAAGATACCTGCTTTTATACTCTCCTGCAAGTTCTACAGGATTAAAAAAAAAAAAAAAAAAAAATCTATAGTTTGTATTTATAGTTTGTACAGTAAGTTGACAGTAGTTGTAGTTGATAGACAGTAAGTTGAGGACAGTAGTTGTAGACAGTAAGTTGACAGTAAGTACAGTAACATTTTAAGTTGAAAAATAAAGTGAAGTATTGAACTACTAAAAAGCTTTTCATTCGTTTTACTGTCAACTCCCTCTAACTCTCAAAAGTTTTATCCAGAGGTTGTGCAGATTATAGGAATTTGCAAATTAGGGATCGTTGCCTTTGTTTACAGTTTTCTTTTGCAGATACAAAGTCAGTTATTATTCATTCATAAATAGACATCAAAACAGAAAGACGATTTCTGATAAATTTTAGACTAAAATATTTCTTCAATATTAATAAAACTAATCTATCACATTCATATATGATGGTAAATAATTTAAGAATATTGAAATAATAGGTACTATAAAATGTAAAACATTTAAAAAAATACGAAACAAAATATTTTTGAAAGTCTGGAAATAATATTCATCACTGATTAATTTTGTTAAACATTGATCTAATAGTGGTTTGTTTTAAGCACTAGTCTGTATGAATTGCAGAATAATAAATACAAGAATGTTATTCCCCCCCCCCCTCTCCCTAATTGTGTTTCAAAGCAAGGATTAAGCTAAAGATTTAATTTTAAAAAAGTAAAAATGTAAGAAATGTGAATTTTTTTTAGATGTAAATTTCTTTTACCATAAAAAAAAAAGAATTACGAATTAGGAGGATTTGCAGATTATAAATCTGCGGATTAGAGGGAGTTGACAGTACTGTATATGACTATAAGGAAAATAAAGTTTTTTGATAACATTTTGTAATACAGTAGTTATTGCAAACTGGTTCTTTTAATTAACTGGATGTTTGTTAAGAGCTGTTTTATCAGAAAGTATAAGCAAGTGATCCAAACTATTATTTATTACCTGTTAAAGAAATAAAATTGTTTAAATTATAAAACTTTACACTGTTTAAATTGAAATTGATTTTTTTACTGAATTTTGAGTATTTTGGAACGTGATCATCAGATACCGAGGCTCATTTTGGTAAAAATCTCATAATTATTAATTAAATATGTAATTAAATTTGTATAGGTATAATTAAAGTTACTTAAAGTTGTTTATAAGATCAATGCATCCATTGTATCTTACAAATCTGCAATTTATAGGATAAATTTTTAAGAAAAACAGCTTCTTCCATTTCTTCCACTTGGAAGAAACCTATTTCTTCCGGCCGGTTTTTTCCATGGTTTTTTCCGCCTTGGAAGAAACTTGCCAACCCTGAACAGGTCAATTGTTGAATCATGTTAGGCTTATGTTAAGAGGGAAAAACAAAAAGACAATACATATTGAAGTTGAATCAAAGCATTCAGTTTGTAGGTGTAATTCAAAAA
This sequence comes from Salticus scenicus, assembly GCA_963930645.1. NCBI lineage: Eukaryota > Metazoa > Arthropoda > Arachnida > Araneae > Salticidae > Salticus > Salticus scenicus. Next base: position 58,379,976 of record OZ005654.1, on the reverse strand, counting down.
GTTGTTTCTTTCCAGCTTATTTAAGAAAGGTGCCACTTTTTCATACAAATGGCAGGCAGGACACAGCATTCTCCTGAAACTCTGCAGTTTAGCATCAACTTAAAATGCAAGAGTGGGTGAATCTAGATCATCAATCTCCAATTTGACAAATTAATTCTAGTGCGACTTCAACAGTCATGGAAGAGGATACTATTTATATATTATCCTTTTAAGTACATAAAATCTGCTATTATAAACACTTTATCACCCAATCAAACATTGTCTTCCAAAGATACTTTGGAAAATGCACACAAAAATCAGGAGTAATTTTAACAACCAACTTATTTTTCAATTGATTGTATGATGAAAAAATCAACAGAGATGCTAAAATCACAGAAACAACAATTGTAAAAGAAACAAAAAGCAAGTCTTTCTCAAGAAGAAAATTTGGACAGCATCAGTACTAATCAATTCGTAAAAGTTGGAAAATGTGTTAAAGTAGAATTTCCTGGGGAAAGATCAAAGAAAATATTTCATGGCATTATTCTTTCGCCCAATCATGAATATTCTGAAAAATTTGAAGGGATAAATAAAAGTGGAAATGGAAGTTCCTACTGGAATTTTCCAGAGAAAGATATTTCTGATGTAGATGCATCGTACATAAATTCTAAATGTTTTTCCTGAGCTAATGATGGACCATACAGACATTTTTTTCCCTTGAAAGAACACAAAATCAAGTTTTTATAAAAAAAAAAGGAATATGTATGTGTAATTTTATTTGCATGAAGTAAGTTGTATTAAAATTTAAAACAGTTTTAAAGGATGACTTATTTTACCCCAACTCATGGGGTAAAATAAGTCACAAACAGCATATTTTAAAATTTATTTTTCAGCACAAATTTTTTTGTTTTTTGAGAGGTATTTCTCTTAAGATGTCATAAGGAATATTCATTTGCATATTTTGTGCAATTTTTTAACAAATGGAACCAATACATTTTCTGCTGTTTAAGTGCATATGTAAAATATGCTGTTTTTTGATCTATTTTACAACACCTGACCCTATCTTTCTGTTAAACACATTCATATTTGAATAATTTGTTTAGTTGAAAGATGTTAATATATTTTTCATAAATTCCATCATAAATGTTTGTTTAATTGGGTTTTACATGCTACATTAAAAAAAAAAAGTATGCTACATTGAAACCTCATTATTTTGCACAATTTGATTATTTTCTATATTGAGTAGATTTTAAAAGTTAAATTAGGAAGCTTTTCCAAAAAGTGTTTCATGTATGATATCCCCCCCTCTCCGTACTTAGAATTTTTCCTCATTTATAATGAGTGAATATTTTTATTTTACTTTAACTGTAATAGTTTTAATTTTCTGTTTACATAAATTTTTTGTTTATCAGTCAACTTCAATAAATTGATTCTCTATTTTAAATATATTGATGATATATTGTTATTAAACACAAATTTTTTAAAAGCAATAATATGTAGTATTGTATACTCTAAAATATAAATAGCAAAGAAATAATAAAATAATGCATTACAATTTTAATTTTGTTATTTTCATTCTTATTTTGTCTATATTACTATAATATGGACTAATAATAATTATATTATTGAACCAACTGAATTTGAAAGAAAACAAATAAATTAGATTCCTGAAAATTTTCAATGGTGACAAACTGTAGTATAAAACTTTGTAACCTATGTTATTATCCTAACTTGCAAAGAAAAAATTAAGATTAAATTAAAATGTATTTTTACATATTAAAATATGCCTAATCTGTGAGCATCTATAATGTATAATCCACATTAAATCTGAATGAAAGAAATTGAATTCTTGGAAAATTTCAATGGTAACAAGTTTTTTTTTTTCCTCCTTTGATATTTTAAAAATTAATTTGTACTTTGAGACTGTGACATTTTTCAAATATTTACTAATCATTTACTGTCAATATATGGTGTTTTTGCACATCTGTCAAAAGTATTATAATAGCCAACACATCTTTTTGCAGATTAACTGTGAAGAAATGATGGTTTTATTTATCAATTATTTTTATTTCTTATATTTTTTGTATTGTTTATAAAATTATGCAAAAAATTCTCCCCCCAAAATTAATAAATAAACTTTTTTTTTTCTATTATTTATCAACAAAACTTATTAGATGCTTTGCCTTTTTGTTCTAACTGTTGAGTCTTAATTTTTTCTCACCTTAAACCTAAACTATAATGAAAAACAGAAAACCTTTTTATTTATTTCTTTAAGATATATATTTAGTAGAATAATTTAATGCTAAAAGCGAAATAAAAACTCTAAAGTTCATTTTTATTAATAGAGGGCGACACCAGACATTTTTTCTGTTAGAGCTTTCAACTTTTATCCATGAAGATAGAGGAAGCTTTTCATGCTTTTATCCCATTCTCTTTGTCGAGAAATTTTTCATCAAGACCCCTTTTTGCCTTTTCACATATTTATGATAAGGGTGTCTTGTTTTTCAATAATAAACATAGATATAATATCTATATAAATATAGGCCTCCTGCCACTCACTCTTACATGCCCTATATTTTTAAAATTTGGCCTATATTTTCAGTGCATATCCTATATTTATTTTTTAGATTAATAACACGAGTGGTAAGGATAATTCCTCAGATTGCAAGACACATAATTATTAAAAAAAAAAAAAAAAAAAAAAATGGAAGATATGAAACTTTGTGACTTTCAAAATCTTAAAGCAGTATTAAGTCTCTATCATGAACATAGAATGTGTCTTTTAAATTATGTGACACTTTGACAGTTTGTTAAAACATCTTCTGCCTTACTGAATGAGAAACCATAAGTAATCTTCGTATAGTTTAAGCTAAAATCTAAATCAGAGGTGGAGTTATTACAAAAGTTTTATAGCAATATGTATAAGAGCCATGGGGTAATATTTAGTATGTACTATTACTTCGTGATAAGAACTGTTATGGAAGTTGTAAAAAAGAAAATGAAGACAATAAAACAGGATTGGATTGGCAGAAAAAAAAGTCACCGGAAAGAAAGTCAAGCGAAAAAAAAGTCACCAGAAAAAATTTATTAAAAAAGAATAAATAGATAAAAATGTGTTTTAAAAGCTTGTAAGAATGTTTTAATTTAGAGTGAGTATGTGACGAGTACTTATATTTAGTATAACTGAAAACTATGTGAAATAAAGGCAGTGTTCAAACAAATGAAACTCAAACAAAACTAAGAAGGAGCAGAGGCCACCACAGCTTAAGACGGGTGGAGCAGGATAAACAAATTTTACCGTCGCTTAACTTTCCCCAAAATCTCTGCAGACCATATTATAAGTCAGAAAAGGTTAGGATTAAATTATATTTATTCTTAGGTTAAGAGGCCTCTCCACTTATTGTCCCCAGAAGCCAGAGCCAATGTTATTCTATGGCGAACTTCGCCCATTATAACTTATTAACTAATATATATTTTTAAATTCCGTTTTCACATTCAGAAACTTCACAACTATTAAACAATTTATCGCTTTCTAAAAATTATTTTTAATATTTTATTTTGATGTTTTAAAATGTGAATTTTCACAATGTGAAATTTTTCATTTTTGAGCTTAAAAATGCAATCTTAAAAAAAAAAAAAAATCAATTTTTAGAAAGCGATAAATTGTTTAATAGTTGTGAATTTTCGGAAAGTGAAAACGGAATTTAAAAATATGTACTAGTTAATGAATTATAATGGGGCAAAATTTCCCATGGAATAACATTGGCTTCGGCTTTCGGAGACGATAGGTAGAGATTCCCCTTAATATATATATATATATATATATATATATATATAATTACTGATATTTATAAACCAAATTTATATGAACTAAATCATTCATATATGTTATGAGTTACAGAGTTAAAAATAATGATTTATGATTATATATGTGTGTGTATGTATTATTAGATGCTTTTGAAAGATATATGTATATATTGAAATATAAAAATTCAAAATTTTTAAGATTTTATTTAAAATTAAAATTTATCTTTATAAGCAATAATAAAAATTTATTAATTTTTAATTTCTTAAAGTATAAGAAGTTTTTAATTAAAAAAATATATATCGTTTTCGCGATGTCGTGTACACATACTAATAAACTAACAACACTATAAACTGTATCAGTTTTATGATCTTTAGATTTCCATTTCTCACACCTCAAAACGTGTAGAAATGTAAAAACAAGCGATGTTGAACATTTTTATCACTGCCTAAGATCCTTATAACTATAGTATGATTTATAATGAAAAATATGTACAGATTGATAAATATTTTATATTATTGTTAGTAGTAGTAGTAGTATTTTTTTTTTTTTTTTTTTTTTTTTTTTTTAATGGAGATTTCTTTAAAAATGTCATACGACGAAACTTTAAAAATGTAATTGATTTATTTATAGAATGAAATAATTTATTATTAAAAAAACAACTTTTTCTCACTATTACCTAATAATAATTTGAAAGTAATAAACCATATGTGTTTTTTGTAATTTTAATTTATTTTATTTAATTTATTTATTTATATTTATTTTTTTATTTTTTTTCATATTTTACCCTTATTTAATTGATATGATACGAAACAAAATATATTAATCGATGACAAAACAAAATATATTAATTCCGGGTGACCTTTTTTTCTGCTTACCCTTGGTTGGACCATTTGGTCTGTTCCAACGGGTTTAAAAAAAAAAAATAAAAAAAAAATGAAAAAACTATAATTTTGCCCACATTAAAGTTTTTTTTTTTTTTCAATTTTATAAGATATTCTTCGATAAAATTAAGAAAAATATTAAGCAATTTTTATTTACAAAATTTTTATTTATTTATTTACAAAACAGACAATTTACATAAAAAATTAATTTTATTTTGAGTTATAATTTTTACAGATAGAAGATTTAACATTATATTCAGATTCTTACTACAGTAGTGCTACAACCAAAAACTAACTGGCATAGATAATATTTGTCAATTCTCCATTATATATTTACTCTTATAAATACTCATTATGGAATATATTGTATGCTAGCAGGCTACGCCAGCTTCGCTGGTCACAATATTTAAATGGATTTTCAAAAGAATTGGATAAATATTTATTTTTTTACATCACATTATAAATAAAAACTAAAAAAAAAAAAAAAAAAAATTACATTGTAATCGCTATAAACATCACTTTGGGTACCCGCTGCCTATGGTAGCTATTTTCTGTCCGCACTGCATCGGGTTCAGGTTTCCACTGTCTGCAGAAAGCTCTTTCCTGGGCATTTCAATATGGATATTTATTGACGACAGGTGGATCTGCTATTATTTACAAACGATGATTTTAAATATGACTGTATCTCAGCATCTATTAAATATTTTAGTTTTTGAACTATGTCCCCGCTATTTACACTATTTTACAATTTGATTCCGACCAATATAACGAAATAAAATAAAGTAGATATTTTTTTCAAAGGAATTAAATACATGAGAAACAGATAAATTTTAATCAGTTTAATCCTAACTACTATATACTACCATTGTTTTCCGATAACTGCTAATAAAAAAAAAAAAAAAAAAAACTCTTTTAAAGGAATTAATTAAAAATGAAAAATAAAAAGTTGTTATACTATAAAAATTATACATAAACATAACAGTTATAAATACATTTTTAAATTTAATATTCTGAATTTATTTTACTGCATTACCATTTTATTGTCAATAAATATAATAAGTTAAAAAAAGAAAAAACTTTGTCTTTAAACGAATGTATTAAATAAAAAATAAATAGCATAGTAGCCGTTTATAAGATACGTAGACGATTACAGTAAAAGTATAAATCTGTGAAAAATGAAACAAAGAAGCCAATATTTAAAATCGAAAAAATGTTAATTTAAAAAATTCAAATTCGAAAAAATCTCCATGAGGTGCACACCTGCAGGATCCCAGGTACCTATATGCCAAATTTGGAAGCTCTGTGATCAGTAGTGTGAGTGAGCACCAGAGCGCAGACAGACACACATACACAGAGACTTCTCTTTATTTATATAGATAAGATTAGAGCCAAGAACTCTGCTGATGGTCATTTTCCAATTAGCAAATGAAATGCCCCGTCCACCAAAGCTATCATTCACCCGCTTAGACACATTTACCTTAATGCTGCTTAATCTTATAGATCAGATGTCAATTTTGTATTTAATTTATCATACAATAATTCTCATAATGCACATATATTTTAAATTTTGTTCTATTCAGCTATGTTACAGAAATTTTAAATTTTCTATAAATTTAAAAAGATTAAAAAACAACCACACGACTTACATTACCCACTATTACACGTATTGTATACATGTTTTGAAGCTATTATATGCATTTTTTGGAATTTTCCAGTAAGAGAAACTTGATACACGTATAAAAACATATAAAACAGAGTTTACATAGCAAGTTAAAAAATAAGAAAAAAAAAATCGATTTATTTTTTTAAACACCAATTTCCAAGATTTAAAATTGAACTACCTAATCAGGATGACCGTTAATATTCCTGTAATAACCCCGTTATACATGAGAAAGGGTATCTAAAATGGATTAATGAAACAATTTTCAAGAAAATCGTTAGATCCATTTTTGAGATACTAACTTTTACCAAAACTTGATATACACAGTTATTAACCGAAAACAATAATTACATAAAAAAAAAAAAAAAAAAAAATACATGTTCATTTTTATATATTTACTAGCAGGCTTTTGCCCGCTTCGCTGGTCAGTATATTTAAGTGATTTCTTTTTAACTGAATTATTGAAATTTTTCAATAAATATATTTCGATTGCCGACTATTTTCGTCACAGCTTTAGAATGGGACCTCCTTGGCGATATTAAATATTTTTTGAACTTCTCGAATCTGTACAGCAAAACTCTTTTTAAAACGAATATTCTCGAAAACAGTCCAATAGTAAAGTTAATTTTTCGAATATTCTGGAAACAGTTGAAGCTGTTACTCGTGCAGCAGAAATCACTATTTGATGAATGTTCTGGAACAGTTTAAGAAACAGTCACTTGTTTCACAGGAGTAAAGCAAATAGCATCAAATACTCTAGAGCAGAAATCTTCGCTCTCTAACGAAAAATATCCAGTCGCTTAAAGCTCAATCCCTAAAGTGCAATCACTCAGAATAGGTCTCTGAATAACTCTGAATCTCAGTGACTGCATACTCTCTCGCAGAAATCAACTCACCCCTATTTATATAACGCTTGGCGATGATTCCATCGAGAATGCCATGGAAAGCTCGAGATCTATGCTCCCCTGCGTTGGAGAGCTTCGAAACTTCGGGAACCCTCTAAACTACCATTTTTCACCAAATTTGGTCGCCCGCTCACCAATTTTGTCATTAAGGCTGACCCCACTGAAAGTGAATGAACTGCTTTCACTTTGCCAGTAAAACTGCTTTCATTGCAACAGTACAATTGATGCAGGGCAAAGAATTAATCCCTTATAACAATATACTATGAGCACTATTTTCTGCCTCATTTTAGACAACTAATGTTTTTATGGAAATTTTATTTTTCCGACTGAGTGAAAATAATGCTTGGACCGGGATTCGAACCCCGGATCTTTGACTTACAACGTCAAGGCTCTACCAATTGAGCTATCCAGTTGTGTTTCCCATTACTTGCGGCTTATTTCTGTCGAGCTATCTACATGATAGACCAGAAGTTTCTGCCTAAAGGTTGTCTGAGTGAGTAATGCCGACCGGTTGTCGGCCTGGATAGCTGAATTGGTAATGGTGTTTTCCATTACCTGCGGCTTATTTCTGTCGATCTATCTACATGATAGACCACAAGTTTCTGCGAGTCAGATAACTGTCACCCCTATTTTAGCATTAGACTCGTTGAGTTAGCACTTGCGCAGATGCTTCCATGGTTTCATGAAATGTGGTCGAAGAATATTGTATAATTTATTTATATTTTTTGATGCGCTGCTGAGATTAAAATGGGCTGTTGCTAAATTAAAGTTCTTGGCGAAAAACATTCGGTGTATTTCAACGCCAAAATTTAGAAAATCGCCCCGTATGATCTATAAATAAAACTGATAAAATAAATTTATTATTTGATAGAGTTTATTGTAGTAAAGAAACGCTACGCAGTCGATTGTGACGTCATGGGCAGTTTTTTTTTTTTTTTTTTTTTTTTTTTTTTTTTTTAATATATAACGACTGTAAAAATATAAAAAATATTAGTTAAAAAAAAAAAATCATTTTAGAACTATATGTAATAATATCATAAAGTATATTAGCACTTAATCAATGTGCATACAATTTAAAATTTTCAAAATGATAATGGCGTGAACTGTTCAGAGATGCATAATTTAATATTTTGTATTTTTTTATTGTTCATGTTTAAGTAAACGTATTTATTATCTTGTCGAGAAAAAATGAATTCCCAATTTTTTATTTTATTTATTTATTTATTTTACAACAATTAAATTATGGATAAAATTTAAATGGCTATCCACACACACACACAAACATTGCCTTTTATATATATAAAGATAACAACTTGACTATAAAAATATAAAAAAATAGTAGTTAAAAAAAAAAAAATCATTTTAGAACAATATGTAACAATATCATAAAGTATATTAGCACTTTATCAATGTGCATAAAATTTAAAATTTTCAAAATGATAATGACGTCAACTTTTCAGAGAAGCATAATTTAATATTTTATATTTTCTTATTGTTCACGTTTAAGTAAACGTATTATCCTGTCGGAAAAAAAATGAATTCCCAATTTTTTATTTTATTTTATTTATTTATTGGCAACAATTAAATTATGCATAAAATTTAAATGGCTATTTTTTTTTTAAAGATAAATGAGGTTAATATTTTCATATTTTAATTAATTAAAAGAAAATAAATCGAAAATCGGGCTTCGAGGTGCACAAGGACCCCTAGGAGGGAACTTTCATGTCGAAACACGTGAGTGTCCGAGCTGCCGTCTTTGCGCTACGCTGTCCACACAGACACACACACAAACATTGCCTCTTATATATATAAAGATTTTTATTTTCTTCTATATTCAATAGCAAAGTATTGGTTCATAAAAATTTTCGACTTCTGGTTTTCTATAGATTTACACGTTTTGAGAGGTCCAGAATACAGTTTGACCATTTCTAGAAAATGCCTGTCTTCGTGTGTATGGCAAATATTTTGTGGCGATTGTATCTCAGGAACCAGAGCACAGAATTATATAAAAATTTATAGATGCACTTTGACATAAATTTGTGACTTTTTTTTTTTTTTTATGCCAATCACTCAACTGTCGCTGTCAGACAGCGATTTCCTCAATTCCAGAGAAGGCTATATCTCAAGAACTACTACACGAAATTGCATATAAATTTATATGATGCGCCTTGATATAAGTTAGTGCCTATCAACTTTTGGTGTCAATCGCAAAACTGGTGGCGCTGCTATACATGCGCAATTTCAGCGAAGGCTATATCTCAGAAACTACTGCACGGAATTACATATAAATTTATATGTAGATGCACGTTGACATAAATTAGTTTATGTCAAATTTTGGTGCCAATCTCTCAACAGGTGGCGCTGCTCTACAATGATATCCGTGATTTAAGGGAAGGCAATATCTCAGGTTCTATTGCGTATAATCGATCAAGATATATGAAAAGGCCATTATCAGGGGTGAAACTTCCTAACATGCCAAAACTCTGAAAACTGCTACTTACATGTAAATCAAGGAGACATTAATTATATACCGTATGGCTGTCTATAAATAATGGTATTTTGAGAATTTTTAATACATTATAAGGCAAATTAAAAATTTACAATTAGAAATTTTGACAAAAACAAAATAATTTATCATGAAATTCAGACACAGTAAAATCTTCAAAAACCCTGAATTCAGGGGTAGCCTCTGAAAAGTTTCATCCCTGCATTATGAGACATTATACTGATTAAACTGGGTGAATATAAGTGGCGCTGAGATATACTGCAATTTTATCCCAGAATGGGAAGAATGTCATCTGCACGGTAAAAATTCACATCCGTTGGATGTTTAGTATAATACCTTTCTCGGATGAAAATCGTCTGCATTCATAAAAGGATAAAAAAATATATATATATGGTGTGATTGTGAAACAACCACCCGACTTCCATTACCCACTGTTGCACGAATGATATACACTTTTTGGAGATAGAGTTGTCAGAAAACATAGAATGGAACTAATGAAATAGACAACTGAAAATTTTCCGGTAAGAGAAATTTAATACACGTGTAAAGACATAGACATATAAAACAAAATTTACACAGTGTTTTTTTTTTTTTTTTTTTTTTTACATTAAGTTCTGTGATCTAAAATTGATCTATCTGATCAAGATGACTATTAATTTTCCTCATGATAACCAAGTAAAGCATGAGAAAGGATATCGAAAATGGGTTTATGAAGCAATTTTCGAGGTAATCGTTAGAGCCGTTTTTGAGATACCGACTTTTACCAAAGCTTGGCATGATTATTGTTGACTAGAAAATAACAATTACATGCAAAATGATATTTAAAATAGGGTTAAATGGAAAGTTTGAAAAAAATTCATGCAGCCGTTTTGAAAGGAATGCACTTGTAGGACCTAAAATTAAGCTATTTATACAGGACGCCTATTAATTTTTCTGAACTAACCAACTATATCATTCGAAAGGACATCTAATAGCGTGTTTATACAGCAGTTTTGAAGAAAATCGTTAGAGCCGTTTTTGAGATACGGACTTGCGGTCCCATTTCCGGTTTCCGATGACCCACTTCCGGTTTTCCAATTTTCTCTAAAATTTGGAAAATTCATCTGTATACGAGACCCGTGCCATTCCACACATACTGATCAATTGACAAAAACTCCTTTTTTGGACTCAGGAGACCTTAAAACGTGTAAATCAGGTGAAAACTCGATATCGAATTTTTGGACCAAATACAATACTTCCATTACCTACGATAGTAGGGTTATGGAAGTAAAATCAGTTGATATCAGAATCCAACTATACAGAAAAGCAATAGAATATAATAATATGATTGAGGTGCGTATTGCACAGGTCTTGCTTCAGCCAAGTTAAAAACTCTCTTTAGAGAGGGGCTGTGACAGCAGTTGTCACGCTTCACCATGGGATTTCAGAAGAGCCCCTTTCTAAAGGTTATTAGACAAATGCGATGAATTAAAGAAATTCTGGTGTGTAGCAATTAACTTTTGTTACTCTGTAAATATTATACAGATTTTGGGGAATAGTGTGCTCAGAAGATAATAAATAAAATTGAGCTAACCAAATGTCAACCAATCTTCCTGTAGTAATGAACTGATTCATGCATTATAAAAGAGAATTTATAGAGCAAATTTAAAGAAAATCGGTAGAGCTGTTTTTTGAGACACAATTTTCTTGGATCTTAAAGCTGACCTACGTAATCAGGGTGGGTATTAATAAGTACAAAACTTTGAATAAAACATCATAAAATGTAATAACCTCTTCAAAGTTTTGTACTTATTACTTTAAAAAGGCCAGCTCTGTGGTGCTTTCTTACTATATAGGGTGGGTATTAGTTTTCTTGCAGTAGTAATATAGTAAGTAATATATACGGGGAAAAAAATCTAAAAAAATACTTATGTAGCAAATTTGAAGAATTTTTTTAGAGCCATTTTTGTGATACTGACTATTTTCAGTCCCAGAGTTCTTCGGCATCCTCTTCAATACAATGCATTAGAGTCTACCCATATGTTTTAAATATATATATATATTTCAAGTTAGCGTAAGTATTTTAAAATGGTTTTATAAATTAACTGGTACTACAAATGAATAATTAAATATATATGCCATCAACTTAATATGTATGATGTTGGTATTATCATATATCTTTTAATTGGTAAATTTTAAAACGATTTTGAAATTATGTTTATCATCATCATCATGTCCAACACGGTTGGAGGCTATAAGCCTGTTCCGACCTCAATCCATCTTTTACGGGGTCTTCCTCTATCTCTTCTCCCCCTTGGCCTATATTTTAGAGCTGTCCTTGGTATATATATATATATATACTCTGCTTGAAACACAGCTTTCATTTTCTATTACATTCTTTATCACCATATTTGAACGATCAAATCTGAATCCTCCTGTATATCAGTAATTTTACGTGTTTTTAATAAATATTTTATATTTTTTCTAAGAAATCCTATATTTTACTCTGGTGGGACCCCTGTAAACATTATTAAGACGTACAGTTTATATGTATGTAAGGGTAATATCTGAAATTAAAAAAACAGGTTTAAAATTATTTTTTCATTAATCAAAATCTAACACTATCCCTTAATGCTATAGGCTATAATTAACTTTAGGGGGGGGGGGGAATCGAAATTTTAATATACGCCTAGTAGCCGAACCCCAAGCAGTTCTCCGCTCAAAAGCTGGTAGACAGGAAGTGCCGGATTCGATTCTTGGTCGCTCTCGTTGACCTAGCCAATCGTAGTTTTTCGTGGTTTTCTCCGAAACTCGCGTAAATAGGCCAAAAGCCTTTAGAAAAACCTTCATAGATGGCGTCTTCCCTAAGGACATCTAATAGCGTGTTTATACAGCAGTTTTGAAGAAAATCGTTAGAGCCGTTTTTGAGATACGGACTTACAGCCCGACTTCCGGTTTCGAATATCCCACTTCCAGTTTTCCAATTTTCACTAAAATTCGGAAAGTTCATCTGTTCACCAGACCTGATTTAATTCTAAAGTTTCGTAGTTCTATCTTTATTAGTTTCCGAGATATAATAGCCGGAAGATTTCCCACATACATACGCACACATACATATTAACCAATTGCCAAAAACCACTTTTTTGGACTCAGAAGACCTTAAAACATGTAAATCAATTGAAATCTCGATATCGAATTTTTGGACAGAATACAATTCTTCCATTACCTATGGTAGTAGGGTCGGAAGTAATAACAAATGGTTTTTACTGCGTGAATTTGTATAGGAAAATATAGAAGAATGTTTTCGTGATGGCCACAACATGCTAGTTTTATTTTTATCAATTAATTAATTTATTTTTTCATATGAAAAGAAATATACTTTCACGTGAATAAATAATAAAACTAATATAAAGCTAAGTCAAAAATTAAATTTGCACGGTATTAAATTGACATAATTTTAGCTTCAAAATCAAACCTCATAACAGCCATGAAATTAAAAGAAAAAAAAAATCTGGTGTGAAACAACCACACGACTTCCATTACCCACTATTACACATATTATATGAATTTTTTTTTTTTTTTTTTTTGGAGATAATGTGATCAGAAGATATAAAAGTGACCTAAAGAAATAGAAACCTAACATTTTTGTAGTAAAATAAACTTTATACACATGTAAAGACATATAAATCGAAGCTTACACATAGCGAGGTAAAAAGTAAGAAAAAAAAAATGGTAGAGTTATTTTTTGAAACTCCAATTTTCGAGATCTACCTGAACTTCTGACCTAACTTAACAGGGTAGCTATTAATTTTCCTCAAATAACTACGTGATACATAAGAAAGAAATGGATTTTTACAACAATTTTCAAGAAAATCGTTAGAGCCGTTTTTGAGATATCAACTTTTACCAAAACTCAATTATTGACAGGAAAACAATAATTGCATACAAAATCATATTTAAAAGTGAGTTAATAGGGCAAGTTTGAAAAAAATCCGTACAGGCGTTTTTAAAGGAACTCCCTTGTGAGACCTGAAATTGAGCTATTTATACAGGACGCCAATCCATTTTCCTGAACTAACCAATTATATCATTCGAAAGGACATCTAATAGAGTGTTTATATAGCAAATTTGAAGAAAGAGCTGTTTTTGAGATACGGACTTACGGTCCCACTTCCGGTTTCCGATGTTCCACTTCCTGTTTTTCAATTTTCACCAAAATATGGAAAATTCATCTGTACACCAGACTTGTTTCAATTCTAAAGTTTCGTAGTTCTATCTTTATTAGTTTGCGAGCTATAATAGCCAGAAGATTCTCCACATACACACACACACTGACCAATTGCCAAAAACCACTTTTTTGGACTCAGGGGACCTTAAAACGTGTAAATCATGTGAAATCTCGATATCGAATAGACCAAATACAATACTTCCATTACCTACGGTAGTAGGGTAATGGAAGTAAAAATTAAAAATGAAGCTAAAACAAATAAAACAATTTTTACTTTTTTTTTTATTTTGACATGAAAAGAAATATATTAAGTGAATAATAAAACTAATAGAAAATTTAATAGAAGAAAGTATTGCATTCGAAAAAAAATTTATTTCCGGTTTTCAATGGATTTACACGTTTGAAGATGTCCAGTACACGATTAGACCATTGTTTGGAAATGGGTGTCTGAGTGTGTGATAAAAATTTTGTGCCCTTTGTATCGTAGGAATTACTGCACATAATTTTATATAAATTTATATGTAGTTGTACCTTGACATAAATAAGTGGTTATCAAGTTTTGTTACAAATCGATCAACAGGTGGCGCTACTACAATGCAATTTCTACGGAGACTATATTCCAGGTTTTATATTACACACAATCATTTCCTAGTTTACTACTGCTATATAATGTTATTAATTCTTAAGTATTTTATAATCAGGGCTCCAGGAATTGGGGAAAAAACTGGTCGCCAGGAAAAAATTTTGGTAACCCAAAAAAAAAAAAAAAAAAAAAACTGTCTTTATTTATTTATTTTCAGTTTTGCAATTTACTTGAATATAGAAATTAAAATTATGAGTATGAAAATCAAACATTAAATAGGACTAGATTATACATCAGGAAACACCTGTTTAAATTTAACATCCTCAAACCGGTTGTATTATTTTCTCTAAACCAATACCCCGTTGCCATCGACAGTTGATTACACTGGTCTGGTGGTGCAACAATTCAGCACTGGGTCGCAAAGTGAGCGGTGTAAACGATTCAACTCCGGGTTGTTAAACATGCATAGTGGAACACGGCGTAAATTTCCTATCGGTATATACGTTCAACATGACGGAGTGCGAAATAATCACAGATAGCCATAAGTCGCTGTTTTCCTACTTGTTTCTTACATGAATTGATACTACACTGTAGTTTAGCACAGGTTTCGGCATTCGAATCTAGGCCCATTTCAAAAAAAAAAAAAAAAAAAAAAAGGCTTAGTTTTTGTTGAAAAGATAATTTATATATTGGTCGCCACTGGCGACCAAGGTATCGCATTTCATGAGTTCTGTTTATAATCATTTGTTAAATTCCCTAAATAACTCTCATGATGTACATTTCATTTATACGAAATTTTGTCTTATATTGTCAGATTAAAAACATTATAATTTAAATATAATAAATTATTGGGTGATTTCCAAAAACAGAATATCACTATGAATTTTTATATATGTATATAATATAGTTCATAGAAAAAAATCTTTTTATAATAAAAATATTTTGAAATAAGCTTTTCAATTAAAAGCCAAACGATAGTATTTAAGCAATATCGGCAAATTTAATTATTAAAATTTATATTCTTAATAATTAAATTACTTTTTCAATTGGATTTTTTGAATAAAATAATTTTAATTATCTCCTTCTTTCTGTTAATGATAGGGAAAAAATCTTTTATATTTAAGAGCAATTTAAAACAGGCTTTCTATTTAAAAGCCTAAGCAATAGTGTTAAACAATCTCAACTATTTTAGTTATTAAAAAATTATATTTTAATCTTTATTATTTTTGCAGTAAATAGCTAATTGGTTTTTTAATTATTATTATTATTATTATTATTTTAAATTATTATTTAGAGAAATAATCTTTTTATATTAAAAATAGTTTCGTGGTGTAAGTGTTAAGGCCGACTAACAACACGCGGGCCCTACGTCTGGAGAATATGCCTTTCGGAAGTGAGGAGGGGGTATTAAGAGACCAAAACCGGTAATCACATGGGTTTCTGAGAAAACCATGGAAAACACCGAACAGCTAGATCAATGAGCGCCACCTGAGATCAAACCCAGCACTTCCAGTCTACCGGCTTTGACAGCAAAACCGCTCGGCTAGTGAAATATTTAAAAGTCCAAATTGATTAGAAGTTGATAATTAAACGTGCAAACTATAGTATTAAGCAATCTCAATTAAATTAGTTATTGAAAATTATGTTTTTAGTTCCCCATCATACTGTAGGTATGGGGAACTTAGGTAATCGTGAAAACTTTCGACCTCGGTTTTTTAACTTTTTTACACGTTTTCAGGTGTGTGGAATCGGAAAATTACAAAATTTGTATGGTGTCTGTTTGTCGGGTGTCTGTTAGTGTGTTAATCTGTTAGTGTGTTAGTCCGTTAGTTTGTTAGTCTGTGTACACGATATCTCACGAACAAATGATCGCAGAGAGGTCAGATCAGTTTTAAAATATTACTTTCGATACTGGCAAGAACCCTATTCATTTGCAACATTCGAATTAAAAAACTTCGTAAGTTATGAGAAACTTACGATTTTCTTAACATGGGAGAATAGGACAAAAATTCACTTAAAAGAAACTTTTTACTGTAAAAATGTCACACCAGTTTTAAAATATCAGTTTTGATGCCGAAATGAAGATCAGTAACTATAAATATGCTACATTGAAAATTTCGCAAGTTATTGGAAATTTACGAATTTCTTAACATTGCAGTATAGGGCAAAATTTCACATAAACGTCAATTTTGAGATATTTTCATCGTAAAGATGTCAGACTATTTTTAAATATTATTTAGAACACTTGCACGAATATTAAGACTTAGAATTTTCCAATATAAAAATTTCGTAAGTTATTGGAAATTTACGAATTTCTTAACATGGCAGAATAGAGCAAAATTTCACATAAACGTCAATCTTGTGGGATATTTTCATCGTAAAGATGTCAAACCACTTTCGAAATATTATTTAGGATACTGGCATGAATATCATAGACTATGATTTTTCCAATTTAAAAAATTCATAAGTTATTCGGAATTTACGATTTACTTAACATGTCAGAATAAGGCAAAATTGAGCATAAACTTCCATTTTGAGGATCATAAATACATTAGACAACTTTTATGATATTTGTTTGAACATGATTGAATACAAATATTGTAATAGGAAAATTTCGTAATTTACGATTTTATCAACCTAGCGAAATTGTAAATTTTTCATATAAATATGAATTTTGAGGATTATTGCATTGGAAATTGTAGCATGAAAACTAAACAACGGAATTGACCTTGATAAAATAAATTAATAGATTAGAATAAGATAAATATATCGAAGTGAACGGTGGATAGCCTATTAGGCGGGGATTTCATTCTGTCACTGTATCAAGCTTTGGTCAAATTCATTTCTTTTAACATGATTATAATATGTCTCGCACTAGAGATTTACGAGAATATAAATATCAGTGGCGTATTCTCTGGGTATGCTAGGCATGCGCCGCATACCCACTAAAAACTATCTAAACTTTAAACAGAATTTATTTTAAAATAAATTATTTGAACTAATTTTGTTAAACACTCGCTTCCATTTATACAGTATCAATCATTCAGTTTTGAAAAATTATAGTGAAAGGAAATTTCTTTTGTTACATTATTCCTGGATAAATCCGAGTGTTTTTTTTTTCCCTTAATATTGTCGTTACTTTCCTCCCGCTTTGTTTAGGAGACATCTGCTGACCAGTATCGTCCCGGAGATACCCTCCCTCTCTTCTGCTGACCGGTTATTGCTTAGGTCATGCTGCCTTTCTAAAGCATGCCCCGATATAGGGATTTTTTGCTATTTGAGGGAATATTCAACATCCCTCTAATTTTCACTCGTAGAAACTACACAAGGGGAGTTTTATAATACAAGGGGAATTCCGCTGTATAAACGACCCCAGGCATGCTACCCTAGGAGAGCATATTCTGGAGTTTGGGGGTATTTTTTAAAGCGTAGGGATTTTGTTACCTTCGGTAGAGATGTTCGCATAGAGGAGAACTGGCTTTTCCGACTGATTGATAAATTAAAACGTATACTTTATTTTACAATAGAGAGAGGGGAAAAAAAAAAAAAGAATTGATTTGAAAATGATGATTAAATTGCAAAATAAAATTTGGATAAATTTCCAAAAGTTGTTTTATGTGCCAGAAAAGTTGCTTTTTTTAATGTATTTATTTATTTATTTATTATTATTTTAAATCTAAATAACTTATTCTAAGCGAAGACATCCGCCAGAAATAAAAGTATGTACAAATTTTGTTTATTCAATAATATGAATAAAGCAAAATGTCTTCTTCATGTGTGCCTGTATGTGCTATGAAGGTCAGGCCACTGACGCAGATTTACAAAAAATTAACAGATGCGTAGCTTTGATCGTGCAGGTGTGCAGAGAATTTTTTCTTTCTTTCTTTTTACTTTCTTTTTCTTTTTTTTTTCTTTTTTTTTTTTTTTTTTGTGTGTGTGTATGTGTGTGCTTATTTTCTTTCCTTATTTTCAAATCTGAATTTCTTAAATTAATTATTTTATTTGTTTATTTATTTATTTATTTTGGAATGTTCCGTTAATTTTTCTGCTTTTTTTTTTTTTTCTTAAATTTTATTTAAATTGCGTGTTTTTTTTTTTTTTATTATTACTTTTTTTTATTTATCCATCTGCATTTCTTATAAAAGATCGCTATTCTATTTATTTTTCCTTCTTTCGCATTAGTTTTTATATGATAAAATTTTAATACTGTTTCTTTTTTTTTTAATACACATAATAGTTGCGTTTTCAAAAATTGTTTATGTAAAGGCGTAATACCCTCTTTTGAAGAAGAATGTTTATTATTTTTAATGTATTGTTTCTATCGAAATCAAATGGTAATATTATAGAGAGAATTAAACTTATTAAATTTTTTAATTTATTAAAAATTGTAACAATTAACTTCTTGTGTAAGAACTATCAGAGATCAGATAAGCACCTACATTGAAACGCTCGCTTAAGGCGCTGCCACGAGCAGTGGGGTCCCCAATCTAACATAGTGTGGTCGTGGAAGACACAGCAGAAAACAGCGAACACCTGAAGCCAAGTTTTCAGCGATTTCAGTGGATTTTTTCTTGCCGGTTCTCACTATTTGTTCTTTCTTTCTTTTTTTTTTCTCCTTTTTGTTTCTAAAGTGATATAAAAATTTGTGATTAAATTTCTTTAAAAATTCCTATAAATACAGCGATCAATGAAGCGACCAAATGGGCCTTCAATAAGTTAATATAAGAGTCTTTTAGATATATGATATATCTAAAATTACCAAGAAATTGGAGGCCCACCAGCGGCCGAACGGTTCTGCTCTCAAAGTTGGTAGATGGGAAGTGTCGGGTTCCATGGTTTTCTCCAAAAGACGCGTAAATAAGGCTAGGACCCCTTAGAAAGACCCACGACGGACAGCATTCCACCCATAGGCCTAGGACCCAAGTGTAGTCAATCGGACTTAAATTCTACCAACCAACCAACCAAGAAACTGAAAAAATGCAAGCTTAAATTTGATGAAATGATATCGTCTTGATCAGTAGTGTTATTTCCATAGTTCGCTTCAGAGCATGCCCAGATTCAAATGTCACGGTACGCCACTGATAAATATGATGGGGAACTGAGCAGAGTCCACCTATGCCAACTAGTTAATAAATTTGTTTTCTTTTATTAGAATATTTTATTAAATGATTTTTAAACAGCTTATATATATATATATATATATATATATAATATATAGTAATAACTAATAAAGTATAATCAATAGTAATTCTTAAAAGTGATTTATTTTCATCATTTTCCTTTGAATGGACAAATTATCGGAGATGGAGTAACTTTTTTTTTTTTTTTTTTTGTATCCTCTTTTCGTCACCCCAAATCCACCCCGGGAGATTTTATCTATCGGTCAGCATTCAGTAAACTCTCCAATCGGATAAGAGACAAGAGATAGCCGTTCCCATAGTCAAACAACTTGACCTTCACTTTACTTTAAAATATTTTTTCCTTACATATTTCATTTATATGGTAGAGAAAGTAGTAGTACTGCTTTTGGATCAGATTTTCGAGTCTGTGTTATTTTATTTACACATTTTGAGGTCGAATCATACAGAAAATCATGTTTTTGTGGTTGATCTGTGTATGTATCTCTCTCTCTCTCTGTGTGTGTGTCTGTTATTAGCATATCTCTTGCTTATATCTCTTTACATTAAATTGATTAAACAAAAAAAATGTTGATCAAATGTGATCAAACGAACTTCATATTTGTTGTTTCTCTCATGGGAGGGGGGCTAATTTCCGCAGGATAGAATACCGCGGGACTATGCTATGCCTGAAACTGACTGGAAGTGCATTAATTTTTCATACTCAAACGGTAAACGAAGTATTTTTAACACTTTCCAACAAGGTTGAAAAGTGTTAATGACTTCAGTTGTCTGTCTGTCTGTCCGCGCTCTAACTCCCATAAATATTCTTGGAATTTCTTGAAACTGATATATGTTATTCAAGTTTACTATCGAATGTTCCCTATTAAAAATGGAGTGAACACCTTTACTCGTTTGTATACAGGGACACCCGAAAGTTTTCCAAAGCATTGTGTCCTACGAGAGGTATTTCTAAAAACCATATTTTAATACTGTTAATTTATACAAATCTTCATGAAATTGAAATATGTTATTCAAGTGTACTATCGGATGTTCCCCCATTGAAAATGAAGTAAATACCATCACTAGTTTGTATACAGGGACACCCGAAAGTATTCCTAAGCATTGCGTACTATGAGAGGAATTTCTATAAACCAAATTTGAAGAACTTTACTTTGCACAAATCTTAATAAAATTAAAATATATATTATTCATATGCACAAAAGAATGCTTTCCATAGAATACAGTATGATTAGCAATAGATTTATAGGGCCACACAAAAATATTCAATTACATCAATGGATATTATTGAAAATTTGCTGGAATTGCATTTTCTTTTAAATTAATCGTTTTTATCGCTTTCTAAATGTTTTTAACACTTTCCAGTAAGGTTGAAAAGTGTTAATGATTTCGGTCCGTCTGTCTGTCTAGCCACGCTCTAACTCCCGAAAAATTTCATGGAATTTCTTGAAACTGATATATAATATTCAAGTTCACTATCGGATTTTCCGGGGGGGGGGGGGTGAGAATAAAAATGTTCGTTTTATTAGTTTCCTATTTTATTGCAATTTTAATATAAGGATGTGTCTATTCTAGATGGTTTCATGAGTTAAAAAGCAAAATACAGATTTTTGAGCGCTTCGCACATTTAAGTCATTAACGGTTACTATAACATGAGATATTACTTTTATGGGGTCTATCACTATAATTTTTGCATGTGCAATTTGATTTCCATTCTTGTGCACTTTATACCCAAATAACATGATTAAAATAGTCGAACTTAATTCTACCAAAACTAAGCTCCATCAGTTGCCGAAAGATTTTACTCTCAAAGGGGACATGGGAAGTGCTTAGTTCGAACCCATATCGTATTTGTAAGCCTAGTTGTTCGGAGTTCTCCATGTTTTTTTTCCGAAATTTGCCAAATTACGGGCTCAGAAAGACCCTCACTCACAGTGGTCAATCGATCCAGGCCTAGAACCTTCGAGAAGTCAGTCAGCCTTAATCATCCACACCACACAAATATCTACCAAAATGTAATTACGAAAACTATTCATACATCGATATCAGGCAGAGGTGGGCAGTATTTTATATACTTGTATTATAGTATATTAGATGTGCATTTGTATATTGTATGTTTAACAATATTTTGAAATGTATTTGTACATTATATCTAATATACATTTTTCCAAGTCTGTTGTATATTTTTAAAAACTTAATGTACAATACAAAGTATGTTGTCTCAAAATTCTAATTTCTGAAAAGAAAAAATAATAATTGAAAAAAAAAAAAGGCTCATGTCAGAATTTCATAACGCAATCTCTGTTCAAATCTGCCTTTCTTTCGAAGACCAAGATGTTGATTATTGGCTCTATAAATTATTCATAAACAATGTGAGGGTCTTTTTTTTTTTTTCCTTTTTCTAAAACGTATTTAATAATCCAATAACATCCAGTTTAGTATAAAATATTTGGATATTGTTTTTATTTATTTTATTATATTATATTTCATTTACACAATATATGTATTTTATAACAAAAAAAGTGACGCACCAAGAAGGAGTAATGCGAACTGGACACAAATTGACATACATACAGATTTTGATAGAATCAAGCACCTATTCATCATTATCATCGTTCCTACGTGCAACTGGTACTTCAGTGACTTCAAATACCCTTAATAGATGGCTCAGTGAAATGGGGTTGAGCTCAGTCACCGGATCTCTCTTCCACTGAGGACGTTTAGAGCATCATAAAAAGGGTCCTACAACCAGCTCGGGATTTCACCAATCTAACGCAACAATTGGACAGAATTTGGCACGATACTTCACAGAAGCACAACTGCGTAGATAAGAGCCAGAAGTGGACCAACGCGTTATTGACTTGTTTACTTTGTGAGGCCCTTTCTCTTGATTAAATCATTCAATTTTTCTGAAACTGTAATCAATTGTTTTTCTCTACATGTACATGACATCTACCAATTTTTGTCCCATTCGGACCTCCCATTACACCCCATCTACCAATTTTTGTCCCCACTTCTTCTTGGTGCGTCGCTTTTTTTGTTATAGAGTGCATTTACTTCCTTATACAAAATATGAGGAAGTACATCTTATAATCTTGATTTGCGAAATGGATTTTGTGTTTCGCATACCTCAAAAATGAAAGATCGCAGAATGTTGTAAATTTATACGTGTGAATATCATGTCTAGTTTTACACCAGCAACATTGGTTTTAATACGAGCTTCCATTTCGGAGATATCAACGACTTTACACGATTTTTCGTGACTTCTGTATGTACGTACGTATGCGTGTGAATGTGTATCTTGCATAACTGAAAAACGGTTGGACGTAGAATAGACTGACCATATGTCCTCGAATCTCGAGGACAGGCACGAATTTCGAGGACAAACTACCTTCGTCCCCAAAAAAATTACAACACATTTGAGGACGCCGGTTATAAAGTTATTAATGTTTTATTATAGTAATTTATTATATATATAATACATAAGCTGAAATAAGGTGCTTTATACATAAAAATTACTAAAATTTTATAATTTAAGGTGTTTTAATAATTTTTTTATTTTTTTGTCCTCGAAATTCGAGGACACCGCCATCTTCGTCCACAAATTCAAGGAAAAAAATATGGTCACTCTAATCGTAGAACGATGCAAATTGATATATTGGTTTGTTATAAAATCTAGCTGTGCATCTTCCTTTTTGGATTTTATGTGACTTTTGACTTTTCGTTTTGGAGATATTTAGGAAAATTATATTCCTAATGACCAAAAATACAAAAGTTTTGGCAATATATGAACTACCATCATAGAGATTTCAAAAGAATTTAACACTGATATAGCCCGTAATGATATTGTTATGAAAGTTGTCGACATTTTAGCGTGTAGAAATTAATTCTGTGAGACAAAAGCAGGTTCTAGTCAATGAATGCACTTCATTTAATCAATATTCAGTCCGTAGATAGAGCTTGCAATGAAATTGATTAAAAATAAAAGTTGTCGACATGTTAGCGCGTAGAAAAAAATTCTTAAAGACACAAGCAGGTTCTAGTCGATGAATGCATTTTAATGAATATTCAGCATTTAGATAGAGCTTATAATGATATTGTTATGAAAGTTGTTGACATTTTTGTGTGCAGAAAGGAATTCTTAAAGACATACGCAGGTTCTAGTCGACGAATGCCTTTCATTTATTGAATATTCAGCGAATAAATATTGCTTGTAATGATATTAATAGAAACGTTGTCGACATTTTAGGGTGTAGAAAGTAATTCTTAAAGAAACAGGCAGGTTCTAGTCCACTAATGCATTTTATTTAATTAATATTTAGCAAACACTTCAATAAATCTCTTTTTGTGCTGCAAAGATTAATTAATGTTCTTGAATAATTCAATGAAATGGTCATTTTTTACTGCAAAAATCAATAAACATTATTAAATTTACTACAGAGCTTAAACTAAGCTAAATTAGGAACAATCGAATATTTAGAAGTCTAGATGGAATTTGGTAGCATATACATCAGATTTGTATGCTTGACTCGTAGTCCGCTTGTAAATCTTCGTCAGATAATTACAGACGCCACATGACAGAATTACAATACGAAGAAATGAAAAAACACCCAGGGCCAGGGGCCGGAATATTATATGAGAATAAAATATAATTTCGTGTTTCTGAGTTTGAAACAACCTGTACAAACTGATACAGACAATGCTTAATCAAGCATTTTTATAAGTTGCTCGTCTGCATATTTGTTTGACACCTCTACAATTGTTTGTGCACTAGAAAAATTTGGATTTTTCACTTTGAAAGGAGAACATCAAACTCCAAAAGGGGCTGAAATGGTTAATTTCTCAAAGTTGGTAGACGGGTGTTGCTATGTTAGAATCCAGGTCACGCTCGTCAGTCTAGATGTTAGGAGTTTGCCGCATTTTATCCATAAACCCTGTATGGGATTCAAATTCGTGAACTGGTGGATTATGATTTGTTACATTGTGAAGAAGTGCATAGAAAGTATTAAGAATTACAATAAGGACAGTGGAATCACTGGTGTTAAATTTCAAAAAAATAAATAAAATGAAGGAAAAAAGCCACAAAATAAGAATAAATGTGGACAGGAGTTCACATTTGAGGAGAAATGAGAATATGTTACTTTCTTCGAGTACCAGAAGACATAATTTGAAAACTGAGGACTGTCCTCAAAAAATAAGGACGGCTGGTCTGGTCACCTTAGTATACGAATCATCTCCAAGGTTGGATCACAGACAAACAACTGTGTAATTGTAGTGTAACGTTAAAACCATTCAACTTAAACCTTCCTTTTTTAAATTTCCTATGAAGTGATTGGTTCATTGATGATTGCTACCATCAACGAGATATCAGAGTAGACTCCGGACTAGTAACCTTTTTGCTTTCAACCATCACATCCCCACCATACTACCAATTCATTTGAAAAATCAATTCAACCAAGGCAAGTTTCCTCCACCTTTGTTATCACTGTTTCATATTTCGATTGGGTGTAAATGAAACATAAACAATTACTTACACTAGCTGAAATGGAAAGCAGGTAATCTAATCCTTGTTTTTGATTGAAAGCTGTTCTGTTTGCCTTTTCTTATTGGAGTTTTGGTGGTAAGAAAAACAAACCATTAAAAAAAATGCAAAATTCCAAGAACCAGTTGCCAAGAAAGCGATTATCACCCAAAGAAGGCGCAAAAGCCGTCAAAAATGTGGCAAAACGTCGTTCGTACAGTCGGCAGCAAAAGCATCAAAACAGCAAAATCGGCAGCAAATCATCAGCAACAAAACTAGCAAAAATTCCTATGTAAAAAAAGTAATCTTATTAATGTTTTGTTAAATAAATCCTTGTCGAATCATGTTCTTAGACTGACTAAGAACATGACTCGACAAGGATTTATTGAACAAAACAGTATTAAGTGTACATTTTTGACATCGGAATTATAGGCTAGTGCTCGGATACTTATGCTGCCGACTGTACTTAACAAAACAACATTAGATGCCATCTTTTAAGTCGGAATTAGTAAGCTAAGGATTTTTGTAGAATTTAAGTAGGATAGTGTTCAATAAATTTGCTTCCGACTATATGACTCTTTAACAATGATTCTCAGACCGTCGCCAATTGGCCCATACGTAAATATAGTGCGACGTAAAATCTATTCAACTCGTTTAAATTTCTCTTCTTCGATTAAATTAAATATAGTGCGACTACGTTTCCTACGACTAGCAATGAGAACTAGAGCCCCTAAATAAAATAATAGGCCGGCGCATCACCGCCATTTTTTTGCCTCCAAAGAGGACGGCATTCCCGCTTGGCGTCCTTATCGCTTCCTTAATGATTTTAAGAAATCTTGATCTGAAGCTAATCCGGTCAAGATAAGAGCAATAAGCACCAATAATATTCCTAAAAACACATTTTTTTCCCAGTACATTCTCAGGATGTCATTTCATTCTGAGGATATCCTATGGATGTACTGGGGTAAGTTGTGTTGTTAGGGCGGTTTCTGTTTCTTTTACAAAATGTCGCCAAAACTCAAATACACAGTAATAGAATAGAAGGTCTGTGAACACTTTATATTCACTTCTTGAATGATTATAGCAGTTTATCACTAAACAAACTTCCATATCATAGTTTACTTAGCTAAAATTATGAAATGTAATAAAACAAGTTACTCTAAAGTAACGTAAGACGATAAAAAAAAAATGTTTGTCGTTTGTTTATCAGAGAAACGCGCTGGGTACATGTGGCAACCCTAAGGCAACAAAATGCCTGATGCGCCAGCTCGTATATATAGGAGCCTTAGTGAGAACGAGTCCAAATTTTTGGAGGGATGCAAAATTGGCCGAGAGATTGTTATTTGGCAAACATCCAGTTATTCGGTGTTCCCTTATCGCTTGTTTTCTCTCAGTCACCCCTATTTTCACATTGGACTCGTTCAATCCGCACTTGCGCAGAGGCTTCCATGGTCGCAAGAAATGTGGTTAAAGAATATAAGGAAAGGGCATGTTTACAAACAAACGCTCTTTTAATCAATCTTTTCCACTCACGAGTGGTAAAAGGACAATCTCTATTGGTGAAAATACCAGTGTTTTGCCCTGAGTATAAGACTACTATTATAGAGTAGTCTTACCTAAGACTCCTATATGATAAGAGCTGGCGCAGTGTCCGCCATTTTCTAGCCCGTCTGGGAAAGTGTTGGCGGTAGAAAAAGCTAGGTTACCTGATTAGCGTCGTTATCGCCTTTCAGCTTCTATACAGATCAAGTGAGCTAGAACTTCTTATTACAGCGTCTAGAATAAACAGTGTCGCAATCGCCTATAACCGTGATGTTAAAATGATGCTACCAAAATTAAGCTTACCCAGATGTCGCTGTGATCGAAACTATTGCTCAAATCGAAGACCTGATTGACTTTTCCCAGTTTCGTCAGTTTAATCACGTGATCTAAGCATATAATTAACCAATAGGGAGTCTCGGTTTTGTTGTCGGGACACTAGCTTCGATTACAATGACATCTGGTGACAGGCTTAATTTTTTTAGTACAATTTTATTCGCCGCTTTCCACACTGTTTATTCTAGATGCTGTACTTCTTATCACGAAACAAACAAGTTGGCAATTTTAAGAACATCGCCAACATTCTCAAAACTGTAACCTTCACGTTAAAATAAATGTAATTTTAAAAGAATTTAAAAGCACTAACTTAAAAAAACAGTACATTCATATTAAATTTGTCAAACAACTTTGAAAATTAAATAAAATAAGTTGAAAATAAGGAAACCTTTCGCTAAAAAGTTGTGCTTCTGCTCAGGGTATCCGCGAGCTTCATCTGCAATTTGTAATCCACTTTTTCCTTCTTTCAGGATTAGAAGAAAATATAAACAGGCGGTGCTCTATTCTGGAGTTATTCGTGCAATTTATTGCCGAAAAACCAACAATAATAAATCGTCATCCGGTCTTGTGGCCTAGAAAATGGCGGATGCGTCAGCCTATCAATGTAGGAGTTCTAGTCTCACCTGAGTTAAGACTACTATAAAACAGGCTGAATCCTTGGCCGCCATTGCTAAAACTAAGACTGTTGTATATGACTATTATATGAGATTATATAAGACTATTATATAATAGTCTTAGGTTTGACAGTGACTAACTACCATATAAGATTATTATATGAGACTATATAAGACTATTATATTATATAGTAATCTTAAGTTTAGCAATGACGGACATGACATACGAATGGCGGCGAATGATTCAGCCTGTTATATAATAGTCTTAACCTGAGTAGAGTGTTTTGCCCTGAGCGTGACGTCAGCTGCGCTTTCCTTATTGGAATCAAAATTATGATTGCATGTTCTGTTCAGAAACAACGCACAGGGGATGAATCCCAGATTGTCGCCAATTACCATTGTGCAGTTCTTTTGCGATATTAAAGTCACTCATTTTCAACCTTAATTTCCTCGTTTCCTATTTAGTAGTTGATTTGTCGATCGTTGGTATAGCCCAACTTTCTTTTAACCATTTTTCAACATAAATAAAAAGTGTTTATGACTTCGTCTGTCAGTTTTCCTATCCGTCCTCTGACTACCATAAATACCTATGGAATTTCTTAAAATTGATGTACGTTATTACAGTTAACTAGAAGACATTCCCTACTGAAAATGGGGTAAATACTTCTATTGTTAAAACCAAGGAAATGTTCAACGTCTTGAACGCCAAAAGGAAAAATTGGAAAGCAGACAATTGTTTCGGTAACATTTAGTTGAAGAAATGAGAGAGAAGTTCTCATATATACAGGAAAGCAATCGAGTTCGGATCAACCAATAGAATTACGTGGAATGTGGAGGATTGACCAATAGGAATCTGGGAAACACAAGTAGTGGAAAATGTAGAAGAAATTAAGAAAATGTGAACTAAATGTGAAATTTCCAACAATCAGACAGATGAGGTGAAGTTCTTTGCTGACTCCGTGATGCAGTTCAGCGCCAAAGACCAGACCCACGGATTGCGTAAAACTGGCAGTGTCATCATAACAACGTGCCATCACATTCATCACACCTGACTCAAATATTCTTGGCGAAGCATGGAATTCCAGTCGTCCGCCAACCTCCCTACTCCCCAGTCATGGCTCCTTGCGACTTCTGGTTGTTCCCGAAATTGAAAATGTCATTGAAAGGACCCCGTTTTCAGAGTAGAGATACGATAATGCAGAATGCGACGACGGAGTTAGACACCAACGCTGCACTAAGTGTGTGGAGGCGCAAGGGACCTACTTTGAAGGGGATTAGGATCCCAATCCCGCAAAGTAACTAAGATATTTTTCTGGTCAAAGGTCGGATACTTTTTGAACAGACCATGTATAATTCTTGGGGCATCTATAGTATTTCGTGTCTATATATGGTTTAACATACATTGGTCATTCGTTATGTATTGGTCAACATATTAGTTACATTCGTAAGCCGGAAACTAATAAATCGGTTATTTCTAAGCACTGTTAGGAGAAAAACCATAATTTTAAATTTGATTCAATTAAAACAATTTGCAGACCTAAATCCGCTCAAGAACTCGATTTCATTGAAGCTTTTTACATCTATAAAAACTTTAAATATATTGTCAATTGTGATTTCGCTGTACCGCATGTGTCTGATTGTTAGAAATTTTGCATTCAGTCCACATTCTTTTAATTTCTTCTGAATTTTTCACAACTTGTGTTTCCAAAATTCCTATTGGTCAAAACACAACATTCCATGTAATTCTGTTGGATAATCAGAATTCGATTCGTCTCCGATATACAGTCGGCAGCAAAAGCATCCGAACACTAGCCAATAATCCCGATGTCGAAAAAGTACACTTTAAACTGTTTTGTTAAATAAATCCTTGTCGAATCATGTTCTTAGACTGACTAAGAACATGACTGAACAAGGATTTGTTTAACAAAGTAGTATTAAGTGTACTTTTTTTAGACAGGGATTATTGCCTGTGCTCCGATACTTTTGCTGCCGACTGTATACGAGCACTTCTCTCTTTATCTATACGCTGAAGACGGTATGCTATATGCTACCGAAACAGCTGTCTGCTTTCCATTTTTTTCCCTTTGGCGTTCAAGAGGTTGAAGACTTCCTCAGTTTTAATAATCTCGCGCCAAGTCGTCTTTTTATACAAAATACCACTATTATACTCCGTTTCACCTTAAGTTGGCAGTAGAGAGAAAGCTACAGCGACCTAATCACACCTGTTGTCATAGTAACAGGGTTACTACTAGTGGATATGCAGATCAGGAGCCTCAACGTCCAATTTGCATCAGACATTTTTCAATAGGTCATTTTTATTTATTTCTTATTATATAATATTATATATTGATTCGATCGACTTATTACCATAATCAGATACATTCCTTTATGGGGTTTATCGTCCAACAGGTATGCTGCCATGCTGCAATTTCTCTCATTTAATAAGAGGCTAGAGCTCAGTTTCTATAATGTTTAATGAAAGAAAAAAACATGACACGCATGATAGCAAGGAAGAGAAACTATGTTGATTTCGTTTGGGTGCATATTGCCTAACATGTGGCGCTGGTATCGAGCAATTTAACCCCATTTACGGAAAAGCAATATCTCAACTTTTATAATATATAAAGACCTAAATTTGGCATGTGATAAATTTGGCTATTATAGAAAACTATGTTGATTCGACTGAATGCATACCACTTCATACAAGTTGGATACCGAACCAGTACAAGCATCCAAGTCTTTAATGGAATTGGAAGCCAGCACGAAAGCCAGAGCATTTCATCACTAGGCGGACCCCTAAGAGGATAAAGTGAGAAATAAGGGGTATACTGTTGCTGCGCAATTTCGAAAATTGGATTTCAAATAATATTTCGTTAACCATATGTATATAAGCAGCTAGATTCGGTGAAATATAGTAAAGCATAGCAATTCCATCAATTATATTCAACAGAAAAGAATGTTTTCGCTTAATTTTGAGTAGCTCTGTCTATTGTCTATAAATTATATATAAATCATGTAGTTTGAATTTAGTATAGCATGGAAAACATATAGCATTACTTGAAATGTACTTCGAGCAATTTCCATGCGAAATATCTCCGAATTACTTTGTGAGACTCTGTAAAATAATTATGATGATGAATGACTAACTGAAATTTATGCGAAACATGCTATTATTTTCATTTATTTTTGTTTCATGCAGTCTAAAGATGTTAAACAGTATTTACATCCACAGACGTGATGAATATGAATTATCTTGGAGGTAACTGTGCAGGACCCCCCCCCCTTTTTTTTTTTTTTTTTTTTTTTTTTTTTCAACAAAAAATTTCAAACAGCATCCTCGTATGATACAGATTCAAAATACTGAGCTAGACTTTATGTGTTCTTAAGTTATGCTGATAATAAACAGATACACACACAGAACAAACGCTAAAAATCTGATTTTCCGACTCAAGGAACTTCAAAATGTGCAAAAAAATAAATAAATAAATAAATAAATAAATAAAATAAATAAATAAATAAATAAAATAAAAATAATAATAATAAAATAAAAAACACAAATTCAAATTTATTAAAAAAAAAAAAAATCTACCATTTAACGGGTAAAAGGATGAAAAAACTGCTTTAAAATTAATATACATGCATCAAAAATTGCAATGTTCCCATCATTGTAGGTAGTCTTGTTATTACCTAAACAAAGATTCATTTCTGGCATGTAAAAATGATAAATTTTACTTACATTTTGTTTGCCAAACACACACGCACACAAAAAAAAAAAAAAAAAAAAACTTTAAAATAATTTTAATTTTAAAAATTAATATTAAAATGGATAGTTGGAAAATTATTTTTAATTAAAGAGAAAAAAAAATCTGTATCTACTTTTAATTAAAATAATTGAAAAAAAACTAGTATGTTGTGGCCACCACAAGACTTTATTCTATATTTTCCTATACAAATTCGCTAAGTGCAAATGATTTATAAAATTATCTAACATGGTGAATGCAAATGCTCTTCATCTTAGTGAAAACTAATACGAAATATCCAAAGACAGACAGTTTGTCTATAAATAAAATCTTAAAATATACGTTTTTATAATGGTTATCTCACATATCAAGTTTCGTACAGTTATATTCCATAGAAGTTGAGATATAGCCTTCCCGTTATCGATGAAATTTGCAGTATAGAAGCGCCATCTATTGGGCTATAAGCATCCACATTGAATCAGCAAAATGACTCATAATGGCCTTCTCCCATATAGTTTGGTGATACGCGAAATAGAACCTGAAATATAGCCTTCCCTTAAAGTGCGGAAATCGTTTGAGGCAGCGCCACCTGTTGAGCGGTTGCCATCAAAAGTTGATAGGCACTAATTTATGTCAAAGTGCATCTACATACGAATTTATATGGAATTATGGGCAGTAGTTACTGAGATACAGCCTTCCCTTAAACTTCGGCCTATAAGCATTCAAATTAAGTCAGCATAATGGCCTTCTCACACATCAAGATTTGATTGGTTACACCGTTACACGTAATAGAGTCTAAGATATAGTATCCTCTTAAATTGCGGAAATTTCTGTATAGCAGCGCCACCTGTCGAACAATTGACACCAAAAGTTGATAGACACTAATTTAGGTAAACATGCATTTACTTATAAATTTATATATAATTCTGAACTGTAGTTCCGGAGATACACTTGCCATAAAATTTTTGTCTCACAGACACACACACAAAGACAGACAAACATTTTCTAAAAATAGTCAAATCGTGTTCTAGACCTATCAAAATATGTAAATCCGTTGAAAACCGGAAGTCGAAAATTTTTAGGAAGTCAGTAATAAAAGCATTATAATAAAACTGATAAAAAATGCAAAACACCATCTTGTTTTATTTACTTGTGATATTTTTAAAGCAAAACTTTTTGAAGAATTTTGGTGTTTTACATTTTGCTTATTCAAACCTTTTTTTTTTTTTTTTTTTCATTTTTTATGAATTATTAGCATTCAACTAAAATTGTGAGGTATTTCTGTATTATGCTTAACAACTATGCAATTTTCAACATTTTAAAATGAAATTTTAATTTAAGATGGCTTCACGAGTGGTTGACAGATTCTGCTGTAGAAGCAGGAAGGGGGGGGGGGACCTGGTTCGATTTTAGACCTAGTCGTCCTAAGTTTTTTGTCAGTTTCTCCGAAACATGCGTAACTACAACTAACAATTTAGAATAACCCTAATAGTCCTAGAACTAGGACCTTCGTATAGTCAGTTGGTCTTTATTACCAAATACACACCTAATTAAAGTTGTTTCAAGCTTCTAAAACCTAGTTTTAAACGTCAAAAACTTGGTAGATGTGAGATGCCAGGTTCGATCCCAGGTCGCGCTCGTCGGCTGAGGCGTACAGAGTTTACCGCGGTTTTCACTGAAACTTGCGTAAATACGGGCTAGAGCCCCTTAGAAAGAAACCAGTGTAGAGCACTCCTTCCAGGCCTAGGATTCCAGTGCAGTCAATTGTCCTCAATCCTAACACCATCTAAAACAAAACCTAGTTCGTTTTTTTAAATAATTTAACCATTACGACGTATTATTATGTTTTGATTTAAGAAAAATGAATAGTCCGAAGTGATTTTATTATTACAGTCGGTAACAAAAGTCTCCGAACACTAACAAAAATTCCTATATAAAAAAAGTACACTTAATACAGTTTTGTTAAATAAATCCTTGTCGAATCTTGTTCTCAGTTAGTCTAAAAACAGGATTCAACAAGGATTTATTTGACAAAATTGTATTAAGTATACTTTTTTCAGATAGGAATTTTTGCTAGTGTTCGGAGACTTTTGTTACCGACTGTACTAATAAATAAAAATTTTAAATACAAAAATGAATTTGTGGAAGAATATCAAAAGAAAATTGTCTAGTGTCGCCCTCTATGCTTACAAATAAGCACTAAACCTTGACTTTTATTTTACATTTCTTTTATTTTGCATATTTTAAATAATAATTCATCTTCAAATTTTAAAATATTTTTAATTTATCATTGCAATTTACGGAGGAAAAAAAAGTTAGATGTGAACAATAAAAGTTAATAATATAACAAGCTTCATTTACAAAATGAAATAAGATTCCCCCCCCCCCAAGGTCCCTAAGCTAAACAAATGGTTGGTACTGCCATCCATAGACAGAAATTACTACTAAAAGTAAAAAAAAAAAAAAAAAAAAAATAGCTTTGAATTTTCCAGTAGCATACACCATTTATTGATTTATAACTCAAGTACAAACACAGTCCTTTAAAAAATATTTCAAATTAAGGATAAAGAACATATTGCCTTAATAGTCCTTGATTTAAAGCAGATGCTTTTTAATTATTTATTTTAATAAAAACTGAACTTGAATTTTGAAAGTATTTTATTTCAGGGATAAAATTACAATTAATTTTAAAGTTAAATGATGTAGGGTAAAACACAATAAATTATCAAGGATACAAGTCTTCTTCAGTCACTCCAGCTATTTTTTTTTTTTTTTTAATTTGTCACTTACCATCTAATTTAAGGTCATTTTATTAGTATTTTGATACCTATGGGTTAATGAATATGCAATGTGCAATGATAAATGCATCTACATCATGTACCATCTTTGTCTTCACACACTGTCTGCCCTCAACATACATATTTTTATTTCAATTGATTAGATTTTTAAGATAACAAGCATTGTTGATTCATTCAATCCATCTGTCTCATATAATGTTATATTTAAAGTGCTAGCAAGCTTGCATACAGACAGAAAATTAATTTTATGCCTGAAAAATGTAATCGAACTGGAATGAAAATTCACAAATGGAGAACTTTTTTTTTTCAAAATTTATATTCATCATAATTTAAACTATAAAACAGGAAATAAAAATGCATTAAGTTTTAAGAGTTCAAATTTTAAGTGTAAAATAAACATCTTTTTTCTTATGAAAGCTCTTTTCATAACTAAAACATCAAAGAGACAGTGTTTTAGAAAATACTACTAGAAATCTTTTGGAATTAATTACTAAACTATATGTACAAACAAAACAATTACACAACCCTTTTCTATATATATTCATATATCTCTGTAAAAAATTATCTCAGAACAAGGAGTGAACATGTGCAATAATAAAAATAAATTATTAATTGTATATTAGACATAACAGCAAAGTAACATGATATCTAACATTCATATTTCTACTTGATTTTTTTTAGTAACTAAGTTAAGTTACTAAGTAACTAAGTTAAGTTTTAGTAACTTTTTTAAGTTCTTTGGGTTCTAGCAGGAGGAAATATACAAAATTAATAAAGTTTTTTAAGTCTTCTTATTGAGGATTATTAAATAACAAAATAAATAAATATTTAAAAATCTACCTTAAAAATGGATTATGTTTCAGACAGGAATATATATAAATCAATTTTTAGGTAAATATTGGTCATATATAATATCAGGGTTGGGTTTTAGACGTCAAAAAGGGTTTTTTGACATGACAAGGGTTTAAACCGTCAGAAACCTCTTACCGTCACAAACCTGCATTTTCAAAATGAAAATCTATAAATGAGCTAGAATCTGGTTAGAAGTAGGAATTAGTTGCCATATACAAGTGAATATCTAAATATTATGCAGTTTATAAATTAAAAAATCTTAAAACAATTTGTAGATAATTAAAATTTAGGTAGATATGCTGTTTTATGACCTAAGAAATATGTACAAAGTATGCATAGACATATTTTGTATGTTTATTTATATTAATATTTATGAAATTCTGAAATTCCAAAGTTACTTATGAATTTTTTCACATAAGCCATGAAAACACAGGAATACTGTTTTTTTTTTCTTTCAGTAAAACATGTCTAGGCAGTAAATTAATATGGATTTGAAAATAATTATATTTATAATCTATATTTATTACACTTATTTATTAATAATTTTTTATCTATTTATTGTTATTATTGATTGTATAAATATTTGTACCTGTTTATTGCTTGGACTATTGGTGTTTGGTATTTTGGGAGTAAGGCTGATTGACTACTCTAGGATCTTGGGCCTAAAAGGGAGTGCCCTCCGTGGGGGTCTTTCTAAAGGGTCCTAGCCAGTATTTATACAAGTTTTGGAGAAAACCATGAAAAACTCTGAACGGCTAGGCCGACGAGTGCACCCTGGGATCGAACCCGGCACCTCACGTTTACCAGCTTTGAGCGTCGAACTGCTTGGCTGCTGGTGGGCCCTACAGCTTAGACTAATAAATTTTTTTAAAAATCTGTACGAGTAAATATTAAATTTATAACAATTTATACACGTCCAGAAAGCATTCATATTTCTCTTGTCTCGCAATAATTATAAGAATTTCAGATGCAATTCAAGCTCGTTTAACATTCAGAATTATTCTTTTTTTCTTAAAAACTTGCAATATCAACAGTCATTAAAAGAAGAACAAGATATATTTCTCTATAAAATATTTAAATACAAAATATTAGGCCTTGCATTTTTATTTTACTGGTTAAATACATAATACTAAAAAAATTGAAATATATAATGTTGTATTGCAAATAAAATGATTTATCAATCAAAATGATCTATCAATGATTTATAAATCATGAATTTTTAGAAGCCTAAAATTTTGTTTTTATATTAATCAAAATGTTATAATAATGTTTCTCCAAAAACATTAATATGTTTATCTTTTAAAACATACTCATAAACAATATCTTATAAAAGACAACTATATTTTTAAAGTATCACATAACTAAGTTTAACATATACTATATTAAGCATAGTTATAAATAAATTTCGTAATATATAAAAGTATCACAGCATATTTTGAATGAACATAGAAATAATTCATAATAAAATTTTAAAAGCATAAAGTTTAGTTTTTTATATTAATCAAAATGTTGTAACAATGTGTTTTTCAAAGAACATCGATCTATTTACTTTTCAAAAAATCTTTATAAACTATACTTTGTTAAATTAAGTTTTTATAGGACAATTAAATTATAAATATAGGTTTTTGACATGACGGCTTTAACTGTCAAAAACTGTCACGCATCAAAAACCTGCCAACCCTGTATAATATACAGTTGAACCTTGTTAATCTGAATTACTTTTAACATGAACCGCTTCCACAATCCTCGTGAAAATGAAGATTAGTTACTGATAGCATGAAATTTTTTTTTTTTATCCCCCTTGAGATTCATGTTAACGAGATTTGAATGTATTCTAAAATGACCCTTAGCAAACTATGTTGTGATAACAGTTGTGCTATAACTATGTTAATAATTGGAGAACAAATGGATTGTGTTTGCATGTTAATTTATGAAGCATATAATCAATGTGAATGATTTCTTTGCTGAAAGTTGTTTTCGTAAAAGTGCACTAAATTTGCTTTAGATTAACTTTTGAAAACTTAGTTATATATATATATATTAGAAAGAGAGAAGGATAAAATGAATTAATTTTAATTGTGCTATTTTAAATTAAAAAAATTTTATTTCTCCAAATTTGCCACTTACCCATTTAAGGTTATTCTCTTGGTATTTTCATTTATGGGATATATGAGGTGTGCTTCTGCTTCATCATCTTCTTACACTGTCTGCTCACATTTTTATTTAAGCAGACTGATTTTTTCAATACCAAATGTTGATTCATCATCCAATCCAGCTCCACCATATAATGCAATACTTGATTTGCTAGCAAGATTACATCAATAGACAGAAAAATAAATTTTATGCCTGAAGATGTAATCCAACTGGCATGAAATATAAAAATTCACATGTGCAGGAATTTTCATGTAAAGTTCATATTCTTTATAATTTAAACTATAAAACATAAATGCATTAAGATTAAAGAGTTCAAACTGCAAATGTAAAATAAATATTAAATTAATTGTTTTGTTCATGAATGCTCTCTTCATAAGTAATATAGCAAAGAGAGACTCTTATAATACACCTCTAGAAATCTTTTGGAGTTATGTATATAAAATTGATAAATTGTTTATACAAGCCTTCATACTGAGTTTTATTAAACTGATGAAATAAATACATAAATATACATTTAAAATGGATTATGTTAGAGAGAGAGAATGAATTTTTGTTGTGTATTTTTAAAATAAAGAATGTTACTTTTCTAACTTTGCAACTTACTATTTACGGTCATTCTCTTGGTATCTTGATTTACAGGATGTATATGAAATACTTTTACTTCATCTACTATCTCTGGCTTCTTACACTGCCTGCCTAGATTTTTATTTAAGCTGATTGACTTTCTGGGGTACAGAATATTGATTCATCATCCAATCCAGCTCCACCATATAATGCAATACTTGATTTGCTAGCAAGATTGCATCAACAGACAGAAAAATAAATTTTATGCCTGAAGATGCAATCCAACTGGCATGAAATACAAAAATTGACACATGCAGGGATTTTCATGAAAAGTTCATAATCATCAAGTTTAAACTAGAAAGATAAAAATATATAAAGATAAAATATATTTTAGATTCTAAATTTTGAATGTGAAATAATACAAATCATAAAAGTTCACAAGCAGAAAATATTTCACATTTTTCTGAATATGTAAAATCTCAAAGTGAACATATGCATTTTTTATTTTTTTTCTAATTGTATTTTCACAGATTATGAATGTAAAATAACGATAAAGACACATTACATGTAACACTCACATTTATTTTTAGTACTTAAAAAGGAAAAAAAAAAAAAAAAGGAATTTTTTAGCTTCTGACAGTTTTTTTTTTTTCTTTTTATGAAATGAAGAATCTCTATATTTCTTTTTTGGTTGTTTTAGCCTGAAGTCTATGAAAACATGTCATGAAAATATAAGTTGTTTGGCTATTTCAAATGAATATAGAGATATCCATATTATACGTTATTTTATTTTTGCTATGAAAAGCAAAAGTGTTTCTAAGAAGTCCTAGCTTGTTTTTACCTCCAAACATGGAAAACTCCACATGACTAGGCCAATGAGCATGACCTATTTAAGATTGAACCAGGCACTTTCTATCCATCAAGCGCACTGTTTCAAATATGAACATATATAATTTTTGTGCAAATATTGATTGTATATTCCAAAAAGACCCTCAACAAACTATGATAGGAGTTGTGTTGATTGTGTTAAAAAGTGAAGCACAATAGGATTATGTTTGCCTCTAAAGCAGAATACTTTTAAATGTTTTGCAACAAGTTTTCAGATAATCAACATGTTCCACAAGACACACATGCATTTTACAAATTTACTTTGACAATATATTATTGACACACTCATAAAAATACAAATCTTCGAATTTGATGTGCTATAATATATGTGTATATAATAAGAAAACAATAATAGTAAAATAGCATTCAAAGATATTTTTGTTGAAAAAAAAGAATAAATAAACCAAGGCTGAATAGAAAATTCTCCATGCAATCAACTAAAAACTTTAGAAATATTTTTGAGAAATTGTTTCAGTGATTAATACTAGATTTTTAATAAATGTCCACTCTTAAGGCTATAAGACAAAATTTTTTTTTCTACCTAATTTCTAAATATCTGCAATTGTTATGCAGTAAAGCTGTTTGTTCTGCAACATACGTTCTAAACTGTGACATATTCTGCTTTGAGGATGTTTGCATGTAAAATTTAACACATATTATTTAGCAAATAGGAACTAATTGGTAACGGACAAGAACAAATTTAAATAAAACTGCACAGAGAATTCAAATAATACTATGTAGAAGCATGAGAAACAAATAAATAAACACATTTTAAGTGAAATGAACAAAATCTTGTATATAAAAAAAAAAATATCCTGCATGCAAATCAGAAATAAGAGTATACATAACCGAACCGGCCGGTTTAGAAAATGAACACATTATTAATTTATTTAAATGCAAATAACGAGAAACAGACAGCGGAATTATTCCAAACCATCATGAATAAAACATATCATGCTTTTATGCGTCCGGCCGGCTAGATTCAACAATTAAATTACTTAGTACACATTACTAATTAAAATAAGATATAAGATTCTTATCTAATTATTATGAATAAAATTAATATGTAACAAAAAATATTTTTTAAATATAAACTACTAGAAGGAAAAAAAAGCTACCCAGCCGGTATATTTCAAAAGACAAGACAGCCACCCGGTTTATTTAAAACATTTACATTATCAAACATATGTAATAAGTTACACAATAATAATAATAATAAAGAAAAAACTATTAAGGAAAAGAATCTAACTAAAATGCTCAAACAATAATTCAAAAATCAACAACCACATGCAGATTTAAAAAAAAAAACAAATATTAATTTATTTTCAAAACGAAACGCAAGAAAATTTAAGTACATTCAAAATAAACCGAATTTGTACATTTCAGAAAAAGAAAATCATATTAATTATAATAAATAATTGCTAGAAAAAAATTCAATCACTTACCTTACTTAAAATCCAAACCAAATGGCATAAGCGCGGGAAACGGGATAGGGGGAGGGGGAAAGCAAAAAACAGAGCAAATTCACGCCAAGCCAACATCGCCAGAATATTATTCGCCAACAAGACGGACGTACAAAACATAAACAAACCAGCCGGCAGGTTATCCTGGAAGACTACGTTTACGGCTGGCAGCCGGCAGCGTAGACACTGCGGAATAGGAGGGGAAAGTCCAATGGTGCCCAGCCTTTGAAAGTGGAAGACGATATTTTTGCAAATATTGAGGGCGCCACGGATTAATAGAAGAGGATGCGAAAGAGGCTTCCAAATCTGGCTTTTTTTTATCTGACCACAACAGATGGCGCCACAGTCGAGGACCTCCCTTTCCAAAAGCTCCCGTAATGATTTTCAATGGCAAAAAACGGCATTTAATTTAATTTTTTTATGGAAAGTTTTAACTTTAACAAAATCAAGTAAACAGAAATAATGCTATATAAGGTCTTCCTAATAACATATATTTTTTTTATAACGGTGGGACTTTTCATTACTTTGTAAGAGGTTATACAAAATACGAGATCGTATTGATTAAAATCAGAATAAAAGACATTTAAAATTTTTCAGTACTGTACAAATAATCTGTGATACAAAGTAAAAAATGTCATTAATAAGGAATATTAAAAATTAAGGAAAGAAAGAAAAAATAAATAAATAGACGAAAATTATTAATAAAGAAAGAAAGAAAAGAAAATTATTTATAAATAATTAAATAAAATCTGTTGTACTTTATCCATTTATTTTTCAAACTTTTAAATTTAATAAGAATTATTTTGATTTATTTATAATACAGAAAATTAACGAACTTATTAATTTTTTTAAGGTAATATAATATATATGTATTTAAATATAAATAAAAATTATGATAGTTTCTGTGACTTGAGGTAGTTTAGAAATTGTATGGAGATATATTTGTATAAGAATTTTTATAAGAAAATATATAAGAAAGTCATGTGGTGGCCAAAACAGTCTAGTTTTTTTAAACGTAAATATAAGTAAAAATTTAATGATAATTTCTGTTATTTGAGGAATTTTAGAAATTGTGTGGAGATATATTTAAATTTATTTTCATTTCAACAAATTACAGGGAAATTCATCCTCACCTCTTTTTACTATATAGGATAATATGATTTTTTTAAACTATGTATTATTTTTATTTTAAAACTCATTCATCTTTAACAAATGTGCTATATGTAAATATCTGACTGAATTATCAATAGTTTTTTAATGTTAAAATTTTTTTAAACTATTTTAATTTACATATGTCTCGGTAAGTTAGTTATCTTTATTAAAAACGTTAATTATCTTTATTAAAAACCCCGTCATCGGCCGAGAGGTTCTCATTAAAATCTGGTAGACGGGAAGTGCTGGGTTCGTTGCCAGGTCGCGCTCGCTGACCTAGTCGTTTAGAGTTTTCGGTGTTTTTTTCCCCAAAAAAACTCGAGTAAATATGGGCTTTGACTCCTAAGAATGACCAAAACGGCGGGCAGACTACCCAGCCCTAGGATCCTCGGGTAGTCAATCAGCCTTAACTTTTACATCACCACCCCCACCATCACCTTATTAAACAGTGGGCGAACAGTTTGGCGTTCAAAGCTGATAGACGGGAAGTGCCTGGTTCGATACCAGGTTGCGCTCGTCAACCTAGCTGCTCAGAGTTTTCCGTGATTTTCGCCGAAACACACGTAAATACAGACTGGCACCACCTTAAAAAGACCACCACAGAGGGCACACCACCAAGACCCAGGACCCTCGTGTAGTCAATTGGCCTTAACCTTCACACAGTAACACCACCATCTTATTAAGCAGTGGGAGAATGTTTCTGCGTCCAAAACTGGTAGATGTGAAGCGCCGAGCTTGATACCAGGTCGCGCTCGTCAATTTAGCTGCTCGGAGTTTTCCGTGGTTTTTGCCCAAACTTGAATAAATACGGACTAGTACCCTGAAAAAGACACCCCTCATAGGGCACACCACCCAGGCCCTCGTCCAGTCTATTGGCCTTAACCTTCACACCACCACCACCACCACCACCTTATTAACAGTGGCCGAGCGGTTCTGCGCTCAGAGCTGGTAGACAGGGAAGTGCCGGGTTTGAATACAGGTTACGTTAGTCGACGAAACCATTCGTATTTTTCTATAGTTACTAGGGAAGACTTCTGTGGGGATCTTTTTAAGGTGTACTAATGCGTATTTACGCTACTTTCGGGGAAAACCATAGAAAACTTTGAACGGCTTGGCTAATGAGCGCAACCTGCGATGAACGCG
Organism: Salticus scenicus; assembly: GCA_963930645.1. Taxonomy (NCBI): domain Eukaryota; kingdom Metazoa; phylum Arthropoda; class Arachnida; order Araneae; family Salticidae; genus Salticus; species Salticus scenicus. The sequence continues at coordinate 58,337,545 of OZ005654.1, read as the reverse complement.
GCACTTCCTGTTTTCCAGCTTTGAGAGCTGAACCTCTCAACCACATAATCGATTAAAGAAATTCATACATATGAAAGTTGGGAAGAGGGGAATGGCGATTTTATCAATTTTTAAGTCGCCATGTGGCGAGTGTTGAAAGTGGATTTCTTCAGGTCTAATTCAATCTACGTGATTTAATTGATTTAATTATCGTTTCAAATATTAAATATTTTGATTTATATTATAACTTTGTATCTGTGTATTAATTCTATTAAGATTTTTAAAATATATAGAGGAGTGGTGTGCTGGTTAAGCTAGATTGCCTACACGAAGGAGCTAGGCGTGGGGAGAATATCCTCTGTCGAGATCTTTCTAAGAAACCAAGAACGCCTAGCCTATATCCATGTAAGATTTGGTGAAAACAATTAAGAATTCCAAACGATTGAAATGACTAATGCGACTTGGGTTCGAACCCGGCATTTCTCGTGTTCCAAAAGGTATGTATAATACCATTTTTTTTAATTGCGATTATAGTAACGAAAAAATCCTGATAATGTACGTTACTGAACGAAATTTTTAAAAATTATATATAGATATAATTAAATTTATTTTTGTTTAATAAATTACAGGAAAATGCTTTTTCGTACGGCAGGACTATTTCTTTAAATCTGCGATTTTGCATTATCGCCGATTTTGTGTTCCACCACATATATATGCCAGGATATCTGCCAATATCCAATTTTACCACTTAATTTTCTAAACTATCTTAAAACTAGTATGTTGTGGCCACCACATGACTTTATTCTATATTTTCCTATACAAATTCACTCAGTAAAAATAATTTATTAAAATTATTATTTAAAAAAAATTATCTTCCATGATAATGCAGACGATTTCCATACTATAGAAGTAGTATAACACTAAATATCCAAAAAAAAAAAAAAAAAAAAAAAAAAAGTCAATTTTATTGTCAATATTACAATTTAAAAAAAACTTTTTTTTTGGTAAAAATGAAAAAAATCGATAACTTTATTTTAAATTATAGCAGATCGGTGGTTCAACCATTCGTTTTGCAGGTATTGACGAGCTCTTTTGAAAGATACCCATCATGAAAATTTACTCCCCTCGAGGGGGGGGGAAGGCTCCTACACATACAAAAAAAATTTTTCCAGTTGACTATCTCTATTATAAATAATTCTTCAAATAATGATTAATAAATAAAATTGTGTAATAAATTTGATAATGATTACTAAAAAATAATTCTCTTTATGCACATTTATACAAAATTTTGTCCTATATCACCATGCTAAAAATTTAGAAAAAGCGGGATAGCAACGCAACCTGTAAGACAATTTTTACCAAAAGTTGATAGGCACTAATTTATGTCAATGTGCAACTACATACCAATTTGTATGAAATTCTGTGCAGTATTTTCTGAGAAACAGTTACCACAAAATTTTGTCACACACACACACAGACAGACATTTTCTAAAAATGGTCAAGTCGTGCTCTACAGCTCTCAAAACGTGTAATTCCATCAAAAACCCGAGTTCTAAAATTTTTACGAATCCAATACTGTCTTCGATTGAATATAGAAGGAAGTATTTTCCTATACAAATTCACTCAGTAAAAATAATTTATTAAAATCATTATTTAAAAAAATTATCTTCCATGATAATGCAGACGATTCCCATACTAGAGAAGTAGTATAACACTAAATATCCATAAAAAGTCAATTTTACTGTCACTATTACAATTAAAAAAAAAAAAAATCTATAACTTTATTTTAAATTATCGCAGATCGATGGTTCGACCATTCGTTTTAAAGGTATTGGCGAGCTCTTTTGAAAGATAACCATCATAAAAATTTACTCCCCTCGAGGGGGGACTTCCTTCCCAGGGGGGGGGGGGCAAGGCTCCTACACATACAACATTTTTTTACCAGTTGACTATCTCCATTATAATTAATTCTTGTAAATTTCATAATTACTAAAAAATAATTCTCTTTATGCACATTTATACAAAATTTTGTCCTATATCATCATGCTAAAAATTTAGAAAAAGCTGGTAGGCAACGGAACCTAAGACAATTTTTACCCAAAGTTGAAAGGCACTAATTTATGTCAAGGTGCAACTACATACCAATTTGTATGAAATTCTGTGCAGTAGTTCCTGAGATACAGTTGCCACAAAATTTTGTCACACACACACACGCACAGACAGACATTTTCTAAAACTGGTCAAAGGGTGTTCTACAGCCCTAAAAACGTGTAAATCCATCAAAAACCCGAGGTCGAAAATTTTTACGAATCCAATACTTTCTTCTATTAAATATAGAAGAAAGTAATATTATGTCAAATCGGTAAAAATTTTGACATTTTATAAATAAATATAATTATCAATAACATTATTTAAATATATTACATTATACAGTATATTACCATTATATAATATATTATTTTATATAAATAAGTACTTAATAAATTTTTTATCTAAAAAAGAAAAGAAAAAAAGAAAGAAAAATAATTTAAACGTACAAACATTTTTTTTTTTTCTCTAGTACTTTGTGGTGTTTGCTTACTTTTTTTTTTTTTAATCTGTCAACTGTTTAATCATCACCCGTTATATGCTGAAAGAAAGAGTTATTATTATATTTTTTCTTTTCTTTTTTTTTTTTTTTTGTGTGTGCGTGTGGAGGGGGGGGGGGCTTAGAAGTTAATTGATTACACGAGGATTCTAGGCCTGAATAATGTGCCCTCCGTGAAAGTCTTTTTGAGGTCTCCAAGCCTGTGTATTTGTGCGGGTTTCAGAGAAAACCACGGAAAACTCCGATCGGCCAAATTGACGAGCGCGATCTTGACGAACGCACTTTCGGTCTACTAGCTTCGAGATAGCAGAATCTCTCCACCACAGGTATGGCAAGAATTTAAAAGTAAAGGGGAAACGACGTAAAAAATTTTCTTTTGCAATTTTTAAAATGTAATCTCTGAAAATTTTATTTGATTAAAATCAAATTTAATTCACGATTTTTTTTCCCCATTTTTTTTTTTTCTTTCTTTCTTTTCCTTTTCTTTCTTTCTTTTTTTAAATGCATTACCAAGTGATCTGCACTTTTGAATAATAATAACTTATCATTGAGCTTAAAATCATTAGCAAATTCTATGAAGAAAATAAGTGAGAGAAAGATATAAATGATCTTAAAATAAATGTCGCAAGTTTTATTATTATTATTTCTTTCATTGTCATGGCTTTCAATGTTACAAGAAAAGACATAAATTAAAAAAAATCTTTTTAATCTAATTTAAGATAACATATTTTTGATGAAAGAAAGAAAATTTAAACAATTTTGAAAAATATTTATTGATTTATTATCCAGTTTCACACATTACGAAAAATTCCGATACTGTATGAGAATTTATTAATATAATATATATATGAGTTTGAAAAAAAATCCTTAAGTCAAATACAGCAAGAATTAAAACAATAATAATCCAAATACAGGAAGAATTAAAATGAAAGAAAGTTGCAGATGCTTAAAACCAACACAACAAGAAAAAAAAAAAAAACTTTATTTTGAATTTTTATGGAAAAAGTATACACTATTTGGCAAAATATTAAAAAAGGGACTTGGAGTTTGATAAATGAACGAAAAGAAAAGATCGTAACATATAAGCAAGAAAGAAAAAAAAGTTGAAAGAGAAAACAATAAAATTGTGTCGATTAAAATAATATCTTTTAGTAATAATATAATAGTTTATTTTGCAGCAAAAGCAGTCGGAAACTGAAAATTCCTGTCAAGAAAAACCGGGAGAAAGTAGACTACAGCGCCCTCCACGGAGTAGAAAGAATAGGAGGGGAAAGTCCAATGGTGCCCAGCCTTTGAAAGTGGAAGACGATATTTTTGCAAATATTGAGGGCGCTGTAGTCTACTTTCTCCCGGTTTTTCTTGACAGGAATTTTCAGTTTCCGACTGCTTTTGCTGCAAAATAAACTATTATATTATTACTAAAAGATATTTTAATCGACACAATTTTATTGTTTTCTCTTTCAACTTTTTTTTCTTTCTTGCTTATATGTTACGATCTTTTCTTTTCGTTCATTTATCAAACTCCAAGTCCCTTTTTTAATATTTTGCCAAATAGTGTATACTTTTTCCATAAAAATTCAAAATAAAGTTTTTTTTTTTTTCTTGTTGTGTTGGTTTTAAGCATCTGCAACTTTCTTTCATTTTAATTCTTCCTGTATTTGGATTATTATTGTTTTAATTCTTGCTGTATTTGACTTAAGGATTTTTTTTCAAACTCATATATATATTATATTAATAAATTCTCATACAGTATCGGAATTTTTCGTAATGTGTGAAACTGGATAATAAATCAATAAATATTTTTCAAAATTGTTTAAATTTTCTTTCTTTCATCAAAAATATGTTATCTTAAATTAGATTAAAAAGATTTTTTTTAATTTATGTCTTTTCTTGTAACATTGAAAGCCATGACAATGAAAGAAATAATAATAATAAAACTTGCGACATTTATTTTAAGATCATTTATATCTTTCTCTCACTTATTTTCTTCATAGAATTTGCTAATGATTTTAAGCTCAATGATAAGTTATTATTATTCAAAAGTGCAGATCACTTGGTAATGCATTTAAAAAAAGAAAGAAAGAAAAGGAAAAGAAAGAAAGAAAAAAAAAAAATGGGGAAAAAAAATCGTGAATTAAATTTGATTTTAATCAAATAAAATTTTCAGAGATTACATTTTAAAAATTGCAAAAGAAAATTTTTTACGTCGTTTCCCCTTTACTTTTAAATTCTTGCCATACCTGTGGTGGAGAGATTCTGCTATCTCGAAGCTAGTAGACCGAAAGTGCGTTCGTCAAGATCGCACTCGTCAATTTGGCCGATCGGAGTTTTCCGTGGTTTTCTCTGAAACCCGCACAAATACACAGGCTTGGAGACCTCAAAAAGACTTTCACGGAGGGCACATTATTCAGGCCTAGAATCCTCGTGTAATCAATTAACTTCTAAGCCCCCCCCCCCTCCACACGCACACACAAAAAAAAAAAAAAAAAAAAAAAAAAAAAAAATATAATAATAACTCTTTCTTTCAGCATATAACGGGTGATGATTAAACAGTTGACAGATTAAAAAAAAAAAAAGTAAGCAAACACCACAAAGTACTAGAGAAAAAAAAAAAATGTTTGTACGTTTAAATTATTTTTCTTTCTTTTTTTCTTTTCTTTTTTAGATAAAAAATTTATTAAGTACTTATTTATATAAAATAATATATTATATAATGGTAATATACTGTATAATGTAATATATTTAAATAATGTTATTGATAATTATATTTATTTATAAAATGTCAAAATTTTTACCGATTTGACATAATATTACTTTCTTCTATATTTAATAGAAGAAAGTATTGGATTCGTAAAAATTTTCGACCTCGGGTTTTTGATGGATTTACACGTTTTGAGGGATGTAGAACACCCTTTGACCAGTTTTAGAAAATGTCTGTCTGTGCGTGTGTGTGTGTGACAAAATTTTGTGGCAACTGTATCTCAGGAACTACTGCACAGAATTTCATACAAATTGGTATGTAGTTGCACCTTGACATAAATTAGTGCCTTTCAACTTTGGGTAAAAATTGTCTTAGGTTCCGTTGCCTACCAGCTTTTTCTAAATTTTTAGCATGATGATATAGGACAAAATTTTGTATAAATGTGTATAAAGAGAATTATTTTTTAGTAATTATGAAATTTACAAGAATTAATTATAATGGAGATAGTCAACTGGTAAGAAAATGTTGTATGTGTAGGAGCCTTGCCCCCCCCCCCCCCCCTGGGCAGGAAGTCCCCCCTCGAGGGGAGTAAATTTTTATGATGGTTATCTTTCAAAAGAGCTCGCCAATACCTTTAAAACGAATGGTCGAACCATCGATCTGCGATAATTTAAAATAAAGTTATAGATTTTTTTTTTTTTTAATTGTAATAGTGACAGTAAAATTGACTTTTTATGGATATTTAGTGTTATACTACTTCTCTAGTATGGGAATCGTCTGCATTATCATGGAAGATAATTTTTTTAAATAATGATTTTAATAAATTATTTTTACTGAGTGAATTTGTATAGGAAAATACTTCCTTCTATATTCAATAGAAGACAGTATTGGATTCGTAAAAATTTTAGAACTCGGGTTTTTGATGGAATTACACGTTTTGAGAGCTGTAGAGCACGACTTGACCATTTTTAGAAAATGTCTGTCTGTGTGTGTGTGTGACAAAATTTTGTGGTAACTGTTTCTCAGAAAATACTGCACAGAATTTCATACAAATTGGTATGTAGTTGCACATTGACATAAATTAGTGCCTATCAACTTTTGGTAAAAATTGTCTTACAGGTTGCGTTGCTATCCCGCTTTTTCTAAATTTTTAGCATGGTGATATAGGACAAAATTTTGTATAAATGTGCATAAAGAGAATTATTTTTTAGTAATCATTATCAAATTTATTACACAATTTTATTTATTAATCATTATTTGAAGAATTATTTATAATAGAGATAGTCAACTGGAAAAATTTTTTTTGTATGTGTAGGAGCCTTCCCCCCCCCCCTCGAGGGGAGTAAATTTTCATGATGGGTATCTTTCAAAAGAGCTCGTCAATACCTGCAAAACGAATGGTTGAACCACCGATCTGCTATAATTTAAAATAAAGTTATCGATTTTTTTTTCATTTTTACCAAAAAAAAAGTTTTTTTTAAATTGTAATATTGACAATAAAATTGACTTTTTTTTTTTTTTTTTTTTTTTTTTGGATATTTAGTGTTATACTACTTCTATAGTATGGAAATCGTCTGCATTATCATGGAAGATAATTTTTTTTAAATAATAATTTTAATAAATTATTTTTACTGAGTGAATTTGTATAGGAAAATATAGAATAAAGTCATGTGGTGGCCACAACATACTAGTTTTAAGATAGTTTAGAAAATTAAGTGGTAAAATTGGATATTGGCAGATATCCTGGCATATATATGTGGTGGAACACAAAATCGGCGATAATGCAAAATCGCAGATTTAAAGAAATAGTCCTGCCGTACGAAAAAGCATTTTCCTGTAATTTATTAAACAAAAATAAATTTAATTATATCTATATATAATTTTTAAAAATTTCGTTCAGTAACGTACATTATCAGGATTTTTTCGTTACTATAATCGCAATTAAAAAAAATGGTATTATACATACCTTTTGGAACACGAGAAATGCCGGGTTCGAACCCAAGTCGCATTAGTCATTTCAATCGTTTGGAATTCTTAATTGTTTTCACCAAATCTTACATGGATATAGGCTAGGCGTTCTTGGTTTCTTAGAAAGATCTCGACAGAGGATATTCTCCCCACGCCTAGCTCCTTCGTGTAGGCAATCTAGCTTAACCAGCACACCACTCCTCTATATATTTTAAAAATCTTAATAGAATTAATACACAGATACAAAGTTATAATATAAATCAAAATATTTAATATTTGAAACGATAATTAAATCAATTAAATCACGTAGATTGAATTAGACCTGAAGAAATCCACTTTCAACACTCGCCACATGGCGACTTAAAAATTGATAAAATCGCCATTCCCCTCTTCCCAACTTTCATATGTATGAATTTCTTTAATCGATTATGTGGTTGAGAGGTTCAGCTCTCAAAGCTGGAAAACAGGAAGTGCCGCGTTCATCGCAGGTTGCGCTCATTAGCCAAGCCGTTCAAAGTTTTCTATGGTTTTCCCCGAAAGTAGCGTAAATACGCATTAGTACACCTTAAAAAGATCCCCACAGAAGTCTTCCCTAGTAACTATAGAAAAATACGAATGGTTTCGTCGACTAACGTAACCTGTATTCAAACCCGGCACTTCCCTGTCTACCAGCTCTGAGCGCAGAACCGCTCGGCCACTGTTAATAAGGTGGTGGTGGTGGTGGTGGTGTGAAGGTTAAGGCCAATAGACTGGACGAGGGCCTGGGTGGTGTGCCCTATGAGGGGTGTCTTTTTCAGGGTACTAGTCCGTATTTATTCAAGTTTGGGCAAAAACCACGGAAAACTCCGAGCAGCTAAATTGACGAGCGCGACCTGGTATCAAGCTCGGCGCTTCACATCTACCAGTTTTGGACGCAGAAACATTCTCCCACTGCTTAATAAGATGGTGGTGTTACTGTGTGAAGGTTAAGGCCAATTGACTACACGAGGGTCCTGGGTCTTGGTGGTGTGCCCTCTGTGGTGGTCTTTTTAAGGTGGTGCCAGTCTGTATTTACGTGTGTTTCGGCGAAAATCACGGAAAACTCTGAGCAGCTAGGTTGACGAGCGCAACCTGGTATCGAACCAGGCACTTCCCGTCTATCAGCTTTGAACGCCAAACTGTTCGCCCACTGTTTAATAAGGTGATGGTGGGGGTGGTGATGTAAAAGTTAAGGCTGATTGACTACCCGAGGATCCTAGGGCTGGGTAGTCTGCCCGCCGTTTTGGTCATTCTTAGGAGTCAAAGCCCATATTTACTCGAGTTTTTTTGGGGAAAAAAACACCGAAAACTCTAAACGACTAGGTCAGCGAGCGCGACCTGGCAACGAACCCAGCACTTCCCGTCTACCAGATTTTAATGAGAACCTCTCGGCCGATGACGGGGTTTTTAATAAAGATAATTAACGTTTTTAATAAAGATAACTAACTTACCGAGACATATGTAAATTAAAATAGTTTAAAAAAATTTTAACATTAAAAAACTATTGATAATTCAGTCAGATATTTACATATAGCACATTTGTTAAAGATGAATGAGTTTTAAAATAAAAATAATACATAGTTTAAAAAAATCATATTATCCTATATAGTAAAAAGAGGTGAGGATGAATTTCCCTGTAATTTGTTGAAATGAAAATAAATTTAAATATATCTCCACACAATTTCTAAAATTCCTCAAATAACAGAAATTATCATTAAATTTTTACTTATATTTACGTTTAAAAAAACTAGACTGTTTTGGCCACCACATGACTTTCTTATATATTTTCTTATAAAAATTCTTATACAAATATATCTCCATACAATTTCTAAACTACCTCAAGTCACAGAAACTATCATAATTTTTATTTATATTTAAATACATATATATTATATTACCTTAAAAAAATTAATAAGTTCGTTAATTTTCTGTATTATAAATAAATCAAAATAATTCTTATTAAATTTAAAAGTTTGAAAAATAAATGGATAAAGTACAACAGATTTTATTTAATTATTTATAAATAATTTTCTTTTCTTTCTTTCTTTATTAATAATTTTCGTCTATTTATTTATTTTTTCTTTCTTTCCTTAATTTTTAATATTCCTTATTAATGACATTTTTTACTTTGTATCACAGATTATTTGTACAGTACTGAAAAATTTTAAATGTCTTTTATTCTGATTTTAATCAATACGATCTCGTATTTTGTATAACCTCTTACAAAGTAATGAAAAGTCCCACCGTTATAAAAAAAATATATGTTATTAGGAAGACCTTATATAGCATTATTTCTGTTTACTTGATTTTGTTAAAGTTAAAACTTTCCATAAAAAAATTAAATTAAATGCCGTTTTTTGCCATTGAAAATCATTACGGGAGCTTTTGGAAAGGGAGGTCCTCGACTGTGGCGCCATCTGTTGTGGTCAGATAAAAAAAAGCCAGATTTGGAAGCCTCTTTCGCATCCTCTTCTATTAATCCGTGGTAAACATCTCGCTTTGTAAACATCTACAATGAGGTTTATCCGGGTGACGTAATGATCACGTGTCGGTGGTATTTACCTCTAACCTCGTGGATTGTTTACTCTTGAACTAGGCAGTGAGCGCCATTATTTTTATTAAATTTTTTCATTATTTTTTGTTTATATTTCTCCCTTTTTTCTCAGCAGTGAATTTTTAAGATCATGGTTTGATCCTTGATCGGCCGTTATGATTTTTACCATGAAAATATCCAAGAATACATTCTCTTAAATTCACAGAATGAAGGACACGGAAGTTCTGCTGCTTACAAGAAAATATTAATGGGTGTAAGCTTTTCAAAGCAGGGTTTGTAAAAAAATTGACATTTCAAGAAGTCCATAATGGGAAAAATACTGCTACCATTGTATCAGCAGATGTCAAAGCTAAATATAAAAAAAACAGGAATAAAACTTAAACGTGACCATCGCAAGTGACAATGAGGTATGGATGTTTTTATATTCCATAGTGTTGATGTTGAATGTGATTAAAATTAGTTGTAAATATATTTGTAATACTATAGTTCATTATTGTATCTCTTCCATTCCTTGTATGAATGAATTTTTTTTTTTTCATTATGCTGTGTTTGTAGTGTAGCTAGAATGAGAAACTTTTTAGACTATTCGAGCGAAGCATATATGGTGAAATGTATTAAAATTAAGTAGTTTATTTTTAATTTATGACCCAATTTAATCCCCTTTTCCCGTATTTTTGGAAGTGCCTATTAAAATTAATAAATAAGCTTAGTGTAATTACATATTGTGCAAAAAAACATATTTAAAACGTCGAATTCTACAAGGATACCCAGCTTGATAAATTATAGAGGTAGTTTCGCAATTCTAATGTCATATATACATACATATATATATATATATTTTAAAGATATTTATTGTTTATAATTTACGTATTTCAATTAATTTTGATTTTATTTTCAGTGATGAAAGTTCATGCAATAACTTTTATTCTTCAGAAACTGCAACTTTAGTAAGTTATTGTGCCACGAAATATAAAGTTCATTTTTGTTAAACGATTAATGTTAAAGAAACTGTTATTTTATTCATCTCGGAGAAATCTGTTTGTAAGAAATTTTATAGATATCTGTGTTTTGAGCCAGAATCATGGACATAATTTCAATTAATGGCAATGGTTACACTTTTTCAACACCTTTATATCATATGGCACCCTTGAATCACAATATTCATATAAATTAGTCCCCTCACCCACACTAAATATTATAGGATATAAAATGTATTTATATTCCCACTCCTTTTTTTACCTAAATATTTTTTGTATGTGTTAATTCCACTTTCTGATTTAAATAAGAAATTGACCAAATGCATTAAAAAAAAAAGTGTAAAACGCATAAGAATTCTTATGTGTGCAACTGTGAATAAGCCACAATAACTAAATTAATCCGAAAATCATATAGCTGTATGTAAATCAAATATTTGTTGTACTAAATTTCCAGTCAATTGAAGGATTACGTAAATTATCACAATTTCTTTTAGCTTTATAAAAATAATTACTAATTCTGTGTCGACCACTTTTTATGCAAACCATGCCTTTAAACATTCTTATAACATGCTTTAACTATGTTGCATGTATAATTTTAAGCGTGTACAAGGAGGCTTTCTACTTATTGCCTGCTGAAGCCTAAGACCATCATATATTCTGTGAGGAATTTTATTACAAAAGTTACTTTGTACCTAATGTATGTTTTTAAATTTCATGTTCACATTCAGAAAAAGCACAATCATTAAATTTGTTCTTGTTTTTAAAGATTTATTATTGTTACTATTACTTTATTTTCTTAAATTAGAAAAATGAATTTATTCATTTTTCAAATTTTATAGGCTATTTGTACCTAAAAATTTTAGTTTGATAACTATAAAATTACATCCAATTATCAGTTTTGACAGTTAGGTTTAATTTTTTTTTTTTTTTTTTTTCTTTTGCTTCAATGCAAGGCAGTCGAGTTTTAAAGTGACTGCATTGTCTTTTTAAATACATTATACATGAATTTAATCAAAGCTAACAAATTACACAAATAAAGAAATACTTCACACTAGAAGCATCTTCAAATTTACAGAAAATATTAAATGAATAAAATTTTATTTTTTTTCTGAGTTAAACCTGAAAGTATAACAAAATAATATGTAAGAGAAAAAAAAATCTGTTATTTTATTTGAAGATGTTAATTCATTATTTGGGTAATTTTATCATTCGACAAGATTGTGAGAAAAGTTTGTCTTCTGTTAAATTATTATTTAATTTAATCAGTCATTAACGTTTTCAGACTTTAGTCTGAAATCCTTCCTTTTGAAGGCCATGTTGGCTGTTTCCGAGATCAGTGTAAATCCAAAGAGAAACCATAACCAAAATTTATGGGGGGGGGGGGGGATAGAAAATCATTTTAACTTCCCAAAGTGTGTGACTATTTTGCTGAAAAATCGCAAAATTACTGTTTTAATGTTTTTAATTTTTATTTTGCTACAAATTTTTGAAATAACATGATTATTTTGCTGTTAAATGTGACAAAATTTTGTACTATTTTCAAAGTTAATTCCAGAAATAAAAGATTATTTTAGTGTAATATTATATATTTGCTTTTTTGGTAGCAAATTTCTGAAACGTGCAATATTTTCGCAGTTGATTAGGGAATTATGGGTTTATTTCACTACTGTTAAAAAGAAAAAAGAAATTACATTTATTTACAGCTAAATTAAATGCTGAAGTTAGGGGTAATTTTTGCTGCCAATTTCCAAAATAATGAATATTTTGGCATTACCAGGAATAAAACTTTTTTTTTTTCAATATGTGTTTGTCTGAAATATGTAATTATTTCATTAAAATTTCTGCTTTTTTGGTTAAATGTATGATTAACAAATATGCAAAATTTGCTGATTCTTTTTTTTTTTTTTTTTTTTTTCTGCCAACTTCATTGAATTTACTAATTGGTTTGTCAATCGTAAGTTAACAATAGTACACTTTTGTGAATACATATTTTTGCATTTTATTGTGATAAATTTGTGTTGTGTGCAAGTTCAGACTTTTCATTTTTTTTATGAAGCAATTTTATTAGTTAGATAGTTATTTTTGTTTGTTATTCTTTTTTTAACAAAGAGAGATGGATAACCAGGGTGAGCTTGAACCTCCAACTACTTCTGAAACACGAGATACAGCAGACCCAGACCATAAAGCGAAAAAAGGAGAGGCAACTTCAACTAGCGATCACAAAGAAACGTGTCATCTTAAAGAAGTTTCATCAGATGAAGATTATTCAATATCTAAAGCCAGCAAGTCCACAACCTGAGGCACCCAACCATCCCGCTAGAGAAAGCCATCAACCACGACAGCCGACACAGAGAGCTTGATAGAAAGGATTTAAATGTAAATAAAGGCAAATCCCTGGTGGGTGTCTAAGTTGTGTGGTGTTTATTAAAATCACTGCACGACTAAGATAACTCTCCCTGGCAATGCAAAGAACATCGCTTCATCAAAGGACATAGAGGTAATAATTTAATTATTATTATTTTTTTTTTAGTTAAATTATTTTTTAAATTAATTTCATGTAAATAAAAAAACAGAATTTTATGACAATACTTATTTATTTAAACACTTATATTTAAAATAATGATTGTTATTATATGAAAGATCAGGACCCTGTGCATTTTCGAGAACGTGTGTATACGCAAGTGAAGTGTGACATCACTGACCATCCGTGGATACAAGAAAAATATTTCATATGTTAATCGCCCATTGGATTTTTTGTAAAAAAAAATTATTAAAAATCAAGGGAAATTATTTCCCGATTTCAATCCCCATATTTAGGTATAGATATGTATTAGTTATCGTGTGCATGCATAAGATTAAGTTGTTTTTGTTGTAAAATTGATAAAATTTTAATTTCAAAACTCTAGAAAAAAAATGGCAAACTTCCATATTCGATTGAAAACACAAACATTTAATTTCAAAGGTTGATATTTACACAATAAATATCCAACTAATATACAAATTAAAAGGAAAGTGATAAATATTCTATCATAATTTGAAGTCAAATTTGTTTTTGAATGTCTAAAAAAAGTATCTGATGTAAGATACTAATATTTTGCAACGGAATAGATTTCATATGTCATCCTTGACGAAAAAAAAATATCGCCAAATTATTTGGCGAACATATTTATTTCCTTTCAAAAATCATGGTTATTTTAACAACATATATTAAGAAAATAATCAGTAATGTGAAACAATATTTCGTACAATACATATTACAAAAATATACATCTGGCATGTATATTTTTGTATTAAGTTTTTGATCGCCAAATACAAAAAACGCTAAGAACGACAGTGCCTTGAAATTAAAAATTAAAATTTTGTCAATTCGACAGCAAAATAACTCAATCTAACACATGCACATGATAACTAATACATATCTATACCCAAATATGGGGATTAAAATCGGGAAATAATTTTCTTTGATTTTTAATAATTAAAAAAAAAAAAAAAAAAATCCAATGGGCGATTAACATAGGAAATCTTTTTCTTGCATCCACGGATGGTCAGTGACATCATTCGCTTGCGTATTGTCCTGATCGCCTTCTTCATGTTTGAGTTTTTTGTTGCAATGATGGTCGCAATCCAATTTTCTTTTATTTAAATCGTCATCTCTCAATAAAGAATTATCTGAAATATTAGGAAGCGCCTCATCCTCAAGATTTATTGAATCACCGGTATCGCTATAGTGCGGTGTGTCCGGTTCAACTGGACGGCCCATTGTTTTGTCTAGTATCTTTTTAAGTATTTGCTCTGTGTTTGCACTCATTTTCTTTAATCGGAAAAAAAAAGTCGAAAGCCAAAATTATCACCTGTATCTTTAGAGTAAAAATTCCTACCTATGTACATTAGTTTCAGACACAATAGACCAATGCCGTCATCATCAGTACATAATCTGAAATTGCTAGATGACCACTTAACTGGTGGTAAAGCCACATTTTCACTTTTGCAATAAGTTTATTCTACCCATTGATTTTGAGCATAAGGGTGAAAAGCCTTAGACCTGTGAGGATCTTTATTTTCAAATAATTTATGATGTTTAGTAATCATAGGAGCATTTCCAGTTCTAGTAAAATTAGCCACATTGACTCCATCATGATGAAAGCAATATGAAAATAAAAATAATTATAAGATAAAAAACTTTTTATAAACCATGTTTTTAAATTTTCTGTTGAATCATAGCTATAGAACTAACTAACTACATTAGCACTTTATCAATGTGTATTGTTACGAAATTGTAAATAATTGTATTTATTTTTGTATAAATTCTTTCAAAGAGGCTTAGTAAGTTGATAAAATGTCAATCTGTATATCCAGCTCTTTCGCGTTAAAATAGCTTAATTTTCCCTTTAAAATGCAATAAAAAAGTTCCAATAGGCAGGTAATGGATTTGGCGAGAAAATCCTTATTATCGATATTCCAAAGATGGATGTTCTAATGTGATTGGTTAAAGAGTTACGGGAAATTTGAATTAAAAAAAAAGCTGATTTAAAAAATAAAATACTAATCCTTTTAGAACAACATATACAGTAACCGCCGCTTATTAAAATCACTGGTTAATAAAATCAGCCGCTTAATGTGATCAATTTGCCAGGACCGGAATCAAATCAATGCAAACTAATTTTATAACCGCTGCTAAAAAAACTAAAAAAAAATCTCTCCAGCAGCAAAAATGTCATTTATGCACTCTAAAATATTTTTTATTTACACTGTGATTTTTTATTTTAAATGAAATACAGCAAACCCTCAGTTATCTATTTTTGTCGAAAATTTTACATTTACAGCAATTAAACACGTCCCATTACTTGTCTTAGTAATAATTTCAAGCAATGTATTCTTCAAAGTACGGTAATAAGTTAAAAATTTAATTTGGCTCTCAAGTGATTTTTTTTAAAAATGTATATTTATGTTTAATTATAAGACAATTTTTGTTCTTATTCTGAAATAACTAAGAGGCAAAAAGCTTTAAAGGAAAGATTTTAAATTTAAAAGAAAATCGTGAACTTTTGTCAAAGTATTGATGATTTCCCTCAAAGGAGAGCGCATCAGAACTTTGAGATGTGTTTAATTCACTTATTTTGAAGGAACAATCAAAGAATTATCTGTTAAAAATTAATTAATATTGTTTATTAGTTCCATTATTTGGTAACTTTTGAAATTTCTTTCCAAATTCATATAGATAATACCTTTTTCTTCAGTGCAGGAACGTTCGCTAGATATAAAAATCAGCTGCTTAATAAAATAACTTTTGCACAGAGCGAATGTGATTTTAATAAGCAGCGGGTACTGTATTTGCATCATGAACTACATTAGCACTTTATCAATGTGTAGAAAATCTTTAAAGTGATAATGATGTCAATTTTTGCCAGATGCATAATTACTATTTTTACAATTAAAATTTTTTTACGCTCACAAATACAATTTTTTAACGCTCACGTTTCATTAAATTTATTTTTATGTCGGAACAAAATGAACTCGTAAATTTTTTTTTGGTAACAATTAAATTATAGCTAATATTTTAATGACTATTTTGATTGCTATTAGGAGCTCATTTTCATATTTTACTTAATTAAAAGAAAACTATTCGAAAATCTGACTTCAAAGTATTGTGTTGTCATCGGGTTCTGAGCTACTGTGAAAGTTTCAAATGTCTAGCTAGTAGTTAAGTCAGTTAAAAATAGATTGCAAGATTTGTACCGGACAAACAAACACAGAAGAATAGAAGTTAATAAAAACATGGTAAAAAGTAAAGTGATTTTGCCTGATTAGATGATAGTCGGTGATATATGTCACTCGCAAATAATTCCTCTTTAGTTACACAGCCTTTTTTTTTTCGTGGTGCTTTTCTCCTGACAATGTTTCTGGATTGGGTAGAATTACTCTTTTTACGAGGACGTTGCTGTCTATTCCTCCGTACCAAACAGAGGAAGGAAAAGTACCGATTAATGTAACTAATAATTAATTTTCTTTAATGTTACTTAAAATTAAATAACACAATTGTTTTGATTTAAATAAAATTACTTCTTAATTACTCTGAAAAATCTTATTTTAATGATAATTAAAAATAACAAAAATTTTTTTCAAATGATTAAATATTTTTTTTAAAATTGAGTCTTTATGTGTTCAGCCAGCTGAATAATTTGATATTTCGCCAAACTGAATATTCGGTGCATCCCTAGTTTGTAGACTGTAATGGTACCAAATTCTTTGGTGTACCTACAAGCACTATACACAAGACATACCACTCAAACACTACACAAACACACAAACACACACACACACAAAAAAAAAAAAAAAAAAAAAAAAAAAAACTTTTAATGAAATAAACCTAATGAAAAAACCTAATGAAACTGATGAATCCCCTGCTCCTTAAATCGTTTATAAGGGTACTATAACAGCACTATAGTACAGAATCTTATTTGAGTACTACAATATAACAGTGCAATGCTTAAATTGTTCAATAAATCAAGTAAAGAGACATGCAAGCAGAAGCGGGTAAAATTTCATTAATTTCCTTCAAATACAACTGTTTTATTAAAAGAATGACAAATAAAACAGGAAAGAGATAATTTTATATCAACAAAATGCAGCATATTATATTCAGATTATTTCACAGAATGTGACTTTGCTCACCATAATAAAAAAAGTTTTCTGAAAAGTGATGATTAACACATAAAGTAATTTTGCTGTGTCTGATAATTACACTGCTATCAGTTTAGAAAATAATATATGTAAAAGAAAAAGTTATTTGAGTATAAATAATATACTACTATGAGAAATGTAAATTGATAAAAAAGGAAACCATAATGCATAGTTACAGAAGATGAAATGATTTCATTGTCTTTGTTCTACAAAAATGTGAACAAACTGGAATGAAGAAAAAAAATAAAAACAAATGTTTTAAACAAAGTGTACACATGTGTGTATTTAAATGATTTAAATAAGCATAAAAAAAAATAAAAAAAAAAAACTTCAACTGGTTTTAGCAAAGAATAATGGTTTGAACTGATTAATGATTTTTCCATGCATTCCGTATGGTACTACATATACTGGGTGATAAAAATTAAATGTCAAATTGTGTCTATATTAAACGTGAACAATTTGGATAATTTAACAGTCAGAAAAACCATAAATTATTTCAGTTTATCTCCAAGACTTGGACCTCAATTAAAAGAACCTTTCCTTATCTCATTAAATTCAGTTTTTAAAAAATCACTATAAAAAAAATAAGTGCTACCCTGATTTTTTCCTGTTAAACTTTACTGTAAACTTCATTGTTTAGATTGGTTATGTTACACAGATTTCTAGGAGTCTACAATAAATTTGAATAAAACTGAAAGAATTAAAAAAAAAAAAAATATGTACAACACAACAACAAATCTTTAGGATAAGCAAAATTATAAAAATTTAACCTTACTGTATCTGGTACGCACAAAATGGAAAAAAAAAAAAAAGTATAACATTAATTTTGTAGTAACATTGAAGCATATAGGAGATTTATTGTAAGAAACGAAGTAGAAAATTCCCTATTTCCTTAAAATTTAAATTATAAAATACGGGTTCCAAAATTAACTAAAAATGCTGATATATAAATTAATTGACTAATGGAGGCTAACAATAGTTTATGGTATGGTGCAGTCTAAAAGTTTAACTAATTTAATACGCCCAATAGCTCTTTCGACATGAATTCTATGTCGTGAAACTTTTTTACTTTCTTTTCTTTCATCAAATGAAAATTGAATTTTGTTTTTTTTTAAAGTGTGGTGTAACTAACTTAAAACTAAATATAGACGGTACAGCATCACTTTTCAGAAATCTCTGTAAAATTTTGGTAAGTCAAGTCATTTTCGGTAAAATGCTCTGAACATAATACGCTATGTTTAGATGGTGACTATGTTTAGGTGGAACGCCTTTCCTGTTCTAAGGCGTTCTGAACGCTCCCGATCCTCCCCAAAACATTTGACTGACTATATAGTTTATTCCTAGAGGGGAGGAGTGTCATGTATTAGACTTTGTTCCATGTTCCGATCGTGCCTGACCGCACGAGGTCGCTGTTTCTGTGTTGTGCAATGCAAACTCTACGTATAAACTCTATGTTAGTTGTTATTGTTCTTCTGACGTACTAGCGTACGGTAACTTTAAGTGTTCCTGTATATAATGCTTATTTTGTGTAGTTTATCGTGATTAAATGTGTATATTAATTACGTATTCGTTATTAGTGGACCCCAACACACAAGATACAATAATGTACATCAGCAACAAATCTTTAGGATAAGCAAAATTACAAAAATTAAACCTTACTGTATCTGGTACGCACAAAATGAAAAAAAAAAAAGTATAACATTAATTTTGTAGTAACATTGAAGCATGTAGGAGATTTATTGTAAGAAACGAAGTAGAAAATTCCCTATTTCCTTATTTTTTCATTAAAATTTAAATTATAAAATACGGGTTCCAAAATTAACTAAAAATGCTGATATATAAATTAATTGACTAATGGAGGGTAACAATAGTATATGGTATGGTGCAGTCTAAAAGTTTAACTAATTTAATACGCCCAATAGCTCTTTCGACATGAATTCTATGTCGTGAAACTTTTTTACTTTCTTTTCTTTCATCAAATGAAAATTGAATTTTGTTTTTTTTAAAGTGTGGTGTAACTAACTTAAAACTAAATATAGACGGTACAGCATCACTTTTCAGAAATCTCTGTAAAATTTTGGTAAGTCAAGTCATTTTCGGTAAAATGCTCTGAACATAATACGCTATGTTTAGATGGTGTAAAATTTTCTCTTTTCTGCTTGATAAGCCATTCTTTTAATAAACCAGACGAATTTAAAGGAAATGCATGAAAACTTATACGTTTCTGCTTGCATGTTTCTTTGCTTGAATTATTTGTGGATGTAAAAGATGCACAGTTTTTTAGCAAGTTGCTTTCTTTAACTTCGCATTCGCAGCGTAAACAAATCATGGAATACCACCGTCACGTGACTTCCACACAAATGTTGCCAACGGTGAATAACCCTCATAAGATAATGGGCGCGTTTGATAATGCACCGGTAAGCTACCGGTAAAATCAACAACTAACCAAGCCGTTCGAAAAGTCTAACCGGTAAAACCAAAGCGTTCGAAAATGCTTCGGTCGCTTACCGGTAAGTAACCGGTAACTAACCAATTTAACCAAGATTATTGTCGGTTACTTGTTGGTAAATTTGGTAATAAAGATGGCGGACGAAAAATCACCCTTACTGTTGTGTTGAAATCTTAGATATTTAAACGTTGAAATATACAAATGCGATAATCATATTATTTATTATACTAATTTCAAAGTGTTGAGAATTCTCCGTGTTTAGTGCTTACTATTTCAGAAAGTTCTATTAATAATACTGCACCATGCAAATTTTTAGGCGTCGTTCTTATATTTTCCTTCTGATTACTCGTATTGATTGTTTATGTTGTGATTACTATTTCTGCGAGCTGTCGAAAATCCAGAAAATTTCCAGGTTGATGAGTAGATTAGAGGGGCACTTTCTGATTGGCGAACTTCCGTAGCGATAAAGTGCATTTGCTTGTACACATAACTTAACAATTCTATTATGACGCAGTATGGAGAGATTTGATTGGTTCATTTGTTTTTCAATGAATGGAGTGTATTTTACGTTGCACTGGAGCTATATTACTTGCATTGAATGTATTTTACGTTGCACTGGAGCTACATTACGGGGAATTAGGCGATATTTCATTGGTTCATTTGCATTGGATTTATTTTACGTTGCGCTGGAGCTGCATTACGGGGAATTAGGCGATATTTGATCGGTTTATTTGCATTGGATGTATTTTAAGTTGCACTGGAGCTACATTACGGGGAATTAGGCGATATTTGATCGGTTCATTTGATTTTCATCGATTTTAGTATGTTTTAAATTGAGTAGTGCTACCCAATGAAGAATTGGCGACAGTGTGTGTTAAGAAATTTGTTTTTAATGAAAGATTTTATTAAAAAAAAGTTGATTGTTTATTATTTAAGAAAATTGGTAGGAGTTTTATATAAATAATTTGTGGAGATATATATATATTATTATTTTTGTTTTAATGTAGACCGAAAGAAGAATTTTTATTTTCAATGAGCAAATGTTGATGAAGTTACAAAATGTTTATTTTTTAAGCAATTTGGTAGTTTTTTTTTTTTTTTCGTTTGAATGTAAAAGAAAAGTGGTTTCTTTTTTTAATGAATAAAAGGTAATCTAGTTAATAATATACTTCGGTTTTTAAGCAGACGATTTTTTTCTTTTTATCATCCCATGCTTTGTAGGCAGACGATTTTTTTCTTATTAAATTATCAGAATGAAATTAGTTTAAATATTGTGGAATCATTTTGTCTTTAAGGATGTTTGGCTGGTGGTTTTAGTTGGAAGAGAACTTTGAACACGGAATACGTTTGTTTTTTATGAGATTAGGTGTTGTGTTGCTATGTTCTTGTCTTTGAACAGAGAAGAATTGATTATAATGATTTAAAATTTTTTTATTTGTGGCGGGTAAGTTGAAAAATTCCCTTTTTCCTCGTTGGGTGCATTGGTTGCTTTTGTGCGTGATATTAATTCACTGCTGTATATACTTTCTGTAATACTTCGTTAATATGCCTCGAAAATCTGTCTCTGATAAAAGTGTGATTGATTTGCGTTATTTGATATTGTTGAGTGGTAAGGGTAAAAGGGCTGTGATTGATTTCTGCATGGAAAATGGTTTGATTGCTGATGGATATGAGTGTCCCGTTTGTGCAAGTGAAATGAAATTAGAAGCATGTACAGTCGGCTGCAAAATTATTCGAGCACTATCCAATAATTCCTATATTTAAAAAGTACACTTAAGACTGTTTTGCTAAGTAAATCCTTGTCGAATCATGTTCTTAGACTGATTAAGAACATGACTCGAGAAGGATTTATTTAACAAAGCTGTATTAAGTGTACTTTTTTTTGGCAAGGATTATTGCTAGTGCTCGAATAATTTTGCAGCCGACTGTAAGAGTACTGATGGTTTTAGATGGCGGTGTGAAAAGCAAGTAGCGGGTGAAAGGCATAAGGAAAGTAGGTCGGTAAGATTGGGAAGTTGGTTTGAAGAGAGCAGATTAGGAATGGATGATATATTAATTATTACGTATGCATGGGTAGAAAAATACACTAATGGACAAATTTCGCGTGTAGGTAGGGTTAATAGAAATACTGTAACTGATTGGATGAGTTTTTGTCGAGAGGTATGTACGGTTGCATGTATGAATGAGAGTAGTAATATTGGGGGGGAGGGAAAAATTGTTGAAATTGATGAGAGTTTGTTCAGAAAGAGGAAATATAATAGAGGAAAGCCAGTTAAGGGTAAATGGGTGTTTGGAGGCGTGGAGCGGGAGAGTAATGAATGCTTTTTAGAAGTTGTGCCAGAGAGGTCGAACAATACGTTGCTTGAGGTTATCAAGAGGCGGATTTTACCGGAAACAACTGTAATTTCTGATTGCTGGAAGTCATACGATTGCCTTCAAGATGAAGGTTTCGTACATCTTTCAGTAAATCACAAATTACATTTTGTAGATCCGGAAAGTGGGGCACATACGAATACAATAGAGGGTATATGGAGTTGGGTGAAACGCGGCCTCTACGGAAGGAGGACAGTTGAGGACAATTTCGACTCATAC
This sequence comes from Salticus scenicus, assembly GCA_963930645.1. Lineage (NCBI taxonomy): Eukaryota > Metazoa > Arthropoda > Arachnida > Araneae > Salticidae > Salticus > Salticus scenicus. Next base: position 58,315,039 of record OZ005654.1, on the reverse strand, counting down.
TTAGCCGAGTTCATGTGGAGGAAGCGGCACAAAGACGATCCATGCGCCCTTTTTTATTCGTTTTTATAGGCAGTTAGGAAGTGTTACCCGCCACAAAAAAAAGACTCCGAACGGCGATGTAGATCGTCATCGGATGATCAGGATGATGAGGATGAAGATCCATTTGCCCCAGGCCCTTCATCCAAAAAGACAAAGTACGAAAAATAAATGTAAGTTATTTAATTTTACTCTAATTTTTATTTTTTTAATTTCAGAAATTTTAAATTTCTTTCCCCACGCTTTTTTAAAAATGTCATTATTATTATTATTTATCCTACTTCAAGGTGAATGCTGCAAAAAATAGTTATGTCCGTTTTCAGATTCGTGCACAGCGAGGTAGGGGTGTCCAGTGATGTTTTTTTTGGTTATAACATGCGCGATAGTGATTGCCGCGGAACCGAGTTACGTGCCTTTTCAGATTCATGCACAGCGAGTTAGGGGTGTCCAGTGATGTTTTTTTGGTTTTAACATGCGCGATAGTGATTGCCGCGGAACCGACTTACGTGCCTTTTGAGATTCATGCACAGCGGGGTAGGGGTGTCCAGTGATGTTTTTTTTTTTGTTTTAACATGCGCGATAGTGATTGCCGCGGAACCGACTTACGTGAGTTTTCAGATTCCTGCACAGCAAGTTTCTTTGTTGGTTCATATACCTTAGGGGTATGTCCCAATGCATCCTCCGTCGTTACAGTGCCCGGATCCGTGAGCATTTAAAACAGAGAAGCTTTAAATTGCTACAATGAAGTAATTATGCATGCATTTTATTTTTTCATTTTTAATTCTTACGTAAAAAAAAATAAAATTTGAATATTAAATAGTTTACTTTCTACAATTTTTTTTTTTTTTTAATTATAATAATGCGAATAAAGTAAATGCTGTCTGTAGAGAATGGTTGCTGTACTCATTGGCCACAACGTAGCACTATTTCGACGTAAAAATCAGTCACTTATTCACTCGTTGGTGAAGTTTATGGAAACTACGGAATTTTCCCCTCCGCTGAACTGAAATGTAAGCGCTAATGTAAAATTCGAAACGTTGTGAATTTGCACTGCGTTGCGTAGTTCTGTTGTGAAGTTAACGAATCTGAACGTATAGTTTTTTGTTTGTTGGAACATATTATGTTAGTTAAATATATATTTTGTTATTATGTGTGGAGAAATGAAAGCGTATCATTTGAAAACATATTTTATTTGTATATTCTCATACTTTTTATACCGATATGTTTGGATTCATTTGAATGCGGTTTTAGAATCCTTGAAATGTTAGTGACATAATATGGAGTCAACAAAAATTTCAAAATGGAAAAAAAAAAAAAAAATACATGTTCCATATATTGTAAGTTTTAATGCTTTTTTAAATACATATAGAGTTATATTTTTATTCTGATTTTTCATTTATTTAATTACATTTATTCTGTTGTTGAAACTAATTTGCTCTTAAAACTTCGATTTTAAGTATTTTGTTATTTATTAAAATATTGTAGTTAAAAAGTTAATTAATCATCGCCATATTATGAAATTTCTTCGATAATTCTATTTAATTACGTTAAATGGTCGTCTGGATTAATATTTATTTCATTTCGAACGTAAACAAACGTTTTGTAAGTTAAAAAGTTAATTAACCATCGCCATTTTATGAAATTTCTTCGATAATTTCATTTGTTTTCGTTAAATAGTCGTCTGCATTTATATTTATTTCATTTCGAACGTAAACAAACGTTTTTTCAGGTTGCCGAAAGATAAATTCATTACCTTGGTTCGTTGGCGCACGGATAATATCGCCAAAATGTAAACAAACGCCAATGCCCCTCTATTCTGAACATCTGCCAATTTCCATTATTTTAAATGACTGGTCAGTGTTAATCATGTGAGCTATTCAGGGAATTATATTTCAATTGGAGCAAGAGATTATTGTAACTAGAGCTGGACGATATCAGAAATTAAATATCGCGATATATCATCAAGTTAATATCGATATTGGTGATATATTGCGATATTTATTTCAAGAGAAGGAAAATAGATATTTGCTACTTTTTAAAGACAAATGAACACCAATTTTAATGTATACAAGTGGGGAGTGTTTTCTATATGTATATTTATATTTTCTGGTATATTACTTCCAAATCTTTTTTATTAAAAAGAAAAAAAAAAAAAAAAAAGAAAGAAAGAAAATGCATAAATAGCAACACAATGTTTTGTGTTTCTTTTAATTTATACCATTACTTTTAAGTATATTTCTGAATAGTTTGTTCTCCATTCTTTCTATTTAAAGATTTAATTATTTCAAAATCACATTTTAAGAGAGCTAATGGGTGATATGTGTTTTATTTACACAAAGTATATCATCAAGATACATAATTATAATAAAAATATAAGCTTAAGAAAAATGAAGTTGTACTTAGAATGTAGATGATTAATAAAATTTTGCGCAGAAGTCGTAACTTAACTATCTGTCTATCTCTCTCTCTATATATATATCAATGATTCATTTATATACGGAAATTTTAAAAATAAATATTAGTATGAGTTTTGCGCCTAATTCCCATTCCTGAGTATAAAGAAAGTTCATTTACTAATATTCCTGTCAGTCATTGATAGCGATATGGTTGTAATTAAATTAATTTCAGTGAATAAGAAATGCACAGTAGAAATACTGTTTATAAACTTCCTTTAGAATTGCCACCGAATAAACTTTCTCGGTTGTAGAGTAATATTAATTTGAGACCCTATAACTCATAGGTATTCTAAAGGTCAATTTCCTGCCATTTTTATTTTATTTTTTATCTACTTACCAGATCATGTTTTTTTTTTTTTTTTTTTTTTTTTTTTAAGATATATATATTGAATTCATATTTTGTAATGTTTTTATAACATTTGGAAATTGTATTATATTTATATACTAGTACCGCCCAGTGGTTGAAGATCAATCACTTTTTGCAAAGCAAAGCAACTGCCTTCTCATAAACGGAATTAAATTGCAGCACAGCAGCGACCCCTGTTGGCCGATAGGCACGAGTCGTCCATGAAATAGAGCGTTCGAACTAAAAAAAAAAAAGAAAAAAGAAAGAAAAAAGAAAAGAAAGAAAGAAAGGAAATCTTAAAAATGGTCAATTAGAGTTCAAGGAATCTCAAAACTTGTAACATCATCGAAAACTGGAAATCTAAATTTTTTCTGAATCTTATACTTTCTCCACTTTTTTAAGAATAAGTAGTCAATTTCAGTTAATTGAAATGCAAGGAAATCTCAAAACGTGTAAATTCATCGAAAACCAGAAATCGAAATTTTCCCCGTGTCTTCTACTTTCTTCCTATGCATGTAGAAGCCAGTAATAAATCCACATTTTAAATAATAAGTAGTCAGTTTCAGTTAATTGAAAAGCAAGGAAATCTCAAAACGTGTAAATTCATCGAAAACTGGAAATCAAAATTTATCCAAATCTTACACTTTCTTCTTGTATATGCAGAAGATATAATGATAAATCAACTTTTAAAAAAATAAGTAATCAGTTTCACTTAAATGAAATGCAAGGAAATCCCAAAACGTGTAAATATATCAAAAAACGGAAATCGAAATTTATTTCGTATCTTCTTTCTTCTTATGTACGCAGAAACTAGTAATAAATCCACTTTTTAAAAATGAGTAGACAATTTCAGTTAATTAAAATGCAAGGAGATCTCAAAACGTGTAAATTCATCGAAAACCGGAAAAACGTTTATCCAAATCTTATATTTTCTTCTTATATGTGCAGAAGATAGAATAATAAATCCAATTTTAAAAAAATAAGTAATCAATTTCAGTTAATTCTTTGCTTAAAAAAGAAAAAAAAAACCCACTTGACGATATTTCGAACAATCCATGCAATTCCGAACAATATGTCAACGAACCGATAACAAGAACTAAACGCAATATACTGTTTCCAGTGTTTTCACTTTTCACCTGCGAGCGAAGAGCAGCTTCGATATTATTGGTGTGAGAATATTATCGAATGGGAAATAATATACTACAGCCATGAACTAAACGTGATATACTGTTTGCAGTGTTTTCACTTTTCACCTGCGAGCGATGAGCAACTTCGATATTATTGGTGTGGAGATGTTATCGAATGGAAAATAATATACTTCTGCGATAACTTGATGAATGAGGAATGAAACATTTTATATGTTATCGTTCAAGGTCATACTTTTTAAGTAGTGGTTTCGATTTGAGAGTGCGCAGTTCGCACAAATGAAGCCGGTTGGGGTTATTTTTTCGAGTTTAGTCAGTGAATAGGAGGAAAGGAAGAGAAGGTGTATTTGTATAAGATATTCGGCGGTCTGTTTGTTGGGTGTTTACGGGGTGGTACGGGGTACGGTGAGGCGGGGAAGCAGAATTTGAAGATATGGCGTTGGACGCTGTTTATCGCATATGACTTGATCGCGCTGTGCGCGTTAGAGAAATTAGTTGTGCGCGTGTTAGAGAAATTAGCTGTGCGCGTTAGGAAATATCGTTAGAGGGATATATTGATAGAACAAGAACTTAAATACTGTTACCGCGATATTAAAAAAATATCGATACTTGGGGATATATTGATAAATAATCCAGCCCTAATTGTAACGTCTAAAAGGTATGTGCAATAGCAATTATTATTTTATTACAACTTTTCAATATGTATTTTACATTGCTGATAACTGATATTAAAGACGTGTGAATGAATTGTAATGCTTAACTGAGATTTTAAATATGATTTTCTGATGCATTTAATGCTAAAGATTAGACAGAGTGATATTGTATTATTAATCACTGTTAAAACAATATACATGACCTTCTTTGACTTGTAAATACGGATAATAATATCCGTCTTATTGTTTTTATTTATTTTTTGAAATATATATACAATAGACTCCCAGAAATCCGCACATCTGAACCAATGCAAACAATGAAATTTATAGTAAAGATTTCAAGGAAGAAAACTGAGACACATCTTATTTTAGTAATGATATTATAAAAACTGAATTTAATTAGATAAGGAAAGTTAATTTTAAGCAAGATTTAGGTCTTGAAGATAAGTATCTAAACTTTATTAAATCAATGGTATTTGTGCTTGAACAAAAATGATTTCATAGATTGGAAAAAAAAAAAAAATCATTTGTATTTAAATATTAATTTTGAACTGTAATAAAAATTTCAAGTGTATAATGTGTTGTTATTGAATCAGATGTTTATGTACTTAAATTGCATATTTTACTCCATGGAATTTTTTTTTTTTAATTTAAGTGAAAAGTAAAATAAAAACTTTTATTAACATGTACATTTTCTACTACACTTATACTCTTTATTTGCATTCATTTATTTATTTTTACCTAAGTAATTTATATATCTTATATGTATTCATTATCATTTTTAATGAATTATATAGCATTAAAATTCTAATTTAAAAATGCAGACAAAAAATACCTAAAATCCGCACACTCTCTGGTCCCAAGCTGAGTGGATTTCTGGGAGCGTACTGTATATATATATATATTACTACCATTGTATTATTACTGTTATTAATTCGAGTATTCAAATTTTGAAGACGAGTCTGAGCTCCTGAATATTATCAAAGCTTCCTGTTTTGCTGGTTCTTGGCTGTGGGTTTCAATATTTCAGATTTGCGAGCAAGTACTGAAGGTGAAGGAATGCTGTTCCTAGGAATTCTGAAAATATACTTTTGTTTTGAAATGCTGGCTGCGAAAGTTAATATGCTGGTGGGATAGTCTAGTGCATGGTGCTATTTTACATAAGACTGTGCATTAGATTGTTCTTCTATGCGAAAATTGCCAAAAGAAAGAAGAAAGAAAGAAAAATATAGGTTTGTGATTAAATTTTAATGAAATATTTCAATAAAATTTGGTAAATGTAAGATATTCTGTTAATTTAATGTAGAATATATTTTTAAAATATTGTTTTGATTTCATTTTATGTTACACTTAAAAGTATTATTAAATTTATAAAGTAGTTTTTATAAAAGTATATATGTTAACGTTCATTTCTGAAGATTTAACTTTTTGCATATCCAGTTGTTAATAATAATAAAAAAGTATTGTATATGTATGTGAACATTTCTAAACAAATTTAGCTCTATTAATTATTACCATTTTATCTGATTTTCCTTGTTTTCATAGAATCACCAACTAATCAAGACAGAAACTTAAAAAAACAAAATTCAGAAGAAAATGTAAGTTTTTAAAATATTATTGAAACACAGTAGGACGAAAAGCATTTGTCAATTGAATAACATGATTGTAAAAAGCTGTATTTGATTATCCAGTTTTGTATTTAACATTAATTTTTTTTTTTTTTTTTTTTTTTTTTGTATATGTATGATGTAATTTTTTGTGTGTGTGTGTTCAGTCTTTATTACATTTTAACAATGTCATTGAGCTTATTTTAAAGCATGAAGCATACAAATTTTCTTTCATTTAAATGCAAGAAGAAAATGTATTTAAAGTGGAACAACTTTGTCAAGTCTCAATACAAACAATAAATTGAAAACAGGAATTTTTTTCTTACTTTTTTTTTTTTTAGTGATCATTAGTTGATTATTAATGTATCATTACATTGTCTTAATAATTTACATATTGCCCTTTTTATTCATGTATAGGTTTTTTGCTTAATAGCATTAATATTTTTTAAATTAGCCATAGTATCATATTAATGAAAATGCAAAACTTATGGATATGAATATCTAATTGTTACAATAATTGATTTGCAATATACATATTGTTTGTTTATTTCTTTTGTTTTGATTCAGTTTTGATTTATCGTAAAGTATCATAAATTGTCATGAAGATAATGAAGGAATAAAGTTAAGATAAGTTTGTTAAGAATTAATTTAAGAAATTAATTAGAGTTAGTAGAATTAATTGTTCTCATAAATGAACTAAAGTCATCAAAGGATAATTTGATAAAAAGATAATTATTTTTTATCTATGTAGTATTCAGTGGCCTTAAATCTAATATGGTTATTACTGTACATTAAAAAAAATATTTTACTATATGTATGTATGTACAGTTCCCGCCGCTTATTAAAATCACATTCGTCCTCAGCCGAAGGGATTTTATTAAGCGGCTGATTTTTATATCCGGCGATCGTTCCTGCACTCAATGAATTTGGAAAGAAATTTCAAGAGGTAACAAATTATGAAATTAGTAAACAATATTAATTAATTTATGATAGATAATTAATTGTTCCTTCGATATAAGTAAATTAAACTTATTCCAAGTTCCTATAGGCTTTCCTTTAACGAAAATTATCATTACTTTACCAAAAGTTCACGCTTTTCTTAGAAATTTAAAATCTTTTCGTTTAAACCTCTTGATTTATAGTTATTTCAAAATAAGAACTAGGTTTTATCTTTTATAACTAAAATATATATATCATTTGCAAATCAAATCAAATTTGTAACTTATTACTGCGCTCTGAAGAATATGTTCCTTGAAATTATTAAGAAGATAAGTTACGAGACTATGTGTTTAATTTGTAACTATGCTGCAAGTGTAAATTTTTCGACAATGAACGATAACAGAGGGATCATTAGTTTCTTTTTATAAAAAAAAATAAATCAGAATGCAAAAAAAAAAAAAAAAAAATTGTGTGCATAAATGGTCCAGCGGGTCCGGACCCCCCCCCCACCTATGAGCTAAGATTTTTTATTCGAAAATTTATGCATTATGCAGGGCCTGATTATCGCAGTGGCATGTGGGGCCCCTGACCCTGAATAGCAGGGGGCCCTAAAACTAATTTCTCTTGTGATTATTTGATCACTATTTGTTCTGTGTACAAAAATTTTTGGCCACTTTTTCAACTATTTTCACATCGTCAAGTACTGGCATGGGTCTAACAAAGCATGTATGCCTCAGGCCTTACATGAAGTCAAGCAGGCCCTGACATTACGTATAAAAATTCGACCAGAAATTTGTAGAAAAATAGACATATTTTTACTTTCCAAACATACGTATGTAAGGAAAGTATTGTAATTGTGCCAAATAATCCGACTGCAACAATTTGAAGTTTGAATTTTCTACACGATTTGAGGTTCCCTAAGTTCATTTTTGCTATATTTATGGTGATGTATGTATGTGTGTGCCTGCGAGTGAACACGATAGCATCTAAAAGCTTTGTTTCAATAAGCTGAAAGTGTGTACGTATGTTATAAATCACTTTAGCAAAGAACCCTATTGATTTTGATGAATTTAGTCCTTATAGTTTTTTACTTCCATTACCCTACTACCATAGGTAATGGAAGTATTGTATTCGGTCTGAAAATTCGATATCGGGTTTTCACCTGATTTACACAATTTAAGGTACCCTGAGTCCAAAAAAGTGGTTTTTGGCAATTGGTCAGTGTGTATGTATGTGTGTGTGTGTATGTATGTATGTGGAGAATCTTCTGGCTATTATAGCTCAAAAACTAATAAAGATATAGCTACCAAACTTCAGAATTGAAATACGTCTGGTGTACAGATGAAATTTCCAAATTTTCGTGAAAATTGAAAAACCGGAAGTGGGACCGTAAGTCCGTATCTCACAAACAGCTCTAACGATTTTCTTCAAACTTGCTATATAAACACTCTATTAGATGTCCTTTCGAATGATATAGTTGGTTAATTCAGGGAAAATGATAGGCGTCCTGTTAGCTCAATTTCAGGCCTCGCAAAGGCGTTCCTTTAAAAACGGTTTTACGGATTTTTTTCAAACTCGCCATTTTAACTCACTTTTAAATATGCTTTTGTATGTAATTATTGTTTTCCTGTCAATAATTGAGTTTAACCGGATGTGGGACCATAAGTCCATATCTCAAAAAAGGCTCTAACGATTTTCTTCAAATTTGCTATATAAACACTCTATTAGATGTCCTTTCGAATGATATAGTTGGTTAGTTCAGGAAAATTGATAGGCGTCCTGTATAAATAGCTCAATTTCAGGCCTCGCAAAGGCGTTCCTTTAAAAACGGTTGTACGGATATTTTCTCTTATTTTTTACCTCTCTATTATATGTAAGTTTCGTTTTATACATCTTTATAAGTTTCTCTTACCGGAAAAATTTTAGGTTTCTACTTCTTTAGATCATTTTTGTTTTCTGATCACATTATCGCTCAAAAATGCATATAATACGTGTGATAGTGGGTAATGGAAGTCGTGTGGTTGTTTCACATCAGATTTTTTTTTCTTACAGAGACACAAAGAAAAATTTCTTATCATTATCTCCTATGGGTCCAACTTTTTTTAAAGTCAACTTCAACGTGAGTGCTTTATTCCACACGTGAGCAGAGATTTTTCAGAGTGAAGCACCAGGAGTTAAAAAAAAAAAAAAAAAATAATTAAAATAAATAAAATTTTTAACTCCTTGAAAAATCCTAAGTGCAACAGAGAAAGCTATTGCATGCGCTGACGAGACAAGGGGGGAGGGGGGTTACGAGGGGGGAAAATCATGACTCCCCATTTAGTGCTAAATTTGTCTTGAGGAGCTATGGGAGCTACAGTCATGAATTTTGGTGCTTGGATTATTTATATGTATCCGACATCTAAAGTAACGGGATTTATCAAAATTATCCCCGTTCCCCCCTTCGGGGGACAGAAGGCAAACAGAACTTTGTAAGCATAACTCGGCTCCAAATTACTTCACAGTGAAGAAATTCCACATGGAGAGACACAATATGAGTACAAATAATACAATATCTGAAATTCAGGAATTTTTTATTTTTAAGGAGAGGAAGGGGGAAAATCTATTTTTAGTTTGAAATTTTACAAATTCTGGATTTTTGAGTAGAACTATACCAAAAATTGAACAAAGATGTTGGAAAAAGCTACGCAACTTCCTTAGGATATTTCCAAAAGATGTTTTCTATTTTGTGTGATCTTCCATTTTTTTTTATTTTTTTTTTTTGGTTGGGGGTATGTGTTATAAAGGGTAAATTCGAGAGACCTTTTTTAGCACTAAATTTCTCCTGAGAAATTTATGAGAGCTGCAGTCACGAAGTTTGGTGCTTGGAATGTTTATATACATCCAGTACCTAAAAGAACAGGATTTATCGAAATACCCCTTCCCTCCAGGGGGACAGGAAGCAAAAAAATGTTTGTAAGCATAACTTGGCCCCAAATTACTTTGCGGTGAAGAAATTGCATATGATGAGACTAGACTTGAGTATAAATAGAACATTATGTACGATTTTGGAATTCTTGATTCTTAAAGGAGAGAGGAAGAAAGGAGGAATTTCAGAAATTCTGGATTTTTTAGTAGAGCTCTACTAAAGACGTTACAAAGGTATTGAAAATAGCCATGTGTCTATAGAATATTTGCAAAAACACCTTCTTGTTTTTTTGTGATTTTTGATTTTTTTTTTTTTTTTTTTTTTTTTTTGGGGGGGGGGGGGGGGGCGCTGTTACAAAGTAGCAAATTCAAGACCCCCCTCCCTTTAGCGCTAGATTTGTCTTGGGAAATCTATGGGATCTGTGGTCATGAAATTTGGTGTGCAAATTGTTTATATGTATCCGACACATTGCAACGGGAATTTAAGAAATTCGTCCCCTTACTTCTTTGGGGCCGGGGGGCAATAAACATGCGTAAAAACACGTTATCCTGTTTGAATTCACCTTACATTATCTTAGAATGATGAATTTGGTGTGTGGATGTTAATTAGGTGTACGCATTATGTACTTTGGTGAGATTTCGCAAAACTTCTAACTTAGCCGCTGGGGAAGGGGAAGTAAAAAGCGGGTAGGTTGCAGCCAAAGGCAATGTGGACCTGGACTCCCCACGTTGCGAGCGGCAAAAACCTCTACGGAACACAGAGGAAACTTTAACTTAGGTTATTAATAATGATTTGGAATTTTGATAACTCATTTTAGTATACTGCTCAGCGAAGCGGGCAAAGCCTGCTAGTATATTAATAAAACAAATAGGGCTGGATATTCCTTTGTGCTTATTATGCCACACAAAACACATATGGCTTGTAATACAGATAAGTATATTTAATATAATTTAATACCAATATTAGAATTTTCCGAATGTTCGCTAGTCAGGGTAAGAAATTGCTGTCGTGTAGAAATAGATTTTTTACCCTGCCTGTGCTAAACTTTAACATAATGGTACCAAATCCTCATAAACTAATAAAAAATTGCAAGAATTTCCTTAAACAACTAAAATTGTTTTTTTTTTTTTTTTTTTTTTTTTGTAACATTTACTTTTTTCTTATAAAACTTTAGCAATTAGACATGATATTTGCCTCAAATTTTGGAAAGGGGGGGGGGCTCCCCCTTGGATACGCCACTGAAACACATACTTATTAAAATTTAGTGAAAGGTTTAGCAAACATTGTATGTGATATATTTAATATTTTTAAATTTACTTAAAAAAATGTTTGGTTTAGTTATAGAAGTTAGAAATATAGATTTGAATACATTCTAAATAGTTTCTCTTCAAGCTAGAATTCAAAAGAAAAATTTATTAAAGCATTTTGAAACAACTGCTAATTTGGATAAATATGTGATTACTTGATTTTTAAATTATTGAAAAGTGGACTGTAAGCAATACTCCCTATAATTTGTACAACACTGTATGTAATGCTTTGAAAATTTTTTAATAGATTAAATGAAATAGATATGATGGGTGATGATGAAAGAGAAGTTTAAGCAATCTAAAGCTGTAATAAGTATTTTGTTTTTATTTTATTAATGAGGCATCTGAGTTAATTTGAAACTTATTTTAAAGTAAATAAATATTATTTGGTGTTTATTAGATAAATGTTAAACTTGAAAACAAACTTGTCCTGATAAAATGGAAACAATGACGATTCTAAAGCATATAAATATTTAAAAGCAATGTGTGAATCCATCAGAATCTTCACAACTATTTAGGAAAAATAAATAAATAAATAACTTAGTGGAAAGCCCAGCATCTCACGATTTTTACAGGCTGTTTTTAAAATCAATTTATATTCTTCTTGTCTCAAATAAATATAATTCTTAAGAGGCATACTAATCTTAATTTTTGATGTTTTTCAAGAAAATTCTTGTTTCTAAGTTTTTCTGCAATCTTAAAAATTTAGCAATTGCTTGTTTGCAGTTATTTATTTAACTATTCGCATAGTTGCAAGAAATTTATTTCCAATTATTATAAAAAGAATCGTTCTTGTGTCAAGAAAGTTTAGCTACAGTAAATAAACAAAAACATAAACAAACCGGGAAGTAACCGGAGCGTTCGATAAGTTCACACTAACCGGTAAAACCGCATTTACCGGTGACTTCCATTTTCATTTACCGGTAAAACCAAAAAGCTATTTTCGAACGCGGCCAATGTGTAATTTATCCAAGTTAGTCTATTCTCAAAGAAATCCCCCCAACCACAAGTTAGTCTATGGTTAGAAGTAATCTAATCCAAGTCTGATGTTAAAAATAAACAAATGAAAAATAACACAAACAGATTTAAGATTTCGTTTTGATAATTTATTCTTGACTTTAAACTACTCAAATACATGCTTCAAAATATCTATTTTTGTCACGGGAAGCTTCGTTTATTTTCTTATATTTGTGTATGCTTATCTTAAATTTAATCCCTTAAACCTTGATTATGCTATAGTTCTAGAAATTTCCTGAGTATTTAGTTTAATACAGCATAGATGTTTTATAAAATTAAATATTGGAGACAAAATACAGTCAGTCACAAAAGTCTACATACACCATAAAAAACTGCATTTTTCATGTAAATATAGAAAATTTAAATGCAAAATAATTTTCAAATTGAAACTGAAGTTATGTAAGAATAATTTTATTAAAAAAAGAACAAACTTTCCAAACTGTTTACCAAAAACAATTAGTTAAATAAAAATAACATGTCACATAAGTGTACATACTCTTCAAGAAAAAATAAAAAATGGCATATTTTTTGCAAAAGAAAATAATTTAATACCGTGTTACTTGTCCTTGTGCACCAATGACGGCTTGTAATCTTCTAGGCATTGAAGCCACCAAACTGTGTGTTGTATCTGGAGTTATTTCGGACCAAGCTTGCTGCAATGCATTTTTTAAGGAATCTTTATCGTGCACACTATATTTTCTAGCTCTGCGGTGAAGTTCATCCCAAATATGTTCAATAGGGTTTAGACAGGGTGATTGAGGAGGGGAATGGATCTTCGCAGGTACTTTGTAAATAAGCCATTCTTTCACAATCTTTGGTCTGTGCTTTGGATCGTATCATGTTGAAAGATCCATTGGCATCCTAGCTGTAAACTGTCAACACATGCCTGCACATTATCTTGCAAAATTTTCAGGTATATATAACGATCCATCGTAACTTCAATGAAGATCAGTTTTCCAACTCCAGCTGCCGACATTGACCCCCAAACCATGACTCCACCTCCACAATGCTTTACTGTGGGAATGACATTTGCAAGTTTTAGTTCCTCGTTCTTGGGCCGCCAAATGTTACCTCTTCTATCACTTCTGAAAACATATTTCCTTTCATCAGTGAAAAGATCATTTTTCCAAAAAAATTAAATTCTTATGGATATATTTATGGACAACGTTCAGTCTTTTTGTTTGATTAACTTGTGATATGAGTGGTTTTTCTTCGCGGCACTCTGCCATGATATCCTTCTGATCTGAAAATTTTTCGAATACTTTCTGCATTTACACTCTTTTTCGTTGTTGCTGCAATACTTCGGGAGCAGATAGTTTTGGGTTCGACTTAACTTTTCTAATCACAGCTTTCGCATCTCGACCATTCAAAATTCTTGGCCATCCACTTCGAGGCTTATTAAAAACATGTCCAGTTTTTTCCTAGTTACTTATTACAGTCTGAACAGTTGCCCTAATATTTCCAACAATTTTTGCAATTTCACCATAAGATTTTTTATTTCTTCATAACTTAGCTATTAAATTACGTATGTCAACAGTAATTTCCGTCCTAGGAGCCATTATGATTACAGTAATAAACTCTCAAATTGCGATACGAAAATTCAATATTTGCTTTCTAATATTACATGTGATTTATTTCATTTTCCCTTAAATAAGATTAACTTGGTGTGACGTTTTACTACGAACTGCTTCTGTATGTAGATTTTTATGACGTCAGTTTTAAAGTTTTTTGAATGTTCTGCAGAAATAATTAAGTTTATATAAATTACTTTTATAAAATACCGTTCAACTTATAGAATCTAATATTGTTGTAAATTTATTAATTTAAAATTATTTATAAATTCTTAAATCTCATTGTTTTATTGGTGTATGCAGACTTTTGTGACTGACTGTACGTTCACAGACGTTGTCGATTTTTTTTTTCTTTTTTTGTCTTAGTGAATGGCTTAATTGGAATATGTGTATGATTGTTATAATAGTAAGCATATCTGACTAACAAGTGCATGCATTATTAAAGTAAAACTAAGTGCAGTATGTCTTACTTAGTTTTTCATATCAAGTTTGTTCAGAATCGGAAACTTTTTATTTATTTTTACTTTTTTTTTTTTTTTTTTTTTTTTTAAGGAAGAAGTGCAAGATAAAAGATAAAGTTTATTTAAATTAATCAATACAAAAAACCCTTAACGGGTTAAAAGTTTGTGACGCAGCACTGTACTTTATGGCTATAAGAATTAGAAATACGGATCTTAAAAATAATGATATCAAATTTTCAGTGACGCTTTGATATTAATTAAATTATACATAGATTTTCTTATTTGAATTTGCTTTTTCCTTTTATTTATATTTACAGTGTAAACGTTATTTTCAACATAAAATAATATATAGCATTTACTCATTGATACCTTTCCATTCACATCTCTTATACTATGAAAGCATGTGTTTTAAAAGAAATTATATGAAATTTCAGTAACGCAGTGGTGTTACATTAAGTGATTTGTTTTTAAATTTCTCTGCAATTATTTTGTTTTGCATATTAAAGTATATGTGCACATTGAAATATTGCTTTTAATTTTCAAATACGCTGTCAAATATATCACTTTCATTAAGCTTATATTATGTACTGAAATATATTTATTTCAATGAATTATTCTATCTTTTGCGTCACGCCATCCAAAACTGTAAGTAAAATAAATGGAAATGTTTACTTTGTGTCATTTCATCCAAATAAATTGAAAATGCATGCAAATAGATATCGTGATGCAAAGAAAAAAACTGTGAAATTTTTTTCAGTTTTGGATGGCGTGACGCAAAAGATAGAATAATTCATTGAAATAAATATATTTCAGTACATAATATAAGCTTAATGAAGGTGATATATTTGACAGCGTATTTGAAAATTAAAAGCAATATTTCAATGTGCACATATACTTTAATATGCAAAACAAAATAATTGCAGAAAAATTTAAAAACAAATCACTTAATGTAACACCACTGCGTTACTGGAATTTCATATAATTTCTTTTAAAACACATGCTTTCATAGTATAAGAGATGTGAATGGAAAGGTATCAATCAGTAAATGCTATATATTATTTTATGTTGAAAATAACGTTTACACTGTAAATATAAATAAAAGGAAAAAGCAAATTCAAATAAGAAAATCTATGTATAATTTAATTAATATCAAAGCGTCACTGAAAATTTGATATCATTATTTTTAAGACCCGTATTTCTAATTCTTATAGCCATAAAGTACAGTGCTGCGTCACAAACTTTTAACCCGTTAAGGGTTTTTTGTATTGATATCATTACTTTTTAGGGGTTAATGATCAAAACGTAAAATTAAAGGAGCATGGTAATGAGTTATAACACTGTATTAAAAGTGTTGTTTTATAGGTCATACTCGAACAAAATAACAAACTAAATAAAATTTTAAAATTTTATAAAAAGTGATAAAAAAGATGGACACATGCAACATTACAAAGGCATAATATAGTACATTTTAAAAATGACAAAAATTTCTTATTTATATTTATTTCTTATTAAAATTTTTTAGGTATAGATTTGATTTAAAAGAGAAAAATAAATAATAATAGAAAAATCTTTAAAAGGTGAAAATTTTATACTGGTAAATATTTAAGTAGTATAGTTTGTTATGAATTTAATTTAAAAAAATCTTAATCTATTCAAAATTTTATTATAGCTTAACATTTTGTAATTTATATATTATATATACTAGAAACTTAATGAGCAAATTAATTATTTTCAAATTCTGTTTTAAGAACTTTTTCAATCCGTAGTTTAAGTGATTTATCACCTAATTTTGAAAAAATTACAAATATTTGCATATGATTATCATATTATTTGTCATTTTTATGAAAATAAAGGAAAAATTTTTTGTTGTTGCAATCACCTTTTAAAATAGAACCAATTTTGAAAGTTAACAACGTATCAGCATGAAAACAATGTAAATACAAAGAATATTTTTGATAAACAAATGTCATATAAAATACAAGTACCTAAATAAATAACTCATTTAATATATATATTAAAAAAAGAATTTTTTTTTTTTTTTTTTTTTTTTTTTTTTTTTTTTTTTGACGCTTTCCGATAGATGGAGCCAAAACGATTATTTGATATTCAGTATTTCAGATGGAAGAGAAGAAATTCGTCCGCGAAACTGCCGCATCACGGTATTTTCGGAGTAAAAAATAGTTCGATTTTTAAACTGAGTTATAAAAAAAACAAGAGTTTTCCTAGGGAAAAAGGAGATGTCAGGCACATCAGATAAAAGCGATTAATATCATATATAAATTAAACTAAATTCGCTCGAGCCATATTCGAGAAAAAATTCTTACACATTAGTCCGTCCATTTATAACTTAAATGAGCCAATTCATATCTCGAAATATATTGCACGCAGAAATGTAGAGATTTCAGGGTAGGATCAGACAGAAGGTGAAAGTCTATTTTGAAAATATCAGAACATAACCTCCTATATTTCCTGAGATATTAAGTGTCGGCTTTCAGCGGTTTGTTTGATCTTAAAATTCCTGTATATATAAGTGTCGCAGTTTTCGTTCGTTTTTCCGTTTCCGCTGAGTGTCGTGGCGTTCGTTTGTTTTTGCGCTTGCGTCACTAGAAAAACTGCCGTTTTTCATGATATATTAAACATCTACTACACAGTTTTTTTTTTTTTTTTTTTTTTTTTTTTTTTTTTTGTGCTTTTCCATTTTGCTGGTGCAAATCTAGACAAGCAAAACTTCATTGGCGACAGTGATGCATTAATGGATTATTATTTAATTTGTAACCTAGGTTTATTTATTTTTTAATTTAAAGTTAATTTACATCCGTAATTATGGATATGATAAAATAAATGTTGTATTTAGCTTTAAGCAAAATTTCAGAAACTTTACTTAAAAAAAAAAAAAAAAAAAACTTAATAAATGATAGTTTCCTTAATTTTCTTATTACTCCAAGTGTTTTGAAACAATTACTTTCTCAGGTGCTGTTGTATCATTTTGACGAGTGAAATGGAAAAGTACTTTTTTTTTCTCCCAAATTTGTATTTTATTTTTTATTTTATGAAGTCTATGTCATCTTGAACATTTTTTCGTTTTGACTTTGTTTGTTTAATTTGCCAAAATTATTTCATATATAATTGCATTTAGCTTCCACACTTTTTAGCTGTTTTTAAATAAAAAACACACTTCTTTGTATACTCTCTTAACAAATATTTAGAGTTAAGAAAAATTTTATAAAGACTTACTGAATTTTGGTGCAATCCTTTTTATTTTACTTTATTTTATTTTAATATAATGGGATTCTCGCAATCCCACTCTCTAATGTGAACCTTGTTTTGCCTGCATTACTTGGTTACCACAGAAAAATTTATAGGTAGCATAAGATTGGTCAGTTTTAGATATCAGAAATTATTGTTCCCAAAAAATTTGCTTTTCCAATTTTCTTTAAACTTGCTGTATAAATTATCTTTTGTATGCCTTAAGACATATGTATTTTTCTATCACAGAAAAATTGTTAGGCAAGTGATTGATTACAAGGCTGGAAAATTGGTACAGAATTCATACCACAAGTAAATGAAACATAATTTTCTTCTTATTAAACCAATTATTTAATAGGTAGAGAAATATTTTAAATGATTACTGCTATGAGCTCTGCATTAATTTTATATCCTCGGTGGTGTCATTTATGTCTTCTGACCATATTACCTCCAAAATAGTTTATAATAGTCAGGGGCGGTCCGACGGAATTTTGACACCCGTGCGAGTAGTAGCGCCCCCTTCCCCCCAATCTCGAAAAAAGGTGATTGCAATTTAGTGGTCATAAATTATGCAGATATATATATATATATATATACTTTCTTCTCAAAATCTCGTGTATTCATAGAAAAAAAAAAAACTAAAAGCAGACTTTGGGGACTGCCGATAGAAGTGAAAACTAAGTAGCTTGTGAATTGTATCGTCGAGCTATTAGATTATTATTTTCGAATTATTTTTGGTTTGTAAAGAAGTGTTTATGATCTGTATTATATGATTCGGCACAATATTTGTAGCCACCCATATTAAATGAACTAAACCTTATATTAGGTAAAAATATTGATTAAAAATAAAAACAGTAGACTTGGCATTGGAATATTAAAACCCGAGTAAATTACTACGTCAGAAACGCCAAAGAAAAATATTGGAAATGCATACAGCTGTTTCGGCAGCCTTAAGCGTGCCATCTTCAGTGCAAAAAGAATCAATTTCGCACTTCCTTTCGGATCCTTTTTGCACTGAAGACGGCACGCTTAAGGCTGCCGAAACAGCTGTATGCATTTCCAATATTTTTCTTTGGCGTTTCTGACGTAGTAATTTATTCGGGTTTTAATAAAAAATTGATTACTTATGAAATTATTTTAATTAGTAGCAGTAGCTGAGATACAAAAGAAAACCGATTCAGGACACCTCAAAACGTGTAAATCAGGTGAAATCTCGAATTCCACTTTCGATAATATAAAAGAACTTTAAAATATCTTTTGAATGATGTATTAAAAATAATTTAATCATAATTAGAATTTGAAATATTGAAATTTTAAAATATTACAGTGCCATCTGGTGGTAGAAATTTCTGTAATCTACTGTTCGATTCCAAATCAACAAAGCTTTCTAATGATGTATTACTTATGGAATTATTTTAATTAGTAGCTGAGATACAAAAGAAAACCAATTCAGGAAACCTCAAAACCTGTAAATCAGGTGAAATCTCAAATTCTACTTTCGATAATATAAAAGAACTTTAAAATATCTTTCAAATGATGTATTAAAAATATTTCAATCATAATTAGAAATTCAAATATTGAAATTTTAAAATATTACAGCGCCATCTGGCGGTAGAAATTTCTGTAAGGTACTGTTCGATTCCAACTCAACAATTTGTAGGCAAATATTTGATATTGCTTTTTTTTTTAAAAAATAAAAAAAGCTTCTCAAAATTGTAAATAAAAAAGTCCCGAGAAAATTTTCGTCCTTTTAGTGCCCTTTCATTTGTGCATCGAGCGAGAGCCCCGTGCGACCGCACGCACACCCCTTGTTCCGCCCCTCATAATAGTCAATACTGGAAGGTGGAAGTCATGTGGTTGTTAGAAACAAGACTAAAAAAAAATAATAATAAATAGTGCACGTCGTATTATAAGACATAGTATGAAGCAACGCTGAAGTTATTTTAGATTGAATCTCAGGTAGAATATTAGATCAATTTAGTTGGCACTAGAGTCCTGCACGGGTTGGGGTTTAACCGACCCGAACCCGCCGAGAATTTTTTACGACCCGAAACCCGAAAATAAGTCAACATAACTTATTCATCTAAAAGTCATGCAAAACAAGGTAAAGTGATATAACATGATATAAAATAAAGTAAATTTTCATTGTCACACAGTTGGTAAATTATATATATATAAAAAAAAAATAGTATGTTGTGGCCACCACAAGACATTCTTCTATATTTTTCTGTCAAATTCACTAAGTGTGAATAATTTATTAAGACTATTATTAAAAAGTTTAAAGTGATGAATGCAAATAATTTTCATCTTAGGGAAATCTAACACTAAATATCCAAAGCGAGGCAGTTTTATCGTCTGTAACTAACTTCTTAAAAAATGCAATTTTATAATGGTTATCTCGCATATCATGGTTCGTACAGTTATATGGCATAGAAGTTGAGATATAGCCGTCCTGTTATCGATGAAATTTGCAGTATAGCAGCGCCACCTATTGGCCAACAAGCATTCAAATTGAGTCAGCATAATGTATCATAATCGCCTTCTCACATATTAAGTTTTGTTTGATGATACACAATAGAACCTGAGATATAGCTTTCCTTGTAATTGGGGAAATCGCTGAGTAGCAGCGCCACCTGTTGAGCAGTTTACACCAAAAGTTGACAGGCGCTAATATATATTAAAGGGCACCTACATACAAATTTATATGCAATTCTGTGCAGTAGTTCTTGAGATATAGACATTTCTTAAATTGCGGAAATTGCTGTGTAGCAGTGCCACCTGTTAATTGATAGGCATTCAATTTCAATCAGCATAATATCTCATATTGGTCTTCTTACATATCAGGCTTTGTTGGATTATACGCAATGAAACCTGACATGTAATGTAGACCACTCAAAACTTGTAAAACCATCGAAAACCGGAAGTCGAAAATTTTTGCTAATCCAATACTTTCTTCGATTGAATATAGAAAAAAATAAAATGTTATTACTGATTGTATTGAGTTAAAAAAAATAAAAAAATAAATAAAAATTTAAAAAAAATGTTTAATGTTTGAACACTTATGTGAGTTGTGAACTTCAAGATTGCAAAAATATGCTTCATTTTCAGTGTTAGTAGTTCGTTGTTTAATGCTTATATTCTGAAAAAAAAAAAAAAAATGTATATGTATATATATATATATATATATATATATATATATCTTTATTTATTGCTTTTCTTTGATGTGAATGTTTATTATAATTTGGGTAGCAGGGATATATGATTCGGAATTGAACACGATTTGACCATTTTTAGAAAAATGTCTGTCTGTGTGTGTGTGACAAAAAATTTTGTGGGAACTGTATCTCAGGAACTACTGCACAAAATTTCATACAAATTGGTATGTAAATGCACCTTGACATAAATTAGTGCCTATCAACTTTTGGTGAAAAATTGTCTTGCAGGTTGTGTTGCCATCCTGCTTTTTCTAAATTTTTAACATGGTGATGTAGGACAAAATTTTGTATAAATGTGCAAAAAGAAAATTGTTACTTTCTTCTATATTCAATAGAAGAAAGTATTGGATTCGTAAAAATTTTTGACCTCAGGTTTTTGATGGATTTAGACGTTTTGAGAGCTGTAGAACACGATTTGACTATTTTTAGAAAATGTCTGTCTGTGTGTGTGTGACAAAATTTTGTGGCAACTGTATCTCGGGAACTACTGCACATAATTTCATACAAATTGGTATGTAGTTGCACCTTGACATAAATTAGTGCCTATCAACTTTTGGTAAAAATTGTTTTACAGGTTGCGTTGCCATCCCGCTTTTTCTAAATTTTTAACATAGTGATATAGGACAAAATTTTGTATAAATGTGCATAAAGAGAATTGTTTTTTAATAATCATTATGAAATTTACAAGAATTATTTATAATAGAGATAGTCAACTGGGAAAAATTTTTTGTATGCCTCGCCACCCCCCTCGAGGGGAGTAAATTTTCAAGATGGGTATCTTTCGAAAGTCTCGTGAATACCTTTAAAACGTATAGTTGAACTATAAATCTGTGATAATTTAAAACAAAGTTATAAATTTTTTTTTTTACTTTTAACAAAAAAAAAAAAAAAAAAACTTTGAAAGAAAATCGTAATTTTTTTTCTTTTTTTTTTAATATTGAGGACTTTTAAATTGGACTTTTTTTATATATATATATATTTAGTGTTATACTACGTATGTAATACGGAAATCGTCTGCATTATCATGGAAGATAATTTTTTTTAAATAATAATTTTAATAAGTTATTTTTACTGAATGAATTTGTATACGAAAATATAGAAGAAAGTCATGTGGTGGCCATAACATACTAGTTTTATATAGGAATTTTTGCTAGTGTTCGGACAATTTTGTTACCGCTGTACATGTATTTCATTGAAATGATAAAAGCTATTTGTTTTCACTGATATGTTTTACCGGTTAAAAAAAAGTAGGCTATCAACGAAAATTAATTTTGCCCAAAATAAAAATTTGCCAGTTTGATTTCTTACTCATCAAAACCCCTCGTCTTTGGTTTTCACTTCACATTAAGTCAAATTTGATAATATTTCATCATAAGATTTTTAAATTTGAGAACACATTCTTTCTGTGCGTGAACTTCAGCAAATAGAGAAAAAAGATATCAGTTCAAAATTATACTTGAACTTTGTATTTAAGTATTTATAAATTGTGAAACAAAAAAAAACATATTTAGGTAGAGTCAGTGAGAACTGTTTATTTGATTTAATATGGTTTAGTTAGCTATAAGCTGCATTACTGATAATTCACTACCAGCGTTTTTTTTTTTTTTTTTCAATCTTCTTAGTATATTTTATTAAAAATTCGTGACAATTCAGAATTGCCGAAGACCATACTTTTTTCTATTTTTTTTCTTTTTTTTTTTTTTGTCATTATTTATAAGATGCATTTTTTGCAATATGTTTAAGCAATTACAAATAAAAAAAAAGCATAGATTTCTACACAAAAATAGTGGTGGAAAAAATACAGGTGGTGGTAACCCTGCATATTTGGAAATAAAAGCATTATCAATGACAAACAAATTAAACTGATGAACATATTTCAACTGCATTGGGAAGTTAAAAAAATAAACTTTCACTCAATACACCATAAAAGTATTTAAACATAAAAAATATTGTGTTAAGTTTTATCTGCATAAGGGAAAAAAGAGAAATTTTTGGAGGGGGCGACACACCCCCTGAAATTTTTCAGTGCTAATGCATGTTAAAGTAAATATTGTGAAAATGTAATGAAAGTATGCAGCCATTGTCTTGTGTACATGCATAAAACTGATCCATACCTATTTAAAAAATGATGTTCCTGTAAGTATATAACACACAGATTCTATTATTATATAAAAACATTTTGTTGTTGTTAAATTTGATTATACAGGGTTCATAATCAAATATGAGAAAAAATTTTCCTGAGTTTTCCAGACAATTTTAAAGAAAATATTAGCAATATATTACAAGAAACACTCCTCTAGAGAGGCGAAAATACTTCTAATTCCATTGTATGATGTCATATTTCTGCCGATCATGACAGAAATTTACATAGAAATCATTGCTCATATGCGTATTTTCACAATACTTAATCATTTATATCAATATGAAGGCTAAACAAGGAAATTATATTATGAGAGAAAGGAAATTGTCGTTTTTCCAGGTTTTATGATCAATTTTCCCTGATTTTTTTTTTTTTTTTTCAACAAAATCCAAATTTTCTGAGCATTTCAGGTTTTCCCTGATGAAGTATGAATCTTGTTAAAAATATTTGTATTTATAAAAGAGAAAAAAATGAATAAAAACTTCTTTATTTAATGAATAAATTTTTAAAATATATAACATTGCATGACTCTATAGACCTATTTAAAGCTATCAGTTAACCTTGCTTTGGTAAATGTGCTCTTAAAAAAATATATCTATAAAACAATTTATTTGATACAATAATAATAAGTAGTAATAACTGCCAGAATTGCATTGTATGTTTAATGAAAAACTTATAACCAGTAACAGTGAAATCTCAATAAAAGATATTTTAATAAATATCATCCATTAAAATTTTTGAAAATGTGTTAAATAAAGAGAGTCTAAAACTTAATTTTTATCTCTTAACCAAAACGCCAATAATATGCACTATGTACGGAATAAAGAAAAGGTTATTTAAGTATATATATATGTATATATATAATTTGAATAATTTAATTCCTTTACAACACTCAGCAAATGAAAATACCAACATATGAAATTTTAAATGAGATGTATTTCGATTATTTAAGTTTATATATATATATATATATATAATTTGAATAATTTAATTCCTTTACAACACTCAGCAAATGAAAATACCAACATATGAAATTTTAAATGAGATGTATTTCGAATCAGAATATGCAAATGTGTATTAAATATGTGAAAAGCATTTTTCAGGATTAAGGGATTCTTGGAGATGTGGTAAATTGTTAAAGTGAATAAGTCTACTGCATTATGTATTAATTTAGAGCATTGCAGTAAGTTTATTTTCCAGTTTTCCAACCAATTAATTTTAATATGCAAAAATTAATAATTTAAGAAATACATAAAATCAACACTAGGAATAAAAGTTAATATATAAGTTAGTAATGCAATAAAATAAGAAATACTATAAAACAATTAAAAAACAGCATTTTATATCTCTAATAATCAAAATAATTTAGAAAATTTAGAACTATGCAATACAAATAATGAAAATAAATAAATAACAAACTTACTTCAATAAATTAAATCAAGATCATTCTTTCACAAGAATATCATATTCAATATATTATTTGATTCTTTAATGGATTACATACATATGTATATTTCTTTTCAATAAAATCAACCAAAAATTGGAATTCCTTATAACAGTGGGGTACAGTTTAAGAAAATAAACTTACTGCAATGCTCTAAATTAATACATAATGCAGTAGACTTATTCACTTTAACAATTTACCCCATCTCCAAGAATCTCTTAATCCTGAAAATCGCTTTTCACAAACTAAATTTATGGCAGCTTTTCATAATATGCGTTTTAAGAGTTCATAGGAAAAATGAAATTTTTTTCAGAACTAGGTAACGAACATATTTTTATTATAATGACATATCTCCGTTTCTTTCTATCCTCACTTGCAATATTTAATTTCCATTTGTTTGTTGCACGGAGGTTTGTTTTTGTTGTTATTTTCATATCAGCGTCCTTTGTATGAAGAATGCTCCGTTTTCGGAGTGCAACTTGCTTTAAGTGTTTAAGCGCATGCGTAAAGTAACGTACTACCAGCTTGTTTAAAGAACCAATCAGAGGAAAAAAGTTCCCTTGTTACTGTTCTAAGTTTAATCGCCTGTCACCGAGAGCCTCGGAGGAAGGATAGATGTGGAGAGGGCGAGAGCTCGTTTAAGTGAAGCTCCAACTGTAACCGGTTCAGCCATATTGGTGCACTCAAAACGTTTGCGAAAAACGTGTTGGGTAGTGCAAATTATGACATATTTTATTAGTGTTTTTCTCCGAATCAACGTTTCATTTTGAATTTTTAGCTTATTTATCATTGTATGTATAATTAATAATGCCGTCTTGTTCGGCATTTGGCTGCACTAATAGACCATCAAAGAAAATTCCGCGGATATCTTTTCACAAGTACCTTTAATACTTGTTGATTTTTGTTTTATTATTTTAATGAAATGTATGCTATTAAAAATTATAGATTACCATACAGACTTAGCTGATTATATGAAAAATGTTACAAGCCTTTTGAATAAACATTGAAAGTATACATTTTCCGAATGAAGTTATAATTTTTAAATAATTAATCTCTTTCCTTTTAACATTACAAAGAATTTTGTTTTAGCATTGAACTCAGGTCGTATTCGTCTACTCAGCTGTTCCCATTGTTTTCTCTGCAATTCAGTACATACATGATAGGACTCTTCAGAAAGACACCCCCCTACAAAGGAGGGTATCTCCTTTGAGACCAATACCATTTTTGAAATTAGTTAATTTTCAGTATATATATATATATATTATATAATGCATTTGATAATAATAGAAAAGAATGAGAAAGAAGAATAGCCAGTCAAATAAATCGACACAGAAACATACACAGGCCAAACAAAGTAACTAGTTATCTTGATTGATTTCTTGATCTAAATTGATTTAATTTATGTATATATGTGTAGATAGATAGATAGAAAATTAACTAATTTAAAAAATGGTGTTGGTGCTTGAGTAAATTATTGGCCCAATTATCTACATTAGGGAGGGGGGTGGGGGTTGTTATTTCTTGCACAGAATATTAAAGCGCCTAGTTTAATTTGTAATTTTTTACAAAAATTTGCAATTTAAATTCTTATTTATTATTTTTATTATTATTCAAACAAAATTGTTTGTTTTTATTGCATAAGAAAACAAATTGCCACAAATAACGCATTCAAGTGCAAGGGTTTAAAACAATGGATATGAAATAAAACAATTCTTTCCTTAAATTATAAAAAACGGAAGGGTTTTATCAATTTCTACATACTTGCCAATCTTTTAATTTTAAACTAGTATGCTGTGGCCACCACATCACTTTCTTCTATATTTTCCTATAAAAATTCACTCAGTATAAATTATTTATTAAAATTATTATTTAAAAAAATTATCTTCCAAGATAATGCAGACGATTTCCATATTAGAGAAGTAGTATAACACTAAATATCCAAAAGAAAGTCAATTTTATTTTCATTATTACTTTTTTTGTTAAAAATGAAAAAAATCGATAACTTCATTTTAAATTATCGCAGATCGATGGTTCAACCATTCGTTTTAAAGGTATTGGCGAGCTCTTCTGAAAGACACTCATCATGAAAATTTACTCTCCTCGAGAGGGGACTTCCCCTCCCCCCCCCCCCCCCAGGGAGAGAGGCGAGGCTCCTACACATACAAAAAAATTTTCTCAGTTGACTATCTCTATTATAAATCATTCTTGTAAATTTCATAATGATTATTAAAAAATAATTCTCTTTATGCACATTTATACAAAATTTTGTCCTATACCACCATGTTAAAAATTTAGAAAAAGCGAGATGGCAACGGACCCTGTAAGAAAATTTTTACCAAAAGTTGATAGGCACTAATTTATGAAGGTGCAACTACATACCAATTTGTATGAAATTATGTGCAGTTTTTCCTGAGATACAGCTGCCACAAACTTTGTCACACACACACACAGACTGACAGACATTTTCTAAAATTGGTCAAATCGTGTTCTACAGCTCTCAAAACGTGTAAATCCATCAAAAACCCGAGGTCGAAAATTTTTACGAATCCAATACTTTCTTCTATTGAATATAGAAGAAAGTAAAAACAGTAGATTTTATAAATTGACATTTTTAACAATAGAGACTGAATTTATATAAATATATAATTGACAAAAAAGAAAATATATGATTATTTACATAAGATTTTCTAAAAATAGTAATATTCTTTTAATAACTAGCCCATCTTTCAAATAAAATATTGAGATTATGTATATTAAAGAATTAATTTGAAATCCCAAAAATAGGACAAAGAAAATATCGCCTTACATTTGTAGCAGATTTTGCTTTATTAAGGAAAGAACAATTAAATTGTTGTTCATAACAATTTTAAATTAAATTTTCATTGCATTTAAGAATTAAAATGTTCTTGAGATTTTTATCAGATAATGAGGATCAGAATTTAGTTTTTAATTATGTTATCTGGCTGAAAATACACTCACAATCACTATGTAAATATATTTAATTACAAAAGCATTATTTAAAAAACCCAAACACTTAAAATTATTTTGAGATAATTAAAATCAATATTGCAATTTTTACACTTACATTTAATAAGCCTCACAGCATAGCAGCGCAACCTGTTGGGAAATTTACTACAAAGTGTTATCAGGATAAAATCACATTAAGATCCAATTAAATATAAAATTTTACGAAATTATACACAGCAGAAGATGAAATATAGCTTTATCTTAAATGGGAGTAATATGCATAGTAGCGCCACCTGATGGGCGATTTACTCCGAAATATAATCAGTACCAATTCATATGAAGATTTAACTAAATATAAAGTTTTGTGGAATTACTTAAATGTTACTTAAATTTACTTAATGAGATACAGCACCCACAAAATTTTGATAACACATACACGATACACAGTCAGTCTTGCATTTTTAAAAATGGTCAAGTCATTTTCAAGACTTTACAAAACGTGTAAATACATAAAAAAATTTCACGAATTCAATACTTTCTTCTTCTGAATAGAAGAAAATAATAAAAATTATTATTTTTATCATTATCACAGTTTCAAATAGAAATCAACCTATATTCTCGCCAATTTAACATAATCTTAAAGAATATATTTCTTATAAGTTTTTACCTTTTTCAATGTGATATTTAACTTTAAATAAGAAAGTTATTCCAGGCCGCTGTGTTGTGTAATTTTACGGCATGAAAAAGGAAAAGGAAAAGAATATTTAACGATAAAATGGTCCTGTTTTTATTTCATTATAAAAAAAAAAAAATAAAAAAAAATAAAAAAGATTTATGCACTAAACAAAAAATATTTCTCAGTATTTTTGAAGAATAAACCGTGATTTATGCCGTTTTTTCGTACGTTTAACACTAACGGCAATAGAATTTAAGCGAATGTTTTGGGTGCACAGTTAAAGGGACACCAGTTAGAAGGACCTCGTACAGTTACTTCACTCTTTCTCCATTGAAAACCGGCTCTCGCCGTCTCCATTCTTATCCTTCCTCCGAGCCGAGAGCACGGATTAAGAGGCTTCCTTTATTGCAGTGATGCCAGAAAGTCGAAAATTATTTCCGCAAATCAGGGGGTTTTTTTTCGAAAAAATCCCCAACTTGACTTCTACTAAAAAGGGTAAATACAAAATTTTTCAAAAAAGAATTTCAAGCAGATTTTTCTGATTTAAGCTCAGATTTTTCCCCAAATGAAGGCAATTTTTGAAAAAAATCTCCAAATAACAATAAAGCTGTTGAAAGTCTCTAGTCATAGGGATAAATTATTACTTTGCCAACATTGACAGAAAGTTAAAGAACTTTCCAGATGTGTCTCCAAAAATTTTAGAATTCCCCAAAAAAGACCCCACAAAAATTTGGTCTCCAAAATTGTCCCCAGAAGCCTTAAAAATCCCCCGAAATGGGGACAAAATCTCCAATCTGGCATCACTGCTTATGGACCAAATCAAGCCAAATTTTTGCGAAAAATGCTTTGAAGCGTGGCTGATGAATTACAAAATATGGTAACGAGTCATCTTGTTGAATTGTGGCATTGTACGCGTGCGCGTGTTCTCATGTTTGTTATCGTGAATATGAGAAAATAATTTAATTTCTTATGAAATTATGCTTAATTGGTTTGAATGTTATGTTGATTTAATTTCTTGTCCTCACGTTTTCTGTGAGGTGAGTAATAAATAGTATAGTAACATATAGACTAATAATTATAATTTCAGTGCCTTTTCATTGAATAAATATATATTTGTATCATATATTGGTTTGGTTTGGTTTGATGAGTACTGAGATTTATTGCTTGCCTCTAAGGCCGCTTATATCTCGAAAAATCCACACCACAAGGGTTTACAAGTTTTTATTATACAAGTACACAATATTTTGAAGACACTTGGAGCGTGTTCAGTAGAGCGCCCGAGATGGATCAGTGCGACCGGGCGATGACGTCACTGATCCTGGATCGGTCTTGGACCGGGCCAGGCGTCTACTGAACGATTTGGAACAATTCTGACGTAATGGGAGCAGCGCCATCTATCTAATTTGACCTGTATTAGCAAGTTATTTATAGAGATGGGAATAATCGAATGATTTTGATAATCGAGTGATTTGCTATCGAATGATTTTACAATCGATTATCAATGACGTAAGCGTAGAATAATCGTTTTGTAATAATTTCGGTTTCTTCGTGGCTGTCATGTTACTCTCTCTTTATACTTTTGTTTTTTAGCTCACTGCTATGAAATTTTAAGGTCTCGCCATTAATAATTAAGTTTTATTTAACTTTTTAGATAGATTTTTTTTTTTTTTTTCAGAAATCGTCCTATAATAATTACTTTGTTCTCTCCCCCCTCTATCTCTCTCTGTGTGTATATATATGCATATATACTCAGTCGAACCTTGTTAACGTGAATCTCAAGGGAGATAAAAAAATTGTTCGTAGTTCATGCTATCAGTAACTAATCTTCATATAACTAAACTAATCTTAATTTGACAGGGATTGTGGAAGCAGTTCATGTTTAAAGTAATTCACATTAACGAGGTTCGATTGTATGTGTGTGTGTATGTATGTATGTATAACTGAATCAATTGAAACACAAATTTGACAATGGTAGCTTAAGTGATTTTGTTGGTTATTTGATATATCATCAAGTTAAAAAATGGCAGCCATTTGAAATTTTCAAATTCGGATAAGAAACGCATTTTTCAACAGATTTGCTTAAAATTTGGTATGTACATAGTTCATATTAATGTATCAATCAAGATTATTAATCAACTCGATCAGGCATCGTATTTCAAAATGGCGGGCACTTAAAATTTTCAAACTCACATTAAAAAAAGAAAAAAGTATTTGTGAACAGATTTGCATATATCTCGATATATGCATAACTTATATGAAGATCTCAACTAAACCAATTATTTAATCAACTCGATCCCTCAACTTGTTTCAAAATTGTAATTACTTCAGCATTTCAAACTCAGTTTAAAAAAGTTATTTATGAAAGGATTTGTCTGAAAGTTTTTATGTACATAACCCACGTTTATTGGTCAGCTCGATATACGATTTTTACTTACTTCTATATTTAACAGAAGAAATTATTGGAATCGAAAAAATTTCGGCTTCCAGTTTTCGATGGATTTACACATTTTGAGAGATCTAAATCATGATCTAACTATTTATAGAAAATGTCTGTCTGTCTTTCGCTCTCTGTGTGTGTGTGTGAGAAAGAGAGAGACAAAAATTTTCTGGAGACTGTTTCTCCGGAACTATTGCTCATAATTGTATATAAATTTATATGTAGATGCACCTTGACCTAAATTAGGGCCTATAAGCTTTTGGTATCAATCGCTCAACAGGTGGCGCTACTATACATCGATTTCCGAAATTTAAGGGGATGCTATATCTCAGGTTCCATTGCGTATAATACAACAAAACTTGATATATGAAAAAGCCATTATGTGTCATTTTGCTATTCAATTTGAATGCTTATCGACCAAAAGGTGGCGTTGCTATACAGCCAAGACCGCAGTTTAAGGGAAAACTATATATCAGGAACTACTGCACAGAATTGCATATAAATCAATATGTAGATACACATTGACATAGATTAATGCCTCTCAACTTTTGGTATCAACTGTTCAACAGGTGGTGCTGCTACACAGCGATTTCCGAAAATTAAGAGAAGGCGATATCTCAGATTCTATTACGTATCATCAAAAAAAACTTGATGTGTGAGAAAGTCATTATAAGACATTATACTGATTCAATTTAGTTGCTTATCGGCCAATAGATGGTGCTGCAATACAGCAAATTTCCTCGATAATGGGATGGCTATATCTCAACTTCAGTGGCATATAACTGTACGAAACCTGATATATGAGATAACATTACAAAAATGCATTTTTTAAGATTCTATTTATAGACAATAAAACTGTCTTTCTTTGGATATTTAGTGTTAATTTTCTCTAAGATAAATAGCGTTTGCATTCAACCAGTTAGATAATTTTAATAAATAGTTTTAATAAATTATTTGCACTTAGTGAATTAATATAGGAAAATATCGAAAAGTGTCTATTGGTGGCCACAACATACTAATTTTCTAAATAGCGGCTACTTCAAAAGAACAAAGAAATCGAACTGAATTGTTACTATTTACTCGCACTGTTTAATTTTGCTGGGCTACTAACAAAGAAAGGTATTTTAAAGTAGTGGCATTAGTACAGAAATTTGTACTAGCAGATAACGTATTACTTCTTGTTTGCAGAACTTGCGCCTACTTTGTTCGACTTTGTTCCTACTTTGTTCGGTCGTGGTTTTTATTTTTCGATTTGATACAATTATTGTCAGTTTCTTTCTTTCTTTTTCTTTTTTTTTTTTTTTTTTTCATTTTAAACTATTTAAATGGCAACCTTACATGAAATTCAAGATACAAATTTAATTTTTTGCAATTATTTATTTTTTAAGTTATGCTTTTAGGACACATGTATACAGATTAAGCATTTGAAAAAATTGACTCTTATATTCAAAAGCCGTGCATTTATATTCAAAAGCCGTGTATTTATATTCAAAAGACGTGTATTTATTTGCCACAAAACGCGACATTATACAAAAAACAGAGCTGAAAATTGAATTAAAAAAAAAAAAAAAATTGTCTATCGTATGAGTGTGATCAATTAATTTTTTATTCCTGAGCAATTTTCGTCGCCATTGCAGAATGCAGTAAAACGTACATTTATTGAAAATTTCTTTTTCCAACTGAGTGAAAATAATACCTGGACCGGGAGTCGAACCCCGGATATTTGACTTACAAGGTCAAGGCTCTACCAATTGAGCTATCCAGGCCGACAAACCGGTGGGCATTACTCATTCAGACAACCTTTAGGCAGAGCAACTGGTCTATCATGTAGATAGCTCGACAGAATTAGCCACAGGTAATGGAAACACCATTAAACAATGGGAGGAATAGATACATTTTATTAATATCACACAATCAACGGATTGGGAAGAAAATCATATTTATTGAAAATTTATTTTTCCAACTGAGTGAAAATAATGCCTGGACCGGGAGTCGGACCCCGGATCTTTGACTTACAAGATCTTTCACTTAATTTGATATTAATAAAATGTATTTATTCCTCCCATTGTTTAATGGTGTTTCCATTACCTGCGGCTAATTCTGTCGAGCTATCTACATGACAGACCAGTTGCTCTGCCTAAAGGTTGTCTGAGTGAGTAATGCCCACCAGTTTATCGGCCTGGATAGCTCAATTAGTAGAGCCTTGACCTTGTAAGTCAAAGATCCGGGGTTCGACTCCCAGTCCAGGCATTATTTTCACTCAGTTGGAAAAATAAACTTCAATAAATATAATTTTCTTCCCAATCTGTTGATAGTGTGATATTAATAAAACGTACATTAATTACATTCAACATAGAATAAATAGTTTCGTTTAAATTTGGGTAGCCCTTTATACTGTCGAAAAGTGATATATAGAGCCCCTTGTGTAATTTAGATCTATATGATATGAAAAAGACATATTAATTTCCAACAAGTTTCAATTATAGCACAATATATTTAAATGCTTTTGAGTAGCTCTCTAAACAAATGATCGGTGATTTTCATGCTACATTCTCCACAAAGCGTGATTTTATTTATATAAAGAAAAAAGAAAGTATACTCATTTAATTTTATTTATTGCAAAATATAGATGTTAAATTGCAACTACTAGAAATTTCATCCATATAGGCATAATGCATTTGAAATTTCAATTATCTTGGATGTCCCTGTAGATGAACCATTTGTTCGACCACAGTGAAAAATTTACTGAACATCCCTATATAACACAGATTTAGAAAAAAAATTGACTTCCTGCTACAATTTTTTCTTGAGATATACAACTGCTAAAACACACAAACAACCGAAAAAAAAAAAAAAGAATGTTGCTCTCCCGGAGTGCCGACAGAAGTGAAGACTTGAACAATTACGTGTGTATTTCTTGAATCGTCAGGAAATATTTTATTGTGCAGGAAATACTTTTAAATGAAGCGTTTTTTTTTATTCATTACTATAAACTACTACTACAAAAATTATATTAAAATTTTATTTAATGTGCTAACTGCAATAGAGACAGTGTCCGGAGATGAGAGAAGTCGTGTAGAGCCGCACCAGATTGTAAAAACGTGAGAAAAAAGCAGCTTTGGCCTTTCTCATGGTTTTGTGAGGTCTAACTGCAACTTTCCGGCTGCAATCTTTAAGAGACAGTGGCTGGAGATGAGAGAAGTCGTGTAAAGCCGCACCAGATTGTAAAAACGTGAGAAAAATGGCGTATTTGGCCTTTATCACGGTTTTGTGAGGTCTAACTGCAATAGAGACAGTGTCCGGAGATAAGAGAAGTCGTGTAGAGCCGCACCAGATTGTAAAAACGTCAGAAAAATGGCGGCTTTGGCCTTTCTCACGGTTTTGTGAAGTCTAACTGCAACGTTTCCGGCTGCAATCTTTAAGAGACAGTGGCCGGAGATGAGAGAAGTCGTGTAAAAACGCACCAAATTGTAAAAACGTGAGAAAAATGGCGGCTTTGGCCTTTCTCACAGTTTGGTGAGGTCTAACTGGAATAGAGATATTGTCCGGAGATGAGAGAAAGCGTGTAGAGCCGCACCAGATTGTAAAAACGTAAGAAAAAAGGCGGCTTTGGCCTTTCTCACGGTTTTGTGAGGTCTAACTGCAACGTTTCTGTCTGCAATCTTTAAGAGACAGTGTCCGGACATGAGAGAAGTCGTGTAGAGCCGCATCAGATTGTAAAAACATGAGAAAAATGGCGGCTTTGGCCTCTCTAACGGTTTTGTGAGGTCTAACTGCAATAGATACAGTGTTCGGAGATGAGAGAAGTCGTGTAGAGCCGCACCAGATTGTGAAAACGTGACAAAAAGGCCGTTTTGGCCTCTCTCGCGGTTTTGTGAGGTCTAACTGCAATAGAGACAGTGCCCGGAGGTGAGAGAAGTCGTGTAGAGCCGCACCAGATTGTAAAACATTATACAGTATATAATTATTAACACTTCACATTAGCAAGTTAGTAATTGTATGATACATAATTTGTATCATACAAGGATGGAAAGCGTTCACTGACGATAATGCGAGTTCAATGATTTTTGCTCACCCAAAAGTGCTCAACGCGCCTAAAGAAGTTTTCACTTTAAAAAAAAAAAAAAAAAAAAAAAAAAGGATTTATTACTCCTTAAAACGTGTAAATGTAATGAAAACTCATTTTAGAAAATTTATACAATCTCTACCATATGCAGGTATATAGTAAGAGAAAGTTTAAAAATTATTTAGTATAAAGCTAAATTTATTCTATTATTTTATGTTGCATATTCCCAATTTTGTTCATTTATTTATTTATTAGTGAGTGTATGTGTGTATGTCTAATATCATAATAATTTGTAATCATTGTAAAAATGTTTTATTTACGTATTCTAATAAAACCGTAATTAATGTAAAATTGTTTTATTACGTGTTCTAATTCTAATTATTTGAAAATATTTGAACCCTGAAATTTTTCATATAAACTTGAAAAATTCATACATGTATATTAGAAAAAAAAAAAAAAAAAATCTTAATATAAAGTAAAAATTATGGGTCCCCCCCCCCCCCCTTTTCCCTTAAAAGTAGAATTTTTTTATAATTTTTAAAGTATTTTTATGAATAGAAACATTACTAAATGTAAATAACGCGTATTTTGAAAAACAACGGTTTACAAAATACACATATAACGTGTAAAAAGCAACTTTCAAAGAATGGCCAGTCTGTATTTCAGCCGTACCACCGAACGAATGATTCATTTGCTATAAGCAGGAAATAAATAAATCGCTGCAAATAATCGAAATACATAATAAGTAAGTAAATTCTTGCTGTTAAAAATCACTCGAAATAAAATAATCGAGATATTCATTCGCGCACGCTCATAACGGTTATAAAATCATTCGAAAGAAAATCATCGATAAAATCATTCGCGCACGCGCATAAAGTTATAAAATCATTCGAAAGAAAATCATCGATAAAATCATTCGCGCACACCACGGAGTAATATTAATAGGAGTTGAAGGTCCAATGGGAGAAAGCTACGAAACTGTGATCTAAATTTTTGGTAAATATTGAGGGCGCCACTTGTCATTCCTCCCTGCCTCGGCGCGGATATACTGTTGTTTTCAATAGAATTTTGCTGGAGTACATTTAAAATTTTTTATTTTAAGCAATTTAATTTCTTTGTAAGTTCTTAAAACTGCATAATTCAGACGTTTCAAATAAATGTTTCGTTCCTAGTTGTAAAACAGGCTATGATAGTGGTAAGAAAAACAAAAAAAAGCCCTAGGAAAAAAATAAAGTCCGAGTTCGTGTTTTCTACACCTAAAGTAAGTTTTTCTTTACAAAATTTCATCCATTCTCCTTCCTCCCAATTATCTGTTTTAGCTAGCTTCGGTTCATAATAATCGTCATTTTTTAAAAGCTTTCTTTCAAAGTAAAATTAGTATAAAATGGCTCTTAAAAAAAAACATGTTGATTAGAATACTCTACTTAATGAAATTTGCTTTCAATCAAAATTTTTTTAGCTTGATATTATTTTTAAAAAAATAATTAAAACGAGACATTTCCCCATTGAATAACATTGCGGAAGCTGGAGAGAAGGAAGGATTGCACGCTGGCGCCATCTGTAAACATTAGAAAACAACATCACAAAATTTCAGCGTTACCTTCATCTCCTGTCTTTTTACTCCGTGGCGCACACGCATAAAGGATATGATGGTAATCGAGAGAAAAAATAATCGGAATGAAATGATCGAATGAATTTAACGAATGAAATGATCGAATGAAATTAACGAGTGAAATGATCGAATGAAATTAACGAATGATTTTTAGATAATCGAGTTAATCGAATGATTCCAAATAATCGAGTTAATCGATTATTTCATTCAAATGACGGCACATCTCTAGTTATTTATTGTATTTCTGTTGTTTATTTTGTCTGGACTTTTAATACGTAATTCCATGAAACGCTAAACTATATTACGTTTTTTCTTAAAATAAAAGAAAGAAAGATCTTTTATGTAATAACAATTTTACTTCTTTCTTATTAATGTAGAATTCTGTATTCTGCTAACAAAAAATAAGAAGCTATTAATTGTTTGTGCTGATGAATTACTAGTATACATTACTTTGGTTATGATTTTTCTAAATTCACGTATAAATTTTAATCATGAAAATGTTACGTTACATTTATTTTTAAAGGAGCAGAGTGAATTTATCTTAAAGGAGCACTTCTTGATATAAGAAAACACCTTTTTTTCTCTTCGAATTTTATTATGAAAAGAAATGTACAACAAAAAAGGTTTTTGAAAAATAAATAAATAAATAAATTATATAAAATATGCTGTTTAGTTAATATAATGGATTTATATAAAAAATAATCTTACTTTCTTCTTCGATTTATGAATCAATATAAAGAGCTTTTTCTCTTATTACCGGCTGAATATTAAAATAAACTAGCAATGGAAACACTGCATAATTTTATAGCTACTTTTTTTACAGTCTGTTTTGTTTATTAAATTTAATAATTGACATCTTAAACTTATTTTTACCAAAATTAAAAATATGTGGAAGGATTTTAATTTATTTACTTATAGTTAACTTATTGTTTCAAAGGTAAAAAGTACAATCGTTTACAAACTTTTCTATTTGTAAACAAAAAACAATCGCATGAATGAAAAGCTTTGTCTGAAAAAAAAAATGAAATAATTAATTTTTTCCAGCTTATTTTTATATATTAAATTAACAAAATATGATAGCGTCCAAATTAAAAAAAAAAAAAAAAAAAAAAAAAAAAAAAAAGAATTTTTGTTTCAATTAAAATTGTGTAAATTTTTGTTTTAATTTTATGTTTAAATGTTACGTTCATCAATAAAAGAAATTACGTATCGAAAATCGTTATTACGTAAAAAATCTTTTTTACACAATAAATAAATAAAAATAATATAGTTTAGCATTTAATGGAAATACTTACCTTATTTTATACAGCACAAACAATGCATATAAATAGGTACATCTGTATTAATCCTCAGCAAATTAAACAAATAAACAATCATTGTCAAAATCAGATGTTCATTGTTCAGATTTTTACTGCGCAATGTCAGTCAGAGCCTGATTTTCATCCTATTGCGCATTTGATCCATCACGTGACCCAATGGATCAAGAAATTTTTCTGGGCTTTCTGATCCACGACCGGTCGAGATCGGTCCATTCCACTGAACGATGTGACTCTGGATCGGTCGACACCACTGAACGCTTTGGCTCGGAATCAATCGACCGGTCGTGGATCGGGTGCTCTACTGAACACGCCCAAGACAACACAAACATCCATGCTCGCACCAGGATTCGAACCTGGGACCAGTAGATTCGGAGGGCAGCGTCCTACCGACCGAACCACCTGGCCGGCCATCATATATTGTTCATCTATGTATTAATTTGAGACGTGTTTTTGTCTGTCTCCACTAAATTGAGAGAAAAATTTGGTTGAGGTGTCTAAAAAAAGGTCTTTGTCTGTAGATACGTTATGAAAAGAGAAAAATAAAAAAAAGTCGAACGGTCCCCCCCCCCTGGGGTGGCAGGGGTTAAACATACGTTGGCGAACATAACTCAGCTTCAAATTACTTTCCGGTGAAGAAATTGTACATGAGGGGACTAGACTCGAATACTAAAAAAATCAATATCTCCGATTTAGGAATTTTCAATTTTAAAGGGGGAAAGGGGGGAAATTAGTTTGTGAGGGAGATCCATTCTAGACCCACACATGTAGCATCTCATTTTAAAGGTCTTGAAATTTCATGTTGATTGGGGACGTTTGTATACAATATAGGGCACCCCTGGTGGTGAAAAATGGAACTAGGTGATTTTGCAGTAGGGTCTATCATGTTGCACCTTATTTTAAAGATCTTGGTATTTCCTGACGATTGGTGATGTTCGTATAGAACACGCTGTGCCCCCTGGTGATGAAAAGTGCGACTAAAGGATTCTGCAGTTGACACCACCATGTGACACTTTATTTAAAAGGTCTTGGAAATTCAAGGCGATTGTTGATAAAGGTCTTGAAATTTCATGTTGATTGGGGATGTTTGTATAAAATATAGTGCGCCCCCTGGTGGTTAAAAATGGTACTAGGTGATTTTGCAGTAGACCCTATCATGATACAACTTATTTTAAAGGTCTTGATATTTCTAGACCGTTGGTGTTGTTCGTATAGAACTCGCTGTGCCCCCTGGCGGTGGAAAGTTTAACTAAAGGATTTTGCAGTTGACACCACCATGTGACACCTTATTTGAAAGGTCTTGGAAATTCAAGGCGATTGGTGATGTTCGTACACAACATACTGCGTTCCCTGGTGGAGGAAGGTGGATTTTGCAGTGCGTGCGTAGCATGCCTGCTATACGGTGCCGCAGCCACAGGCAGCGGTAACACGAGTCAGAGGTTCGTTTTATTCAAGGTAAATTTTTAAGAATTTTTTCATGTTATTAGCGGCCTGCATATACGTGCCGCAGGCACTGGGTCACGAACCCGAGTTCCGTTCTGTTTGAGGTAATTTTTTTTGTTACAGTTGATTATTATTTTTTTTTTTGTGATGTTTTCACTTAAAAATAAAAATTCAAACAAAATCGAGTTAAAGATATAAAACCATACAAATTTAAGGTGCATTTAAGGTTATTACCATGGGCCTGGGCAATGCTGGGCGGGCTCGTTCCGTTCCAGGTTAATTTTTTGGAATTTTTTCATGGTATTAGCGGCCCGCGAATGCGCTGCCGCAGGCACTGGGGTTACAAAGCAGAGTTTCGTTCGGATCGAGTTAATTTTTTTTTGTTACAGCTGATTATTTTTTTTTCGCAATGCTTTTATTTAAAAACAGAAATTCAAACAAAATCGAGTTAAAGATATAAAATCATACAAATTTAAGGGAGGCCTACTATTTAACAATCGCAGCTATCGTAAATCACAAGTCGGTTTGTACACAAAGCATCAGAAGTATCCGAGCACTAGTAATAATCCCCGTCTTAAAAAAGTACACTTAATACTACCTTGTTAAATAAATCCTTGTTGAGTCATGTTCCTAGTCTGTCTAAGAACATGATTCGACAAGGATTTATTTAACAAAGTAGTATTAAGTGTACTTTTTTCAAACAGGGATTATTGCTAGTGCACGGATACTTTTGCTGCGGTATGTACGATCTGACTTGTGATCTACGATAGCTTCGATTGTTACAAAAGTACAGTCGGCTGCAAAATTATTCGAGCACTAGCCAATGATTCCTATATTTAAAAAGTACACTTAAGACTGTTTTGCTAAGTAAATCCTTGTCGAATCATGTTCTTAGACTGATTAAGAACATGACTCGACAAGGATTTTTTTAAACAAAGCTGTATTAAGTATACTTTTTTTTGCCAAGGATTATTGCTAGTGCTCGAATAAATTTGCAACCGACTGTATGCCTCCCTAAGGTTCATTTTAGATTATTATCACGGACCCGGGCATTGCCGGGCGGGTTCGTTCTGTTCCAGGTTAATTTTTGGGAATTTTTTTATGTTGTTAGCGGCCCGTGTATGCGCTGCCGCAAGCACCGGGGTCACGAAGCAGAGTTTCGTTCGGTTCGAGGTAATTGTTTTCTTACAGATGATTATTGTTTTCGTGATGCTTTCATTTAAAAACAGAAATTCAAACAAACTCGAGTTAAAGGTATAAAATAATACAAATTTAAGGTTCATTTAAGGTATCATGGGCCCGGGCAACGCCGGACGGGTCAGCTAACATATAATCTTAGTATTAAACGAAATAAAAAATATTTAGATAGCAACTGTTTATTTGGAATCAGTTTGATATCACATCGACAGTACTTTGTAGAAAGTGATATCATATATCGTATTTCTATTTAAAAGCATTTTTCCGAATTTCTTTTTTTAAAGTGAAATGTCGTAAATTATATTAGATGTTTTAACTTGAAATACATTTAAATAATGATGCGACGATTTTTGAAACATTACGGTCAATAAAGTGACTGTCGAATTCGACGGGTTCCAGCTAGTAAATATTTAATAATGATTATTATTGAGCATGCACAATATACAGTCGGCTGCAAAATTATTCGAGCACTAGCCAATAATTCCTATCTTTAAAAAATACACTTAAGACTGTTTTGCTAAGTAAATCCTTGTCGAATCATGTTCTTAGACTGATTAAGAACATGACTCGACAAGGATTTATTTAACAAAGCTGTATTAAGTGTACTTTTTTTTGGCAAGGATTATTGCTAGTGCTCGAATAATTTTGCAGCCGACTGTAGAAGAAGTATTTCATAATTTTTTTTTTTTCGGGAGTCTTGATGCTGTAAATTTCTTTAAACTTAAAACTGTCTCGAACAACATTCGACAAGTATAAATTATGTGAATAGTAGAAACGGTTTTTTATTTATTACAGTGGTTTTAAGAAACGCAATACTCATTGCTAAATATTTATTG
Source organism: Salticus scenicus (assembly GCA_963930645.1). Classification (NCBI taxonomy): domain Eukaryota; kingdom Metazoa; phylum Arthropoda; class Arachnida; order Araneae; family Salticidae; genus Salticus; species Salticus scenicus. The sequence continues at coordinate 58,273,998 of OZ005654.1, read as the reverse complement.
GAAAAATAAAATTTATTTGGAACGAAACGTGACTATACAAAACTTTGTAAACGGAAACAGTTTTTCATTCTTATTTTAAGTTTCTTCAAAAGTATCAGAGTAAGAATAATTTCTCGAATTTTTCATTTATCTATATTACTGTTTTATTATTTTTTAATGTTCTGTACAATATTCAGTATTCTTTCACATTGATAGAGCAATTAAATAAAAAAATATCCATACTCACTGAGACTTTATCATCTACTGGTGTTTCATTTCTTTTGTTAGTTTTAATAAACCTAATATATTTTTTAAAAATGCATGAAATGTTTTTATTCATTCTTTCTTTATTTATTTGTATGCAATACTTATTATATACATCTTCTTTTCTAGGTCAGATTTGAATGTAAACTACTCTTTTTTTCTTTTGCCAGCTGGCTCATTTCTCAAGGCACTAAATATTATTGTGTTTTGAAAGTGCATGCTTGCTAGCACATATTTTAATTTTCCCTGGTGGCTTACAAGAGGATTTACAAAAGTGTAATTTCGTTCCCAATTAAAATGATTTTCAAGAATTTAATACAGGTAGATTTTTATTCTCTCATTCATCTTGGATCTGTAAACTTTATATAAGAAAATTTTATTATAAAAATTGGGTAGATATGACTAATTGTTGCATTTAGAAAAAATTAGACTTTGAAGTACTGTTATATATAAATACTTAATGGGTTGTGTTTCCAAATAACGTTTGCATTTGATTGTTAGTTGCATTTAGATAAACTTTAGTTATGAAATTTTTTTATAAATAATGTGTTGTATTATTGATTTTAAATTTTCAAGATTTTAAATAAGTACTTAGGTTTGGTTGCTAGTTTAGAAATAAAAATTTTTTTCATGTTAAAATTCCATTTAGAAAATAAATAAATAAACTTTGAAGAACTGTTATATAACTTAATAAGTATATTAAAATATTTTATTTAAAAGTATAGCTGAAATAAAATATGTAAATATGAATTTATTTATTTAAATTTATATGCATACATGTATTGTTTTTGTTTATTTCCTTTTTGAATGTACAATATACCCATTATTCCATTATAAACTGTGATATTTATTGTTAGTGTTTAATTATAATATTGAAACTGTATTTTCTTATTAATTATAAATACTATGTAATTTCTATAATTTTAAGAATTGTGTATGAATGACCAAGTAGATATAAAAATCCTTAACAGGTTTGTTCTTAAAAATATTAAATTTTGAGTAATGCTAAGCTATTAATTAAAAAATGGATTTTTTTTTCACTTATTTCTTTTTTTTTTCTGTTTATATTCACTGTGTATAAATATTATTTGTAACATGAAATAATATATACTATTTATTTACTGATGCTTTCTGTTAAAATTTCTTATAAATTAAAAATATGAATTTCAAAAGGTATGTAGGGCACACCTTGGTGTTACTTTAAAGGATTTGTTTTTAAATTCCATTACAATCATTTACGTTTTCTCCAATAAAGTTTATTAACACATTGAAACAATGCTTTCAATCTTCAAATACACTATCAAACATATTGCACTTTTACTTAGTGTGTATTGTGTACTAAAATGATTTTATTTTAGTAAATTAATTTATCTTTTGTGTCATCCGAAAATGCAAGTAAAATTTTCAGAAATGTTTACTTTGCATCACATTATTTATTTCAATACATGTTTACTTAGTTTGGATACTATAACCAAAATAAACATTTACTCATGCTTTAGGTACTGTTTCAGATTGTGCGATGCAAAAGATAAATCAATTTATTGAAATAAATACATTTCAATATTTAATACAAATTCAGTAAAAATGTGATATACATTAATAATTTTTAAAGCAAATTTTAATACCAGTTTAGAAAAAAATATGTACACATATTTTTGACAAATAAATAAACTGAAATCATTTATAAAAATTTTCTGGTATGAAATCTCTGTTGAAAATAACTGAGACTTGGCATCTATGTTTATTTAACTGTATAATTTGAAAAGTAAAAGCATTGAGTGCGTAAATGTACTTTATTAAACAAAGCAAAAGTAATTACAATAGAATTAAAAAAAAAAAAAAAAATAAAGTAACACCAAAGTGTCATAGTAATTTTTATATTATTTCTTTTAAAACCCATATTTTGAGTTTATGAAAAAGCATCAATAAGTACATTTTACATATATTTTCATGTTAAAATTAATATTCACACTATAAATAAAAATAGAACAAAAAAGCAAATGCTGAAATAAGATATATATATTTTTTAAATTAATAAAGTGTCATTCAAAATTTCATTCATGAATGTTTTCAAGATAACCCATAAATAGCAAATTCATAAAATTCATATAGCTGTAAAATTAGGGCTCGCTCTAGCGTACCATTGTCTCCAATTTTATTGATTTTTGAAATTGCGGGTCCTAAAGATCCGCATTCCCCCCCCCCCCCCCCCCCCCCCAAAAAAAAAAAAAAAAAAAAAAAAATCCTTTATTTTAAAACAGTAATTTTCTTTTATTTAATTTTGTATCATCATTTCAAAGAAATTTATTTTACTGGGCTATCTAGCTCTAAATTTAGAAGAATAGGAGAAAGATTCTTGTTTCCCCCTTCAAAAGCAAACTAATCGCCAATAGCTGCATCTGCTCCACTCATTAAAAGGATGACGTCGCTTTTCTCCCTTGCCTTGCACATTCTGTCTGACGGATTTATGAATGGTTGGGTTTTACGTCGCACTAGTGCTGAGCATATGGGAAATTGGTGACGGTCTGGGACACACCCTAGAGGTGGTCCGGAGACATGCCCTCACAATTTTGATCCTCGAGGAAGGGATGGCTCTCCCGCTTCGGTGACCCCCCAGATGTATAATTTTTGATGGGAACATGGAGGACATTGCGGCCACGACAGACTTTACGTGCACCAGCCACCATTAGTGTACACGACGGTCTTTGGCCGGCTCGAGTACCGAACCCGCAATCTTCCAATTACGTGGCCGGCGCTCTACCGACTGGGCTACCACGGCCCCTGTCAGACGGAGCATGTGCAAAGTGACCGAAATCCAGCATTGACATAAAGTGAGAATACACTAGAGTTAAAAATAATAACAGGAGACTTGACGTTGGAATATTAAAACCCGAATAAACTACTACGTCAGAAACGCCAAAGAATCTCAAATATTTTTCTTTGGCGTTTCTGACGTAATAGTTTATTCGGGTTTTAGTACTAGAGTTACATTTTTTTTTTTTTTTTTTTTTTTTTAAGGGGGAGGGGGGAGATTTGTTCGTTTACTTAGAAGTATCAATCTGATCAGAATTTGCAGTATTAGCAAATGTTATTTCATGAAAATAAATAAATGGTCTTTTGAATAAATCTTAAAATACAATATAGTATCGATTATCTGGAATTCCAAAATCTGGAATCATTTTGATTTTTTTTTCTTCTTCCATGACCAGGGTCGCCTTAACACATGCAAGCGCCCTGGGCTAACAAGTTCAGGCACCCTTCGCTTTGAAAAAAAATAAAAAATACAATTTAAATTTAACTAAAATTGAAATATAATTTAATTTTTAATGTATTTTAATTTACATTACTAATTTAGTTAAAATTTAAACAGCCATTAAAATTTAAAATTCAAATTTAAATGTTTTTATTTTAAACAAGAACGAAAAATCATGCAGTACATATTGTTTATTAACACTTTCCAACTGTATGTACTTCTTGTATCGTATAACTTTCAATGTTCTTTGCCTACGTTATCACACGACAGACAGACAGAAGGGCTGAAAGTAGGGTGGCTTGCAATCTGGAAATCAGGGAGTTTGATTGAAATTCGCAAAGGTCAGGGAATTTTGATTGATTCTTGTTAAAAAAAAAAAAAAAAAAAAAAAAACGAAACTTTACTTATACCAACATAAAATATCAATTTGTGAAGTGTGGTGTCAAAATGGAAGAAAATGACCTTGAAAAGTCACGAAAAATTTAAAAAGATCAAATGCTAGCCACCCTGGAAAGGCAAACAGATAGACTAATTTAATTCCTAATCCCTCTTAAATATTGTTGGAAAGTGTTTAAAATATTTAACGCAAAAAAAAAAGCAGCTCTTAGATTCTAATTGCTGTCCTTAATATTTTGGTGTAGCCCTGTAAATATGAAAGTTAGCCATATCATATTCTATACAAAAGATTATTTTAGCATATTAACATAAAATGTTAATTTCTTTATGATTTTTAATGTAGAAAGCTATTTACATATGATTTATAAAAATGTCTGTCGTAACGCAATGCACTGGTGCTTTTTTGGATGTCCCTGTACACAAACAGTTGTACAAACCTGTTAATGTCATTTTAAATAGGGAACATTTCATACTGAACATAAATTATTTTTATTATTATTATTATTATTTTTAATTTAATTTAATTTAATTTTCTAAAAATACTTATAGATGCGAGCAGACGATGCACAAATTGAATCATATTTACACTTAAAAATTGTTAGAAAGTGTGAAAAACACTTAATGTAAATGAAAATGCAAATCCAGCAAATTTCCAATAATGGCCCTTAATGTAACTGAATATTTTTGTGTGGCCCTTTAAATCTAATTTTATTCATACTACATTGTATAGAAAATATTCTTTTCTGCATATGAATAACATATTTAAATTTCTTTAAGATTTGTGAAAAGTAAAGTTATTAAAATTTGGTTAATACCTCTCATAGAACGTAATGCTTTGGAATACTGTCGGCTGTCCCTGTACACAAACCAGTAGTGGTTTTTACTTCATTTTCTATACAAAACATCCAATAATGCACTTGAATAACATATTTCAATTTCATTATGATTTGTGTAAAATAAAGGTAACCTCTCATAGTACACAATGCTTTGAAGTACTTTCGAATACCCTTATATACACAAACCAGTAGAGATATTCACTCCATTTTCACTAAGGAACAACCAATAATAAACTTGAATAACATTAATCAGTTTTAAGAAATTTCATGAATATTTAAAGGAGTTAGAGTGCATACAGAGAGATAGAAAAACCAAGCCATAAATAGTTTTCAACCTTGTTGGAAAATTTTAAAAATAATTTTTGCATCGTGAATAATGAATTAAAAATCTTAGAAAATTAATTTATAAAATTATCGTTCAGTATATTAAAATATTTTTAATGAGTAAAATAACTTTCTTGTCTAATAATTTACAAATTTATTAACTGTAACATTTTATGAATTTATTTTAACCTGTCTGCCAAAATGTTTAAAGTATTAAATTTATTCTATCGAAATTCAGAACGATGTTAATTTTTTATAATCAAATATATATAGGGATAGGGCAGTTTAAACGATCATGTCCAAACGGCACGTGAGTATGTCAAGACTGTACTCTGCAATGAAAGTAAATTTACAGTCAAAGTGAAAATAAAGGGGCAGTCCATTCACTTCCAATAAGATTGCCCTCGGCGACAAACTTGATGACTTGATGAACTCGAAATTTCGAAGCTCTCTAATAAATAGAAGCCGTTTTGTGCAACTTTCTTTTTTTTTTAAATTCTAGTATGGAATTCGACACAACCGTGCCAAATTATAGATGTTAGGGGCTATATATAGCAATGGGATCCATGACTGAGAGGGAGAAGTGCAGTCACTGTAGGAACAAGAGATTGTGTGTAAATCCACACACACAAAAGTATATGTAAATAAATATATATATTCGGACAGAGATTGTCTGTAGAATGTCATCATGTATATATAAGATTAGTGTTTCCCCCTCCCCCCTTCCTTTCTCCTCCAGAACTCAATTCATCATATCATCCTGCTGAGTCCCTTAGAACTCACCTAGCTGTACTGTATCTCTCGAAACAGTTGATCATACTATTCACTTTTCAAGAACTTCAGACTTCAGATGGAAGTAAGCCGTAGTTTCGACTGTAGTTGGTACTCCTAAAGCTTCGTGATGATGATGAATATAAAAAATCAAAATAATGTTGATCTATTAACTTTGAATTAGATTAGAGAAAGTAATATTTGTGATTATGTTAAAAAAAAAAGCAGTTGTGAAAAGCGCTCTTTTACGTCTGGCGCCCTTGGACTGTAGCCCAATTAGCCTTATGGATAAGGTGGGTCTGTCCATGACTTGAAAAATATTCCTATTTTTTTTGCCCCCTCTGCCCTCCCCCTAATAATTTTACACTTTCGAAAATATCCTCATTCGACTTGTAGCCCACCAAAACGTATATATACCAATCTTGAACAATCTCATTCAATTCCTCTTCTTCCCCCATCCTAATAATTTTACACTTTCGAAAATAACCTCATTCGATGTGTAATCCCCATAAACCAATATATACCAATTTTAAACGGTCTAACCCAATTTATGATTTTTTGCCCCCCCCTCCCCCCTAATAATTTTACACTTTTTAAATTATCCTCATTTGACTCATAGTCAGCAAAAACATATATGTACCAATTTTGAACGGTCTAACTCAATTTTTTTGCCCCCCTCCTCCACTACCCCACTAATAATTTTACAATTTCGAAAATATTCTCATTCAACTTATAGGCCCCCAAAAATTATATCTACCAGTTTTTAACGTTCTAACTCAATTTATAATTTTTTTGCCCCCTTTTCGACCCCTAATAATTTTACACTTTCCAATATATCCCCATTCGACACGTAGGCTGCAAAAACATATATATACCAATTTTGATTGGTCTAACTCAATTTCAAATTTTTTGCCCCCCTACCCCCTTTGTAATTTTACACGACTTGTTGTCGACTAAAACCTATATATGCCAATCATAGGAAGGCAAAGGCAAGTCAAATATTGAAGAAGAACGTCACTTAGTTTAATAATTGTGTATTGGACCAAAGGACCTAAGTTTGAATCCTAGCTACACTGTTAAAATTTCTGTAAATTTAATGTAAATATTTATCCAGAGTCTCTGTAAATTTACAGCAATTCTTAGTTAAAAGTGAATAATCGAGATTCTAATTCTTTATTCTGTATTTTTACCCAATTTTATTATTTAATTATTTAAATTAAATTAAAAATGACTGTTTCTACTTCAGAAAAGCATTCTAAGTCCGAAATATGTTCTCAACAATAATTAATTAAATTAATATTAGTTATTAAAATGAATGCATAAAATAAGTTTTTTAATATCTCCGTTTATATTTCTCTGTAATTTTTTCTCTGTAAGATAATAGATTACACAGAGTTTTCTGTTGAAATTTTTAACAGTGTAGATTCCATAAAAAATTTATTTACATACATGGGTGCTGGCAATGAAAGAAATTTAAAAATATTAAATATTCTGTACGAAAAATAAATCATGAGAAGTTTTTTCTCTCTCTTTTTGCCTTACTCGAGATGACTTTAAAAATAATAGTTTAAAGCTTTTTATTTGTATTATTAAATTATTAAAAAAATAAAATAAAAATTCAAGCTTTAAAATAATCTTTTGGGCTCTTTCTGTGGTTTTCACAGAAATCCCATTATGTAGATTTGCTAGAGTAACATGTAACACTTACAAAAAAAAAAAAGTATTCATTAAGGATTTATTCTGCTAGCACTATATTTACATAAATCTAAAAGTAACATGAGCAATTTTTGGATGTAATATGAACACAAATGGACATGTCTATATTTTTATCACATATCTCCATTTTACGTTATTTTGTTCAGCTAAAAGACGTACTTATTACGTAAAAGGTGGGGAAATTTCAACATAATATCTTCAAAATCTGATGATATATAGACTGAAGCTGGCTGTAATATGGACATGTCTATATTTCCAGATTACGTACTTTGACTTAATTTGGACGAATTTGTGTTGTCTGGGGTATTCCTTTAAAGTTTTTTTTTATTTTTGAAAGAAATAAATAGAAGAAAGAAGTGTTTACAGATGCTACATTACATTGTAGCCATCTGGCAACACTGCCGATAGTTAAAAAGACTTTACGCATCTGGCAACAAAAAACTTTTTGTATCCTAGGTAGCTTTAAGAATCGAGAACTTTCATGGAACAATGTTTACTTTGTCGCTGAGCTAGAATATTTGTAATAATGCTTGCTTATATTTCTATACATTCTACTGCAATAATTATATCATCCTGTGTATCATTTTGATTGTAAATAGTATGTAAATAATATTAGTTTTTAATTTGGAGTCTTATTTACACAAACTGCACGCACCATAAAGTGGTGACCCTGATAAAGCATTCAGTTCTTTTATAAATTTTCTGTTACCAGCCTTTGATAATATTAGGTGAGTTTTTCAAACCTGTTATGAAAGTATCTTATTTTTAAAAAATACCATTTTTATAAAATGAAGGACTCTGAAACTGATTTAGAATTGGCAAACGCTAATAATAAACAAAATACCCATCTTGGAGCCATTTCTGTTAAGCCGCCTATATTTTGGCGCAATAAACCCAAACTCTGGTTTCTGCAATTAGAGGCGCAGTTCATAAATTCAGGTATCACACAGGATTCAACAAAGTATTATATTGTCGTCGCATCTTTAGACGAAATAACGTTGGATGTGGTAGACAAAATTCTGTCAGATCCCCCAAGCGACAATACATATGACAAGCTAAAATCCTCACTGCTTTCTCGCTTACCAGATTCCGATGAAACGAGACTTAAAAACTATTTTCCGATATAGAATTAGGCGATCGCAGACCATCTGATCTTTTGCGCCACATGAAAAGTTTGGCTGATAAGTCAGTTTCTGAGGAAGTAATTAAATCTTTATGGTCGCAACGACTGCCAAAGCACATCAGAGCCATTTTATCTGTGAGTAAAGATTCACTCGATAATTTGGCAGAAATGGCAGATAAGATCGCCGAATCCTATGGCACAGCAGAGATACAAGCCATTCAGAAATCTTCCCCAAATCCGGATACTGACCGGTTAACATCTTTAGAAAGCAAAGTCGATGCCCTAACCAAACGTTTACAAGATTTGACATTCTTGGATCGATCTCAAAACTCATTTGATAGAAGTCGCTCCTGTTACAGTTTCAGTCGACAGCGATCGCGCTCCTTCTCACGATCGACACAGCATAGCAAGTGTTGTTGGTGCCATGCCACTTTTGGCGAAAAGGCACGTAAGTGTACCACTTCATGCGAATACAAACAGCACTTGCCGGAAAACTAATAGGCCAATCGATCGCGGCGACCGACGACATTGGCAGGCAAAACAGTCGCCTATACATTTACGACAGAAATAGCGGAAGTTCCTTTTTGATTGATACTGGAGTGGATGTGTCCGTGATTCCTGTAAATAGAAGAAAAGTGCTGCCACCATCTTATTTTCTATTGTTTGCCGCCAATAGCACCAAAATAAAACCTATGGTAATAAAATTTTAAAATTAAATCTTGGACTCAGACGATCTTTTACGTGGTCATTCATAGTGGCCGATGTGTCAAAAGCAATTATTGGCACGGATTTTATCCAGAAGTATGGTTTATTAGTAGACGTCAAAAGACAGCGCTTATTAGATCCTTATACTTCATTCTCGTCACCTGCCACAATCGCAATACAGCCATCGGCATCATTGACTACCATAGACTTTAATAATTTAGATTCAGAAATTTCCTCTCTTTTAGCTCAGTTTAAAAACATAACAAAAGGAAATTCGTTTAAAACATTTCCCAAACATGCTGTAACCCATCAAATAATTACAAATGGTACCCCAGTTTGCGCCAAACTTCGAAGACTATAGCCCGAAAAATTAAAATTTGCTAAAGCCGAATTCGAATATATGATGGAACAAGGAATATGTAGACCATCTAAAAGTTGTTGGTCTAGCCCTCTTCATATGGTGAAGAAAAAGAATGGCGATTGGAGGCACTGTGGTGATTACAGGTCACTTAATCGCATAACACAAGCCGACAATTATCCAATTCCCCATATACAAGATTGTACGCAGCACTTAGAAGGCTGTACCATATTTTCCACGCTACACATAGAGAGAGCCTACCATCAAATTTCTGTCCATCCGTCAGATATCGAAAAAACCGTAATCTGCACACCTTTCGGCCTCTTTGAATTTCCCCGCATGACGTTTGGTTTAAGAAACGCTGCTCAGTCTTTTCAGAGATTCATGCATGTCGTTTTAAGAGGTTTAGATTACTGTTTTGTTTATATTGATGATATCTTGGTGGCTTCAAAATCCAAAGAAGAGCATTTGGAGCACCTCAAAGAAGTTTTCAAACGTCTGTCAGACTTTGGCTTGTAATAAAAATTTCTAAATGCAATTTCGGCCAGCCTGAGCTGAATTTCCTTGGATATACTGTTTCCGGCAAAGGGCTAAAGCCAGCGACTAATCGGATAGACATCATCAACAATTTTGTAAGACCCAAAACAATAAAGCAGCTGAAACGTTTTTTCAATTTTTATAGACGTTTTTTGCCTCATGCCGCGGAATATCAATTACCTCTAACAACATACTTATCCAGCATTAAAAAGAACTCCAATAAAACTATTAATTGGACACAAGAAGCAGAAGAATTCTTTCAGAAATGTAAAATTCACTTGGCGAATGGTGTTCATCTAGCACATTCATCAATATCAGCACCTTTGGCATTATTTGTAGACGCTTCTAATTTTGGACTCGGGGCAGCGGTTCAACAAAAAATTGGCGATTTCTGGCAACCATTAGGTTTCTTTTCATCAAAACTTAATCCTGCACAGCAATGGTACAGTACCTACGACAGAGAGCTTATTCTGCCGTGAAACACTTTCGTTACTTAGTGGAAGGTAGACCCTTCACAATTTATACCGATCATAAACCTCTAACATTTGCCCTGAATCAAAATCCTGAAAAAGCTTCAGCTCGGCAATTAAGACATCTAAACTTCCTCGCCGAATTTGCAACTGACATTCAACATGTTACCGGCTCTGAGAACATAGTTGCTGATGTATTGTCAAATTTAAATAGTTTATCTGTTCTGCCAACCATTGATTATGAGGCAATAGCAGAAGCTCAAAGGTCAGATGATGAATTACAGCAACTGCTTCAAAACGAAAATTCTTCATCCTTGAAAATTTCTGAATTTCCAGTAGTTGGCTCAAATGCTACAATTTACTGTGATACTTCTCAGAAAAACATTCAACCTTTTATTCCTAAGCAATTCCGACGAACGGTTTTTGAAGCAATTCACAAAATTTCTCACCCAGGAAATAGCTCAACAAGAAAATTAATAGCAAGAAAATATATTTGGCCTTCAATGCGAAAAGACATTCAAAATTGATGCAGAAGTTGTCACAATTGCCAATAGAGCAAGATTACCCGACATGTCAAGAGTCCCATCGAAAATTTTCCTTTAGTCAGTCAGCGTTTCACCGAAATACATATGGATATAATTGGCCCTTTACCATTATTAGAAAACTACAGATATTGTGTTATCATTATCGACAGATACAGTCGTTGGCCAGAAGTCATTCCAACATCTGATATTGAAGCAGAAACCATAGCCAAGGCCCTTTATTCTGGCTGGATTTCTCGTTTCGGTGTTCCATCTTACATCGTCACTGACCAGGGACCACAGTTTGAATCGCGCTTATTTCAAGAATTATCAAAAATTATGGGATTTCAAAGAAAACGTACAACCTCGTACCATCCTCAATCAAATGGTTTCATCGAGCGATGGCACAGGTCTTTAAAAGCTGCTTTGATGTGTCACAACAACATTGCATGGTCTTGTTCACTACCAACTGTTCTGTTAGGTTTGAGAACTGCCATCAGCGATTCTTTTGAAACGACACCTGCAGAGATGCTCTACGGTGAACAACTCCGTCTACCTGGAGACTTTATACAACCCACTCCAGCTTCAATCAATCAATCCGAGTTTGTTACTCAGCTTAAAAATCATTTTGTCACAGTCAAACCGGCACCAGCATCTAATCAACGTAAGGAAGATATTTTCATTTTCAGGGATCTTTCAACATGCTCACACGTATTCGTACGAAAGGATGCTGTATGCAAAAGTCTTCAGCCACCCTATGAAGGACCATATAAAATAATACATCGCAGTGAGAAACATTCTACTGTACTTATCAGAGAGAAACAAATCAACATTTCCATCGATCGGCTTAAGCCTTGTTACTTATTAGCTGACGATCAAACTGTCAGTCAAAATGTCCAGGTTTTACCCGCCACTGCCAACCCTACGAAAAACAAGATTATCAAGGATAGGGAAACTAAAAATGTTTCGTTTTCACCTACCAAGCAAATTTTTACCAAAAGTGGAAGAAGTTAATCGACCCACTATTTTTACCAAAAACTTTTTGAACTTCGTTTGAACTCTCATTTTACGTTCACCTGTTCACTGGCGGGGGAGTCATGTAGCCATCTGGCAACACTGCCGATAGTTAAAAAGATACGTATCTGGCAACAAAAAACGTTTTGTGTTTCCTAGGCAGTTTTAAGAATCGAGAACTTTCATGGAACAATGTTTACTTTGTCGCTGAGCTAGAATATTTGTAATAATGCTTGCTTATATTTCTGTACATTCTACACCAATAATTATATCCTCCTGTGTATCATTTAGATTGTAAATAGTATGTAAATAATATTAGTTTTTAATTTGGAGTCTTATTTATGCAAACTACTCGCACCTATAACTTTAATAAAACTTTGACCACAAATTTACCGTGATCAAAATAATTTCCAACACGATCCATCCGATAAAATGCGATGAGCACGAGAGACGAACTACGAACTTTAATTTTAATAATATTTGGCTTCGAGTTTCAAAGATACTACACCAGGCGGCGATCGGATCGTTTTCCTGCACTCGGCTGAATTAATGCGGAATAGAAAGGTTTCCGCGCTGGCTGACTCTTAAACCTAAACCGTGAGCGAAGCATACAAGTCTGATGCATATGTGTTATCCACGGATTAAGAGTTTAGGATGTAATACGAATGCTACGGAAAAGTAGTAATTTACATCTTACAGATAGAGGGCGAACAGATCTTGACAATCTACCAATCAGCGCGTTTGTTTAAATTTGTAGCGGTTCATTGATCGTTCTCGGAAATCGGATGAGGACAGAAGCCGAAGGGGTGCGCTTTCACTTTCTTCCGATAAATTTCAAAGATACTACACCAGGCGGCGATCGGATCGTTTTCCTCTACTCGGCTGAATTAATGTGGAATAGAAAGCTCCGGTTTCCGCGCTGGCTGCCCTATCTTGTTTTTCATCCTATAGATAGTCTTAATCCGTGGTGTTATCAATAAACCCTCGTCAAATCCCCCAACAAACCTCCATGGAGTCAATACTTAATACGTCCGAATGCGATAAAATGGGTGAAACACGAGGCAGTGACGTCATTTTGACGTCATCCGCTCATCCGATAAGTAAAAAGCAGTTCTGGGGATCTAGAACGAACTTATCGAAATTCTGTCATTGTCGGAATTTCTCCGATGTGACGTCACATTCCGATAGCCTTTCTTATTTCGCTAGAACGAACTTATCGAATCGCTTTCATTATCGGAATTGTCTGACGGAATCGTTTTCTGAAATTTGGACAGGTCTTTTCCGGGTGGAATCGTCGTGAGGTAAACAGTTCACGGTTCCATTGGCGTCCATCTTGGCATTAGGTGTTATTCAAGAAAATGAAAAATCAAGTTTTAAATATATTTAAATCTTTAAAATTAATTAAATTAAATGAAAATTGTAATATATATATATATTGGTAACTAAACTTCTTATTTAAAAAGTATGAAGAATAACATGTCTTAATATTTAAAGTTATTGAATATTAATTAAATATAATAAAAATTATAAATACCCATATATATATATATATTTGTCATTAAAATTCTTATTAATCATGTATAATATTAATAGCATATCTATTAAGAATAACAAGTATTTTAAATTATTAAAAATTAGTTAAGTTTAATGAAAACTGCAATTATATATATATATATATATAAACTAAAAATCTTATTTAAAGTATGTCTATGAATGATGTAAATCCCAGTATATAAAACATAAGCTTAAAGGAAATTATGATAAATATTTATTTTCCCTGTTAAATTTTATTATAATTGAATTAAGTAAGTTTGAGACACAGCACGTCAATTCTAGATTCACTTGCAAAACTTCATTTGTAGCTATATATTAGAATCTAATAAGAATCTCTCATTTCTTAGAGAGGGAAAAGTAAGTGAATATATATATTTTCTTAATTTAATAATTTATTTTTACAATCTAAATTAGACATATTATGTAAATTCACTTACAAAATGAAAATTAATTTTAAGACGGTTTTACTTTTTTTTTACTTTGACGGAAGATATTTTTTTACTATGCTTAAAGATTTAAAATTACACAGCGTATTTTATTGTGTATTGTAAATTCTAAAAGAAATTCTAGAAACAGTACATACAAACATACAAATTAAAAAAAAAAAAATACTATTAGGTTTGCTTTAACACATGTAAATACAATAAATCAATTATAATAATATATGTATACAAAAATTTTAATTAAGGAAATTTAAACAAAAATGTTAATATATGTGTATATATGTAATAAAGAAGCATTACCGTAATTATAAAGTTAATACAGATTGGAGAATATATATATATATATATATATATATATATTACCTGTATTACATTCAAAGCTCTTATATCCATAGTAATTCGTCTTTCACTAAATAATAAATGCTAGCAGCTAACACTTCAAGGCAGAAAATCATTTACATTTACTGCCTTAAAATGCTAGCAACTGGCAACTGGCAAAAGGTGAAGGTCGGTAATAACATTGGTTTGATATATAGAAAATACATACGGTATTTACAAAAAATAAATGGGGATAAATACTCTTTTCTTATTAAATAAAACTAAAACACACATTCACAACCATACAAGCAGATCTAAATTTTATCTGAAAAAACCAAATGAAATCTCGCGACGAGGATGAAATTATCCTTGTCTGTGATTGGTCAACTTAATCCGATTTCGAAAACAGCCCTTTGTCTCTGGAAGAAGTTTCGACTCACATTTCCGAGAAGTTGGTGTTAGGGTATAAAACGCATATCGGGATGATTTCAAGTGAAAACTGACGTTTCCGATAGTGAAAAGTTTCCGCGTCGAGTTCTTTCCGATGGGTTCGTTCTAGACCCCTGGAACTAATTTTATTGCATCCGAATATACCGTCAGTTATGATATATTCGCAAGTCAATATCGCCGGTCAAAACAGTGTGATAAACCTGATTTCGCCTACTAGTTCATTGATTGTCCATTATACGCGTTCTGCTCATTTTTGTATTTTGTAAAAAGTTTCTTGTATTTTGAAGATTAGAGGCTTTTTAATATTTGTAGAATCAAAGTTTTCTACATAATTAAGGATTTTATTCTGTTAAAACTGCAGGTTAGTAATTTATTTTCGTTAAGTATGAGTATTTTTTTTAAAGGCAGTACAGTCGGTAACAAGTCTCCGAACACTAGCAAAAATTCCTATGTAAAAATGTACACTTAATACAGTTTTGTTAAATAAATCCTTGTCGAATCCTGTTGTTAGTCAGTCTAAAAACAGGATTCGACATAGATTTATTTAACAGAACTGTATTAAGTGTACTTTTTTTTAAAAACAATTTTTGCTAGTCTTCGGAGACTTTTGTTACCGACTGCATGTCTGTATAATTTCAATTGATTTCATATACTAAACAGAATTATCATTTTCCCTTTAAAAATTACGTATCTTAAAAAAAAAAAAAAAAAAAAAAAAAAAAAACATACAACCAAATTTAATCAGTAATAAAGGGGTCAATTCTGGGTACTTACGATGCGATAAGTCGGTGATTTGTGACGTCACTGAAATCTGTTATCACATCGTATGCTATAGAGCCCCTAAATAAAGTAATAGGCCGGCGCATCACCGTCATCTTTTTGCCTCCGAAGAGGACAGCATTCCCGCTTGGCATCCTTATCGCTTCCCTAATGATTTTAAGAAATCTTGATCTGAAGCTAATCCGGTCAAGATAAGAGCAATAAGCAACAATAATATTCCTAAAAACACATTTTTTTCACAGTACATTCTCAGGAACATTTATGTCATTTTATTCATGTCATTTTATTCTGAGGATATCCTATGGATGTACTGGGGTAAGGTGTGTTGTTAGGGCGGTTTCTGTTTCTTTTACAAAATGTCGCCAAAACTCAAATACACAGTAATAGAAGGTCTGTGAACACTTTATATTCACTTCTAGAATGATTACAGCAGTTTATCGCTAAGCAAACTTCCATATCATAGTTTACTTAGCTAAAATTATGAAATATAATAAAACAAGTTACTCTAAAGCACAGATTATCATACAGATAGGACAGTGAAGCTAAAACGCGAACCGGAAATATAGTAGCACCACTAGTGTCCACACTGGGGAACTACATGTGTTAAGTCTACATGAATAGCATCTTTGATTGAAAATTGTTTTTCTATTTCGCGAGTAGTTAGTAGCAGGTTAGTGTTAGTATGGGAAGTTTTCTTTTTCTTCACTTTCTATTGTTTTTGAATTCACAAAATTATCCTCAAAACATTCACAGCTATTCTTCTAAGAAGTAAAAATTATTTTTTATAATGTTTAAAAATATGCTTTGTGAAACATATTCATATTCAAGTACAAACTAAAATTACAAACTGTAATTCTGAAATAGCAGTATGAAATCATTAAATACTTAACGTTGCTTGTTTTAAATAATACAAAATGCTTTAAAATGAAAAAATGTTTTTATTTTATGTATATTCAAAGTTTATTTTCTTAATATTTAGCACTTGCTTCTTAAAATAAATTGCTTTTAACAATCAACTTTGTAAACAATAATAAAGTTGCCAAATGAAAACGTATGTGCAGCTTTCTTTGCTTCACTATTTCTACTACTTTTAAATTCACAAAATCATAACATTACAGCTATTTTCTAAGAAATAAAACTAATTTTTATTATGTTTGAAAATAAATTTTGCCAAACACATTCGTGTTCAAGTATACAAATTAATATAACAAACTGTAATGCTGAAATAGCAGTATGGAATAAAATCTTAAATATTTAACATTGTTTGGTCTAAATAATACAAAATGCTTTAAAATGATAAAAAAAAAAAGTTCTGGTTTATATATATTTTCGAAATTTATTTGCTTAATGTTTAGTACTTGCTTCTTAAAATAAATTGCTTTCGACAATCAATTTCGTAAACAATAACAAAGTTGCCAAATGTAAACATCGATACAATGGTTAGTTGGTTGGATGTTGGATTTAACGTTGCACTAATATTAGAATGAACATAGATACAATAAAAATAAGATGAGCTATTGCGTAAACCGGAAATCTCGAGAAACTTACAGCCGTTGACAATAGGGTCGTTGCAGTCAAATTTTGGTTACCGAAGAATGTACGGGAGTGTCCTATCTGTATAATAATCTGTGCTCTAAAGTAACGTAAGACGATAAAAAAATGTTTGTCGTTTGTTTAGATGCGCCAGCTCGTATATATAGGAGCCTTAGTATGCTATTATCGCATGCGATCAAAAGACCTATTCTTGGACCACCATTTTCGCAAGTTCCACAAGACAGAGTGCGATATTTAGCATGCAATATTGTTGTTACAGCTCCTCCCAACTGCCAATCATTTTCAGCGATTACGATAGCAGATATTCCGATATAACCAATGGAAAAGTTTCATCAAAATGATGTTGTTTAGTAAACAGTAGCAATTTGACAGTAATGGCTGACACCGAAGCAATGTATGTTGAAATGACATCAACGCAAAGAGATCACGCACCAATTGTCCACGTCATTTTTCTTATATTTCGAATTATACTGAAAGTATTTGTATTACCATACTTTGTACCCCTGAGATGTTTATTTTTTATTCGAATTGTTCCATTATGTAAGTTTTTTTCAAAAACTATTTTTGATGCAGAAGAGCTATTGTCATCTCTACAAAATTTTCAGAATTAAAATGTTCCAGAAAAATAACTGAATAGATAGTTTCTGAATTCATTGTTTTGGAAGAAATGCTTTATACCAAGCACTGTGATATATATTAATCTTTGAGGAAAGGCAAAAAGCTAGTGGGACTGTCTTGTGCACAGTGCTTTATTTTATATTAGGCAATGCATCAGATTGTCCTTCTATGCACATATTGCTTACGAAAAACAAACGAAAGTCTAATTTTGTAAGTTTAAATTTTATTTATTTTTGCTTTTAATCAATTACCATTTGTAAAATTATGATTGTATGTCTAACATATTCCTCATTTTAATAGTTAAATATTAGCCCATACATTTATATTCGACTTACCAATATTAACATTTTTAATACAATTTATTTTAATATAAATCTACCAAACGATTTAAATATGCTTATTATGTTGTGTACTAACTGAATTCTTCTTTTTTACTTCCTTAAAAAATAGTGTAAAGAAACTGATATACGTTTTACTATATCCTGATAATATACTATGGCATCATTCATATATGTTTGCTATACCATAAACATTGCTGGAAATTGTATGCTATAGTTCTTTCCCAGAATTTTACATAATAATTCGAATGCATTAACGGTTCATCACGTAAACATACGAACTTGGAAAAAAATTCTTAAAATCTTATTATAATTTTTACTTATGTTTATTTACTGATTAAAATTTCTTTTAAACATTTTGTAACTAGTGCAGAAAGTCAAGTGGCTTTACTCATAAGCATAACTTAGAATCCAAATACGTGGTGGTGTGGTCAGGGGAGGGAAATCAGAAAAACAACCAAAGTGTTTAAGGAAAATGATTTACTAATATTTTCGAATGATGAATCATTTACAACCATTTCTTAAAAAAATAATTGTGAAGGGTTCTTGGGGGAAAGTATACTTTAAGCCACAGATTATCATATAGATAGAACAGTGAAGATAAAACGCGAACCGGAAATATAGTAGCACCACTAGTGTCAACAGAGGGGAACTACATGTGTTAAGTCTACATGAATAGCATCTTTGATCGAAAATTGTTTTTCTATTTCGCGAGTAGTTAGTAGCAGATTAGTATGGAAAGTTTCCTTTTTCTTCACTTTCTATTGTTTTTGAATTCACAAAACTATCCTCAAAACATTCACAGCTATTCTTCTAAGAAATAAAAATTAATTTTTATAATGTTTAAAAATATGCTTTGTCAAACATATTCATATTCAAGTACAAATTAAAATTACAAACTGTAATTCTGAAATAGCAGTATGAAATCATTAAATAGCTAACGTTGCTTGATTTAAATAATACAAAATGCCTTAAAATGAAAAAATGTTTTTATTTTTATGTATATTTTCAAAGTTTATTTTCTTTATATTTAGCACTTGCTTCTTAAAATAAATTGCTTTTGACAGTCAAGTTTGTAAACGAAAACGTATATGCAATTTTCTTTCCTTTACTTTTTCTACTACTTTTAAATTCACAAAATCATAACATTCACAGCCATTTTCTAAGAAATAAAACTAATTTTTATTATGTTTGAAAATGAATTTTGCCAAACACATTCGTGTTCAAGTTTACAAATTAATATAACAAACTGTACTGGTGAAATAGCAGTATGGTATGAAATTCTAAATATTTAACATTGCTTTGTTTAAATAATACAAAATGCTTTAAAATGAAAAAAATATTTCTGGTTTATGTATATTTTCGAAATTTATTTGCTTAATATTCAGTACTTGCTTCTTAAAATAAATTGCTTTCGACAATCAAATTCGTAAAAAATAACAAAGTTTCCAACGTCAATTCAATGGTTATTTGGTTGGATGTTGGGTTTAATGTTGCACTTTTACGATATGAATATAGATACAATAAAAATAAGATGAGCGATTGCGTAAGCTAGAGAGCTCGAGAAACTTACAGCCGTTGACAATAGGGTCGTTGCAGTCAAATTTTGGTTACCGAAGAATATACGGGAGTGTCCTATCTGTATAATAATCTGTGACCTTGGTGAAATTTTTGAAATCGCCAAGATGGTGCCGTTCCGCATCGTATTTCGGATTGTAACCATCAACCTGCGGCGTTCAGTGTTTGTTCGATTTAATGTTACACTAGAGCTGCGGACGGCCCAAGAAAGCGAGCGTTTCGACGATCAAACAAAACAACGAAATCAGTCAAAAAAAAAAAAAAAAAAAAGCAATTTGATCAGAAACAATACATAAAACGCAAAGAAAATAATCATAAAATAAAATTTAATAAAATAATAAGTACTTCTTGTAGTATTCTTCTAGTAAAGGGTAATAATTATTTTTAGATAATTTGAAGAATGTTAACTATTTTTTAACAGTAAGTATCCTTAAATTACAAAATTACTGCAATATAATATTATGAAAATGGTAATACATATTTAAAAATACTCATCTAATTCCTTTTACAGAATGAGCATGTTAATAATGAAAAAATTTTAAAGAAAAATTATACTTACAAAATTTGCATGTCAAATTCTCCTAAGAGTAAATATTTTCAAGTCGATATTTTCTTCACTGTCACACAGACGAATGAATATTTGATCCGAAAGAGAACTTAATACGTTATGCCAATATACTAGCATAAAACTGGCATAAAAACAATAAACTGGCATAACCCAAAAATTCTCATTCAGACGCTATTAGTTCATTAAACTATGGAGGAGTTGTCTCTTCATCATGCAGCTTTTTTTCAGAACAGTTTCACATTTTCCATCCGATTAGAACCTAGCTCAAGACTGGCATGTTAACTTAAAATACTTAATAAATTGCCTTTGAAGAATCAGCATATTATCAACAATAACATAAAAATTTAATATTACTTACCAAAATTTTTATGGAACTGTACTGTTTGTAATGGAATTATGCTCGAATTTATGTGAATAGAGAAAAATTTACTTGTATTAAATCTTACATGCTTAGTTTAAGTTTCATGTAAGCTATTTTTTAAAAGTATGTAACTATAAATTGCAAAATTACTTTAATATAATAAAAATGGTAATGCATATTTTAAAATACTCATCTAATTCCTTTTACCGAATGAGCATGATATTAATAAAATAATCAAAAATAAAATTCTAAAGTAAAATTCTACTCACAAAATTTACATGTCATAAATTCTTCGAAGAATAAACATTTTGAAGTCGATATTTTCTTTACTTTCACACAGACGAATGAACATTTGATCCGAAAGAGAACTTAATATGTTATGCTAATATATTAAAACTGGCATAAGATACAAATTCTCATTCAGACACTGTCAGTTCATTAAACTAGGGAGGAGTTTTTCTCTTCATTCAGGTTTTTTTCAAGACAGATTCAGATTTTTCATCCGATTAGATCTTCGCTCAAGACTGGCTTTTGAACTTAAAATACTTACTGAATTGGCTTTGTAGAATCATCATATTGTCAATAATAACATAAAACATTTAAAAAATAAAATACTTACCAAAAATAAGCTTAATTCTTATATATCAGTTAAATATGAAAACGTCATTAAAAATGGGGGTGGGAAGGATGGATGGTTGGGTTTTACGTCGCACTAGTGCTGCGCAGATGGGCAATTGGCGACGGTCTGGGACACACCCCTAGAGGTGGTCCGGAGACATGCCATCACAATTCTGGTTCTCCACCGAAGGGGAAAAAATGGGGAAGGAAAAAACAGACATATTAAACTTTTATACAATGCACATCTTTAGCAGAAAATATATGCTATTACATTTATTTTATCCGTTCTAGGATCTGAATAGAAAATAATATAGTGTTCATTATATATATAAACTTTTTGGCGGTGATGCAAATGTAAAAATACTAATGTGAGATTAACAGAATATAAACACATATTAAATAAATATTCCTAGTTATCTGTACATAACATGGAAACAAATAAGATACATCAATATCAACAAATAAATAAATAGTTTTATTACCTTATATTTATGTTGATGATTGAGCCAACAGTATAATAGAAAATTATTACTGATTAAAATTGGTTCTATGTATTTTTTTTTCTTAAGATACGTCATTTTTTAAAGGGAAAAGATAATTCTGTAGAGTATATAAAATCAATGGGCTCTTTCCACCGTCGTCTGCTCAAGCACGTGATAGAGGAAAACGAATAATCGAATTCAATTAAATATTGTTCTTGAGAACAAAAGTGTTAATATTTAATATAAAATAAAATAAAAGTAATATTGTGCATTTGTAAACAGTAGAATAATTGTATTTGTAAATTTAATAATTTTTAAAAAACATTTTATGTGTTTATTTTTACCTATAAGAATCGACTTTTGTATATTGTAGTGTAACTGTAACATTAACTGATCTAGCAATAAATAATAGCTTCTTGTGGAATGTTTATGGATTATAATTTGAAATTTTAAAATGTTTTCATTTAATTTAATTGCTTAAAGGTGTTATAATAAGTTAATTAACTTAGTTACTGGTCTAAATGGATTTACGCAGTACGATATTGCACTGTCAATGATTTAAGTACCAAAAATCAGAGTATTTAAGCATGGTCTTCATGAACATTAATAACAAGTATAAACTAAATGATGATTGTAAATGTATACAGCAAACAAAAGATGATGATTAATGATATAAAATGGATTAAAAATGATGATTTATAAAAAAAAATAACACAGATTAAATACGATTGATCAAAAATAAGAATAGAAAATATGTTATTTCAGCAATCGCTATAGGTAAACAAGACTTCGTCTGCTATTTGTTTTTCCTCTATCATGTGAACTCTGACGTCAGGTGGGAAGAGCCCATTGAAATTATACAGACGTAACTGCATAAAAAGAAAAAAAAAAATACTCATACTTAACGAAAAAAAAAAGTACTAACCTGCAGTTTTAACAGAATGAAATCCTTAATTATGTAAAAAAAAAAAAAAAATTGATTCTACAAACATTAAAAAGCCTCTAATCTTCAGAAACTTTTGACAAAATACAGAAAACAACGCGTGTAATGGACGATCAATGAATTAGGATGCGATATCAGGTTTATCACGCTCTTTTGAACGGCGATATTGGACAATATTTTTCCTTTGAGTTCAAGACTATAGGAAATCAGCTGCTTTCGGAAAACAATGCCTCAACTCTACCATAGCAAAGCCTGCAGATTTTTATCTTGCAATATTATTATATGAAATTGAAGTAAGAGTGATATAGTGATACCTTTGTTTTGTTTTTAATCCAGTTTTTGTAATATACTTTAATATTAATTAACATATGGAATATTAAATGTTGCCATGTGAACTGTGGCGATATTAACAAATTTAAATGGATGTTCCATTTATTAAATTCCTTCATTAAAGTGATCGAAATCCCAATTATTTAAGCTTTGATGTCTATATCCAATGTAATGAGCGACATCATTTTACTATTTAACAATTTGTAACGTGATTTGTTTGTAATCTTTAACACGTTAATCGCCACGATAATATCAGAAAAATTTTCACATGGGCCATGGTAACTTTATTAGACAATTTAGTTAAAAATGCGTGTTAAAAATGCGTCAGGCACATATGACTGACATGGCGATTAACGTGTTAATAATTACTCGGCGTATATCATATTCCTTTTAGGGTTATTTCCTAGTTAAAAATGTGTGTTAAAAATGCGTCAGACACATATGACTGACATGGCGATTAACGTGTTAATTTTGTTCTTAATAGGCTTCGCTATTTTCGTTTTAAACATTGACATTAGTTTCATGATTCATAAGTGATGATTAATTTAAATTTTTACGCATTTTTTTACGCGTTTAATTTTTATTACCTTTTATTCATTTTATATATGTGTGTGTGTATAAAATGTTCTGCAATTTTATGATATGGAATTGACTTAACTTTACCATTCGATTCAGTTGTTTACATTTCTCTTTTGTTCTAGTTTGAACAAATATCTGATAATTAAGTTTCGCTGGAGAAATATTTAGACTGGAAAATGTTATGCGCAACAATAAAACGGCATCTTGAATCTAATTTGTTTACAAAACATCGGCCACGTGTTCGGCGATTTTACCTACTGTGACGTCACAGGAATATTGCCCATGGGCGGATGACGTTAAACGACGTCACTAACGAACGTTTCGCCCATTTTTTCGCATTCGGACGGACTCGGAATTCGCATAGAACGGACTCGGACTCATCGCATAGAATAATAATAAAGGGAGAAGGAGCGTATATGTTTTGGTTTCGGTTTGTAAAATCCAGGAATGCCGGGTATAGGGTTATAACTATGCTTCAATCTCATTAGTTGGCAACTTGTTGGTGAGATATTTGAATCGTCTCCTCCCTTTGTCAATCAGTCAGCGAGGCAACACCCACAACAAATAGCGATAATAGCGCCGAGGATGGGTGCCCTACTTCATGATAATAAGCAGCAGGAACAGCTTTCGCTGGCAATTCACTAGAAGGGGTCTGTAAGGATTAGAGTATTGACGTGATCCTTCTTCCTCCCGGGGGGGGGGGTCAAATCGGCTGCGCATACGATGTCGTATTCTATCCAACTGCGAATGACGTAATTGTAGAATCAAATATGTTTATTTACTTTTTTTTTTTTTTTTTTTTTTAAAGCACATGCACGTTTTGTTTTGTACTTATGAATTCGATAACAACTTTTTTCTAAGCTTTACATATAATTATTTTCCTTTTTCTTTTTAAATTTGATATTTTTCATTTTATTTGTTAAGTTTGTTATTTTTCATTGTTAGTTATTTTGTTTTTTGTTTTTCAATCTTTGCAATGCCTGGGTGCTCAGTGGCCACTTGTAAGACATACAACAGAGACACTAAAGATGGGACAAGGAGACCATTGCGGAAAAGTGTTTCAATCCAACCAAGTTGTAAAATATTAGGAATTGAAAGCAATTACCCAGTTGGAGTACCTATTTTCATTTCCCCACAGTGAAAAGCTAATAACTAATAACTGTTCTATTGGTGCTTTTGTTACTTTCTAATTTCCGGGTAATGTGAATCCAGAATCTAGAAAATGGTTTCTAATCAATTTGAAAAGATGTGATACATTAGTAAATACCCAGACATTTCTTTTGGGATCATGAGGATTTCAAAAGATGAATTCAGTTGACCAACATTCAACTCAATCTACAGTTTCTGATTTTTTGGGCCCAAGATCAATTACAAGTGCTACAACATTAAATTGAATTCTTTCCAAACTGTAAATGATGCCCTTCAAAGTAGCAGCTGTCATAGGAACATCAAAATCAAAATATATTGGCGAATCTCGAATATAACTATCAGCACTGAAATGCTGCCAACAAATTCTTCCTGTTTCAGGATTGAAACCGTCCTTTCTTTTGCGCTTTTCGATCCACACCCTTTGCAATTTAATGCAACTGAAAAAGTTGAGAAACAAAAATATCTCAAGTGGCAAGCTTCAAGAAAGTGAATGCTGTTTAAAAGGTATTTCCTTTAATAACTTTAACTGTATAATATCTGATTTTTTGTTTAATTTTAAAAATAATGATTTTTTTTGCTTTTAAATTCTTTTCCTTTTTCCCTATTTCAACGTCATTTGATATACTTTTCGATTGGAAAATTTATGAATAATGCAACAAAGGAATTTTGTGTTTAGTCAAACTTCATACGGCACTTTTCACTTTTGTTGCGCAAATTTACTTTAATATGTTTTACTGGCCGTGGTAAGAGAACCGGCAGCCGGGTAAGTATTATATACCTGGCAGTCTTCTGCGCTTGCGTAGTAGAACTTCCGTGTATGGCATACTTGATCTGTAGCTGAAGTGCCGGGTGAAACAGAGAAGGAATATTTTACCATGTTTTTATTAACTTCGATTCTTGTTTGTATGTTTGTTTGTTTGTGTGTTTGTCAGGGACAAATCTTGCAATCGATTTTTAACTAACTTCCCGACTAGCTAGATATTTGAAATTTTCAGGACAGCTCACAACACGGTGACAATACATTTTTCTAATAATTTTAGTCAACTATTTCAGGTCCCGCTGCCTTCGGCAGCGCTTATATGATTCGACAAAAAATTTATTTAACTAACTTCCCGACTAGCTAGACATTTGAAACTTTCAGAATAGTTCAGAACACGGTGAAAATACATTTTTGTAATACCTTTAGCCAACTGTTTCGGGTTCCTGCTGCCTTCGGCAGCGTTACCAGTACAAAGCTTGCAATCGATTTTTCACTAACTTCCCGACTAGCTAGATATTTGAAACTTTCAGGATAGCTCAGAACACGGTGACAATGCTTTTTTTAATACATTTAGTCAACTGCTTCAGGTCCCTACAGACTTCGGCAGAGTTTATATGATTCGACAGAAAATTTAACTAACTTCCCGACTAGCTAGACATTTGAAACTTTCAGAATAGTTCAGAATACGCTGAAAATGCATTTCAAAAATATTTTTAACCAATTGCTTCGGGACCCTGATGCCTTCGGCAGCGTTACCAGTACAAAGCTCTCAATCAACTTTTAACTAACTTCCCGGAAGATAGCCATTTGAAACTTTTTTAATAGCGTAAAACACTATAGCAAGGAATTTTTTTTTATACTTTCATCCAATTTCTCCGGGTTCTCGCTGCCTTCAGTAGCGTTTATATGATTCAGCAGAAAATTTAAAAACATGGTGTATAAAAGTTCTTTTTATCTTGTAATTAGTTTGAATGATTCTCACTCCAAACAGGTAAATACATAAAAGTAAACAATAAATAGTGTCAGTCAAACATATAAGTCTGATGTGTATTTTAACAATTAACAAACAAGCAAACGAATAAATAGTGCCGGTAGCGGTTTTTTAATCAGTCAACATTGTGATCAATCCCACTGGTGCGGCCCTCTTTCGAAATGATTTGAAACCACAGATTTTCTAAACATCTTTGGAGAAATAACGCAAATTTGAAAAATGAAATTTTTTATACTATGTTGACTAAATTAAAATTTAGATTAATTGTTTTTAAATAATTTAGTTTTTAAAAATCTTAATATAATAATAGAAACTATTTTGGTGAAATCATGCAAAGTTGAAAATTAAAATTTTTGTACCGTACTGATTGAATTATTATTATTATATATATTTTTAAAAATATATTTAGCTTTTAAAAATTCAAATATAATATATTAAAATAATCATCGGAGAGATCATGCAAAGTTGAAAAAATAAGTTTTTTGTACTATATTGATTATTATTATTATTTTTTTTTAATATATCTAGTTTTTAAAAATCAAAACTTAATAAAATAAAATTATATAATAATCTTTCGAGAAATCGTGTAAAGTTTAAAAATTAAATTTCTTGTACTGTATTGTTTAAATTAAAGTTTTAAAAAATACAGTTTGTTTCTAAAAAATCCAAATATATAATAATAAATTTGTATAACCTATGATAACACCATGCAAAGTTCAAAAATTATTTATTTATTTACTATACTAATTAAAATAAATTTTTAAAAATATATTTACTTATTAAAAATCAAAATATAATAATATATTAAAATAATCTTTCAAGAATTCATGCAAAGTTTAAAAATTAAATTTTTTGTACCATACTGATTTAATTAAATTTTTTAAAAATATATTTAGTTTTTTATTATCTAAATATAATGTATTAGAAAAATCTGTGGCGAAATTTCGCAAAGCTTAAAAATTAAACTTCTTGTACTCTGTTTATTACACTGAAGGTTTAAAAAATATATTTAGTTTTTGAAAATCCAAATATAACAATGAATTAGAATGATCTTTGGAGAAACCACGAAAAATTGAAAAATTTAATTTTTCTTGCACTATATTGATTAAATTAAATATTTTAAAAATATGTTTAATTAAAAAAAATAAAAATATAGTAATACATTAGAGTAATTTTTACAGAAATCATGCAAAGCTCAAAAATTAAATTTCTTTTACTATACTGATTAATTAAAAAAATATATTAATTTTTAAAATCCAAATATAATAATACGTTAGTAATGTGATGGATTTGTGTAATGTAAAATCCCCCCCCCCCCCATTTTATATACGTATATTTCAATCACATGCATTATCCATTTTCTTAATTTCTTGTCTTTAATTTGCATTGTGAAGTAATATATAAGATCTCAGAAATACCTGTAGCATTTGAGAGGTTTGTTTAGCTTAATTATATTAACTTATTTAACGAAAGACAACGTAGCAGATAAAGAAAGAAATATAAGAGAAAATAAAACTGAATAATGAAACAAATATTTAACGAGATAAATCAAGAGAGAGAGTTAAAATATAAAACGTGGTCAGTACAAATGAGTGCGAATTAAAGCAGCAATATGAATTATCAAAAGCACGTATTGATAAAAGTCGTTCACTTTACTGGCAGATGAATCATAAATCCCCCGGCAGTCATACTGCGTAAGCGTCAGAACTGTCGGAAATATAATAGACACCCGGCTGCCCGTTCTCTAACCACTGCGTTTACTTAAAGAACTTTAAAGTTGAATTTTCTATTAATATTCAGCTGTTTTTAGTCTAACCTTGTAAAACATTTTGGTAATTAAATAAACTTAAGTATTAAATTATGCACTTATAACCAGTGATAGTGATTTTTACAACTCATAATAATTCAGTGTTAACATTGTTTACCTTCCCAAATTTTAAATGGTTGATAAAAATTCGGTTGAACTTAATTTTTGATAATTACCAGTTTATTCTTGTTTTACTTTGTAGCATTTAAATTTAATTACTGAGTGTAGAAATATTGTCAAGAATTTTAACTGGTGAGAAAATGCTTTTATAAAGCTTTATATAGTTAATAAGAATTTCATAATTGTTGTTTTGGTAACTAATAATTTTTATTAACGAGTAAAATTACTACTTAAAATTTCTATTCCCTATTTAAAAAAATAAATAAAATAATATTGTACATATCAGTTTTTTTTTTTTTTTTTATGCATTTATTTTATTTTGTCACACAAAATTTAATTTCAAGTTTAAAATGTAAAATGAATTCGAAATCCCCTATTTTACTTAAGTTTGTATAAACTAATGTTTTTGTGCTTTAATATTTTCTGTATATAGTATTTCATCATTTCTATATATTATGCGTTTTTATAGTCAAGAAAATCATTCATTGTATTAAATGCATTTATTATTCTGCGTGTAATTTTCTAGTTATAGAAATTGAAGTACGTAAATATATCTATATCAAAAAATAAATGTGTAAACGTAATATGTGCTAAAAGTAGCATCGTGTCAATTTAATGTTAAAATACACTGAAGGCAAATTTCAAATTAAAACTTTTAATTTCACCTTCGGCAATCATTTCGGGCTTAAGTTAATGGTTTTAAAACTGAATGTAATATTTTTTTTTTTTTTTTTTAAGAAATATTAAAAAGGGATGAATGCAAATACTCTTTAAAGTAGTATACGATTTCGTATCCTAATTTGTTCTTATGTAAACAATGACAAACTATAAACATACGATAATATATAAATTTATTCACTGGTTTAGAGGTAATGAATCTTTAAAAAAATGTGTTATCATCATGTTAAATGACATCAGAAATATTTTTAATCTCTTTTATTCTCTTTTTCTCTCTTTAATTCTCTTTATTTATTTTTTTTTATTTTTATTTATTTTTTTTTTTCAGTGATTTATCTAGCGTAGACAGAGTTGATTCTAGTTGATTCTACTATAACGTCATGACATTAATCAATAGCAGAGCGACTTTGGTTCTTTGGTCTGGCTCACTCAACCTTATATAGGGCAGTTCCTTGTTTGTAAACAAACATCTCAACTCTCGGAAGTGGTTGGCAGAAAGCACTCGTTCCCACCATTGACAACGACGGTTGTTTTTGCTTGTAGATATTTAAAATCGTTTATATTTCGTTCTGCTTATGCAGATGTTTCAGAATGAGTTTGAAAAGAAAGTTACATTCAAAAATTAAACTGGATGAAGCCCATATAAAGAGATATATTATCATACAGACCCATATTTCTTACGAAAATGTGATCGGCCCTTCGGCCAAAAAATCAGAGTTCCATCGATGGCAATTCGTTCGGAAAAAAATCGTGTGATTAATGTCGTACAATTTTCATAAGATTTATTCACGATATGACACAATTTATTCCTTATACTTATAACTTATGGATTCTATTAGTTTATAACTAACATGAATATTATCCGAATACAGTGTTTGCTGTATAGCAAGCACTGCATTTTACATCAATCGTATTACAAGGTTTTATCACACCTAATAACACTTTATCTAATTCTTTCTATTGTTGAATTATTCATTTTATGTGTATTCCATTTTTATTCTGTACTTAATTTGTGAATTTTACTAATAATTTGCCTTAAAATGTTAAAATTCAACGGAAAATTTTTATTAATTTAATGAGCGCTTTTTTTTTTTTTTTTTTTTTTAATTAGACTAAATTAGTTAGTCAATTGAATAATTTGAAATTTATACTTGTTTAGATATGTTGACTGGTTAAATTATAACGATTAGCTTTTTTTTTTTTTTTTTTTTTTTTTTATACATTCGTGTAATTTCTTCATCAGAAGTTTTAGTTAATTTGTCGTGAAACTTGTATTTGAAAGAATTTTTTTAATGTCTTAATTGTTCATAGAGAATTGAGCAGAAAAATATTTTTATTTTTAATTGTAATTTTTCCAGTCGAAAGTCAAACCTTATACATCCTAAATTTAAAATGTTTTCTTGCCTTTTTTACAAGAATCTCTAAAAATATGTGAAAGTCCATAAGAAATATTCTTTTAAAACATATTTTTACTTTCTGCAATATTCATAAAAGAAAGTATTGGATTCATCAAAACTTTGAACTTCTAGTCTTCAGTGGATTTGCATATTTAAAAATGTTCCAAATATGATTTGACCATTCAAAAACTGATTATCTGTGTGTGTGTGTGTGTGTGTGTGTGTGTGTGTGTTAGACGTGTGCTGAAGCTCTGTACCTGCGAAGAGAAAAAAATAAATCCCCCCTCCAATACATACTCTCTTCTACCTCAATTTATTATCAATTTCACCTCTAATGTGATGTTTCAAAACATTATTTTAGACTATTAAATATTAAGCATTAGCACTGTCGGAAAAAAAAATAGTCTTCTATTTTTAACTAAAAAAGAAAGCAGTCATTATTATTATTTTTTTTTTTTTTTAAGGCTGTTAGTGAAATGTGTATTAATGGTTTTTAAAAGATTCGAGGTCAGCGTGTCATCAACTTTTTAGACTGTCTTTCAGAAGAATTTATCATGCTGTGTTTAGTAAAAAAGCTGAGCGAAATCTCTCATGTGATATGGCTATAAGGGAGAAGGTGCTGGGTTCGATCCTAAACCACATTCATCTTAGTTGTTTGGAGTTTTACAGGATTTTCCATGAAACTTGCATAAACATGGCCTTAAACACTTGCATATTCAATCAGTCCCAACCTACATAACACAATCCAGTTTTGTCCTTTACCATTATTGGATATTACACTGGTTGTTTATGTCAATTTAAACTTCACAATTTTCTGAATTACTCGCTATTTGTACACAAGATTTTATTAAAGAAAATCCTTAAAAGATCATCTCCACCGCCCCCCCCCACACACACACATCATCACATATAATGGAGGGTGTTGTGTTGTTTAAGGTAAATTGACTATGAGAGAACCCTAGGCCTGGGTAGTGGCCTTTCCGTGGGTCTCTTTTCAGAGTCCTAGCTCACATTCATGCAGGTTTCAGAAAAATCTCTGAACTGCCAGGCTGACAAGCTAGTCCTGAGTTCGAACCTCACATTTAATGGATTCAAAATTATTAACTACAATAAATCAAATTATGGATCACTCTGAAGTTATAATTGACCATGAATGAAAAACAAAAACAATATATTATTAAAAAACAATCTGAAAGCTATATTCCTCTCTATAAGATTAA
Source organism: Salticus scenicus (assembly GCA_963930645.1). Classification (NCBI taxonomy): domain Eukaryota; kingdom Metazoa; phylum Arthropoda; class Arachnida; order Araneae; family Salticidae; genus Salticus; species Salticus scenicus. The sequence goes on along the minus strand of OZ005654.1, from coordinate 58,242,095 downwards.
TTTTTGGCTCTCTGTAAGTTAGAGTAAAAATCAATGAAAAATTCACAAATTGCAACAACATAAGTGTGATTCTTTATTCATTCATTTATTTTTTATTTATTTATTTATTTATTTTTAATCTTATAAACAGCTTCTTAATAATAAGCTAATCTTTTAAAAGCTTATTTTCTTTCTTAATAAGCCTAATAAACAAAATGCCCGAAAAGTAACACTGTAAACTGTTATCATTGCTAAAACACTTTATTGAATTAAAGAAATAAAAATTTATTCTTTATTTGGAAGACTGAATCAAAAATAGATTTTTTTTTTTTTTCCCAAGAAAGTCCCATACTAAAGCTGTGCCCTATTTTCAGCAAATGAAAGTCATGGTTAACGGCCCTCTTCATTTACCGTCGCCAGAAGTCCGAGCCAATGTTATTCTATGGGTAAAATTTTTTTTACAAATAACTTATTAACTAATACATATTTTTAAATTCTGTTTTTACATTCAGAAAATTCCCAATTGTTAAATTGATGGACCTTTTTTAAAAATGTATTATTTTCTTTATTTTTAATATTTTATTTTGAAATTGCAAAATAAAAAAAATCTCATATATTGAAAATTCGTATTTTGCAGCTTCAAAATAAAATATAAAAATTTAAAAAATAATTTTTTAAAAAAGGTCTGCCAATTTAACAGCTGGGAATTTTCAGAATGTGAAAACAGAATTTAAAAATATGTACTAGTTAATAAGTTATTTGTAAAGAAACATTTCCCATAGCAAATAACATTAGCTTCGGCTACCGGCGGCGGTGAGTGAAGCAGGCCCTTAAGTACCATCATATACAGCCGTTAAGAAAATATAAATGACATTCAACTATTTGAGGTTCGTTATGTTGATTAGAAACACGGTTACTTTAGAACAAGTAATATAAAAAGAAAATTTTTTAAGTCAATTCCTACTTAGAAACACTATCGAGAATTTTTTTTTTTTTTTTTTTTAAATAATTTTGAATTAGGACACAAAAACCGCGCATGAAAAATGAAATAAAAATAATTATAAGATTAAAAAAAAAAAAAAAAAAAAAAAAAAACTTTTTATATACCATGTTTTAAATTTTCTGATGAATCATAGAGCTCTTATCAATGTGCATAAAATTTTTAAAGTGATAATGACGTCAATTTTTGTGAGATGCATAATTTAACTTTTTATAATTTTTTAATGTTCACGTTTAATTAAATTTATTTATTTTTATGTCGAAAGAAAATTAACTCGTAATTTTTTTTTGGCAACAATTAAATTATAGCTAATATTTTAATGGTTATTGAAACGCTATTAGGATGTTATTATTTTCATATTTTAATTAATTATAAGAAAACTAATCAAAAATTCGAAAATCGGACTTCGAAGTATTGTGTTGTCACCGTGTTCTGAGCAATCCTGAAAGTTTCAAATTTCTAGCTAGTCGGGAAGTTAGTTAAAAATCGATTGCAAGATTTGTACAAGATATAGGGAAAGTGTGAACTAATAATAGGAATTGAATAAACTAAAAATGCATTGACATTAAGGAACAGCTTTAGTATAGGACCACTTAACGAAATTTGAAAAGTAGGTCCTAAGTTGCTCGGGCGATTTTTGCAAAGTTTTTTTTTTTTTTTTAAATTCAATTGCAATAGCCATATTAATTCATCACCAAATTGGCAAAAGATAATAAAAGTCGCCAAGGGGATTCTTTACTAAAATTCTGCCTACTTTAGTTTGTGGATCTAAAATCAAGGGGAAATCCTATAAGACAATTCGATTATTTAAATGAATATTTTAAAAATAAATTAAATAAAATTTTAAAGCAATTATGACATTAGTTTTGTCAGATATCTTTGCTTAAACAGGTATAAATTTAAATTTAATGTTCATGTGTAAGGAAGGTTTTTTTTTTCTTTTTTAATTTTGAAGTGTAAATGGGGTTTTTATTTAGTATCTTGCAAACTAATTATCCTATTGATTTAAAAGTTACAGCGCTAGATAGATTTTTGTCTGGTTAATAAATGTACCAATTTTTGTAGAGATCAGTGAACTGTTTACTTTGTATAACGAAATAAAATCTAATATAACACAACCTGCAATTTATCAAAATAAAATCACCGTCCAGAAATTTTTTTTGGAGTGGTTTTTTCCTAACACCGTTCTAGAAGCTTTCTGCTTAATAGTTTGATTTATTAATAAAGATCTGTCTTCCAGAAGGCTTAAAAATGAAATTCTTATACCTTCTCAGTATTCACCGACACCGAGTACATACTAAGTTCTTGGTGCAGTACTTGTAAAGTATAAAATTTTGAAGGATTGCCTTTTGAAGTGTGTTAATTTTTCCGTACATGAAAAACTTTGTAATGAAATACAAATTATGAAATAAAAAATACTCCAACTGTTTTAGATAAAAATAATAGTACAACATTTCATCAGGGAAAAAAGTGGACGTAAGTGGCATTTTCATGCACTCTTGCATAACTTTTTTTTTTTTTTTTTTTTTTGCCTGATGAAGGGTTAAGGCTATTATGTTTACTTAACAAGGAAACCTTCAAAAAATATTGAAAAAAAAAAAAAAAAATGTGATTCTACTTTTCATATAACACCAGGAAGTGAAAAAAATATCGGCTGAAATGAATTACAGCGACCACAAAAAATTATCAAAATTAAGCCTATTTGGCGATTTAGCGCTGTTAGGCGTTCAGTTCGCTAATTGCCATGTACGAACAGAACCGTGTTTTGTTTCTCCGCCGAGTACTCAAAATCAATCGCCAAATATGCTTAATTTTGATAATTTTTTGCGGTCACTGTAATTCATTTCAGCCGATAACGTTTTCCCTTTCTGGTGTTTTAGGAAAAGTAGAACCACATACATTTTTTTCAATATTTTTTGAAGACGACACCTTTTGAATGTTTCCTTGTAAGATGATTTTTTTTTTTTTCCCCCTGCTGACAAAGTTTATTTATTAAATTTGAACAACAGATTTTTAGCACATTGAACTGTTAGAATATGTAATAAGACTTGATATTAAACAGAAATATAACATTGAAAATGCCAACGTATTTAGTGCAGTATGCTATATGGTACGAAAACTACAGTTTGCTCTTAATATTTTTTACATTGGCATTTTTAATGTTGTGTAAATATTTATACATTGAACTGTTATTTAAATTTATAATTAAAATTAACATAAATTGGGAAACTGACACGAAGTCCTTTTTTTTTTCACTACTGTTTGGATACAGTTTATTACCATCTAGTTACAAGTACAATTATATTCAAATAGCAGTAGAGAAAACATAAAGTTCCCTTTTACTTTGGTGTGTCTCTGTACTACAGTAATATAGTCATCACAATTGAGCTTTGCGAGTCATAACAAAACTATCTTTTGATCAGGGATGTGTTTATCAAAAAGACGAAGATGAAACTGTATTACTATATGCCAAGACAAGACACTGAAATTATTGTATTAGAATGAGAAATATATTTTATAATCTTCAATTTGTAAAAAAGAAATGATTTTATGATTTAGTATTCATTAAGTTTTATTTGATTAGCTGATTGAACAAATTCACACACAAAAGACAAAAAAGTTAATAAAATAACATTTTTACGACAATTAATATTTAATAGAAGTAATTTAAAGCAACAACATAAAATCAAGTAAAAATTAATTTCAGTAAAAAAAAAAAAAAAAAAAAAAATCAATTTAAACTTAAGTGAAAAAGAAAATATAAAATTACCTGTATATAGCGTTTCTTAGATGTGATCGATGTCCACTCATTTATTGGCAGGGAGAAGTGCCTCAATCGTGCAGCTTTTTAATACACACCGCACAATTTAGACACTCACCAGGCTTTTTACTTTAGTTACGTTGTCCTCTGCAGAAGGGTTGCCTTAGAGGGTGGTCATTCAGAGTTTTGTAGGAGAGCTGCCTCAGGGTGGACTTTCAGAGTTCATGGTTGAATTGAGGAGAGAGAAACTTCAACTTTTCTTTCGCTCTTTTGAAAGTGACTTATTTGAAAGTGAGGAGAGAGAAACCAATGAATGTTACAGAATTAAGTTCTTGAAATATGAATAAAAATAAATAAAAAGCAGGAGGAAATTAAAATATATATACATATATATAGAAAAGTGACTTATTTGAAAATATAGACTACTATAGAGCCATAAAGCTAGCCACTCTAAGTATTGCTTCACCTTTATAAGTAATATTTTGGATTGAACTACAAAAAAATATTAAATAGCTTTATCTTATCCTCCCCCTCCACACACATACCAAAAAAAAAAATAATAAATAAATAAATAAACATATATATTAAAGATATTTATTACACAGTATTTTCTTTTAACTATCAGTTATACAACAAAATATATCACGTTTTATTATTAAATATAAAAAAAAAGTGTTTTTAAATAATCATAAGACACTTTAAATGACTATTTTAGCAATGGGAAATTCTTCCGTAGTTTTGTTTATCTATGATAATAACAGTAAAGAAAAATTATAGTTTCTCTAAATTATAATAATGATTTATTATTATTTATACAAAAGATATGTGTTATTTCATTCACAAGAACTATTTTGAAAAATTAATTATTTTAGCAATAGCAAATCACAGTAATGTTTAGTTTATCTATGGTAAATGATAGTTAAAACGAAAAAAAAAAAAAATCTAACTGCACTAAAATAACTTATTTGTTTATTTATTTTTTTTAAGTAATTTAGTATAACCACATGAAAGATAATTTATAAATATTTTTACAAGATTTATTTTAAATGAATTTATATAATTATTTTAACAAAGGAAACTTTAGTTAATGTTTTAGTTTATCTATGGCAGAGTGGAAATAAAAACATAAAAATTACAATTGAACCAAATAGTGATTATTTTTACTTAAATATTTATGCAACATTTTTCTCACATGAAACACAATATCAAAATCTTTTTTTTAAGTTTCACAAATGCAAATAAATCAGTACTTAGTGAAAGAAAATTAAATTGATTAATTTTACTTTTCTATGGTAACATATACTAGATGGTGCTAATATATTTACTTAAATTTTAATGTAACTTTTAACTCTCTTCTGCATTAGTTTATAAGCAATCAATTTTTAAAAAGTGTCGCAAATTTCAGCAGTGTCATCGATTTTATATTTCATTATTTAATCTGTTTATTACTTTCATTTGATATTTTTATTTCCATTTCGCTATTTTCATATAACGCTCATCAACAGTTATCTGCTAAATTTGGATATTTCCCCCTTTTTCATTTTTAATAAAAAGACATGAATATGTTTTTCTTTAATTATAACTTAAATAAGGTTCAAAATTTCGAGTACATGAAGCAACAATAAATTAACATGCTTATCATGGTTAGTATGTTTTTTTTAAACCCAGAACAGTATAAAAATTATGCAGAGAGAGAGAGAAACCAAACCAAGTTTTTGTCAAACATATGTACGTACACTATTAAAAATAAAAATTAATAATTATGTAAACTGTAAGAACTACTGAAAATTTTAACACTGCTCTGTTTCTAAATACTATATTACTCAACTTTTATTTTTAATAACGAAATCAACTTAAATAAAACTTCGTATGAATAAACACAACAAATGATTATTAAGCCTTGCGTGATATAGTAAACGAGTCACACAAGAAATTAAAAATAGATGCAAAAATGTAGTACGTAAGTAAAAAATTCTTACCAATCTAAAGCAGCTATCACACGTACTCTCATACGATCAGCAGTATCAGATACTTTCTCCAGAAACCACCTGAAACAGGTTTTACGAGAGTCAACCGCTCGAAAACGCATCGTATGATAGTTTCCCTCTCCTACCTTTGTCAATGACGAACTTATGACTGACTAAATCTCCTATGCTAGATGTTAGCTCGTATTCAACCAATTGGAGTGCGAGAAAATCAGAGTGCGTTTAAAACATGAAATAGCGAGCGATTAGTCGCCAATTGTTAACGCTTTTTTGAAATCATTTCAGTCTTCAAAATAACCCTACTACCTGATGCTTGATTATTCGGAGAGGTATTAGCGTATAGTTCAGAGGGTAGGATCATCCGTGTGATAGCTGCTTAAAGATGTTATCCACACTTTTAAGGTGCAACCACGGATTAAAAGAGAAGGATGTATTACTAATGTTACGGAAAGGTAGTAATTTTCATCTTACAGTTAGAGGGCGACCAAATCTCGAAAATACACCAATCAGCGCGTTTTTACATTTCTGGCTGTTCGTTCGTTGGATGACTGAAGCCGAAGGGGCAGGCTTTCCCTTTCTTCCGATGAGTTTCAAAGATACTACACCAGGCGGCGATCGGATCGCTTACTCTGTTCCCCACGCTGACCGCCCTATCTAGATTGTCATCTTGTATCCTAATCCGTGGGTGCAACAGTGTAATTTCTCTCTCTAATGGCGCTGATCCATATATTTTTTATCGTTGCATGCTTTGAAATTATTTCAACATCTGTGTCTAGCATGTTTGTAAGTACAGCCGACTGTGTATCAATTTGTCACCATATTTACTGTAAAAAATGAATTGATAGGAAAAAATAACGAAGAAATATTATTAATTTTTTTTAAATAAGGCGAATGATTTAAACAAACCACAAATATAGCGAAAGTAATAGCGTATAATAAAACTAGGATCGTCAATTGAATACAATGGTGGGCGCGGGAAAGACGAGCTCTTTTGCCATCCACCAGGGTGCTCTTTAATTATTGACGTCACGAGGAACTCAAGAGACTTTGCTATGAGTAGAGCCCCTTAAATAAATAATAGGCCGGCGCATCACCGCCATTTTTTTGCCTCGTAAGAGGACAGCATTTCCGCTTGGCGATTTTATCGCTTCACTGGTGGTTTTAAGAAATTTTCATCTAAAAATAAAATCGACCAAAAATGATAAGCAACACAAGTAATCTGTTTCTGTTTCTTAAATAATTCATAACATTTGAAAGGGGAAAAAAAAAAAAGAGCGTACCAATTAAAATTGGAAAGTTTTTTCAGCGACCTAATACTATCAGGACACGGAAACAAGACAATTCTGGCGAACCAAAAAAACGTCGCCAAGACTCTACAAACACACAGTAAAAAAGCGTTTCTTAAAATAATTTATGGTTATTAAAATACATATTTAGATTTAAATAATACTTTTTTTTTAAATTTTTTACTTTATAAATGTCAGAAATGCAAAGAAAAGTATAAGTGAATAACAATAAAACTTACTATGCAAAGCTGTGCATTAGGTCCCGGGATCCAAGAATCTGGACGACAATTCGCAGCCCATTTTCTCCTTCTTGCATTATCCGAAGGAAACCTAAACATTTTGTATCCTTTTCTGGAGTGTTTACAGCAGTTTATTGCTGAACAACCTCCCATATTGCAGTTTATTTCACTAAAATTACGAGCAAGACGGTAGAAACAATGGATGCCGTTTGTTTATCACGCTGGGTACATGCGGCAAACCTAAGGCAAAAAAATGTCGGATGCGCCAGCTCGTATATATAGGAGCCTTAGCTATGAGGTTTATCCGGGTGACGTAATGATCACGTGTCGGTGGTATTTACCTCTAACCTCGTGGATTGTTTACTCTTGAACTAATCAGTGAGCGCCATTATTTTTATTAAATTTTTTCATTATTTTTTGTTTATATTTCTCCCTTTTTTCTCAGCAGTGAATTTTTAAGATCATGGTTTGAACCTTGATCGGCCGTTATGATTTTTACCATGAAAATATCCAAGAATACATTCTCTTAAATTCACAGAATGAAGGACACGGAAATTCTGCTGCTTACAAGAAAATATTAATGGGTGTACAAGCTTTTCAAAGCAGGGTTTGTAAAAAAAATTGACGTTTCAAGAAGTCCATAATGGGAGAAATACTGCTACCATTGTATCAGCAGATGTCAAAGCTAAATATAAAAAAACAGGAATAAAACTTAAACGTGACCATCGCAAGTGACAATGAGGTATGAATGTTTTCATATTCCATAGTGCTGAATGTGATTAAAATTAGTTGTAAATATATTTGTAATACTATAGTTCATGTTCATTATTGTATCTCTTCCATTCCTTGTATGAATGAATTTTTTTTTTTTTTTCATTATGCTGTGTTTGTAGTGTAGCTAGAATGAGAAACTTTTTAGACTATTCGAGCGAAGCATATATGGTGAAATGTATTAAAATTAAGTAGCTTATTTTTAATTTATGACCCAATTTAATCCCCTTTTCCCGTATTTTTGGAAGTGCCTATTAAAATTAATAAATAAGCTTAGTGTAATTACATATTGTGCAAAAAAACATATTTAAAACTTCGAATTCTACAAGGATACCCAGCTTGATAAATTATAGAGGTAGTTCCGCAATTCTTATGTCATATATATATATACGTATATATATATTTTTTTTAAAGATATTTATTGTTTATAATTTACGTATTTCAATTAATTTTGATTTTATTTTCAGTGATGAAAGTTCATGCAATAACTTTTATTCTTCAGAAATTGCAACTTTAGGAAGTTATTGTGCCACGAAATATAAAGTTCATTTTTGTTAAACGATTAATGTTAAAGAAACTGTTATTTTATTCATCTCGGAGAAATCTGTTTGTAAGAAATTTTATAGATATCTGTGTTTTGAGCCAGAATCATGGACATAATTTCAATTAATGGCAATGGTTACACTTTTTCAACACCTTTATATCATATGGCACCCTTGAATCACAATATTCATATAAATTACACCCCTCACCTACTCTAAATATTATAGGATATAAAATGTATTTATATTCCCACTCCTTTTTTTACCTAAATATTTTTTGTATATGTTAATTCCACTTTGTTGATTTAAATAAGAAATTGACCAAATGCATTAAAAAAAAAAGTGTAAAACACATAAGAATTCTTATGTGTGCAACTGTGAATAAGCCACAATAATTAAATTAATCCGAAAATCATATAGCTGTATCTAAATCAAATATTTGTTGTACTAAATTTCCAGTCAATTGAAGGATTACGTAAATTATCACAATTTGTTTTAGCTTTATAAAAATAATTACTAATTCTGTGTTGACCACTTTTTATGCAAACCATGCCTTTAAACATTCTTGTAACATGCTTTAACTATGTTGCATGTGTAATTTTAAGCATGTACAAGGAGGCTTTCTACTTATTGCCTGCTGAAGCCTAAGACCATCATATATTCTGTGAGGAATTTTATTACAAAAGTTACTTTCTACCTAATGTATGTTTTTAAATTTCATGTTCACATTCAGAAAAAGCACAATCATTAAATTTGTTCTTGTTTGTAAAGATTTATTATTGTTACTATTACTTTATTTTCTTAAATTAGAAAAATGAATTTATTCATTTTTCAAATTTTATAGGCTATTTGTACCTAAAAATTTTAGTTTGATAACTATAAAATCACATCCAATTATCAGTTTTGACAGTTAGGTTTAATTTTTTTTTTTTTTTTTTTTTTTTTTTTGCTTCAATGCAAGGCAGTCGAATTTTAAAGTGACTGCATTGTCTTTTTAAATACATTATACATGAATTTAATCAAAGCTAACAAATTACACAAATAAAGAAATACTTCACACTAGAAGCATCTTCAAATTTACAGAAAATATCAAATGAATAAAATTTTATTTTTTCTCTGTGTTAAACCTGAAAGTATAACAAAATAATATGTAAGAGAAAAAAAATCTGTTATTTTATTTGAAGATGTTAATTCATTATTTGGGTAATTTCATCATTCGACAAGATTGTGAGAAAAGTTTGTCTACTGTTAAAATGTTATTTAATTTAATCAGGCATGAACGTTTTCAGACTTTAGTCTGAAATCCTTCCTTTTGAAGGCCATGTTGGCTATTTTCGAGATCAGTGTAAATCCAAAGAGAAACCATAACCAAAATTTATGAGGGGGGGGGGATAGAAAATCATTTTAACTTCCCAAAGGAACAACTATAGTATTTCCCCTCAGCTAGATTTGGCGATTTTTCGTTGGCGATTATGGGTAAATTCTACTTTTGAAGTGGTTGCCATGGATTTCTAACGTAAACAAAACCGAAATATGTTTTTCAGAATCGCATCATTAAAATAATTCATTGAACTTATTTCTAATAACAACAAAACAAATATGTATTTAAAATTGACTTACTTTCTTGATGTTTATGAATTTCGTTATGCTTTTACATTCCATACAGTTATTCAGTTTAAATGCTATTTTATATTTACCGGTAAAATATGATTATATAAATTAGAATTTCGTTTAACATTTTTAACAAAAGGAAAAAATTATTTTTAATGTACATATATGTACATTTATTTATATATATAAAAAAAAAAAAAAAAAAAAAAAAGGAACAGCTTTACTATACGGCACCCATTGCTTATTGCCGTTGCCGATGTTTTGTTCACGTGGTATGATGGTGTTTTGATTCAGTTTGTGAGTCGGTACTGCGAATCGTTTCACAACGTCGTGAATCGAATCAAAATGTTATGAAACAATACTTTTCATCACTATGAAACATTTTTTTTATGTTTCACTATGTTTTCTGCTGTTTGCTCGCTTCGCGAGCATTAAAACCGAAAAAAACATCACTGGATGCCCCTAATTCGTGGAGCATGAATCATTAAAAGCATGAAAATTCATGGAGCAGCGGTCACTATGTTTTCTGCTGTTTGCTCGCTTCGCGAGCATTAAAACCAAAAAAAAACATCACTGGACGCCCCTAATTCGTGGAGCATGAATCAGTAAAAGCATGAAAATTCATGGAGCAGCGGTCACTATGTTTTCTGCTGTTTGCTCGCTTCGCGAGCATTAAAACCAAAAAAAACATCACTGGACGCACCTAATTCGTGGAGCATGAATCAGTAAAAGCATGAAGATTCATAGAGCCTCGGTCACTATGTTTTCTGCTGTTTGCTCGCTTCGCGAGCATTAAAAAAAAAAAAAAACACAAAAAAAAAAAAAAAAAAAAAAAAAAAAACATCACTGTATACCCCTAATTAGCGATGCATGAATCAGTAAATGTTACGTTTCGATACAACAGAAAAAAGTATAGATACTCTGATTCGGGTCTCGAATTACCGTCATATCACGCGATCAAAACATCGGCAACGGTAATAAGCAATGGGTGCCGTATAGTAAAGCTTAGCCGAAAGGAACGAAAAAAAAAAAAAACAATAGAAACAAGTTCCGTACTTATAAGTAAACAATATTAATCACTAATTTTAATTTTCCTGTCCTCCCATGGTAATTAAAAAACATAACGCTAGTTGCTATGGCATAAAAAATAAATAGTATGCAGCCTGCAGACGATGTTGAAATGATGTTCATAATATTTCACCTAAATTACTACAAAAATCATTATATAAAACGGTCATATTTTATTTTTTACTATTGATTAATTTTGTTTATAATTTATTATTAATTTGCATGGTAATAAAAAAATGACCAAACGCTGGTTGCTATGGCTTAAAAAGTAAACTGCATGCAGGTTGCCATATTGTATTGCAAACAATCCAGAACGACATCGTTATCGCTCAAACCGGCGCCAACGAAAAATCGCCAAATCTAGCTGAGGGGAAATACTATAGTTGTACCTTCCCAAAGTGTGTGACTATTTTGCTGAAAAATCACAATTACTGTTTTAATGTTTTTAATTTTTATTTTGCTACAAATTTTTAAAATAACATGATTATTTTGCTGTTAAATGTGACAAAATTTTGTACTATTTTCAAAGTTAATTCCAGAAATAAAAGATTATTTTAGTGTAATATTATATATTTGCTTTTTTGGTAGCAAATTTCTGAAACGTGCAATATTTTCGCAGTTGATTAGGGAATTATGGGTTTATTTCACTACTGTTAAAAAGAAATTACATTTATTTACAGCTTAATTAAATGCTGAAGTTAGGGGTAATTTTTGCTGCCAATTTCCAAAATAATGAATATTTTGGCACTACCAGGAATAAATTTTTTTTTTTTTCAATATGTGTTTGTCTGAAATATGTAATTATTTCATTAAAATTTCTGCTTTTTTGGTTAAATGTATGATTAACAAATATACAAAATTTGCTGATTCTCTTTTTTTTTTTTTTTTTCTTTTTCTGCCAACTTCATTGAATTTACTAATTGATTTGTCAATTGTAATTGTAAGTTAACAATTGTACACTTTTGTGAATACATATTTTTGCATTTTATTGTGATAAATTTGTATTGTGTGCAAGTTCAGACTTTTCATTTTTTATGAAACAATTTTATTAGTTAGATAGTTATTTTTGTTTGTTATTCTTTTTTTAACAAAGAGAGATGGATAACCAAGGTGAGCTTGAACCTCCGACTACTTCTGAAACACGAGATACAGCAGACCCAGACCATAAAGCGAAAAAAGGAGAGGCAACTTCAACTAGCGATCACAAAGAAACGTGCCATCTTAAAGAAGTTTCATCAGATGAAGATTATTCAATATCTAAAGCCAGCAAGTCCACAACCTGAGGCACCCAACCATCCTGCTGGAGAAAGCCATCAACCTGAGGCACCCCACGACAGCCGACACAGAGAGCTTGTAAATATTTATAGAAAGGATTTAAATGTAATTAAAGGCAAATGCCTGGTGGGTGTCTAAGTTGTGTGGTGTTTATTAAAATCACTGCACGACTAAGATAACTCTCCCTGGCAATGCAAAGAACATCGCTTCATCAAAGGACATAGAGGTAATAATTTAATTATTATTTTTTTTTTTTTTAGTTAAATTATTTTTTAAATTAATTTCATGTAAATAAAAAAAAAAAAAAAAAACAGAATTTTATGACAATCCGCGTTTGTAATGATCGATAGATGGCGCTCTCTGAACACTGCAGTTGTTAGTAAATATAACAGCCACGTGTAATTATTATTCTTTCTCCGCCATTTCATCATGGAAAGTCGATTGCATAATATGAGGATATGCAGTGGTGTGATAATTTCACCTTAGCCCACCAGAGGGCGAGCATTTCATTACAATCGCGGATACTTATTTATTTAAACACTTATATTTAAAATAATGATTGTTATTATATGAAAGATCAGGACCCTGTGCATTTTCGAGAACGTGTGTATACGCAAGTGAAGTGTGACATCACTGACCATCCGTGGATAGAAGAAAAATATTTCCTATGTTAATCGCCCATTGGATTTTTTGTAAAAAAATTATTAAAAATCAAGGGAAATTATTTCCCAATTTCAATCCCCATATTTTTCGTCGGTATCGCCATAGTGCGGTGTGTCCGGTTCAACTGGACGACCCATTGTTTTGTCTAGTATCTTTTTAAGTATTTGCTCTGTGTTTGCACTCATTTTCTTTAATCGAAAAAAAAAAAAAAGTCGAAAGCCAAAATTATCGCCTGTATCTTTAGAGTAAAAATTCCTACCTATGTACAATTGTTGCAGACACAGTAGACCAATGCCGTCATCATCAGTACATAATCTGAAATTGCTAGATGACCACTTAACTGGTGGTAAAGCCACATTTTCACTTTTGCAATAAGTTTATTCTACCCATTGATTTTGAGCATAAGGGTGAGCATAAGTTACCAGTGAGGATCTTTATTTTCAAATAATTTATGATGTTTAGTAATCATAGGAGCATTTCCAGTTCTATTAAAATTAGCCACAGTGACTCCACCATGATGAAAGCAATATGAAAATAAAAATAATTATAAGATAACAAAACTTTTTATAAACCATGTTTTTAAATTTTCTGTTGAATCATAGCTATAGAACTAACTACATTAGCACTTTATCAATGCGTATTGTTACGAAATTGTAAATAATTGTATTTATTTTTGTATAAATTCTTTCAAAGAGGCTTAGTAAGTTGATAAAATGTCAATCTGCATTTCCAGCTCTTTCGCGTTAACCCATTTCTTACCATGATCCCCATTTGGGGATCATAGATAATTTTAATGTTCTTCACTCTAATTTCAGATTTTTCGCTTATTTTTAAAGTTGTATATTCACACTAAAGTCTACTCTTAATATATATAGCGAAAATTTTATGAGTTGCTGAAAAAAAACTATATATATATATAACTTTCTTTAAAAGAATCGTTCGTAAATTACATATTTTTAGATGTATCAGTTTACTAAGATAATATCTGATACTTTATATTGAAATAATTATTTTTTTCTTATAGAGAATATGCCTGCATGTGTTCTAAATAATATGACATGAAAAATGTTCAAATTGTTTTTATTATAATTTGACCACAGCGAAAATACAGTGATCCCCATTTGGGGCTCACGGGTATTGTGATGTAAAAAAATTTCCTATTTACATTGAAATAGAACTTACCTTTTTCTTAAGATATTTGGAAAATGTCTCTAGAAATTTCATAAAGGGCGTTTCCTTGAAAAATGTGAAATGTGTGAGTTACAATAATACAAAAGAAACAGGAAGAGATAGGGCCGGAAGGGGAAGAAGGGGAGGGAACAATAAGCAGGTGTTGGCATTGTGAATCCTCAAAGCTATTTCCCCATCAAAGAGTAAAATGGAGACACTAACAATAACTGATAAGCAGAAAAGGGGGGGGGGGAGAAAAAGGATTTTTGTACAGGTGTTCTGAATTATACATGTTCTTAGTTGTTGGTGTGAATTCTCTTCACACATGTTTTTTTCAGTGTTGTTACAGAGTCTTTTCTGCTTTGAATTACCTTGCAATACGTAGTACGATTTTCATAAATACATAATAACTGTACTATTCTCATTTGTATTTATACAAATATTTGTTATTTATATTATATTTGGATGATCATGAGTTGCAAAAAATTTTCAACTCTAAGAGAGCTTGAAGAATATTGGGACAATAACCTTGATTTGACAGATGATGAAGATATTGATGGTACTATTGATATAGTTGAATTACCACCAGATACAGCGGATGCTGTTTCTGATATGGAAGATATAGATGAAAACGAATTAGAGGATACCATACCAAATGATGTTCCAGGTTCCTTAGAAATACATGGCGGGAAGTGTAATGAAGAAGTTGCGATTCCAAGAAAAAAGAAATCTAAAACAGAAAAACCTGCATCGAAATGGATTAGAAAACACGCATCATTCAATAATTCTAGTTATGGAGAAGAAGAATGCAAGAAGCGTGAAATGAATATGATTGAAAAAGTAAAAGGTAAAACACCAGTAGAAATTTTTGAAATGTTCTTTACAAATGAACTGGTAAATCATATCGTAAAAGAAAGCATATCTTATGCTGCTCAAAATAATCGTCACGAATTTACACTCTCTCAAGACTGTTTGAAAAATTTTTTAGGAATCTTACTGTTAACTGGATATCACTCCTTACCTCAAGAGAAAATGTATTGGTCAGAAGAAGAAGACATAAATGTAGCAGTTGTGCGAAAATGCATGCCGAAAAACCGTTATATGGAAATAAAGAGAAACCTACATTTTAGTGACAATACAAACATACCAATGATAAATGGAACTAAAGACAGATTATTTAAAATACGACCAATTATTGATGAGCTAAATAAAAATTTTATGCAGTTTGGAGTATTTTCGCATAATATTTGTATTGATGAGCAAATGGTGCGTTATTATGGACATCATTTTTTGAAACAATTTATTAGAGGCAAACCCATCCGCTTTGGATTCAAGCAATGGGCAATGTGTTGTGGTGTGACAGGATATTGCTATAATGCCGAAGTCTATGAAGGTAAGATAAGTAACAATTCAGAAACGAATACGAATGGATTAGGAATGTCTGTAATACTGAATAAAATAGCAATCATTGATAAACCAGAAGAACATTGCTTTTATTTTGATAATTTTTTCACAAGCTTTGATTTGATGAAAAATTTAAAAGAGAGAAATATATCTGCCACAGGAACGGTGAGATATAACAGGATGAATAATTGCTCTATAAAACCAGATAAAGAAATGAAAAAGGAATTTCGAGGGTCTTTCGATTATAGATATGATGAATTGAATGGAATATTTGGACTTGTTTGGAAAGACAACAGTTGTGTTAGAATGTTATCTAATCATTTAGAAATACTACCATTAGGACGTGTGTCAAGATGGTCTAGAACTGACAAAAAACAAATATCAATTCCACAGCCTAACGCCATAACAAACTATAATAAGAACATGGGTGGTGTTGACAAGCTTGATTGGAATATACAAAAGTACAGAATAAGAATCAGGGGCAAAAAATGGTACTTTCCCATTTTTACTAATGCAGTGGATATGGCCCTTGTTAATGCTCATACTGTGTACAACATTGGTAATGAAAAAATGCCATTATTAAATTTCAGAAGAGAAGTTGCACGATTTTATTTGAATTTACATTCTCTTTCTGATCCAAAAAACAGTGGAAGGCCATCATATAGCATGGCTGCCGAGAAACGTGTACCAGAGAATGTGAGAAAAAGTATTGAAGGACATTATTTAGAAAGAACACTAAATGGAAAACAGAGAAAATGTGCAGTTTGCAAAAAAAATGTTCGGAAACAATGTGTAAAGTGTGATGTTGGATTACATGTAGAATGCGTTATTAAATGGCATTCATAAAAATGTTATGATTATTTTACATGCAATGTACCGTAATCCCCAAATGGGGATCGAGTTTTAAATCAATAAAAATCATATATTTATTTCCAGTATCATAAAATTTAATTAACCATGTCTATTTACATGCTAAAAAGTAACAAAATTTTAAAAAAATAATTAAAAAAAAAATCTGGTACTTAATGGGTTAAAATAGCTTAATTTTCCCTTTAAAATGCATTAAAAAAGCTCCAATAGGCAGGTAATGGATTTGGCGAGAAAATCCTTATTATCAATATTCCAAAGACAGATGTTCTAATGTGATTGGTTAAAGAGTTACGGGAAATTTGAATTAAAAAAAAAAAAAGCTGATTTAAAAAATAAAATACTAATCCTTTTAGAACAACATATACAGTAACCGCCGCTTATTAAAATCGCAGGTTAATAAAATCAGCCGCTTAATGTGATCAATTTGCCAGGACCGGAATCAAATCAATGCAAACTAATTTTATAACCGCTGCTAAAAAAACTAAAAAAAATCTCTCCAGCAGCAAAAATGTCATTTATGCACACTAAAAAATTTTTATTTACACTGTGATTTTTTATTTTAAATTAAATACATCCTTATCTCATTAAATTCAGTTTTTAAAAAATCACTATAAAAAAAATAAGTGCTACCCTGATTTTTTCCTGTTAAACTTTACTGTAAACTTCATTGTTTAGATTGGTTGTGTTACACAGATTTCTAGGAGTCTACAATAAATTTGAATAAAACTGAAAGAATTAAAAAAAATAAATATGTACAACACAACAACAAATCTTTAGGATAAGCAAAATTATAAAAATTTAACCTTACTGTATCTGGTACGCACAAAATGGAAAAAAAAAAAAAAGTATAACATTAATTTTGTAGTAACATTGAAGCATACAGGAGATTTATTGTAACTACATTAGCACTTTATCAATGCGTATTGTTACGAAATTGTAAATAATTGTATTTATTTTTGTATAAATTCTTTCAAAGAGGCTTAGTAAGTTGATAAAATGTCAATCTGCATTTCCAGCTCTTTCGCGTTAAAATAGCTTAATTTTCCCTTTAAAATGCATTAAAAAAGCTCCAATAGGCAGGTAATGGATTTGGCGAGAAAATCCTTATTATCGATATCCCAAAGATGGATGTTCTAATGTGATTGGTTAAAGAGTTACGGGAAATTTGAATTAAAAAAAAAGCTGATTTAAAAAATAAAATACTAACCTTAATATATAACCTTAAATAATACCTTTTAGAACATATACAGTAACCACCGCTTATTAAAATCAGCCGCTTAATGTGATCAATTTGCCAGGACCGGAATCAAATCAATGCAAACTAATTTTATAACCGCTGCTAAAAAAACTAAAAAAAAATCTCTCCAGCAGCAAAAATGTCATTTATGCACACTAAAATTTTTTATTTACACTGTGATTTTTTATTTTAAATGAAATACAGCAAACCCTCAGTTATCTATTTTTGTCGAAAATTTTACATTTACAGCAATTGAACACGTCCAATTACTTGTCTTAGTAATAATTTCAAGCAATGTATTCTTCAAAGTACGGTAATAAGTTAAAAATTTAATTTGGCTCTCAAGTGATTTTTTTTTAAATGTATATTTATGTTTAATTATAAGACAATTTTTGTTCTTATTCTGAAATAACTAAGAGGCAAAAAGCTTTAAAGGAAAGATTTTAAATTTAAAAGAAAATCGTGAACTTTTGGCAAAGTATTGATGATTTCCCTCAAAGGAGAGCACATCAGAACATGAGATGTGTTTAATTCACTTATTTTGAAGGAACAATCAAAGAATTATCTGTTAAAAATTAATTAATATTGTTTATTAGTTCCATTATTTGGTAACTTTTGAAATTTCTTTCCAAATTCATATAGATAATACCTTTTTCTTTAGTGCAGGAACGTTCGCTGGATATAAAAATCAGCTGCTTAATAAAATAACTTTTGCACACAGCGAATGTGATTTTAATAAGCAGCGGGTACTGTATTTGCATCATGAACTACATTAGCACTTTATCATCGTGTAGAAAATCTTTAAAGTGATAATGATGTCAATTTTTGCCAGATGCATAATTACTATTTTTACAATTAAATTTTTTAACGCTCACGTTTAATTAAATTTATTTTTATGTCGGAAGAAAATGAACTCGTAAATTTTTTTTGGTAACAAATTATAGCTAATATTTTAATGACTATTTTGATTGCTATTAGGAGCTCATTATTTTCATATTTTAATTAATTAAAAGAAAACTATTCGAAAATCTGACTTCGAAGTATTGTGTTGTCATCGGGTTCTGAGCTACTGTGAAAGTTCCAAATGTCTAGCTAGTAGTTAAGTCAGTTAAAAATAGATTGCAAGATTTGTACCGGACAAACAAACACAGAAGAATAGAAGTTAATAAAAACATGGTAAAAAGTAAAGTGATTTTGCCTGATTAGATGATAGTCAGTGATATATGTCACTCGCAAATAATTCCTCTTTAGTTACACAGCCTTTTTTTTTCGTGGTGCTTTTCTCCTGACAATGTTTCTGGATTGGGTAGAATTACTCTTTTTACGAGGACGTTGCTGTCTATTCCTCCGTACCAAACGGAGGAAGGAAAAGTACCGATTAATGTAACTAATAATTAATTTTCTTTAATGTTACTTGAAATTAAATAACACAATTGTTTTGATTTAAATAAAATTACTTCTTAATTACTCTGAAAAATCTTATTTTAATGATAATTAAAAATAACAGAATTTTTTTCAAATGATTAAATATTTTTTTAAAAATTGAGTCTTAATATGTTCAACTAGCTGAATAATTTGATATTTCGCCAAACTGAATATTCAGTGCATCCCTAGTTTGTAGACTGTAATGGTACCAAATTCTTTGGTGTACCTACAAGCACTATACACAAGACATACCACTCAAACACTACACAAAAAAAAAAAAAAAAAAACTTTTAAATAATCCCTAATGATACTGATGAATCCCCTGCTCCTTAAATCGTTTATAAGGGTACTATAACAGCACTATAGTACAGAATCTTATTTGAGTACTACAATATAACAGTGCAATGCTTAAATTGTTTAATAAATCAAGTAAAGAGACATGCAAGCAGAAGCGGGTAAAATTTCATTAATTTCCTTCAAATACAACTGTTTTATTAAAAGAATGACAAATAAAACAGGAAAGAAATAATTTTATATCAACAAAAAGCAGCATATTATATTCAGATTATTTCACAGAATGTGACTTTGCTCACCATAATTTTACAAAATAAAAAAAGGTTTCTGAAAAGTGATGATTAACACAAAGTAATTTTGCTGTGTCTGATAATTACACTGCTATCAGTTTAGAAAATAATATATGTACAAGAAAAAGTTATTTGAGTATAAATAATATACGACTATGAGAAATGTAAATTGATAAAAAAGGAAACCATAATGCATAGTTACAGAAGATGAAATGATTTCATTGTCTTTGTTCTACAAAAATGTGAACAAACTGGAATGAAGAAAAAAAATAAAAACAAATGTTTTAAACAAAGTGTACACATGTGTGTATTTAAATGATTTAAATAAGCATTTAAAAAAAAAAAAAACTTAAACCGGTTTTAGCAAAGAATAATGGTTTGAATTGATTAATGATTTTTCCATGCATTCCGTATGGTACTACATATACTGGGTGATAAAAATTATGTGTAAAATTGTGTCTATATTAAACGTGAACAATTTGGATAATTTAACAGTCAGAAACAACATAAATTATTTCAGTTTATCTCCAAGACTTGGACCTCAATTAAAAGAACCTTTCCTTATCTCATTAAATTCAGTTTTTAAAAAATCACTATAAAAAAAAATAAGTGCTACCCTGATTTTTTCCTGTTAAACTTTACTGTAAACTTCATTGTTTAGATTGGTTGTGTTACACAGATTTCTAGGAGTCTACAATAAATTTGAATAAAACTGAAAGAATTAAAAAAAAATAAATATGTATGTCATGTATTAGACTTTGTTCCATGTTCCGATCGTGCCTGACCGCACGAGGTCGCTGTTTCTGTGTTGTGCAATGCAAACTCTACGTATAAACTCTATGTTAGTTGTTATTGTTCTTCTGACGTACTAGCGTACGGTAACTTTAAGTGTTCCTGTATATAATGCTTATTTTGTGTAGTTTATCGTGATTAAATGTGTATATTAATTACGTATTCGTTATTAGTGGACCCCAACACACAAGATACAATACTGGCGACGAGTACAATTGGATGTATTTCTTAATTTTCTTCTTCTACGCATTACAGTTACGATTCCTTTGTTCGAAATGTCTCTAGGTAAAGTTGAGGAATTCATCATCGGAAAATCTGTATGGATTGAATACAAAGAACGTCTGGATTTTTATTTTGCTGCCAATGGTATTACTGATGATGTTAAAAAGCGAGCAATATTTCTGAGTGTTGCGGGTCCTACATTGTATTCTTTAATAAGATCTTTATGTACGCCAGCTTCTCCAAATGAAACTGACTTTGCCAATCTGTTAAAAATTCTAGACGACCACTTTTCGCCAAAACCGTCAGAAATACTATCTCGTTTCAAATTTAATAAACGAGATCAACGCCCGAATGAATCTATTGCAGAATTTGTGGCGGAGCTTAGGAAACTGTCGGAAAACTGCAATTTCGGTACGCAGTTAGATTCAATGCTACGAGATCGCCTGGTGTGTGGGATTCAAGATGAAGACATACAAAGGAAGCTTCTGTCCGATACACAGTTAACTCTCACTTCAGCTATGGATGTAGCTTTAGCCGGCGAAGCAGCAGCTAAACAAACCGTAGAAATTCGTGGGTCCAATGCTGTACACCTTCTGAAAACGAAGAAAAAAGCTCCCGAGAGAGTACTGGATAACAATGCAAAGCGTACGCCTCAGGGCAAGAAGCCATGTCAGCGGTGTGGGAATTATCACCCCTTTGGTGAATGTAAATTTCTTAAAGCTATCTGTCGTTTTTGTAAGAAGGTGGGGCACATACAAAAAATGTGCAATTCTAAAAAATTCCAGAAATTTGGGGGTAAAAATAATTCGAAACTTCAAAATATTGACACAGGTAAGTCAGATATTTATGAAGATAATTCTTATATTAATACTATAAATTCAGTTAGTACAGTGTTTAATTATCCACCCCATGATGTGTTAATTAATTTAAATGGAATTAAACATAAGATGGAAATAGATTCCGGGTCCCTACATTCTGTAATTAGTTCGGATACTTTCGTTAAATTGTGGCCCATTAATCCCCCTAGTTTAAAACGTATCTCTGATCAATGTCTCCAAACATGGAACTCTGAAAAATTAGATGTTCATGGTTATTTTGATGTAAATGTTTCTTATAAATCTTATGATGTTATTTTGCCTTTATTAGTTATTGGGGGTAAGGGTAAATCATTGTTAGGTAGAAGTTGGTTTGATGCGTTGGGTATTAAGTTAAGCACAGATAATTCTTCTGTCAATACCATTTGTGTTCAACCTCTCGAGTCCATTTTATTAGAATTTCGGGATATTTTTAATGAGACTCTAGGGAAATTTTCGGGTCCGCCAGTGTCAATAAAAATAGATGAAAATAGTACTCCTAAATTTCTTAAGGCTAGGAATGTTCCGCTAGCATTACGCAGTAAGGTGACGGAGGAAATAGAGAATATGGTTAGGAAGGGTATTCTAGAACCTGTTGCTTATTCTGACTGGGCTACACCCGTAGTACCAGTAGTAAAAAAAAATGGCAAAATTCGTTTATGCGGCGACTACCGTAGTACGGTGAATCAAGCAGTTAAACCGTTTACATATCCCTTACCTACGGTTAATGAAGTTTTGACTACGATGACTGGCGGTACCATTTTTTCTAAATTGGATCTTTCTGAGGCTTATCTGCAACTTCCGGTGGATGAGCCGAGTTCTAAAATTCTTACTTTAAACACAATTAAGGGACTTTTCAAAGTTAATAGACTTCCATTTGGCGTTTCAGTAGCCGTCGCTATTTTCCAAAAGCGGATGGAAGAGGTCTTAGCAGGCATCGAGGGCGTCCAGCCGTACTTAGATGACATTTTCATTCAAGGGAAAAATACTCAGGATCATAATGAAAAATTAAAACAAGTGCTAGAACGCTTAAAAAAATTCGGGATTCAGCTTAAACGGGAAAAATGTCAGTTCGCGGTGCCAGAAATTGAATTGTTAGGTTTCCGAGTAAATAAAAAGGGCATTCAGCCTAGTTTCGATAAAATTAAAGCCATTCATGAAGCCCCTAGCCCAAGGGATAAAACTGAACTTCAAGCTTTTCTTGGAATGTTAAATTTCTATGGTTGTTTCCTGAAAAACCGCTCAGATGTTTTGGAGCCTTTGCACCAGTTGCTTCGAAACGACAGAGTTTGGCGTTGGACGGCCAACCATGATAGAGCGTATAGGGCCGCTAAGGAATTGCTTAAGAAAGACGTAATTTTGGCACACTTCGATGAAAGGCTTCCCGTAGTTTTAACATGTGATGCCTCCTCCTATGGAGTTGGAGCTGTCTTGAGTCACGTATTACCTAATGGCACTGAATCGCCGGTAGCATATTATTCCAGAACGTTAACGAAGCCCGAGAGAAATTACAGTCAGACTGACCGCGAAGCTCTGGCTATTATTTCAGCGGTAAAGAAATTTAATCAATATCTCCAGGGGCGAGAATTCAAAATTATAACTGACCATAAACCTCTTTTGGAACTGTTTAATCCTGAGAAACCATTACCCCAAATGATGTCACCCCGTGTTATTAGGTGGAGTTTATTGTTATCCTCTTACGATTATAAGTTAGAGTATAGGAAGGGTAAAGACATTAGTAACGCTGATGCTCTGAGTCGCTTACCTTTGCATTCTCCGGAAGCCAACTCGCTGGAACCGGCAGACATTCTGTTGTTGGAAAATGCTCCGCTTACTCAATTGAGTGCTAGTTTGATATCGGAAGTGACAAGAAAAGATCCTGTGCTATCTAGAATTTCACTAATGGTTTTAAACGGATGGCCTTCAAAACTGACTGATGAAAATTTCAAACCTTATTTCAGACGTAGGGACGCTTTGAGTGTTCATAAAAATTGTGTCCTGTGGGGTAGCAGGGTAATTATACCTTCAGCCCTCCAAAAAGAGGTACTCATCCTCCTTCATAATGGACATCCCGGCATCGTGAGAATGAAAGGTCTTGCACGCAGCTATGTGTGGTGGCCTAATATGGACAGCGCCATCGAAAATACAGTAAAAACTTGCAGTCTGTGCCAGGAGAATCAAAGAGCACCAAACAAAGCTCCCATACATCCTTGGGAGTGGACAGAAAAGCCATGGTCACGCCTTCATATAGATTTCGCTGGGCCATTTCAAGGGAAAATATTCTTCATTGTGGTGGATTCTCATTCCAAGTGGTTGGAGGTTATACTAGCTTCCTCCATGTCATCTACAGCCGCCATTGATAACCTTCGATCTATTTTTGCTACTCATGGACTTCCGGATTCAATAGCTTCTGATAATGGCCGTACATTTAAATCTGCTGAATTTCAACAATTTTTAGCAAAAAACCAGATTCGTCAAATTTTCGTAGCTCCCTATCATCCTTCATCCAATGGCCAGGCGGAAAGAATGGTGGCTACAACCAAGCAGGCTTTAAAGCACATAATTCAAGGCAATTGGAAAACCCGGCTAGCTAGATTCCTATTTTCACAGCATATTTTGCCATGCACTACTACTGGTAAATCACCTGCTGAACTCTTGATGAATAGACGGTTGACGTCACTCTTGGATAGGTTACATCCTGATCTGAATAAAGAGATGAAATTCAAAAAAGAAAAGCTAGCTGAGGAAAACAAAACTAAACGCCTACGTCAGTTTCAAGAGAACGATCCAGTGTACATTCGTAATTACAGTTCAGGTCCTGCGTGGATTCCTGCTAGAGTTATAGAGCCAACAGGACCAGTCTCCTATAAGACCCAAAATTTAGCAGACGGAATGATCCAAAAACGTCATATTGATCAAGTTCGCAGCCGGTCACAAGATGCGGAAACATCAACTCAGCCTCCTGTGATTTCATCTTCGCCATCTCCGGAAGATGTTCCGGTTCAACAAGATTCACCAACCGAACCTTCTCCTGTGTGTCCTGTGGCCGAGGAGCCGAACTTTCCTGTTCTAAGGCGTTCTGAACGCTCCCGATCCTCCCCAAAACATTTGACTGACTATATAGTTTATTCCTAGAGGGGAGGAGTGTCATGTATTAGACTTTGTTCCATGTTCCGATCGTGCCTGACCGCACGAGGTCGCTGTTTCTGTGTTGTGCAATGCAAACTCTACGTATAAACTCTATGTTAGTTGTTATTGTTCTTCTGACGTACTAGCGTACGGTAACTTTAAGTGTTCCTGTATATAATGCTTATTTTGTGTAGTTTATCGTGATTAAATGTGTATATTAATTACGTATTCGTTATTAGTGGACCCCAACACACAAGATACAATAATGTACATCAGCAACAAATCTTTAGGATAAGTAAAATTATAAAAATTAAACCTTACTGTATCTGGTACGCACAAAATGAAAAAAAAAAAGTATAACATTAATTTTGTAGTAACATTGAAGCATGTAGGAGATTTATTGTAAGAAACGAAGTAGAAAATTCCCTATTTCCTTATTTTTTCATTAAAATTTAAATTATAAAATACGGGTTCCAAAATTAACTAAAAATGCTGATATATAAATTAATTGACTAATGGAGGGTAACAATAGTATATGGTATAGTGCAGTCTAAAAGTTTAACTAATTTAATACGCCCAATAGCTCTTTCGACATGAATTCTATGTCGTGAAACTTTTTTACTTTCTTTTCTTTCATCAAATGAAAATTGAATTTTGTTTTTTTTAAAGTGTGGTGTAACTAACTTAAAACTAAATATAGACGGTACAGCATCACTTTTCAGAAATCTCTGTAAAATTTTGGTAAGTCAAGTCATTTTCGGTAAAATGCTCTGAACATAATACGCTATGTTTAGATGGTGTAAAATTTTCTCTTTTCTGCTTGATAAGCCATTCTTTTAATAAACCAGACGAATTTAAAGGAAATGCATAAAAACTTACACGTTTCTGCTTGCATGTTTCTTTGCTTGAATTATTTGTGGATGTAAAAGATGCACAGTTTTTTAGCAAGTTGCTTTCTTTAACTTCGCATTCGCAACGTAAACAAATCATGGAATACCACCGTCACGTGACTTTCGCACAAACGTTGCCAACGGTGAATAACCCTCATATATTAAGACTACTATATAAGACTACTACTACTTATATAGTAGTCTTAGCTATTATTATTCTATGATTGACCCCTAAATTTCGGAAAATCGCCAAGCTTCCATTGGTTGGAGAAAGTGTCTACCTTAGGAAAATTAACAGCTCGACTATAAAATTACTTACATGTATGTGCGATAAACACGGAGTAAAAAGACAGGAGAAGAAGGTAACGCTGAAATTTTGTGATGTTGTTTTCTAATGTTTACAGATGGCGCCAGCGTGCAATCCTTCCTTCTCTCCAGCTTCCGCAATGTTATTCAATGGGGAAATGTCTCGTTTTAATTATTTTTTTAAAAATAATATCAAGCTGAAAAAACTTCGATTGAAAGCAAATTTCATTAAATAGATTATTCTAACCAACATGTTTTTTTTAAGAGCCATTTTATACTAATTTTACTTTGAAAGAAAGCTTTTAAAAAGTGACGATTCTTATGAACCGAAGCTAGCTAAAACAGACAATTGGGAGGAAGGAGAATGGATGAAATTTTGTAAAGAAAAAAAATAAACTTACTTTAGGTGCAGAAAACACGAACTCGGACTTTATTTTTCTCCTAGGCCTTTTTTTTGTTTTTCTTATCACTATCATAGCCTGTTTTACAACTAGGAACGAAGTATTTATTTGAAACATCTGAATTATGCAGTTTTAAGAACTTACAAAGAAATTAAATTGCTTAAAATAAAAAAAATTAAATGTACTTCAGCAAAATTCTATTGAAAACAACAGTATATCCGCGTCGAAGTAGGGAGGAATGACAAGTGGCGCCCTCAATATTTACCAAAAATTTAGATCACAGTTTCGTAGCTTTCTCCCATTGGACCTTCAACTCCTATTAATATTACTCCGTGGCGATAAATAATCGGATGAATTTTCTGTAGAAGATTTTTAACTTTAGGCTGGGATTGCGGTGCCTCGTTCTTAAGTCTTATCTTAAATGTTACGAACTTTCGTAGATGGGCGTGGTTAAGAACGATCTTAACTTGGTATTGCGGTGCCTCAAGCGTAAGTCCTCCGCGTGTCCTCGTAAGAGAAAGCCAGCCAGCCAATGGGAGACGCAGAGCGAGCTATGTTGTGATTGCGCGCGCATCCAGTTACGATTCGACTTAAGATAGCTCTGAGGTTGTCGTAAGATAGTGAAGCACTGCAATACGACTTGCGTTTTGTTTACATCTTAAGACAGAGTTTGTGCGTAAGATCAGAGCCTCCTTAAGTAGATGCCTTCCACGCGCGGCGAATCTCAATGTTAAATTAGGCAACATTTAAAAACAAAACTAACGCTAGGTGACAGCACCTACGCAGAGCAACAATTTTCTTCTGTTTCATAGACAAGTTATATTTTTCATCTAAAAATCTAGCTATTAATTTCAATTTAAAGTCCAAAATTGTGATGTGAAAGTGCTTTATCGTAAATATTTTCAATAAAATATTCAAATATTTATATTTTAAAAAGTATAGGGTATAATTTTCTTCGAAAGTGGACAAGACCTATTTTAGCTTTTCAACTAATTGAATTACAACGTATCAAATAAATAACACCTTTTTTTTTTAAATATACTATTAATTAAAAAACGAAATTTAAAATTAAATAAGAAAAACATGGCATATCTATCACGCGATTAAATTATTCTTTATATATTTATTCAATAAAAATTTCAAATTTTTTTTTAATTTAGATACCAGATGAAAGTTTCGTTTATATAAATTAAAATCTCTGAACTTTAAATGAGTTTCAGTTCAGAATGAATAATTTATAATGATAAATTATTAAAATCATGTCTTATTTTTTTTTTTTTTTTTTTTTTGGTCATGTCCTTTACGTTACATTTTTACCTTATTAGGTGTGAATTATTTTTCTTAAATCGGAAATTTTATATTATTTATAAGAAAAATAGACCAGCACGTTAACGAGATAAGTTAACATTCAGCAATAAAAATTGGAGAAGAAAACAATCTGTTGTCTAGTCCGTCACAAAAAGTAAATAAATAACCATTAAGATTTAAATTTTTAAAATTAAGGATTTCTTGAGTATAAGTTTTCTCTCGCACAAAGTTTTTTTTTTTTTTTTTTTTTTTTTTAATTCAAGATTTTATTAGCTCCACCAGTTCCGAGAGGGTATGCTTACGAAACTGATAGGCATTTTCGAAATAAAGTTGTGTTATATTTACATGTTTTGCGGTCTCCTGAAACGAAAAATAATGTTTTTAGCGGTTGGTCTGTGCGCGTCGGTTTGCCTATCTTGGATATACTTGGAAAATGCTGAAAGTGTATTTCATTTTGTGTTAGGTGTTTTTCATATAAGACTAAATTTAAATGCACAATCTAATGTGCACATAGTTTATTGAAAACATACAGGGCTATCCAAAATTAAGCTAAACGTTCTTTTCTGTAGAATGTAATTGACGGAAGTGCTTTGGTACACTTTTTTATGTCGACGAATACTGTTGAAGAAGGAAAATTAATTTTTCGAACGTATAATGTAAACACAGTAATTTTTTTTTTTGAAGTTCTATTTTCAACTCAGGTTTTTGAATAAAGTCACGTTTTGAGGTTCCCTGAATACAAAAAACTTTTTTTTTTTTTTTTTTTTTTTTAGTTTTTAGCGATTGATTTATATGCATATTTATTATCAGAATAACTTAAAAACAAACAAATGCAGGAAATTCACAATTGCATTTTAAAACTCGTATTAGGTTTCAATTTGAAAAATTTGATAAAGATTGGCAAATTTAATGACAAATTAATAACATCCTTGAAATATTTTTACTTCCATTACCCTACTACCGTAGGTAATGAAAGTATTGTGTTCGGTCCAAAAATTCGATATCGAGCTTTCCCCTGATTTATATTTAGCCAGTATATGTGTTTGTGTGTATATACATGTGAGTGTATGGATGTGGGGATATTTTTCATTTTTCTGATAATTTTTCAAATCAGTACTCATGATATTTAATTTTTACATGAATTTTTAATTCAATATTCCATTTCTGTGGTAAAAGGTTAATAAAAGTAATGTTTTGAATCTTAAAACTTAATATTTTTAAAAAGAACAAAAGTAGAAATAAAAATTTTCTATTTTTTCTTTTCAAGATTCCCAACACTTTTGTTTCGATTTAACTGAAATAATCAAATTTTTATACGCATTTACACAAGTCTTTAAAAAACAGTGGTATTAAAAAAATATAAATCAATCTTGTTCCTATATTGGAGTATTTTATAGTTTTATTCATTTTATGAATAAAACTACAAAATACTCCAATATAGAGTGACTTGAAAGTAACTAAGAACAAGTTAATTTTCTGTATTCCTACATCAATAAATAAAAATTTTATTTCATTTTGTAATAAGCATAACTATTTTTATTTGTTAAATCTAACTTACTAACAGAGAGGTGTCAACCCTTCGAATTTTTATATCATAATTTCTTTTAAATTTATCTTCGTCTTAATCACACAATTTACGATAATAAAGAAAAATAATGTTTTTTGTGAAAAATATTATTGATATTCAAAAATCCGGAGGGTTGGTAATTTTGCATTAATTATTTATGCAGTTTACATACCTTGTCTGGAAATATTTGGAAGCAATTTTTTACGCTGAATTGCATTGCTTGGTATTTCGTGGAAACATATATTTTCACGGCTACTGTCTGAATTAGAAAATGGAACGACGCAATACACCATATTATAAAAAAAAACTCTCACATTTGTTAAATTAATAAAACATAAACCAGAACTCATGAACTCAATTGAAGCTCAATTGCATCGCGCTCGCGGGAAATAAACATAACTTTACGTACGGTATCAAGCGCCATCTACTGGCTATGTTCTTCTTGTACTGTTGCCAAGTTTTCGAGCGACTCGCTAGGCATCTACTTAAGGAGGCTCTGGTAAGATAGTGTGAAACGAGGCACCGCAATCCCAGCATTAGTTTCAGTGACATACTTGAAAAAGTTGTACTAATAGTTAAAAGGTATATTCGAAAAGATATTGGGTAACAGATAGTTTAAGAATACTTTTATACTCAATTCTAGGAAAAATCATTTTGCGATACATTCAAAGAAATTTTTCAAAGCAAAATATGAATACACATACTTTCGCAGGAAAGAATTCTAATTTGGATGAAGTATGTGCTAAACCATTTTCAAAAGAGGGAAATCCAAGGACACATTTACGTAGTCATACCAGAGAAAAGCCGCATGTGTGCGAAATATGTGCTAAAGGATTTTCTAATACAGCAGACTTAAATAGACATGTACGCAGTCATACCGGAGAAAAGCCTTATTTGTGTGACATATGTTCTAAAGGATTTTCTCAAAAAGCGCATCTTAATACGCACGTACGTAGTCATAGCGGAGAAAAGCCCCATGTATGTGAAATATGTTCCAAAGGATTTTCTCAAAAAACGAATCTTAATAAACATGTACTACGTCATACCGGAGAAAAGCCCCATGTGTGTGAAATATGTTCTAAAAGATTTTCTCAAAAAGCAGAACTAAATAGACATCTACGCACTCATACTAGAGAAAAGCCACATGTGTGTGAAATATGTTCCAAAAGTTTTTCTGGAAAGGGTAATTTAAATGATCATCTACGCACCCATACCGGAGAAAAGCCGCATGTGTGTGAAATATGTTCTAAAGGATTTTCTCAAAAATCGAAACTTAATACACATGTACAAATTCATACAGGAGAAAAGCCGCATGTGTGCGAAATATGTGCTAAAGGATTTCCTCGAAAAATAGACTTAAATGTACATGTGCGCAGTCATACCGGAGAAAAGCCCCATGTGTGTAAAATATGTTCTAGAGGATTTTCTCAGAAAGCGCATCTTAATATACATGTACGAAGTCATACTGGAGAAAAGCCGCATGTGTGCCAAATATGTTCTAAAAGTTTTTCTATAAAGGGTATTTTAAATCGTCATCTACGCACCCATACCGGAGAAAAGCCACATGTTTGTGAAATATGTTCTGAAGGATTTTCTCGAAAACCAGACCTAAATAGACATTTACGCAATCATACCGAAGAGAAGTCACGTGTATGAAATATGTTCAAAAAGTTTTTTGAAAGGGTACTTTAAATAACATCTATGCACCCATACCGGAGATAAGTATGTTCTAAAGATTTTTCTCGAAAAGGATTTTTGAATACACATGTACACTTTTATACCGGAGAGAAGACACGAGTGTGAAGTGAAATGTGTTTTTTATGATTATTTTAAAAAGGCTACCTAAATAGAGATCTACGCACTCATGTTGAAGAAAAGCAGCATGTGTATTAAATTTCTTTTAAAAGCTTTCTTGAGAAGTTGCCTAAATATTCATCTAAAACTTTTTTTTTTTTTTTTTTTTTACTGCCTCACTATGATTGATCGTTATACCAGGTGGCCAGAGGTCATTCCAATAGCAGACATTTCAGCTGATACAGTGGTCCGAGCTTTTGATAATGGTTGAATTTCCAGGTTCGGTGTGCCATCCCGAATCACAACCGACCAAGGACGGCAGTTTGAGAGTTCTCTCTTTCAATGTATTTCCTTTGTTCTTAAACGTATTCGCAGTTCTCCATACCACCCTCATGCTAATGGACTTTTCGAGGAGTTTCACCGTCCTTTAAAAGCAGCTATAAAGGCTCACGACACTGAACGGTGGTCTGAAATACATTCTCCTGAACTCTTCATACAATCCGGACATCCAACCTGCCACTGCTGAACTGGTGTTTTGTAGCCCCCTTCTTCTTCCTGGAGAATTTTTTAATCCTTCGCCTCCGGAGACATATTTGAAGCAGCTAGTTGAGGAGTTAAAAGAACATTTTTCCTCTATCTGTCCTACATTAAATTCCAAACATGGAATGGTCAATCTTCGTACACCCTCATTTAAAAGACTGTACTCATGTGTTTGTGCGGAACGACATGGTTCGAAAACCGCTGCAATCGCCATACGATGGACCGTTCTTAGTCATTAAACGTGGGGGAAAAACGTTCGATATATTAATGCGGGGACAAAAGTCTACTATTTCCCTCGACAGGCTAAAACCTGCTTTTATTTGAGCAAAACTCAGATTCCTGTATGGATACTCCAGGTATAAATACTGTTCTCCCAGAACTTTCTTCCAGTCAAGAAAAACAAACTGTCACAAGATGGGGAAGTACTGTCCGTTTCCCCGCCTATTTAAAATTATATGAATGACGATTCGGGGGGAGTGTGCAGTGCATCGCCATTTAGGCACTAGAGATGTATCTAGCAAATCCACTTGGCGAGATGTGAGCTCACCCTCTCCAGCCGGCAACATTTTTCCCCTTTTTCCGGCTTCAAGAAAATTTTTAGGGCTGTCTCTGTTGCCCTATGCCAAGCCTAATCGTCGCTTGCAATGCTCTATGTGCACCACACAAATGTTTTGCTTTCATATGCGGCACTGGGGCCTACAGTCACCACTGAGCTGAAGAAAAACTGGAGGAAATGCTAGACCGGTTTTCTCGTGCCGTTATTGAAAGGTTTGTTTTCCGAGCGTTGCGCGGAAGAAAGCCTTTGATATCTTTATATTTCAAAGGGCCATTCCCACCAAGCTGCGGTTAAACGTAGGGTGCCTCGATAAGATAAGAGTGGCGACAGATTCTCATTGGACAAGACTCACCATCAGCCGCCCGGGGCGATTGTTGGATGATGCTCCATAGGTTTTACATTGAGAGTTTCGCATATGTCGAAAAAAGCATTTTTTTTCTCTTGATATTAAGTAAATTTGATTTTTTTTTCTTTCAGAAATACATTAAGAAAGATTATTTGTAAAATATCAAAATATATTTTACTGAGTAATGTTAATTATTAATCTGTTTTATTAACTTTATTGATGGACGTGATAGGCAGATTCTTTTACTGGCCTGTTTCACAGCTTATAAATTAATATAAAAAGAAAAAATACTGTATGATTATTGTCATAACTGATCTGTAATCCATCTTATTTATTAAATATACTACTTTTGTCCTATTTTTGTGCTATTTTAAATAAAAAAATAATGATTTCATTGATAAGCAAAGTAGAAACATTTGGCGATATTTAACATGGTACTTGGCGAGAGATTTTCCGTCAGTGTTTTGACATCTTTCTCAGAGAAAGCTAAAAGCTTTATAAGTGTGTATCTCTGTGTGTATTATGTGTAAGAGTATGTACTAAGAAAATATATAAATTGTTTCTTATTACGTCTGACTAATTGCGAATTAATGTTTAATTTTCTTCAATAAAATCGATAGTTATTTACTATTTTGAAAATAAAGATAAAAATAAATTAATTAAAAATAAATTCATTAGTTTCTTTTTTCCTTTTCTTTCTTTCTTTTCTTTTTTCTTTCTTTTTTTTTTTTTTGAAAATAGTGAGTTTTGAAAGCATTAAAATTTATAAATATATTTAAATATTTTACAAACGTTGTTTCTTTTTAATTGCTTGTTAAAACATTTATTTTGTGGGACGCAGGCCCCGACTTACGGCAGGGCATACGGGGCAAATGCCCTGGGCCCCCCTTCTGGAAGGGGCCCCCCTACAGGCGAATACAGAAATTCTGCAACCTAAAGACCTCTTATGCCACTGCAAGGGGGTCCCCCAGAATAGGCTTGCCCCAGGGCTGCAGGTAGTCTAAGTCGGGCCCTGTGTGGGAGGCATAGTATTTCTCCCCTAGAAATGTTTACATAGGGTGTGAATTAAATCTGGCGATGTTTTTAATTAGAAAAAGAATGATAATACGATTTCAGATTAAATTATATGGTGTGTCACTCACACGACTTTTTCTTACACTGCATTTCAATGTCATAAAGACAGATCGCATATTAAGTTCAGTAAGCTAAAATAATATAGTTCAATGTACTTTAAAATTAATCTAAAAAAGATGTAGGCCATTGTTTCATTTGGCATAAAATTCTATGCGAGGGGAGCTGCCGCCCTCCTAACCCTCCCCACCCCGTTTAATTACAGTGCTTACAATAAAAAAAAAAATAAATAAATAAAGTCTAATTTTAAAAATCTCTCTTTTTTTCTCTGTATGAGTGTATGTTACAAAAATTTTGTGGTAGCTCGAGATCAATATCTAATGCACAATATTTTACGAAAGTTTTTATTTTGTCGTATTTTAGCATAAACTGGAGTCTTTCAATTTTTGGTGCATATTAGTTGACAAATGGTGCTACTATGTTGAAATTCCTGATTTTTCAGGAAAGCTAGATCTCAACTTCTATAGTGTATAAACGTATCAAACATGATAGTTAAGATGGTTAATATGTAAAGTAGGTGAATGATTGCTTAAATATATTTAAATCTTAAAAAAAAAAAAAAAAAAAAAAAAAAAAGAAAGAAAGAAAGAAAGCAAAATAAAATGCTACCGTTTTAAATTTTATTGATAAATGTGCTTATCAATATCTCCTGGCGTTCCTCGCAGATCCATTAAGCACATTTATACAAAATATGCACATGAAAAATTGACAGTTAGTATCAATTTAAATTATTTATTTTATACATTTAAAAATTCTTTTTTAATACACTTGAACTTGGCCAAAACTTATTATTAGTTTATTAGATTTATTGGTAGAGCCATTACTGTACTGATCCCCAAAAAGAAAAAAAAAATTATATCTGATTCCCTAAAACTAATTGCTAGTTTTCTTATATACATCCCTTCTACCGTTCATTTACATTTATTATTGTTGTAATCAAATTTTCAGTTTTCTTTTTTACTTCCATTACCTACTACCGTAGGTAATGGAAGTATTGTATTCGGTCCAAAAATTCGATATCGAGATTTCACCTGATTTACACGTTTTAAGGTCCCCTGAGTCCAAAAAAGTGGTTTTTGGCAATTGGTCAGTGTGTATGTATGTGTGTGTGTGTGTGTGTGTGTGTGTATGTATGTATGTGGAGAATATTCTGGCTATTATAGCTCATAAACTAATAAAGATAGAGCTACGAAACTTTAGAATTGAAATACGTCTAGCCTACAGATGAAATTTCCAAATTTTGGTGAAAATTGAAAAACCGGAAGTGGGACATCGGAAACCGGAAGTTGGACCGTAAGTTAGTATCTCAAAAACGGCTCTAACGATTTTCTTCAAACTTGCTATATAAACACTCTATTAGATGTCCTTTCGAATGATATAGTTGGTTAGTTCAAGAAAATTGATAGGCGTCCTGTATAAATAGCTTAATTTCAGGCCTCCCAATGGCGTTCCTTTAAAAACGGTTGTACGGATTTTTTTCAAACTCGCCATTTTAACTCAATTTTAAATATGCTTTTGTATGTAATTATTGTTTTCCTGTCAATAATTGAGTTTAACCGGAAATGGGACATCGGAAACCGGAAGTGGGACCGTAAGTCCGTATCTCAAAAAGGCTCTAACGATTTTCTTCAAACTTGCTATATAAACACTCTATTAGATGTCCTTTCGAATGATATTGTTGGTTAGTTCAAGAAAATTGATAGGCGTCCTGTATAAATAGCTTAATTTCAGGCCTCCCAATGGCGTTCCTTTAAAAACGGTTGTACGGATTTTTTTCAAACTCGCCATTTTAACTCAATTTTAAATATGCTTTTGTATGTAATTATTGTTTTCCTGTCAATAATTGAGTTTAACCGGAAATGGGACATCGGAAACCGGAAGTGGGACCGTAAGTCCGTATCTCAAAAACGGCTCTAACGATTTTCTTCAAACTTGCTATATAAACACTCTATTAGATGTCCTTTCGAATGATATAGTTGGTTAGTTCAAGAAAATTGATAGGCGTCCTGTATAAATAGCTCAATTTCAGGCCTCCCAAGGGCGTTCCTTTAAAAACGGTTGTACGGATTTTTTTCAAACTCACCATTTTAACTCAATTTTAAATATGCTTTTGTATGTAATTATTGTTTTCCTGTCAATAATTGAGTTTAACCGGAAATGGGACATCGGAAACCGGAAGTGGGACCGTAAGTCCGTATCTCAAAAACGGCTCTAACGATTTTCTTCAAACTTGCTATATAAACACTCTATTAGATGTCCTTTCGAATGATATAGTTGGTTAGTTCAAGAAAATTGATAGGCGTCCTGTATAAATAGCTCAATTTCAGGCCTCCCAAGGGCGTTCCTTTAAAAACGGTTGTACGGATTTTTTTCAAACTCACCATTTTAACTCAATTTTAAATATGATTTTGTATGTAATTATTGTTTTCCTGTCAATAATTGAGTTTAACCGGAAATGGGACATCGGAAACCGGAAGTGGGACCGTAAGTCCGTATCTCAAAAACGGCTCTAACGATTTTCTTCAAACTTGCTATATAAACACTCTATCAGATATCCTTTCGAATGATATAGTTGGTTAGTTCATGAAAATTGATAGGCGTCCTGTATAAATAGCTCAATTTCAGGCATCGCAAAGGCGTTCCTTTAAAAACGGTTGTACGGATTTTTTTCAAACTCGCCATTTTAACTCACTTTTAAATATGCTTTTGTATGTAATTATTGTTTTCCGCTCAATAATTGATTTTTTGTGAAAGTTGGTATCTCAAAAACGGCTCTAACGATTTTCTTTTTTGGTCACTTTTATGTTTTCTGATCACATTCTCTCTCAAAAATGCATATAATACATGTAATAGCGGGTAATGGAAGTCGTGTGGTTGTTTCACACCAGATTTTTTTGCTAAAAAATGACCGGCTGTTCTGCTTTTAACTGCTCAAACAGATTTGAGCAAAGCTATAAGTTAAAAGTGCTTCCTAAAGATCCCGAAAGGAGGAAACTTTGGGCCTCCAAAGTTAAACGCCTTAATTGGGAACCAACTAACGCAAGCTATTTGTGTAAAGTAAGAATTTTTACATTTTCGATTGTTTATTATTTTCTTTATGTACTTGAAAGTTCTTTCTGCGATTAATTTTTAATTACATTTAAGAGATTTTGTGATTTTCATAGTTAAATCGTCTAACAATTTACTATACATTGTTCGCACCAATCTTGGTAATTTAATGGTTGGAAAGAATCACCTAGAATACTATTTAGTGGTTAAAATATAAAGTAATAGTCAAAGTTTTAAGTGCACACATTTTACATATATATTTACATATTTTTACTGCATATGTCAATATTTTCACAACGAAACTATACGCATACTTTACTTTTAAAACATTCTAAATACAAAATGTATATATATTTATTTTTTAGTAACACTAATTCCCACATATGTAAGAAAAAAAAAATAATAATAAATAAAATAAAACATAATTAGTTAATTTAAAATTAATTTATTAATTAATTTAAACAAATAATATAAAAACCATAAATTCTGAAAGCCTGCAATAATTTTTTCGGGTAGAAAAAATTGGAGCTCATATATTTATCAACAAGGCACAAGTGTTGTATGAAAGCAACGATGCACTGTAGCTTCTTAAAAGTACCACTTTTTTTAGAACCTTGAAGATAGGACAATATTTCCCCCCCCCCCACGTTAAATCTTGAACATAATATCAAAATGCAAAAAAAAATCCGTAAAGAATTAGAAATGACCAATTTATTCTTATATTCTTATTATTTCAGAAATTAAACTTATCAAGGAAAAAATATTAATGTTTATTTAAAAAAAAAAAAAATGTGCTACAAAATGAAAAAATAATGAAATTTAATCGGGGTGCATTATAAATTCTTAAATGAAAAATTTCCCTTAGTTCACTATAAACAAAAAATTCTTTAGTTCAGTATAATGTTTTTGGTTTTTAAAAATCCAAGTTAAAAATAATGGTTTAATAATAATAATAATAAATTGAAAATTAACACACAGAAAAAATAAAAATAATTATTAAATTATTGTTAAAAGTCGTAAATTTGTGTTTCTAACAGCAATTCTTTTTTTTTTTTTCCTTTTTATAAATTTGGACGAAACTAAAAATAATTTAGTGAAAAGAAAATGCTTAATTTCAATACAATTTAAACGAATTATGAATAAATTAAGTCTTTTTTACTTCCAAAGAAAATTAAATATCCCGCCAGAAAAGTAAATGTTCACCAGAAGCATTTTCTCGCCAACGTAAAATAAAGGTCATATCTAGAAAGAATCAACCCCACTCGTAGCTCACGCAAGCAACCCAAGATTTCATCCACAGCGGTTGCGCACTGAGAACTGTCGTCACTCTTAGTAATATAGGCACCCTAGTTAAACGGAGATTAGCAAAACGGCCGTTAAAAATAAAACTCCGATTAGGAAATCTTCCGTCCCACCAAGCTAAACTCCGGTTAGTGTTTCCGCGGTTAACTAACGGAGGGATTTTTTGAAGGGATTTTAAAGAGGTATTGTGATTGGTTCTTTGGGAATGTTTAGTAATACTGTCATTGGTTGATTCAGTTGTGGTCAAAACAGGAATTAGGCAGTCGTTATGTTTAAAGTCTGTCGAAATAAGCCAGAAAGAGTAAACAATTTTTCACTTGCAGAAGAAAAAATGGATTTTAGAATTAGTGCAAAAGCACTGGAGCATCATTTGGAAAAAAAAAGGGATGCTGTCAGTGGAAAGGTGAAAGAAAGCACTTGCAAAAAATAACAAATACATTCAAATTTTATGCATAGGATAAGTCAACAATTCATATTAAAATAGTTTGACAGTATAGTAATAAAACATTTCAGTAATATTAGAATTCTTATATATATTATAAAATAAAATCAACTCTGTGAATTTGAAAAAATAAATTTAAAAAACCTACAGCCACATTAAAAAAATATGTATTATTATATTTTATAACTTAAATTTTAATTATGCATCAAGAAACAAAATGAAAGAAAAATCCATCTGAATTTTACTTACATTATGTAATAATTTCTTTGTTGCTTTATTTCAGTTGAATATCATGCTAATAGAAGTTTTCTATCTTAACTTCACTTCTAGCTGTTATTTCAAGAAAACTGCTTTGCAGTATCTATGGTCATGTATGAAATTACTATATACACTACAAAGAAGTTAAGTTAAATTTTTTCCTCTGTTTGTTTTCCTTTTTATTAGCTAGTGTATTTCCATACTCTGCAAAAGGGTGTTTACTTTTTTTCCAGATAATAAATGCCAAAGCTTTATTTAAATGTAATAAGAAAGAAGATAACTTACTTTTTTATCAAAGATTCTTTTCTGATAAATTCTACATAATCAGAATATAATATAATCAATGTATTATTTATACGGATTCTTATAGATATTTTCACACCCACAAAAGGTCACTTGATGTAGGGTAAAGTACACAACAACAAATTTATATTAAACTTGAGAAATATATTATTAATATTTTACTTAAATTTAAGGTATGTTGACAAATTAAGTGCAGATAAGCCAGCGGTTCTCCAATTACTTAAACCACCAAGGTAGGAATGAGTAGATGAAGGTTACTTGTGTTCAGTGCATAGAAAATCGAGTTTATATTAGTGTTTAAGCTGACAGATTATTTTAACTGAATTAAAGTTGAACATATTCATTATTTGAACATTTTTTTTTTTTTTTTTTTTTTTTTTTTTTAATAGCTAATCTTCAGTTTAACATTATTGATAATACTGCATAAAAATATGTAAAAATTTATGTTCTTATGACTACAATCGAAAAATTCTGTGATGGTCTTATCGATGAAATATCTAAATTCAAATATCTTGAAGTTGGTATGCGGAAAGTTCTGGTTTCAATTACCAATCGTTTGGAATTTTCTGTATTTTTCTCCGAAACTTGCTTTAAGATGAGCTAGGAACCCCTTAGAATGATTTCTCATGGAGGGTACACCATTTAAGATAAGGACCCTCATTCAGTTAACTGGCCTTAAACCCAACACTAGACAGCATCAGAATTTAAATTTAATTTTCTCTCTTTTTTTTTTTTTTTTTTTTTTTTTTAACTATGCACATTATATCTTTACATCTTTCAATAAAAAAGATTTTGAATTTTATATCTATATTTCTTATCTTAAAACAGATGTGCAGTCGAGGGACCCCCGTCAGGAACGAAGTTCCTAACACCTTTTCTCCAATTCTAAATTTGATTTGATGTAGAGATCTAGATTGTTATTATTTATTTATCTCGTTGTTGGCACCAATAGCATACTTGGCATGAAAGCTAATTAAGCTTAAAACTAAAAACAGCAGAAAAGCTTTAGTATGACTCCTTTGGTGAAATTTGGCACTAAAGTAACTCTGACTTTTCTCGCCAAGGTCTTTACTAGTGAAATTATGATATCCGCATTTTATTTTTTTAAAAACAATTTATTGCAAAAATTTAATGTAGCAGAAACATTAATCACTTAAATTATTTAAAAGCAGTGTGTATTTCTCTTATAGCACTGTCTTATATATCAAGTTTCGTACAGTTTTATGCCATAAAAGTTGAGATATAGCCTTCCTGCTATCGAAGAAATTTCCAGTATAGCAGATCCATCTGTTGGCCTATAAGCATGTAACTGGAATCAGCATAATGTCTCATAATGGCCTTTTCACGTATGAAATTTTGTCTGATTATACGCCATAGAACCTGAGATATAGCCTTTTCTTAAATTGCAGAAATCGCTGTGCAGCAGCGCCACCTGTTGAGCGGTTGACACCGAATGTTGGTAGAAAAGTTTGTCTCATGACCTTACGTATCAAATTTTGTTTTTTATACGCAATAGAACCTGAGATATAGCGTAATGCATTTTTGTTACGTGACGATTTCTGCCAGTTAGGTCCTACTGCAATCTGAGTTAAGGAACTTCATACCAAAAATAAATAAAATAAGCCTTAATCAAGAAATTATATTGGAATTTAGATACTTGTAAGTACTATAATGTCAATGCAGATTAGAAAAAAGGAACATGTTTCTCACTTTAAGAGCTTAATATTAGATAAATTAATTTTTATTTTATTTTGTAAATTTTCTGATCCAATTTAAAGAAAATGAAGTAGACATAATGCATTTAAAGTTAAACTAGCTAGAACCCGTCGAATTCGATGGTCACTTTATTGACCGTAATGTTTCCAAAATCGTTGAATCGTTATTGAAATGTATTTCAAGTTAAAACATTTAATATAATTTACGACATTTCACTTAAAAAAAGAAATTTGAAAAAATGCTTATAAATAGAAATACTATATATGACATCACTTTCTGCAAAGTACTGTCAGTGTGACATCAAACTGA
The DNA here is from genome assembly GCA_963930645.1 of Salticus scenicus. Lineage (NCBI taxonomy): Eukaryota > Metazoa > Arthropoda > Arachnida > Araneae > Salticidae > Salticus > Salticus scenicus. Next base: position 58,201,011 of record OZ005654.1, on the reverse strand, counting down.
CTCCAAATAAACAGTTGCTATCTTTTATTTTCTATTTTGTTTAATACTAAGACTACATGTTAGCTGACCCGCCCGACGTTGCCCGGGCCTATAATAATAACCTTAAATTTGTATGCTTTTATATCTTTAACTCGATTTTGTTTGAATTTCTATTTTTAAATAAAAGAATCGCCAAAAAAAAAACAAGCTGTAACAAAAAAAATTACCTCAAACCGAACAAAATTCTGCCTTGGGAACCTGGTGCCTGTGGCACTGCATATACCGGCCACTAATAACATAAAAAAATTTCCCAAATATTAACCTGGAACCGAACAAACCCGCCCGGTGTTGCCCGTGCCCATGATAACAACCTTAAATTTGTATGATTTTATATCTTTAAATCTATTTTGTTTGAATTTCAATTTTTAAATGAAAGCATCGTTAAAAAAAATAATAATCATCTGTAACAAAAAAAATTACCTCAAACTGAACAGAACTCGGGCTCGTATGAACCTTAAATTTGTATGATTTTATATCATTAACAGTATTTAGTTTGAATTTCTATTTTTGAATGAAAGCATCGCGAAAAAAATAATCATCTGTAGCAAAAAAAATTACCTCAAACCGAACGGAACTCGGGCTCGTGGCCCCGGTGACTGTGGCAACATATATGTGGGCCGCTGATAACATGAAAAAATTCTCAAAAATTAACCTCGAACCGAATGAGCCTCTGACTCGTGTTTCCGCTGCCTGTGGTTTCGGCACCGTATAGCAGGCATGCTACGCACGCGCTGCAAAATGCACTTTCCACCACCAGGGGCACAGTGTATTCTGTACGAACATCACCAGCGGTCAGGAAATACCAAAACCTTAAAAATAATGTGTGACATGATAGGGCCTATTACAAAATCACCTAGTTCTATTTTTAACCACCATTGGGTGCACTATATTGTATACAGACATCCCCAATCAACATCAAATTTCAAGATCTTTAAAATGAGGTGCTACATGTGTGGGTCTAGAACGGATTTCCCTCTCAAACTAATTTCCCCCCCTTTTCCCTCCAAATCTACTTTCCCCCTTTAAAATAGAAAATTCCAAAATCACAAAATCTAGTCCCCCCCATGTACAATTTCTTCACCGTGAAGTAATTTTCGCAAACATGTTTTTGATCCCTGCCCCCCCCCCCCAGGGGGAAAAACCGTTCGACTTTTTTTTTTATTTTTCCCTTTTGATGACACATCTACACACCAAGACTTTTTTTGGATACCTCAACAAATAAATTTTTACACTTAGCCGTTCTCTCAATTTAGTGGATACAGACAAAACATGTTTCAAATTAATAAGTTAAATGCTTTTATCCTTAAGAGATTTCGAATATTCATGCATACAATTTTAAAAACATGTATATAGAGAAAATTCAACTTAATATGAGAATTATAGATTGAATTTTAAATGAAAAAAAAAAAAAAAAAAAAAAAAAAAAACATATATATTTTTTTAAAGAAAATAAGAAGCAATAAAAATAAGAAACGATCTATCATCGTAAAAGAAAAATCACGCAGATGCCTGTAATAAATCATTTTTAAAAATCAGCTTTTAATAATAATAAACAATTTTATGCAGATATTTAATTTATCAATTTAAATCTGTTAATTATCTGTTGATATTCAGTGTAAAATAAGTAATGAAGGTAATGCAACGTGGATTAGAATTCCCCGAAGAATAATCTGTATCAGAGATGTCATCTGTGAGGCCAAATCTCATGGTTCAAGTTGTAAGAAAGTTAAATATGACTTCAAATTTAAAAATGATTCTAACACTATTCATTTTTACTTTCTTCTATATGTAATATAGAGAAAGTATTGGATTCGCGAAAATTTTCGACCTCCGTTTTTTGATGGATTTACATGTTTTGGGATGTCTAGATTACGAATTAATAGTTTTTAGAAAATGTCTGTCTGTCTGTCTGTCTGTATCATTTTTTTGTGGACGCTGTATCTCACGAACCAATGAATGAAATTTAACCAAACTTGGTATTTAGTTGCACCCTGACATGAACTTGTGCCCATTAGATTTGGGGATCAATAGCTCAACAGGTGGCGCTGTGATCGTATTTTATGCAAAATTTTTTCAATTTATTACTTGTTTTAAATTAATTACGATATTAAGAAAATGGACCAATATGTTGAACATTGTGACTATTGATTTTGAAAATAGACTTATCCTAATGAAGTATCATTTAACCAAACTTTTCCCTCTACAATAGTGAAAAGTTTCTCCCCTGAAGGGAGGAGGTCTGTAATGACTTCAGACTAATGACTTTAAGACTCACGAGAGGGCGCTGTTTGTTCAGCACGGTGAAAAGACTTTTGAATTGAAGAGAGACTTTAGTTTTAGTTTGTTTTGAGAAGGGTATGATGCAACGCCGAGAATAAGGATGCCTGGCTTGAGTGCCGTTTATTTTTATTTATTTGGTGGACAGGAAAGTTACGGTTCAAATTTAAATTATGTTAAATTGTTTACGTGTTTATTTGTGTTAAATGTGACTGTATTGTATCGTGTGTGTAATTCGAGAAATAAATAAAATTCTCGAAAGGAAAAGCTAGTCTTCATGAGTTCCAGCGTTCGATGCATGACAATTCAATAGAAAAGAACCTTTAGTTTACATTTGGGTAGTCTATACATTGTCTATAAACCATATGCACATCACATTGTGCACTTAAATTTAGTCTTATATGAAAAACACCTAACACAAAATGAAATAAATTTCTAACAATTTACAAGTATAGACCCAATATATCCAAATACTTTGGGTAGTTCTGTAAACGAAAGATTAAAGATTTCCATATCACAATCTACCTAAAACATTTATACATATAAAAAAACTATGTCCATTCCATTTCGTTTAAATCAACCAATATATGTTAAGATGTACTTATCAGAAATTACCCCACAGACATATTGTATATGAATTTTCTTGGATATCCCTGCACACGAACTATGTTCTTATTCTCAGTAGTGTTCCAACAATACATGATGCAAATTCAGAATACCAAGTTTAGACTCCCTCCTACTGTTTTTTTTTTTTTTTTTTTTTTTTTTTTTGCGCGATATGCTAATAACAGATACAACAAAGACACATAGAATAACCGCTAAAAACAAGATTTTTGGATTCAGGGGATTTTAAAAAGAGTAAATGTAATAAATCTTAACTTCGAAAGTTTGACTGAAAGATAAACCTTTCTCTACCATATATATGGGTAAGAGAAAATAAAAAAAATGATGATTTTAAAATGCCAAATTGTAAATCTTATCATTTAAAAACATGTTTGAATATTTGATATTAATGAAAACTTTTAGTAGCTTTAAAATAATAATAATCAACCAATTTCAGAGAAGTTTGCTTTCATCAAATTGAATATTTGTTAAAATAACACATAATTAGTGTTTAGCTAACTTTGAAAAGCATGAAATATAGTTAGTTCATTTGTCTTTAAAACTGTTATTCTCATTTTTGAACATTACAATAGGCCAGTGGTCGGAAACCTTATTTTTAAACAAAGCCAAATGTCAACAATACAACGATTAAAATATCTTTTGGCAGCCAAAAAATTTTAACCTAATTTATATTGGCTCATTCATTCTTATTAACATAATTAGAGTATTCCTAAGTCGACATTTGCTAAAATCTGAAGGGGCGAAATATCTGCGTGTGGCTCGCGAGCCGCAGGTTGCCGACAACTGCAATAGACAAATATCATTATTATTATATTGTATAACAATTTTAAAGATGACATAAAGAAAGATTTTATTAAAAATAATAATAATAATAATAAGGTTTATACATATTGTTCTTAATTTGGAAATATTTTTTTAAAGAACAATAAAGTGAAGTAGTGTCAGAGCTTATTAAACCTTTTTAATGTTCATGTTTTTTATCATAACTTTTTTTTTCATTAGAATTTTAAATACCAAAGTAAAAAAAAAAAAAAAAAAAAAAAAAAAAACGCCTTTATTTAAAAAAAAAAAAAATGTTATTTAGAAACAAACATTGCAAAAACACAGTGAAAAATTGATAAAGAATTTATTTAAAACAAAAAATGAGGAATTGTTACAATAACTGTTCTTATACATTAATGGGGAAAATTTATATACCATTCAAATATGTATATTAAATCATTCATATGAAATTATATTATTACAATTAATTTCTTAATTAATTAAATTGAAATCTTTTACGAAAATTATTATGGCTTTAAGTTACAGATAGTAAAACTGTCAACGTGGCATTTTGCAATTTTCAGAAATATAATGTGAATAAAGCACGTCTCTAAATATTAAACACGTTTATATTAAACATCAGTCACGGAAATCGTATTTTGAATTAAAAGAAACAAAATAAAAAATTATGACGTCATTATATTAAATTTAAATTAAATAATTTAAACAAAATTAAACAAAGCCGCAACAGGACCTAAAATTGCAGAAAAGAACACTATATTGCATATTAGCAATGAATAAATAGAACAGAACATCGTAATCAACACCGAATGTACCAAGGCGCCAAGCTTCTTTCCGGTAACCATAAACTGTGATGTCTTTTGTTTACAATGGCCGTCCAAAATGTCTACCGTTCAAGAGTATATCTTCCATAGATGCTGAGCAGCTTACTATTAAACACATCTTGATATATATATATATATATATATATTATATGTATATATATCAAGAAAAATATTAAACTTGAATTTGAAATTTAAATGCGAAAGTCTTTTAAAAATAAACTAGCTGAAACCCGTCGAATTCGACGGTCACTTTATTGACTGAAATGTTTCAAAAATTGTCACATCACTATTTAAATGTATTTCAGGTTAAAACATCTAATATAATTTAAGACATTTCACTTAAAAAAAGAAATTTGGAAAAATGCTTATAAATAGAAATGAACCTTAAATTTGTATGATTTAATATCTTTAACTCGATTTTGCTTGAATTTCTATTTTTAAATAAAAGCATCGCAAAAAAAAAAAAAAAAAAAAAAATCAGCTGTAACAAAAAAATTACCTCAAACTAAACAAAACTCTTATTTGTGACCCTGAGGCCTGCGGCGGCTCATACGCCGGCCGCTAATTACATAAAAAAATTAACCTCGAACTGAACGTACCCGCTCGGTGTTACCCAGGCCCGTGATACCTTAAATGAACCTTAAATTCATGTGATTTTATATCTTTAACTCGATCTTGTTTGAATTTCTGTTTTTGAATGAAAGCATCCCAAAAAAAATTACCTCGAACCGAATGAAACTCTGCCTTGTGACCCCGGTGCCTGCAGCAGCGCATACGTGGGTATCTAATGTAATAAAATTCCTAAAAATTAATCTGGAACCGAATAAACCCGCCCAGTGTTGCCCGGGCCCATAATAACCTTAAATTTGTAGGATTTTATATCTTTAACTCGATTTTTTTGAATTTCTATTTTTAAATGAAAGCATCACGAAAAAAATAATTAGCTGTAACAAAAAAATTACCTCGAACCAAACGAAACTCTACCCTGTGATAGCGCATACACGGACCGCAAATAACATGAATAAATTCCCAAAAATTAACCTTGAACCGAACGAACCTTTGACTCGTGTTTCCCCTGCCTGTGGCTGCTGCACCGTATAACAGGCATGCTACACAAAATTCACTTTCCTCCAACAGGACGCGCAGTATGTTATATACGAACATCACCAGTTGCCTTGAATTTCCAAGACCTTTTAAATAAGGTGTCACATGGTGGTGTCAACTGTAAGTCTTTTAGTTACACTTTTCAGTACCAGGGGCACAGTGTGTTCTGTACGAACATCACCAACGGATATACTAAGACCTTTAAAATAAGGTGTAACATGATAGGGTCTACTACAAAATCACCTAGTTAAATTTTCACCACCAGTGGGTACACTATATTGTATACAAATATCTCCAATCTACATGAAATTTCAAGACCTTTAAAATGAGGTGCTACATGTGTGAGTCTAGAACGGATTTCCCTCTCAAACTAATTTCCCCCCTTTCCTCCCCAAAAATCGAAAATTCCAAAATCGCAGAAATTGATTTATTAGTATTTGAGTCTACCCCCCCCATGTAACTTCTTCACCGTGAAGTAATTTGGAGCTGAGTAAAGCTCCCAAACTTTTTTTAACCCCTGTCCCCCAGGAGGGGAAATGTTCGACTTTTTTTTATTTTTCTCTTTTGAAGACAAATCTACAGACCAAGATCTTTTTTTGGACACCTCAACCAAATTTTTACACCTAGCCGTTCTCTCAATTTAGTGGATACAGACAAAACACATTTCAAATTAATATATAGACTAGCTGGAACCCGTCGAATTCGACGATCACTTTATTGACCGTAATGTTTCAAAAACCGTCGCATCATTATTTAAATGTGTTTCATGATAAAACATCTAATATAATTTACGACATTTCACTTAAAAAAAGAAAGTCGGAAAAATGCTTATAAATAGAAATACTGTATATGGCATCACTTTCTACAAAGTACTGTCAATGTGGCGTCAAACAGATTCAAATAAATAGATGCTATCTTTTATTTTCTATTTCGTTTAATACTAAGGCTATATGTTAGCTGACCCGTCCGGCGTTGCCCGTGCCCATGATGCCTTAAATAAACCTTAAATGTGTATTATTTTATACCTTTAACTCGATTTTGTTTGAATTTCTGTTTTAAAATTAAAACATCATGAAAAAAATAATCATTTGTAAAAAAAAAAAAAATAAATAAAAACCTTAAACAGAACGGAACTCGGGTTCGTGACCCAGTGCCTGCGGCACGTATATGCAAGCTGCCAATACCATGAAAAAAATCTCAAAAATTAACCTTGAACCGAACGATCCTATGACTCTGCGGCACCGTATAGCAGGTATGCTACGCAGGCGCTGCAAAATCTACTTTCCTCCACCAGGGAGCGCAGTATGTTGTATACGAACATCACCAATCGCCTTGTATTTCCAAGACCTTTCAAATAAGGTGTCACATGGTGCTGTCAACTGCAAAATCCTTTAGTTGCACTTTCCACCGCCAGGGGCGCAGTGTGTTCTGTACGAACATCACCAACGGTCAGGGAATAACAAGACCTTTAAAATAAGATGTAACATGATAGGGCCCACTACAAAATCACTTAGTTCCACTTTTCACCACCAGGGGGCGCCCTATATTATATACAAACATCCCCAATCAACATGAAATTTCAAGACCTTTATCAACAACCGCCTTGAATTTCCAAGACCTTTTAAATAAGGTGTCACATGGTGGTGTCAACTGCAAAATCCTTTAGTTGCACTTTCCACCGCCAGGGGGTACAATGTGTTCTGTACGAACATCACCAACGGTCAGGAAATACCAAGACCTTTAAAATAAGATGTAACATGATAGGGTCTGCAGCAAAATCACCTAGTTCCATTTTTCACCACCAGGGGTCGCACTATATTGCATGCAACAGAAAGTGATTTTTTAGTATTCGACTTTAGTCCCCATATGTACAATTTCTTCACCGTGAAGTAACTTGAAGTTTAGTTAAGCTCGTAAACGTGTTTTTAACCCGTTTCCCAAACGGGTGGGAAACGGTTCCCCCCCCCCCCCCCCGGGGGAACTGTTCGACTTTCTTTTATTTTTCTCTTCTCATAGCACATCTACAGACCAAGACCTTTATTTAGACACCTCAACCAAATTTTTACACCAAGTAGTTCTCTCATATAGTGGAGACAGACAAAAACATGTTTCAAATTAATATACTGCACCTTCAATCAGACATTCAGAAGTAGTCAAAACTAAAATATAGGAAATATTGAGCGACAATTAAAAAATAAAGAAAAAATAGGAGATTTCATAAATATTATAGGAAATATAGGAGCGCTGCAAGACCTGCAAATGTGGTAGTCGTTTTTGCTGAATATTTTCACTACTCGTAATACTTTCCAACGATTGTTTTGAAATGCAGTCGAATAGCTAATAGCAATTGGCGCTGCGGTATGCGGACATTATTTTGTGATACTTTGAGCCGCTTAATATTGTATGTGCTTTGGTCTATTAATTTTATTTGAGTTTTAAGAAACTGCCAGATTTAACAACTTTCTACTTGTAGGTATTTTTTAATGTAAAAGAATACATGTATGAAAGGGAAAAATGCATAAAAAAATAAAAGTATTTTTAAACATCCTCTCGACATCATAAGAAAATAATTATTGTATTCTGCACATCTGGCTAACCATAACTTTCAAATAATACCATTTTCAACCTTCTACTTCCATAAACCTATATATTAAAACACAAAGGTATTTCTTTAAGACCAAAATCGCATGATCTGGGCTTGTGCGAAGGCTGTTCCTTTCTTTAGAGGAATCCAGTGACCAATCGGTGAGGGTTTTTTTCGGATACCTAGATGCAGGCGACCTCTGAAACCTGAACCCACGGATTAATCAGAATATGAATTTGACTCATGCCTTCTGTGGTATCCTGGCGTGGTTTACGGTGATGGTGATAGGGTAATTTGTAAATATTGGGTTAGATTTTCACAATTTTCTATTTTTGAAAAACAGCAAGGTGTGTCTGCATTTTTTTTTTTTTGTTATTATCTTATTTCTTTTACTTAGTTTATACTTTGAATTCCAGAATATTGTAATAGTATTGAAAGAGGTGTTCCTTTCCTGTTAACATTTGTATATATTTATATGAAATGTTAGTGTTAAAATTTTAACCTACTTTGTATTTATACGAAATATTACTATTAGCATTTTTTAATGTTTTGTGTGCATATAGTATATTCAAAATGTTAGATTATTACAATTTTTGCGAAATTGCACCTAATGAAAATTGCATCGAGCTTTATCAATATTTCTGTATTGCACCGAAAATAAGTACATATTTTTATTTTTAGTTACTCCCATTTTTTCCTTCGTTTATTTTTGAATTCTTATTATAATAGTATGAATAAATTTAATCTAAAGTGATTATTTTATGTTTATATGCTTGATAGATTACTTTTAGCGTATAATTTTTTTTTTTTTTTTTTGCATTCTTGGACGCTCTCAACACCCCTGCTTAATCTAGATTATTTTTTGAAATAATGATAATGCACAAACCAATTTCCATCAGGTACAATCTCGCGATTATTGTAAGCATATATAATTTTTGAATATACTAAATAAGATATAGATGCAGTAGAAAACAAAATGTAAACAATAACATTTTAAATAAACACATAAAAAGCAGAGAAAAAAAAGTAGATTTTCCAGTGCTATATACACAATACTCTAGAACTCATACAAAGTCGTAAACTTTACACATAGAGGAATAAATAATGCATATGCACCTTATTGTGTTTGAAAAAAAAAAAAAAATAATAATAATAATAATAATAATCAAGTGGGATATTTGAAATTTAAGTGAGAAATTACATAATTTACTTTTTGCAAATTTCTTTTTAGAGAATTACAATTGCAAATTAAACAATTAAAAAAAAAGTCAAATGTTAATTTTCTTTCCCTTTTTTTGACTAAGGAGAGGTACTTCTTCAGTATTTAGGATCTAAATTTTCATAAGAAACGCAGAAGGAATTGTTCATGTTATTACTTAATCTCTTTTAAAATTTATTTTCAATTTTATTTTGAGCATTCAGAAAGTGCAGTAACTGGAATAACTTAAATTATTTAATGTATAATCATTGCAATTTATAGCCTTCACACTTCGTAGTTGTTTGTTGTTATAATACACACTTCATATATCCTCCTAACAGATATTTATAATTAAGAAGTATTTTGAAATAATTACATATATATACCCTTATTATTTTTTATTTTTTTAATCAAGAAATTTTATAGAAGATTTAAAAAAAAGATCACTACAGGCTTCAAAGCCCAACTGAACTAAAAATCGATGAAATACTCATAGAGCAATGTAAAAAAATTAGGGCGAAATCCCCCTTATGATATATTTTTGAGTAAGACTTTCCAAAATATTCAAAGATTCTCGCAATCCCACCCTCTAATCTAATAGGAACCTTGAATTAACTGCGCTTATCTGTACATCATTGAATGAAATACTTTGATTTAAATTAAATTCTGAAAAATAATTCAATGGAAAGTAAATCAAATGTGATAGATACTTACGTATGTTAGCATAATTATTTGTGAACCAAAAATGGTTCGCAGCTTAAAGAGTTGGGTACCAAACATAAATATTTTAGAGAATTTTCCAATCCTTATTATATATTCAATTCAGGTTTATGAATATTTAAAGTACAACCATAATTTTAAAAACCTAAATTTACAGAAGTCATGTCAGTGAGTACAAAAGGAAGAGCGTTTGAACTATATTTTACAGAAATAAAAATATTAAACGTAAAATTAATGATAAATTTGGGATGTTGCATTATGACATAGAGTTATTTTGAGTTGTAAATTTTTTTGTAATACTATATTTGCCTTGAAATTGCTGTCATTTTTGGTTGACCGCCCTCTGCCCCTCTAAAAGTAGTAAGTAAATACTTTTTACATTCATTATAAACAGAACTTAAATTAGTACGACAGGACTATTCTTCCATATAAAGACATGCAGTCACTGTATCTCATTCCCTAGCATAGGTTACTATATTCATTTCTTAAAATTACTGTGGTATAGCTTTAGTTTAGGGACCCTTCAGCGGCTTTTTATCATCATTTCAGTAATGAATAAAAATGGATATTGCAATTGCGTAAATGAAAAACCTTGGCAAGAAACTTCCAAATAATTCAGTGCTAAATTGAAAATTTTACAAAGGGATTTTATACTAAAGCTGATCTATTTCTTCAGCACGATTTTTCTCAATTATATATATTATTAGGCAAGCATAAAATTTGTGGTACACTTTTAACTTATTAATTATGGAAGTAGAGGTTTGAAAATGGTATCATTCGAAAGGTATGGTTAGCCAGATGTGCAGAATAGAAAAAATTATTTACTAAATTATTTATCTGTTAAGAGGATATATGACGTGTGTATTATAACAACAAACAAATACGAAGTGTGAAGGCTAAAAATTGCAATGATTATGCATTAAATAATTTAAGTTATTCCAGTTACTGCACTTTTTGAATGCTCAAAATAAAATTAAAAATATTATATAGCACTGGAAACTCTACTTTTTTTTCTGCTTTTTATGTGTTTATTTAAAATGTTATTGTTTACACTTTATTTTCTACTGCATCTATACCTTATTTAGTATATTCAAAAATTATATATGCTTACAATAATCGCGAGATTTTAACTAATGGAAATTGGTTTGTGCATTATCATTATTTCAAAAAATAATCTAGATTAAGCAGGGGTGTTAAGAGCGTCCAAGAATGCAAAAAGAAATTCATTCACTAAAAGTAATCCATCAAGCATATAAACATAAAATAATCACTTTAGATTAAATTTATTCATACTATTATAATAAGAATTCAAAAATAAACGAAGTAAATAATGGGAGTAACTAAAAATAAAAATACTTATTTTTGGTGCAATACAGAAATATTGATAAAGCTCGATGCAATTTTTATCAAGTGCAATTTCGCGAAAATTGTAATAATCTAACATTTTAAATATACTATATGCACACAAAACATTAAAAAATGCTAATAGTAATATTTCCTACAATGCATACAAAGTAGTAAGAAGGTTAAAATTTTAACACTAACATTTCATATAAATGTATACAAATGTTAACAGGAAAAGAACACATCTTTCAATACTATTACAATACTCTAGAATTCAAAATATAATCTTTAACTAAGTAAAAGAAATAAGATAATAATAAAATAATAATAATAATAATGCATACATACCTTGCTTTTTAAAAGAAAAAAAAATTGTGAAAATCTAATGCAGTATTTACAAATATCCCCATCACCGTAAAGCTACGCTAGGATAGCACAGAAGGCATGAGCTAAATCCGTATTCTGATTGGTTCAGGTTTCTGAATTCGCTCGCTCTAAAAATCCGAATAGGCTCTCAGCGATTGGTCACCGGTTTCGTCTAAAGACAGGAACAGCCTCCGCGCATGCCCAAATCGTGCGATTTTGGTCTTAAAGAAAATAGATTGTGTTTTAATATATAAGATAAATAAATAAATATACGTATTTTCTGGTACCAATTACTTTTTCTTCGATAACTAGTGTATCTTTTTTTTTTTTTTTTTTTTTTTTATACAATTGCTGGCTACTATGTTACTTAAGTACACCTGATGATGCTATTTTTATAAAAGCGAGAAGCTTTGTGTCTGGTTTTAATAAAAAAAAAATTATCTACATGTTTTTAAAAGTGATTTTATACTTTTTTTTAAATAATAAATTAATATTTTCTACACTTATTTTCTTCATCTAAAACTGCAATATATATTATTATAACAATGGTCAAGTATCACAAAATAACCATTAATGATCTATTTGTTTTCAGCATGTTCATTTCTTCTTGTAACCTGTCATTTTTATATTTACGTAAACACTAATTACGTATTTATCCTCGATTGATGAATAGATGATCGTTTTTACAGTAATTCATTGAGTTTGAGAAAATTTTGTTTAATCATCGATATGAGATTTTAATTTCATAAAGAAGAGTTCTATTTTTTCTTTCATAACGAATTGTTAGCAATACTTCATACGTAGATCTAATTACCACAAAATCGTATTACCACTAATTATCCGAATTATATCCATTCAAAGAAGAGATCGTTAATACAGGTTTATAAAATTAATTAGAAAAGATTTTTATTCTTTTCCTGATTATGTAATCGAAATTCACTTGCAGGCAGCATCTTAACTTTTGCCGTTTATTAAATATCTCATTAAAAGAACGTGTTAATTGTAATTTTATTTATTTTACAATTTTGTTCAACACAAACAGAACGGTTTATTTTATTTTAAGTAAATTTGAAAAGTTATTAATATGAGAATTAGAAAAATGGTAATAAATTATTTTGGTTGTATAAATGTAGTTTGATTTTGAAAATTAATACTGCGTAATTTTCACCGCATGTGAAATACCTACTAAGGAGATATGTGTTTTTAACTTTTAAATTGAAAATTTTTCTGTTTAGTTTAACTGAGACGCGTTAATCAGAACATATTCTCAGATTATTTTGAAAAATAAAGAGCCAAGTTTATACCTTACATCACAACAATTGAAATTACTAGTTAAAAGTTTTAATCCATAAAAAGTTATACAAAATACAAAATTTTTGCTGATCTCTGCATACTTATTTACTAATCGTTTTATTAATAGGTTAATTTAATTTTATTAATATATTTTTTTTCTTCTTTAAAAATTTTGAATAAAAAAAAAAAAATCTTACTTTTTTATTTTATAAGATATGCCAAAATTAAAATATGTAATCTGCTAGAATAATTATTCAGTAAAACATCGTCATTTAATATATATTTTAACTGTTAACTGAAATTCCAATAATTTGTCTTATATTTTGAAATAAAAAAAGTTTTTTCATGTCTCTTGAGTCAAACGTCTTGGATATTTTATTTATTCGATAAGTGAATTTAAAATTTTTTCAATCATACAATACGAAAAATATTAACCAATTTATAAATAACCGAGGTGGGTAAAAATTATACAATAATAGATATTATAGAAGGAGTGGGCTTGAAAAAAAATCCAATTACCACATAAATAATAAATAATAAATTAGATACTATTATGCGAATATATTCATTTTAATGTGATACATATTAAATAATTGATTAATCGTCGATTTGTGTGTTATTATGTGGTAATATGAAATAAAATTTAAAATATGTTTACTAATGATTATATTTCTACAGAAGCTTTTTATCCTTATTTTGTCCTGTAATATAGAAATTGCATATGGAAAAGAATAATCATTTTTCAGATAATTCATAAAAAATAGAAAATATTGTACAAAAGAAAAAGTCAAATATTTTTTTTATAAGCAGTTTTTTGGATATTTCAAGAAAAAATGCTTAAAATTTACTTAAATTATATTTTAAACGATAAATTAAACAGAATGTGAATTTAGCTTCAGTATAGTATACATTTGTGAAAATGTTTTCATTATTTTACATCTTTTTTTTTTTTTCTTTTGTCACCTACATCTGGCTACGTTGACTAATTAAATATAATTTGCTCTCATAAAAAAATAAAAAAAATATTTAATTTCAATGGTTCTGGTGATGTTATAAATCAAATATATTTATAATTTAATAACAAAAATGTCTACAACGGAATTATGATAAAAAAAAATGCATTAATTTCAAATTATCTTGGTAAAATTTGCGAACTATATAGATGACACATGAATATAGATTACTGTACAATAGAGGATATCGCAGATCTGATTGTGATTATTAAATTTTCCATATACTCCTTATACAACAAATCATTTACATCTTAAACGTATTTGCAGAATATAACAATAAGAAAATAAACTTTGCTCACATTATAATCTCATAATAATGTTTAAAATTTATATTTTTGAAACACAATTGTGCGTAAAATATTAAATATATGTTGCTACAGAATGCAAAATGAAAAGTCTCACGATATTTCATTTAAATTCAGTTTCATGTCTATCTTAAATAAATCTTTTTATTTACTTTATGCTTTTTAAAAATATATACATAGAATGGAAAACCGGGAAAACAAACATTTCCATATCCTTTGATTAAATATTACTCTGTAAAAAATATCATTATTTTGACAGGCAGAGATTCATAATCTCGTGAGATTTTTCATTATTCTTAATCAGAAAATCCGTTTCTGCACTAAAGCTATCCGATTTGTAGCTTATCTAACTTACCGTAAAAACCAGCGTATGAGCCGCAGTCAGTACCGTCAGACTGAGGGAATTTTTAAATCAATAGTCACCAATAATTTTTAAGAGTGACATTTCATTTATGCAATAGGCGACTACTCTTCGAAGTGATTAGACAAACGCTATAATTGAATTTTAGTGGTGGCTACTGAATAAAGCACCGAGTGCGGACCATACGCCGGTTTTTACGGTAATTTTAAAACAAACAAACGAGTTGGGGACAAAATCTTGCGTGGACAAAATATCGTCTATATAAATGAAGGGAATGTAAAAAGGATTTGGTAATTATTAATAATGTTGTATAAAATTTCATGACAACGCATACCACAGTCAGAGCACTCACTAAATATATATAAAATAATAAAATTCCATTCTATAATTTATTTATTTATTTATTTATTTATTTTAATTAATTAATTTAGATTTCTCAGGCCCTGTGGCCTTCACCAGATATCCAGATGTGGAAAGTTACACTTTAGCCATAACACTAAATTATACATCATCTCTTATATTATTAAAATCTGTACGCGTGTGTGTGTGTGTGTGTGTGTGTGTGTCTGTCTGTCAGTCTGTGAGAAACGGCTTGAAACAGCTAAGGCTCCGCCGTTAACGGTCGCACGGACTTCGGACAGATACCGTCGGACGGAGAATTTATCGCAGATGTACGTTATCTAATTTTCTAAACGATGCGACCCTAATTAGCGGAGATATTAATTAAAATGTTGACCCATGTCAAATCAAAAAACGATTCAAAATCGGAGGCAACTGCCATTTCGTTACAGAACAGCCTACCTCAAAAGAAAAAGCAAAGAGAGAAAATTTTGTGAGTTTTTGTAAAGCGATCCTGCTCGAACGGTTCGAGATATCGAAATACACCTCTACCAACTGAAAGAGCATTTATTAAATATTCTTACGGTACAATTTTTTTTAAATACGAATTTTTTATATTTTTAAAAAAAGTTTTAAAAAGGGTCGAAAATTTCTCTTTTTCTCGATCGTCTTTTTTGAAACGCCCTGTAAGACCGAGTAACTGTTCCATTTCTTAACAACTGGTATATTCCGAAAGGTCATTTAATCCTCTTTCGAACCATATAAACATTTTTACAAAATACAGATTAGCGATCCATATTTTTAGATTTTACGAAACATCGATATTTTCACAAAATATTTTATAACTCAAAATCGTTTAGAGATAAATCATTTTTTTTTTGTATATAGATCTCGCTTCCATAATTCAATTCCCAAAAGATTGAGAGAAAATTTCAAAAACTGAATGAGTTATAATTTTTTTTAATTTTAGGCATTAAACCATTGAATTGAATACGCGACCTTCATTCCATGAGATTGTATATTGTGTTCTTTGTCGTTACCACGGCAACCACTTCACGGAAGAACGATGTCTGATGGAAAGGGGGAAAAAGACACCTGCGACTGATTCAGTTGATAATCAGATGAATTTTAAGTGGGATAAAAAATTGCAAATTTCTATTTTCTTCAATTTTTCGAATTCGCACACGACACTTGGTATACAATCTTAACACCACAAAACAAACTTGCCGTTCAAATTTCATCGATTTCCGTCAATAAAACAAAAGGTTTACATTTTAATTGCAAATCAATTTCTAATTATGATTAAATTATTTTTAATACATCATTCGAAAGATATTTTAAAGTTCTTTTATATTATCGAAAGTTTTCACCAGATTTACATGTTTTGAGGTGTCCTGAATCAGTTTTCTTTTGTATCTCAGCTACTAATTAAAACAATTTCATAAGTAATACATCATTAGAAAGTTTTTTGATTTGGAATCGAACAGTGGAATACAGAAATTCCTACCGACAGATGGCGCTGTAATATTTTAAAATTTCAATTTCTACTCATGATTAAATTATTTTTAATACATCATTCGAAAGATATTTTAAAGTGCTTTTATATTATAGAATGTTTTCACCAGATTAACACGTTTTGAGGCGTCCTGACTACGTTTTCTTTTGCATCTCAGCCAATTGAGTTAGATCGTTCAAAATTGGTATAAGTAGGTTAATTAAGAGGGTATGAAAGAGTGGGAGAAGAAATAGGCGTGCACCGCGTGCGTGTCCCCTAACTTGTGCGCGCGCAGCGCGCACGGGACTACCCTGCCGAAGGCAGTGGGGCCCCGTCCCGACTTTTTAACCAATGAGGATTGATTTTTTTGATTTTATTCTCTTAAGAATAAAAATTTGATTCGAGGAGGAATATGTGCGCGCAGCGCGCGTATACCTTCCCACGTGCGCGCGCATGGATCTGCGTTTCCGAAGGAAATGGGGAGCCGATATGAGTTTTTACGAAAGGTCAGGGAAGGAATAGGCGCGCACAGCGCGTGTATACAATAACTTGTGCGCGCGCAGCGCGTACGGGACTGCGTTGCCGAAGGCAGTGGGGACCCGGTCCGACTTTGTACTCGATGATGTTGTAAAATTTATACCCTTTCCGTGTTGATTCTCAAATTTAAATTTAAATTCATTCACTACTTAAATATAATTTAAATTCACTTTATAACCTTTAAAGTTTAAGTTATTAATTAAATGAATTATAGCGTGTAGTGCTATTTTCTCTTTTGATGCTGCCATTTGAGTTAAAGATATATTAAAATTAAAAAACTTAATGATAATTACTTTTAGTTAAAAATTATATTCCTTATTGATATATTTATGTTTAAGTCTTTTGAAATAACTTTAATTACTTACCTCATATTTAAAAGCATATTTTATTAAAATTAACTTAAAGAAAAATATGTTTAAATCCTTTTACGGATTGTTCTTTTCGCTACCTAGCGAGGAGATGTAATATTTTTTCAACTGCAGAGTCTCTTTGCTAAGCCCATAGATGGCGGCTGACTCGCAGCGTCGTGTTGCTATAGTTATGGGAGGCGTTCCTATTCTACAGCATCTAGTAGCTGTTACTTTGAATCCGTTTCGTGACTATAAAAAGGAGGTAGGAAATATGTAGTCAGTCTCTTAAGCTCTGAAGCCCTTAATCTTTTAATCTTTTATGTTTTTTCAGTTTAGCTCAAAGTCATGAGCTGGTATTTCGATATAATTATAAACTGTTTAGTTTTCTTATGATTATAAATTACATTTTTGTGACTTGTTCGTTTAGTGTGAAAAGTAGCTTTCTATTTGAACTCAGTATGGCAGTATTTTTAAGGGTATTTAACCTTTCGTCAGCAACCTTTCTAAAATTGTTTCAGCTGATTTAATGTTATTCATCATTTTGTTTCAACTTTAATAAACTGTTTTAATCGAACTTTTGTCTTCAATGAATGCCACATATATTTATCTTCTTTATAGCTTTTTAGAGCTGAGCAACTATCATTTCACTGCACTGCTAACTCTGCTAACTTGATATATGTGGAAATTGTTTTTTTCACAATAAGCGGTTATGGGCAATTTGGCTCGTTGTCAGCTCATAGCATTAAAATTTTGATAATAGTTTTTATGGCATTCTAAGTGTTTGAAGATAAGAAATTGAAATGGCAGTAAGTTTAAACCCCACGATTGAAAAATTACGGATGAATAATTATACTACGTGGGTCAAGGATATTAAATTTATTTTAATTGAAAGAAACTGCTGGAATATAATATGTAAGAACGAAATACTGCCTGTTGAAGATGCTGAGGCCGGAATAACTTCAAAACAAGTGGAGGATTTTAAATCTCGTAGTCGAGTTGCATTATCAACAATATATTTGAATACATCGCCTGAAGTCAGAAGCATTATTGAAAATTGTGATTGTGCTATTGATGCCTGGGAGATTTTGAAGAAGACCTTCATATCAGACTCAAGAGCTCATCATATGGGACTGTTTACAGAGTTCATTAATTGTAGAATGTCTGAGAATGAAACGGTTAATTCTTTTGTAACCCGGTTATCAAGAATACTGGACCAGCTGCGTGAAATTGGTCATGCTATGGAGGATGTGTACTGCTGTTTTCAGCTCTTGCAACACCTACCATCCAAGTTTGAATCTGCAGTGCAATATTTGTTGCGTTGGAAGAACGACCAGTTCAAGTTCCAGAATATTGTGTCCGAGTTAACAGCGGAGGAATCGCGTCTACAGCTTCGTGAGGGTGATATTAAGAAAGATGCCAATAACAGTGTTCAGATACAGAACATCCAGCAAAAAGGTAAAAAGCCTTTAACTTGTTTTAAGTGTGGCCGTATTGGCCACTTTAAGAAAAACTGTTTTTTGAATAGTAATGTTAAATTTAAACCTAGAAATTTAAAGTATAACTCCAACGGTCGTGACAAATGTAAATCTCCCCCCTCCTACTACATAGCTCAAGCTAACTTTAGTAATTTAAGTGATGATGACAGCTTTATTTTTGATACTGCTGCTTCAAATCATTTTCTAAGAAATTTAGATCTTTTTGAGCATTATACTCCTGTGGAGGGAGAGGAGCTTTTTGTCGCGATCGATGGTATTAGTTTTCCTATTACTGCTAAAGGAACTGTTAAGTTGAATTTTGGTAAAAATGTATTGTATTTAAAAGATGTGTTATATTCGCCAAGGTTACGGAAAAATTTAATATCAGGTCCTAAATTAGATGTGAACGGTGCCACATACACTGGCGGTAAGGGTCGAGTGTCGGTGTTCGGTAAAGATAAAAGACATATTTTTACTGCTAAAATTAAAGACGGTGTTTACTATTTATATCCTAATGTTTCTAAAGTTAAAAAGGGGAGTAAAGTGAATGGGGGGCACCCAGAAAATCCTTCAGCTTCTCTTGCAAAAGTTAATGAAATTGGGTATTGGCATGCTCGTTTTGGGCATGTAAGTCCTGATACTATTGTAAATACTAGCAAGAAGAACGGGGTAAGGGGCCTTCCTAAACTTAAGTTTAAGAAATTTTTTTGTGAACCTTGTAGGATTAGTAAACAAAACCGTGTGTCTTTTAAATCATCCGATGTTCATGGCGTTAGGTCACCGTTAGAGAAAGTATTTATGGACGTCTGGGGCCCAATTAAAGTAACTGGTAAAAATGGGGAAAGGTTCTTTTTGTCCATTATTGATGGATTTTCTAAAAGGGTTGCTGTTTATCCTTTAAAGGATAAGTCTCAGGTTTTTGGTGTATTCGAGAGGCACATTGCACGGGCTGAACGTAGTTTGAATAAAAAATTAAAAGCTATTCGTACGGATAATGGTTCCGAATTTGTAAATGACAATTTCAAATCATTTTGTAGTAAAAATGGAGTTGTTCATGAGTTAACTAACACGTTCACACCTGAGCAAAATGGGTTAAGTGAGCGGTTTAATCAAACTTCTTTAAATTGTGTTAGAGCTATTATCACGGATAGTGGTTTGCCTTTTTCTTTCTGGCCCGATGCAATGTTGTATTTCGCGTACACTTGGAACCGTTTAATCCACAGGGGACAAACTAAGACTCCTTTTGAGTTATATACTGGGTTTAAACCATCCGTAAGACACCTGAAGCCGTTTGGATTAATTTCGTATGTTGGGATCCCAAAACAGCATAGAGACCATAAGCTTGAACCTAAGGCTAAAAAGGGAGTACTAATAGGCTATTCATTAAAGACTAAGGGGTATAAAATTTGGTTGGAGGATGAGGATAAAATAGTTGAAACTATAAACGTAACGTTCTCTGATCAGCTATTTAGTAAATGCAGTGGAGCGGTGATGGGCACCTCACTGGAGGAATTGGACTTACTTCCGGAAAGTCCAGTTGATTGTCAAGTTTCCGATCCTGTTGACATTGTTTTCGGAGGTGAGCCCGATGATTCTAGTGACGAGCCCGTCGATGAAACTCCTGTAGATAAATCTTCTCTTAAACCTCTTTCTTCAATTACTTGGAATAGAAAACCCGTACCCAGGAAAATGAGTGACAGAGTTGACATCTTCTATTACCCGGACAACACTAAAACTAGATTGAGATCAATGAACGATGTCAAGCAATATTGTGATAAAAATAATTTAATTTTTGACTCTAATTTTTTTGATTTCTCTAGTAGTAATAAGTTCGAGGGGGTGGTTGATCAGCAAAACTCAGATAACCCAACTTCAAGTTTAACTCATAAAAAATCATGACTAGTTATCCCTATACCTAAAACATATAATCAGGCCGTTAAATCTTCAGAATGTGTTGAATGGAAAAATGCCATGGATGATGAGATAAATAATATGAAAACTCGTAAAGTTTGGCATCTGGTTAATTTACCGGAGGGGAAAAAAGTTTTGGGAAATAGATGGGTATACGCCGTTAAAAGAGATGAGCTAGGAAACGTTGCCCGCTTTAAAGCGAGGCTCGTGGCCCAGGGCTTTCATCAGATAAAGGGGGACACTTATGACGAGACGTTTTCACCCGTCGTTAATTTCTCAGTAATACGTTTCTTTTTTTCATTGTTGGTCTCATGTTATAAATGGCATAATGTTCAATGCGATATAAAATGTGCTTATCTTTATGCACCTTTAAAAGAAGAAATTTATATGTCTCAGCCAAAAGGATATGTTGTAAAGGGGGGGGGAAATCTTGTTTGTAAACTAGACAAAGCGTTATATGGCCTTCATCAAAGTGGCCGGCTCTGGTATTATGAGTTAAATAAAGTACTATTAGATTTAGGGTTTAATAAATTTAACTGGTGTAATTGTTCATATTATTTTGAAAATTATATTGTTTTATTAGTTTATGTAGATGATTTAGTTTTGTTTGGTAAAAATCAATTTCAAATAGATAAAATTCTTAATTTATTAAAATGTAAATTTGATATAAAAATTTTAGGTAAAACCAAGAAATTACTTGGTGTAGAATTTAATTATGAAAATGATTCAGTACAAATTTTTCAGGAATTATATATTAATGAAGTGTATGACAGGTTTAAGTCGTTTAACATCCCTTTCTGCTCATTACCTATTGTAAAAGGCATTAAGTATTCGAAAAAAGATTGTCCTACTAATCAGAATGAAATTGATGAAATGTCTAAATTTCCATATCGGAATATCTTAGGATGTTTATCTTTCATTGCAAACAGGACACGACCTGATATTGCCTACGCAGTTAATATATTCAGTCAATTTCAAAATTCACCGGGGTTTAATCATTGGAATGGGTTAATTAAATTACTTGGGTATGTTTCGTGTACTCGAGATTTGAAATTAAATTTGAATTGTTTTAATCCATGTTTAGCTGCTTTCTCTGACGCTGATTTCGCGATGAATAGAGATGACTTCGTATCAATGGGGGGACAAATTTTATTTTTGGATAATAGTCCTATTTCTTGGAAAACCTTTAAGCAAAAAAGTGTTTGCCTTTCAACCATGGAAAGTGAATTTGTATCCATGTGTGACGGGGTTAAAGAATTAATGTGGTTTGATAATATATTACGAGATTGTATTGATTTTAAATTAATTGCTATTTCATATGAACCACCAATACTTTTTGCTGATAACCAAGCAGCTATTAATTTTACGAGGTCTCCTATAGAGAATAACAAATCCAAACATATTAATGTAAAATTATTTTTCATCCGTGAATGGCTATTTGAGGAACGGTTTGATTTAAAATATGTAAATACTAAAAATAACTTTGCCGATCCCTTCACAAAGCCCCTTACTAAAGGTGATATGGCCAAGTTTGTAAATAAGGTATTTATTAAGTAAATGTATATAGAGTAAATTTAAATTTTTTTTGAACGTATAATATATATTTAAAATTTTTTGAAATTGAAAAATGGTTTTTTAGAGGGATATGTATGCATTTTCTTGGTGGATTTTTCCTACGTTTTCCATTGTGTAGTGATGTATAGTTTAGTTTAACTTTTGTATGAGAGAAATTCGTAGCGCTACGTGTAATTGGTTATGTGTATGTTATATAAATGTTTCATATATTTGTGATTATCATCGTTTTCTTATTTTGACAATGGGGAATAGGGGAAAAAAAGGTTTCCTTGAAATGCTGTGCATATTTGCTCTGTATTAATATCTTGTTCTTTCTTTTAGTAGATGTGTATAGTATATTGATAGTGCTACTGTTTTTTTGAAAGTGTGAGTTGGACTTGTGGACTCTTGATGATTTACGAGATTGACAAACCTTGTAGCTTTATGTGAAGTATATTCTGTAGAAGACATATGTGAATCTCTCATCAAGTCACTAAATATTCAAGGAATTTTTTTATTTCTTTTCTAATAAAGTTTATATTGTAATTGCTGACGTTTGTGTTTGTCGAATCAACACGGTGGGGGGCCTTGTTGTAAAATTTATACCCTTTCCGTGTTGATTCTCAAATTTAAATTTAAATTCATTCACTACTTAAATATAATTTAAATTCACTTTATAACCTTTAAAGTTTAAGTTATTAATTAAATGAATTATAGCGTGTAGTGCTATTTTCTCTTTTGATGCTGCCATTTGAGTTAAAGATATATTAAAATTAAAAAACTTAATGATAATTACTTTTAGTTAAAAATTATATTCCTTATTGATATATTTATGTTTAAGTCTTTTGAAATAACTTTAATTACTTACCTCATATTTAAAAGCATATTTTATTAAAATTAACTTAAAGAAAAATATGTTTAAATCCTTTTACGGATTGTTCTTTTCGCTACCTAGCGAGGAGATGTAATATTTTTTCAACTGCAGAGTCTCTTTGCTAAGCCCATAGATGGCGGCTGACTCGCAGCGTCGTGTTGCTATAGTTATGGGAGGCGTTCCTATTCTACAGCATCTAGTAGCTGTTACTTTGAATCCGTTTCGTGACTATAAAAAGGAGGTAGGAAATATGTAATCAGTCTCTTAAGCTCTGAAGCCCTTAATCTTTTAATCTTTTATGTTTTTTCAGTTTAGCTCAAAGTCATGAGCTGGTATTTCGATATAATTATAAACTGTTTAGTTTTCTTATGATTATAAATTACATTTTTGTGACTTGTTCGTTTAGTGTGAAAAGTAGCTTTCTATTTGAACTCAGTATGGCAGTATTTTTAAGGGTATTTAACCTTTCGTCAGCAACCTTTCTAAAATTGTTTCAGCTGATTTAATGTTATTCATCATTTTGTTTCAACTTTAATAAACTGTTTTAATCGAACTTTTGTCTTCAATGAATGCCACATATATTTATCTTCTTTATAGCTTTTTAGAGCTGAGCAACTATCATTTCACTGCACTGCTAACTCTGCTAACTTGATATATGTGGAAATTGTTTTTTTCACAATAGATGACAAATGATTTTTTACATTTTCTTTTCTTAAGAATATAAATTTGAGTTGAGAAGGAATATGTGCGCGCAGCGCACATATACCTTACGTGCGCGCTGGGTCTGCGCTGCCGAAGGCAGTGGGGACCCGGTGCGAGTGTTTACCCGATCTGAAATGATTTTTTTAAGGGGCACGAAGGGTCAGGGAAGGAATACGCGCGCGCAGCGCACACGGGACTGCGCTGCCGAAGGCAGTGGGGCCCCGGGCAGACTTTTTACCCCATCAGAAATAATTTTTTTTAAATTTATTTTCTTAACACTAAAAGTTACTGTTAGTGATTCATTAATTTTAGTGATTCATTTGAAAATACTGACCCGCTAGCGGGCTAAGCCCGCTAGTATTATTATTAATAGCAGAAGGTTTCTTACTGTCTCCGGTAAAAAATAACATATGGTGCATTATTAAATGAAACAAAAGTTACATATTGAGATAGTGTTTACTAAAATTTATAATCATCAGTATAATATATTGATAACTTACAGAAATAGATAAATATTTCATTGAAATCAGTAGAAAATTTTGAAATCCTCAAAATAAAGTGTAAAAGTTTTTATTTAAATTCAGGTAAAACCATTAAATATTTCGTTATTTAAGTGTCAGGATTGGAAAATCCGATGCGAGGTTGCCCTGTTACGCATGATTTTAAATTAAAAATTTAATGAAAAACAAATACACTAGAAAGTGTCAAGAATTCAACTTTGCTTGAAGACTTTTCAACAATTGGTTTGCTATAAAATAAAGGTTCAAATGATAATAAAAAAATAATACTGCAGTACAAATAATAAATAAGGTTTACATTACCAAAACTAACACAATTAATTATTTAATTGAAATAAATTCTGTTTTCAAACTTCAGCAGCTTATGTATATGTAGCAGAGAAGTATCGCCCGCCCCCTGCACATAAAAAATCCAATGAAAAGTAAAAGTCGATCAATCAAAAGCTGATAAATTGCAAATTTTTTGAAATACAAATTTATTAAAATTAATTTAATTCTAACAAAACTTTTGATCTCTAATATCATCTAACACCAAGAATCGATAAATAAAACTTTATTACATTCAACATCATTCAAGCAAAAGGTCAGAAAAGGAGCGCAAAAAAGTTTTAAAGAATAAATTTACAGAATGTCTTTCTTTTTTCTTTTTCTTTTTCTTTTTTTTTTTTACAAAACAGTGACTAAGATATAACATTCGAATATAATGAATAAGTTATTATGAAAATAATATATATTTAAATAGATCAAATTTTATAATCCACCTTTGTCTAAGGGGTATGACACAATTAACAAAGTTTATAAAAATCTACCGTTGAAATTTTTTTTTACTCTAAATGTTCAAATAGCAAATTTCACTTCCTGTATTTGTATAAAATAACGATACAACAGAAATGGAATTTCCATTTTAGATTATTTTTTATTGTTAAAATCAACGAGTAAATATGGTGATAAATGAAATACAAACATGTTTTAAGTATAATAAATTGATAAAACATGTAAAACAATATTATAAGAGCAATATAGTTACAGTGTTTTAAAATATATATTAAGTAGGAATACATACATTTTTTAAAACTTGAATGGCTGTTTTACTTTTCCTGTATATTTTTTGTCACGAATTTTTTATAACTTAAAAAATAAAATGAAATGGAGTTTAACATGTGTGTGTAAAGCATACATATTTGTTAATTTTAATTATTTAAATTTGTTATAATCATTTTAAAGTTGCTTCTATTAACTAAATGTTATTTTTTTTTTAAGTTTTATTGTGGGGGCTATGAAATAAACCCTCAAATTGTTAAGTGACTGTACTTATTCGTTCTGATTTTGTAAAGATACCCATTTGTGCTTTGTCACTTTTTTCTATACAAAAATTTTATGTCAAAATGACTTGCACACACATACACACAGATAATTTCATTATTAACCCAGATTCTAATATATTTTAGTTGCTCCAAAACTTTTAATCTGTTTTCCAATTATGCTAATTCAGAGTTTAGAAATATTTACTTATTTATATTTTAAGTAATAAAGTATTATTTTCCAATATTAATCAATGTATTACTTGCCTTGTATATTGAGATGTGTTAAATGTCAAATTTTCAGATGGAATTTAAAAAAGAAACTTGTGATGTATGCCTGTTTAAAGTATTTTCCTTTTTAACTAAGTCCAAGATTTAACAGAAAAAAATAAGTAAAGACTTTAAAAAGGGGTTCAGTAGCATGTATTATTAATAAACAAAAGTGTTGTAAAAATACCTTTAAAATGTGTATTTAAGAAACATTTAAAATTGCTACTTACATATTCCAATTCCTTTATTTATTTACACACACACACACATATACAATAGATATAGGCTTAATAGGGAAATTAATGTTGAGGATTCTTTAACTTTGACTAAAGAAAAATTATTAGAAAATTTAATGTCATTTTTGCAACATGAAGTTGAGGATGAGGAGCGTCGAGTTTTAGCAGAAAGTGCCTTTGGCAATGCCATGGAAAATAAGAAAGAGTATAATTCGCCAATTTCAAGAAACGAGCCAACAGCATCCGCTTTAAAAAACTCCTTACCACCTAATAAGAAACTTAATTGTATTTTCTGAGATCGCAATCACTCCAGCCATCACTGTAACAGAGTCGCAGCTTTAAGCAATTAAGAAAGAAAATCAATAGCTATAAAGAAAAAATGTTGCCAAGTTTGCCTAAAACCTAATCATTTGGTGAAAAACTGTCTAAGTAATGTAAGATGCATTGTATGCAGCAGACGGCATTATCCGCTACTTTGACCAGATTAAAAAAAAAAAAAAAAATCAACTGAAATGCTAAACAATCAAAATAGAATAAAGGGGGAAAATTCCGCTACACTATTTTCTTCATCGTTACATGAAATTTATTTGAAAACGTTAATTGTACGCTTACGTCATAAGAAACAGTGCGTGAATGTCAGAGCCCTGCTTGATGATGGATCTCATAGATCATATATAGAAAAAAGTTTGATGCAAGGACTTAAGTTAACTCCAGTAGAGACAGAAACCTTATGCCAAGGATTATTTGGTGGTAGTACTACACCGTTGAAAGAACATAGACGTTTTAATGTGGATTCAGAAAGTACTAAAGGAAAATATTCAACCAAACTTTCGTTTTTGACCAATCTAAGTTTTGTTCAAATTTGCCCAGAATAAAATGTAAGAATTTAATATTACAACTTTCATCAAAGGGGATTAGGTTATCTGATGTTGGCAATGATATACATCCAGTTAGGTTACTCATCAGCGCAGACATTATTGGTTCACTTCTAACTGGAAGAATTGAAGTTCTGAATGGGGGATTATCAGTAGTCGAAACTAAACTAGGTTGGACTGTACTAGGACTTGGTCGAAAACGTGAAGTATTGAATACAGTATCTTTATGTTTACAAAATGTCGAATTAGAAAAATCAAATGGAATTTCATCCCACCAGGCACACCATGGTACGGAGGATGGTGGGAGAGAATAATTCGCTTAATCAAAGATCTATTTAAAAGAAATCTTGGAAAGGCCTGCCTAAATTTCGAAGAAATGCGAACAGCTCTATGTGACTGTGAGGACACTATTAACAAACGTCCACTAGCATACGTATGTGAAGATACAGAAAATGTCGATTTAGAAAAATTTTGGGATTTAGAAACATTGGGCATAAATGATCCCATTCAAGAAAAAGCTAGGAAAAATTTAGACGTAGAAACACTTCTTCACTTTACTGAAACCGATAAGATCAATGAGGAAAATAGATTTGAGATTTCACTACCCTGGTTGGCAGGACATCCTTAGTTATTCAATAACTGTGATAAAGCGGCATTAAGACTTATGCAAACAACTAAACGTTTGCTTAAAGAAAATTACTTAATAAGAAATTACTATTTCTTATATATTAATATAAGAAATATATTATTTATACTTTTCTATGTTACTTATTATTATATATACTTCTCAATATTACTTATATTACTTCTCTATATTAATTATTCCTCATTCTGAGGAATACAATGGCATTTGTCTTCGTTGGGAGAGAGAAGGCATAATAGAAGAAGTGGAACCAGCTCCACTTCCAGCGAATAGAATAAACAGAGTAGCAGTCTTTCAAGTAACCGGTACAGATTTGGCTGGTCCTATTTTTCTTCGAGAAGGTATTAAAGCGTGAATAGTTTCATTTACGTGTGCTGTATTTCGTGCTTTACATTTAGAACTAATTAGTTTCTTATCAACTGAAGCATTTATGCAAGCCTTACGCCGATTCTTTGCGCGCAGAGGTAGAATTTCCATTATGTATACCGACAATGGAACTAATTTTGTTGGAACTCCCAGATGTTTTGAGAATTTAGATTGGGAAGCAATTCAAGTTGAATGTGGAAT
Organism: Salticus scenicus; assembly: GCA_963930645.1. Lineage (NCBI taxonomy): Eukaryota > Metazoa > Arthropoda > Arachnida > Araneae > Salticidae > Salticus > Salticus scenicus. Next base: position 58,172,529 of record OZ005654.1, on the reverse strand, counting down.
GAGAAAAATCAAATGGAACTTCATCCCACCGAGCACACCAGGGTACGGAGGATGGTGGGAGAGAATAATTCGCTTAATCAAAGATCTATTAAAAAGAAATCTTGGAAAGGCCTGCTTAAGTTTCGAAGACATGCAAACAGTTCTATGTAACTGTGAGGACACTATCAACAAACGTCCACTAACATATGTATGTGAAGATCCAAATGAGCTATTGCCCTGCTCATTTCTTACATGATGTACAAAATTCTTTAGAGCTCAATACAATTGATTTGGATATAATTGAGGAAATTCATCTAAGGAAAAGATTACGTTATGTTGAAAGTGTAAGAGAGCATTTCAGGAGACGCTTCGAGAAAGAGCATATTTCAGAATTAGTAAAAAATCCTAATGTCAAAAGACTTAAAGATAAAATTCAAATTGGAGATAAAGTACTTGTGCGATCAGAAACTCTTAAAAAATAAACTGGCCCTTAGGAATGGTCATAGAATTGGTGATATTAAAGGATGGAAAACAACGAGTAGCTCGATTAAAGGTAGCAAAGCGTGAAATTATACGAAAACTTCAAAAATTATATCCCTTGTAAATTTCTTCAGAGGATATTATCATGCCCACAAAAATTGAAGAGTCCTTACCTGAAGTCGCTGAACAACCAATGTGTGCTATTGACAGTGACAAAAATGCATACGAAATAAAATTCTCTAGAAAAGATAGACCTATTATCAAACATAAAAAACTGGACTTGTAAAATACTTATTTTTCGTTTCCTATGTCAAAATTCAAGTTTGATATACAGGGTGTTTATAAAGTCCCGGACCCATTTTGATGTTTAATAACTCCTAAAATAATGAAGATATAAACAAACTTATGGCATGTATTGATGGAATAACTCATATATTTTCTTTTCAGGTTTGAATATCTTTACTTTTGTAAATATCGTCTGCGCGTGTGGTTAATTTCAGATAATTTAATTTTCCGGTCTAAATATCTGTACTTTTCTAAATATTGTCTGCTTATTAATTGCATTTTTCTCTCTTTTGATGTGTTTTTCTATGTAGTACTTTTGTATGTGATGTTTTATTCGAGAGGATATTAAGGAGAATGCATACACCACAAGAGAAAGCACAGATTTTATGGTGGTACTTAGAAACGAAATCGATAGTGCAAGCACAGAGAAATTGCAGAAGAATTTACCAAAAAGATCCTCCATCCAAAAGCAGCATCTTGCGGTGGAAAAATAATTTTCTAGAAACTGGAAGTATCGCAGATAAGATACTTTCCGGACGTCCCTGCACAAGTGATTTTGATGTTGACCGTGTCAGAGAGACATTTTTACACAATCCTAGAAGATCTGTGAGATCAGTGGCAAGAGAATTGGATATGCCAATTTCGACGGTGTACAAGGTTATTAAGAAAAAATTAAGACTGCATACATACAAAGTTCAAATTGTTCAAGTTTTGGAACCGGACGATAGGCCTAGGAGGATGGCCTTTGCAACAGATATGATAAGGAGGATAGAAGATAATGCTGATTTTCTGAAGCGCATAATGTTCTCCGACGAAGCATCCTTTCATGTTTCTGGCATTGTTAATTGCCATAATGTGCGCATATGGGGATCTGAAAACCCCCATGAATACCGTGAGGCACAAAGGGATTCCCCAAAGGTTAATGCGTGGTGTGGACTAATCCACGACCGAGTCATCGGGCCTTTCTTTTTTATAGAAAAGACGGTCTCATCAGTCGTATACTTAGACAAGTTGGAAAACTTCGTATTTCCACAACTAGAAGAGCTTCAGCCACATGTCTTTTTGCAACAAGATGGTGCATCACCTCATTGGGGTACCATCGTTCGTAGTTCTTTGAATGACCATTTTTCAGGAAGATGGATTGGGGGAGGAGGTCCAATTACTTGGCCACCCAGATCACCTGATATAACGCCGCTGGACTTTTTCCTTTTGGAATTTGTAAAGGATAATGTTTACAGGAGGAGAGTGTCGAACATTGATGACCTAAAAGTCAGAATTACTACTCCGATTCAAAAAATTAGAATAATGAAAAGAAATATGGTCAAGGGAAATGAAAATCGAATTTATCAAATAAATAATCAACAATATCAAATATAAAGTACTATAATATGAATCTGCATATTTTGCAGATTATAAAAATGTAAACACATTACAATGAAATAGAAAATATATTTAAATCAGCTAACAACAAAAAATTCAAAATATTAGAATACTTTCTAACATGGTTCAAAAAATTAGAATAATGAAAATATATTGAACATAATTTAAACTCTAAGTATTTTTACTTGCTAATCAGTACTTTGTTGCATCACCCTTAGCTTTAATGACAGCTCTTAAACGTTTTGGCATGTTTTTAACTAAAGGTTCACAATCTTTTTTATCCAAATTCGCCCATATGCTCTTTATACTAGAAATAAGTTCTTTTTTGTCTCTAGGCGCAACTTCTTGAAGTCGTTTCTTCATAATTCCCCACAAATTCTCGATAGGATTTAGATCGGGTGAGTTTGCAGGCCAAGGGAGTACAGGTATGTCCTTCTCTTTGAGCCATTTAGTTGTTGATTTGGAAGTGTGGGGAGAAGCTGAATCTTGCTGAAACAAGAAATCGTCATCACATAAATCCTCAGCTGAAGGAATCATGAAATGTTCAAGAATTTCTTGATAGACTTCTGAATTGACTGTTGTGGAAACAATACACAACCTGCCTGGGCCTTCAGCAGTCATGCAGCCCCATACCATAACAGAGGTCGCAAATTTAAACGAACGTTTTAAACATTCTTTCTTATAAGCTTCATGTTTGAGTCTCCAGACACGTATACCTTGATTTCCGTGAGACACACAAAACACACTTTCATCGCTGAAAAGTATTTTTTTCCAATCGTCGTGATCCCAAAATAGCCTTTGTTTACACCATTTAACTCTAGCAGCCCTTTGCTTAGATGATAAGAATGGCTTTATCTTAGGCACACGTGATCTAAAACCTAATTTGCGAAGTCGTCGTAGTGTTGTAGATTTGGAGACATTTATACCCATTTCTTTCCATTTTCTATGCACATATTTCACACTCCGAAAACGATGTTTCTTCACAATCTTTTTCAATTGCCTTTCATCTCTTCTTGAAGTTACTGGCTTTCGAGCACTTTTAAAGTGTTTATTTTAAAAACACTTATTATTAGAATATTCTCTCAAAACTCTACTCACACTTGCTTGAGAGCATTTCACTTCTTTTGCTATAAAAAGTTGTGTTTTTCCTATTTCGTGCAAGTACACAATACGATATTTCACAGCCTCAGATAAATCGCTCTTTCGTCCCATATTAAGCAAATACTACGCTACAATCAAATGCCAAACGACTTTTCATTTTCAACGGAGCACATTTTATAGTCCCACAGATGTTAATCCCGCAGCCGTTCTCTCAACTTATAAGAAAAATTTGAATATTCTAATTTTTTGAACCATGCTATCGAGGTATTCTATTTCTTTGAATTATTCTAATATTTTTTAAATAGTTAATTATTAATATATCAGAAAAAATAAATATTTATGTTATATTTTTAAATGCTCTGAAGATAATTAGGTACTTTTAATATATTTTTTCCTGGACGCAGTATGCAAATTGACGCGTTAGCAACATCAAACTCATTCTTTTTTACATTATTCTAATTTTTTGAATCGGAGTAGTACAACCGCAATAGCCTCTGTGGATGCCGACGTGCTTGCCGCTACCTGGCGTGAAATTGACTATCGACTTGATATTCTCCGTGCGACGAAGAGGGCACACGTGGAAGTTCATTGACAAGGATCATGAAACTTTTTGAGTCTATCTAACCATTTACGTTATTAATTTTAATATATCTTTATTATTTTATGAGTTATTAAACATCAAAATGGGTCCGGGACTTTATAAACACCCTGTACTTTCAAAACGTATTGTTTCTCCTTTAAAGTAAACTTTGCGGTTATGTTAATAAATTTTGTCTTTCAAATACATATCTTTCAAGACAAAAGGTGGAAGAATGTTATGAACCCACGTTCTGTATTTTATTATTATATTTAAAATTGTAATACTGGTTTGTAAATCTGGCAATAAGTTAGTCTCTTTAGTTTAAGTTTTGTTCTGGATTAAGTACGTTACGATGGATTAAGTTCTTTTTTCTTTACGTATTAACATTTCATATCATCTGTAAATAAACATAGTTTTAATTAGTACGATTACGTATTCTTTAAATGTTGATAAATAACAATTGCCATATCTTCAACACAGGCAGAATCTGTAGCAATGTGTCATGTTTCAAAAGAAGTCTTATGGGTAAACAACCTCCTGAAGGAAATATATATGTACAAGTCTGGTGTCAACTCCTCAAGTAATTTACACTGATAATCAAGGACCAATATTAATTGCTGGAAATTATGTTACTTAAGAAAGGAGTAAACATATAGATATTGAGTTCCACTTCTTGCGTGAATTGGTGAATGAAAAAATATTGTGAAATTTGAGCATGTCAAATTTGAAAATAATTTTGCAGATCTGTTGACAAAACAAGTAATCAACGCGACACTGCTTAAACTATAATATGGAGGGACATCCGAATGACATTGGTACGACGGCAAATTATTATTATTTTTTTGTGTGTGCATGGCATTCAACAAACTACATGATTGTGTTACAGAAATGAAAGTTTAAGACTGTTATTTGTGTGTTCAATAATTATAGAGATTTTGTTTATAAGAAGAATAAGACATTAAGAACTTTGAAATTTCATTTTTATTATTCAGTGTTAATGTTATTTCATTTATCTGTTTCTATGTGTAGCATTTCTGCTTATATTTTTATTAATATTATATATTTCTTTACTTAGTTGAATCCGAATTAAAAAGAAAGAGTCTTTTTTGTGTGCATGTCATTCAACAAACTACATGATTGTGTTATAGAACTGAAAGTTTAAGACTCTGAATGTCTGAATATACTGTTCTTTGTGTGGTCAATAATTATAGAGATTTTGTTTATAAGAAGAATAAGCCATTAAGAGCTTTGAATTTTTTTTTTTTTTATTATTATTATTCAGTGTTAATGTTATTTCATTTATCTTTTTCTATGTGTAGCATTTCTGATTATATTTTTATTAATCTTATATATATCTTTAGTTAGTTGAAGCTGAATTAAAAAGAAAGAGTCAGCGTGACAAACAAGAGGGCATGTTATTGTATACTTGTCACCCTAGACTCCATGTACTCTGTAAAGTTAAGCTGTTGCAAATGCCAACACCCTATTGTTGTTTACATCCACCGATTTTTTCGCGCTGCGCATGTATGCGTTATGCAGCAAGTTGTGATATATTTTATCATTAAATATCCATAATTAAATTAAAATGTTCACGAATTCTATGATAATTTCAACCCAATTATACTTCATAACATGAATTACTGCACATAAACAACATGTTCAAATTATTTTTTAATAATTTATAGCTCAATTAATTGAAATTACTGTAACATTATAAACTTAAACTTGTTTTCTTCAAATTCTTTTATTTAAAATAATAATAATAATACTAACTACTAATTTAATACTGTTTTAAAACTTATTTTTTTCTTTTGTTTTGTTCATACTTTATAAGTTCTATAGAGCATTCTATAAAATTGGAAAAATTTATTTTCAACAAAATTTATCTACATAATTCACATTTTAAGAGTTACATTTTGAAAAATGGATTGTTTAAAATATACTGGTAATTTTAAGTAAATCCTGGATATTACAGTCAGGAATTATAATATCCATTGTATTAAAGTACAGTTATTATAATGTTATATTTAAGATGCAGGAACTTGCTTATGATCAAACATAGGAAAAGATACTTGAATAAATCAACAAAGAACATCTTAAAAGTTCTGTATTATTGTTTATGTTATATTAAAAATGAAAAAAAGATTTCAAACTAATTCCTGAAGTTTAAAATTTATAAGTAAATTGATAGTTTTTTTTTTTTTTTTTTTTTTTTGTGTGTGTGTGTGTGTGTGTGTGTGTTTTATATGTAACTATTATTAATGTGCATATAATATAAAAAAGATTCTGTCGTTACGATAAGTTATAAAAATTACTTTGTAGAATAGTTATAAGTGAAAAATTAATTTACTTTGTCATTATAATTCGAAGTGATTGCTTCTCTTTTGATTGCTGATACCAATCTTAATCAAATATGTTTTTCTTTTAGGAAATTATACACAGAATCTTTCGATCAGACATTAAGTGAAAATGACTAAAATAAAATCGTTATAATAAATTTAACTTACTACTAGCAATACTAAACGAAAATTACATTTTAACGAAATCTATATATTTTTTTTTCCTTTTTCTTTCTTTGTAAATTTGGAAAAATTGAATATTTAAATGAAAAATAAGTACATTCGCCATTATGTGAAAAACAATCTGAAACAATACATGCTTCAAAAAAATTATTTTTCATTAGCAAAATGTACCATTTAATAGACGTATTTCTTATTCGAAAAATACGAGGGTTGTAAATAAAATAGTGGCAACTTAACCTTGAAACTCGCAGAAGGGCGGGCATGCGCAAATAGGATATGGGAGCGGTGAGGTGGCGCTGTTGTCGATGTGTAGAGTGCAAAAAACAGTCGATCTGCTAAGAATAAGGCTTCTATATATACGAGCTGGCGCATCAGGCATTTTGTTGCCTTAGGGTTGCCACATGTACCCAGCGCGTTTCTCTGATAAACAAACCACAAACATTTATTTTATCGTCTTACGTTACTTTAGAGTAACTTATTTTATTATATTTCATAGTTTTAGCTAAGTAAACTATGATATGGAAGTTTGTTTTGCGATAAACTGCTATAATCATTCAAGAAGTGAATATAGAGTGTTCACAGACCTTCTATTACTGTGTATTTGAGTTTTGGCGACATTTTGTAAAAGAAACAGAAACCGCCCTAACAACACATCGTACATCCATAGGATATTCTCGGAATAAAATGACATCCTGAGAATGTACTGTGAAAAAGATGTGTTTTTGGAATGTTATTGTTGCTTATTGCTCTTATCTTGACCGGATTAGCTTCAGATCAAAATTTCTTAAAATCATTATGCAAGCGATAAGAAAGCCAAGCGGGAATGCTGTCCTCTTCGGAGGCAAAAAAATGGCGGTGATGCGCCGGCCTATTATTTTATTTAGGGGCTCTAGCTAAGAAGGGTAGTTGTTGTGTGGCGTTAAAGTGAGGAGTTTCGCTTCCATCGCTCTAAAGCACGTTTGTTGTTGCAAATCCGCAGTCATTCCGACCCGTACGAAATGCTTGAACCCATCGTGCTACTGTCCTATACGGTAAAGCATTTGTGCCACAGACTTCCACTAATCCTCGATAGCATTCTGTTGCATTTTTGCCATAGGAACGCGACCATTGCCCACCATTTGCCATTTTGCCCACGACCGCTGAACACCTTTCGAAAACATGCTTTAGAGCGATGGAAACGAAACTCCTCACTTTAACGCCACACAACAACTACCCTTCTTAGCAGATCGACTGTTTTTTGCACTCTACACATCGACAACAGCACGACCTCACCTCTCCCATATCCTATTTGCGCATGCCCGCCCTTCTGCGAGTTTCAAGGTTAAGTTGCCATTATTTAATTTACAACCCTCGTATTGTGATTAATCTGAATATATACAGTAGAAGATCTTTATAACGCAAAGCTAAAAACACAAGGTTTTGCGTTATATAGAATTTTGCATTATATAGATCACATTTCACACATCGTCAAACTTACCTTGTAAACATGGCCAAATATGTCTGAATCATATCAAAACAGAGCAGGACATTTTAAAATTACATTTCTTTGAACAAAAAATTGGGTGGATAATAACTTTCATTCTAAAATTTACTTTATAAAGATAGTCCATATATGCTTGTACAAAATCATTCATTATATTGCTCACTTAAAAAAAAATTAATGATAGCAATTTTTTTCATTAAAAACCTCTGAATTAAGCAGATAAAGAAAAAAAAAATTATCACACTTACTTCTCAACAAAGTAACAGTTTTTTAGAAAGTATTTCTTAACTGCAAAATTTATTGTTCATATCCAAGAAATTTTGCGTTATATAGAGAATTGCATTATATAGAATTGCGTTATAAAGATCTTCTACTGTATATATATATATATATTAAATAATATCAGTTTATTTTTTAGATTGAAATAACTATTAAAAAAAAAAAAAATTATGTATTTTAACTAAAAATTTAAATCGTCAAAGTTAAACATATTTACATACATACATATGTATAGTGTAAATCAGAATATTATATTGGAAAAAGAAAAGAACTTTTTTATCAAATCAGTTTAAAAAAAAAAAAAAAATGCTGTGCTGTTGTTATACCTATTCTTTTTAATTGTATGTATGAGTACTTAAATACGAAGTAAAGATATTCTTTCGGTATCAGCTAAATCGACAGTTATTTTAATTCAAAATTATTAAGTTATTTAAAAACGTCAAAGCCGTTTTTTGAGATATGGTCTTAAGGTCCCACTTCTGGTTTTCCAAATTTCACCAAAATTTAGAAAATTCCTCTGTACACCAGACCAGTCCCAATTCTGAAGTTTTGTAGTTCTATCATTGTTAGTTTTGGAGATATAATAGTCAGAAGGTTCCCCACATACACACATACACTGAACAACTGCCAAAAACTACTTCTTTTGGACTCAGTAGACTTTAAAATGTGTAAATCGGGTGAAAACTCACACTGACCAACTGCCAAAAGCTACTTTTTTGGGGGGCTCAGGAGATTTTAAAATGTGTAAATCAGGTGAAAACTCGATATCGAATTTTTGGAGCGATTACAGAACTTCCATTACCTACGGTAGTCGGGTAATGGAAGTAAAAATATTAAGTTTTTCTCCCTTCCTACCCCCTTTTTTTAATGTAAGAAATAATAATTAATGTAGATTTTAAAGATTTTTTTAAGTATAAAATTGTATTTTTAGTGTTTAAAATAATCATTTATCATTATTAAAAATAATGCAAAATATTTGAATTATTAAAAGGTATTTAGATTAAAAAAAAACTAAAAAAAAAAAAAAAGAAAGTTAAATAAAACTAGTACAAGATTAGTGTTGTTAGGATTGAGCGTCAATTGACTATACAAAGGCTCTAGGCATGGATTGTTAGTGCTCGATATGTGGGTGGGATCTTTCTAAGGTGATCTTAGGGTTTATTTACACGAGTTTTGAAGAAAACCACGGAAAACTCCTAACGACTAGGTCGACGAGTATGTCCTGGGATCGATCCCAGTACTTCCCGATTTTGAGTGTTTTACAACATAGATGTCTACTGAAAATTCTCTAGTTACGAACAAATATAATTCCATTTTTGTGCAGTATTATAAGTTAGTGAATTATACATATATATGTGAATAATTATGATTAAAAATGTTGTATGTAAATAAATAAAATTTAATTGCATATAACAATGTGTATTTACAGATAATTTTAAAGGAAATAACTTCATGGGGAGGGATAATAATAATTAAAAAAACCTTAAAAGTATACTAAGATATACTAATTTAAACTCTAAACAATATATATTTATATATTATACACATTAGCTATATGTAAATTATTTAACAAAATTAAGTTTATTCTCTTGGATATAATATAAGTCTACAGCATTATAAATCGTTTTTCACATTGTATTACAATTAATTAGTTGAATAGAGAAAAAAGGGAATTTAAAGTTCTATTCTACAACAGACTATAAACAAATTAATGTTTAGCAAAAATAATAATAATAAATAATCGTATATTTATTCTAGAACCTGTGTCCTTTTTTTTTTTTTTTTTCTCCCCATAAAAGTCGCCAAAACAAAGCGATAAACTGCCAAATATGGTAAAGGATGAAACCATGTTACTAGAATTAAGTTGTAGTTTGATGCTCCCCGTTGGAGGGCGATAGTGTGTATGCGCATACCTCGTTGGCGCATACCATGTTGGGAGAATTTCCAATCGGCTTCCGTATGTACTATTCTAAGGGTCGATGTGAAAAGCAACATAATTTTTTAGGAAGATAAATTGAAGGAATTAACAGATTAAAAAGAACATTGAAAATTTAAAAATAAATTTCTCACTAATGTTCGTTTATAAATTTTTCTCCAGAAATAAGATAAAGTATCACCAATGCATGCTATAAAATTACGATAAAATTACGATAAAGTGCGATAAATAATCTCATGAATTTTCTGTAAAAACCATTTTTAAGTTTAGTTTCAGTGACATACTTGGAAAAGTTGTACTAATAGTTAAAAGGTATATTCGAAAAGATATTCGGTTAGAGATTGAAGTTTAAGTACACTGTTATACTCATTTCCATTTTTAGATAAATTCAAAGAATATTTTTCAAGGCAAAATATGAGTACACATACTTTCGCAGGTAAGAATTCTAATTTGGATGAAATATGTGCTAAAGGATTTTCTCAAAAACCGCACCTAAATGCACATGTATGTAGTCATACCGGAGAAAAGCCACACGTGTGCGAAATATGTGCTAAAGGATTTTCTCGAAAACCGCACCTAAATGCGCATGTGCGCAGTCATACCGGAGAAAAGCCACATGTGTGTGAAATACGTCATAAAAATTTTTCTAAAAAGCGTAGTTTAAATGATTATCTACGCACCCATACCGGAGAAAAGCCGCATGTGTGCGAAATATGTTTCAAAGTATTTTCTGAAAAGGGTAATTTAAATAATCATCTACGCAGTCATACCGGAGAAAAGCCACATGTGTGTGAACTTTGTTCTAAACGATTTTCTCAAAAATCAACACTAAATACACATCTATGCAACCATACCGGAGAAAAGCTGCATGTGTGCGAAATATGTTCTAAAGGATTTTCTCAGAAAACGCACCTTAATAGGCATGTTCGTAGTCATACCGGAGAAAAGCCACATGTGTGTGAAATATGTTCTAAAAGTTTTTCTGAAAAGGGTACCTTAAATAAACATCTACGCACCCACACTGGAGAAAAGCCACATGTGTGTGAAATATGTTCTAAATGTTTTTCTGAAAAGAGTAATTTAAATAGTCATTTACGCAGTCATACCGGAGAAAAGCCACATGTGTGTGAAAGATGTTCTAAAGGATTTTCTCGAAAAAGAGACCTAAATAGGCATTTACACACTCATATCGGAGAAATGCCACATGTGTGAAATAAAGTACGGCTTTTATAAATAATCTGCTGTGTCACTCATACGACATTCTCTTACCCTGAAATTTAGTACATAAATACAGGTTGGTAATTAAGAGGTAACGTACTGAGCACTGTTATGTAAACCAATGTTAAAATAATTCAAATTAGGAAGAGATTTATATGATAATTAGTTCTGTGTGAGGGGCCCTACCGCCTCCCTCAACCCCCGCTTCATAACTGCACCTATATTTATATGAAATTTAAATCTGTTACTAAAATTGAAAGTTCACTTAAAATTATTTAGACAACTTTCACACACAACATTCCTTGGAACTTTTCAATCTTGATAAAATTTTTGCAGTAACAAAGTTATATTAATTTGAGAATACAGCTTTTTCAACTTCTGCAATTATTTGTTTTTAAGTTACTCTGGGAGACACAGACAAAGACCAAACTTTAGAAAACTTGACTTTGGTAATCAGGAAACCTCAAAACGTGTAAATACACAAAAACAAGCGTTAAATATTTATCTTAAAAACATAAAGTATTTATCATATGTCTATGAAGAATTCATTCCCATTCCTGAGCAGCTTTCCTGTACGTAGTAAAATGTTATAGTAAAGTACTTCCACTAACAATATGAAGAATGTTATCGTTTAAATATTTGCAGCTTTGTATGTCATTTGAAGAATATGTACAAACCACACAGTGCAGCTAAATACAATCCTATAGTAATAATATATGGCACAATCTGAAATGGACTTTCATCAATTTTCAGCTATTGTCGCACTATAATCTAGTTGCTTTGTGTAGCCCTGTAAATGAACAGTGAATGATTTCCCCTGCCATATTCTATATGAGGCATGTTTTTACGTATATAAAAAATATATATTCATTTCGTTTGGTTTAATGCAGTCTACAGATATTAAACTCTGATTACCTGCAATTTGTCCCATAGACGTAATGTATTTGAATGTTCTTGAGTGTCCTTGTACACGAACCATTTGCTTCATCTCAACGAAAAGCTTAGTGTAGCATCCTTATATAATACATATTTAGAATACCAAGTTTGTATTTTCTGCTATTATTTGCTGCTGATAAAGGGCAAGCATACAGACAGACACACAAACACAGACCAACGCTAAAAACACGATTTTCGGATTCAAGGGACTTCAAAATGTGTAAATAAAACAAAAATTCAACCCAAAAACAATACTTTCTCTACCTTATGTTAAGAGAAAGTAAAAACTTTAATTTTAGCAAATGTAAACATATATTAAAAAGCCTGAGCAAAATAGAGACAAATATTTCTATTTAGGTAGTTGTCAAATCACATGTATTTCTAAATCCATTCAGAAAGCGGTATTTATTCCATTTTAGTGTTGCTTTAATAAAAAACATTTTATTTATTAGTTAATCACTTAATGTGTTAAAAAAAAAAAAAAAAAAAAAAAAATGGAATACAAGTTTTATTTTAAAATGTTATTATTATGGGTTGTAAGATACGTTTAAAAACCTTACAAATTTTCATTTTTTTTTTTTTTTTTTTAATATAGGTAATGTTTGGAAGGGAATGTGTGGATATATTCTGTAAAATTTTCATTAGAAAAATAAAATTTATTTGACCCTTCAATAACAAAAACGTCCTTTATTTTATTTATTTATTTTTTTTTTTTCATCAATCTACAATATTCAGTGATGCATTAAGTTTAATTATATAGGTTCAAAATTAACGGTTTGTGCATGTTAAGTACAATATTTTAATCGTTAAAGTACATACACTTTTAAAAGTATAAAAATGTTTTGTATTTTTCTCTATATATTGGCAATTACTTTTGGTTGTGTGCTTCATATTTGCAGGGGTACAAGTATGCTTCAGTTTGCTGCCACTATTTCTGAATACTGATCTCTCTTCCTATTTTTCCGTTCAGGAGCTTTATAAAAAATTTATGTTCGGAAATAGCGGAAGTAAATTGTGTCAGAATTTGTATTTGTAATCTATTCACAATCACAGACTATAATAGCTTTCTGACTTATTTGGGTACAAGAACAGATTTTCTGTGGAGCAAATGCCTGAAAATCCAAATTAACTACTTTTTGAAAAACAAAAATGCCTATTTCCCCCCCCCCCCCCAAAAAAAAAAAAAAAAAAAAATTAAAGTATATATATATATATAGATAGATAGATAATGTATGATAAGTGATAATACTAATTGATTATTAAAATATGATAAATGTAACTTAAAGTTTTGATGGCAACCCCCCCCCCCGTCAAATCGTCCGTTTGCAGCAAATATGCATGTTATAGAATTTGTCATCTCTCTATGCCCTAAGAATATATTTAACGGTTAAAATATTTCGTTTCTTCACTATAAATCAAATTTATAGATATAAAATTACCGAGAAGTGGTAAAAATAGGAGGCGTCCCAACAGTTAGTGGGTATAGGGTAAAATAGCCGTCATATTCGGATTCAGGATGTTATATTACACAAGAATTTGCAAAAAAGGGTGTTGGAGGCAATTTTCATGCCACGCAGTGTTATCCATGCTCTGCAATGCAGATGTCATTAGTTTCTCACGACAACGGATAAATTTACTGCACGCAATTGTTTTCAATAAAATGGGAATATTGTTGATTAGACTTTCACATATTAACGAAAAAGAAATTATATAAAATTTTGTACCCCCAAAAATTTATATGTCCAGGGCAAGTGCCCCGGGTGCCCGTGCAATAATCAGGCTCTGGCAATACCATATCATACAATGCAAAAACGAGGAGAGATTGTTTATGATATTATAAAATTTTGCGGGAAAAATTTCTTAGTGTGTAATGTCATAATGCTATCTACAATATATACCTTGTTTAATATAATTTTTTTACTGATATAATTAAGCTGTTATTTTTTACAATTAAAGGGGCAGACAAAGTACCGATTCTAAGCATAATTAAAAGAACTAAAACTAAATTTTATAGTTCTTTAATGATAATAATAATAATAATAATTATTATTATTATTATTATTATTATAACAAATTAATAAACACTTGAAAGCAATATTTTTTTTTCATATATCGAAGAAATTAAATTTTTAATTTCTTTTCATTCAGATTTTCCATTGTTAATCCTGTTAGAAAGAAGAAAGTTCATGCAAAAACTTAAGGGAAAAAAAAAAATATATTTTCTCTAATCTAAAAACTTTTCCAAAAATTCTCTTTGTATAAAATAACCATGTACATATTAAGATCTTAACAATTTAACATAATATTTACAATTACTAAACAACATCTCCTTCTTATACATAATTATTATAATATCGTACTAATAACAATCGAACAATAGCAAAGTTTTTCTAATTTTTAAGGTGAAAACATATGTTATGTGCACTTCGCCTAATTGTATGATGATTTCAAACTCTTAACAAAGATGTGACTAAAACTCGATTAAGTACAAATTACAATAGTATTACAGTAGTCTATTTATCACCGGTAATTGGAATGTATTCTAAGTAGAATTTAAAAAAAAAATTTAAGTTTTGCTCATTGCGAAAGAAAATTTATTTATTAATCTTAATAAAGTAGAATACTTTGTAAATTCCTTCTACAAATGAATAATTTCTAATTTACAATTCTAATCTAACTTATTTTGTTTTTTCATTAAGGTAATATTTTTAATTGATTGCCTAATTTATACATTTCAGTGTAAAGTTAAACCTGAAAACAAACAAAAACAAAAAAAACTAAAACAAGTAATCTTTGAACATAATTATAGCAGTTTTTCTCTCTCAATAAAAAAAAAAAAAAAAAAATCTGTTTGTACGTTCGATCGATTTTTTAAACACAGTAGATAAAAGGAATAATAATAATAATAATAATAATTACTATTATTATTATTATTTTGTTTTGTTTTGTTTGTTTCTATGTAAGAATTGCTTAGAAATATATATATATAATCAGAAAATTTCTTTTACAAAAAATAAACATATTCCTAATAAGATTTTTTCGATCTACAAGTACTAAAAAATATCTCACTTTTATATATATTGTTGTTAAAATATCCCATCCAATAACCATCTAAAAATACGGCGCTATTTTCCCGATGAGAACAAAACTTGGATGTACTTCGAGTAATTGAATGAATATGTGATTAAAACTCGATCAAGTATAAAATAGTTTTAAGATAGCCCATTTTTATCAGGTAATTAAAAGGCGTTCTAACTTGATTTCCAATCAATTTTTAAGTTTCATGTTCATTAGAATATAATGTTTATTTATTTATGTAATTAAAATAGATTGTTTGCACATGCAAAATGCAGAGGAATAATTCCTAATTTACAAATACATTCTTAAATATTTTATTTCTGTTAAAAGAGACTTTCTATTCATTAGCTAACTTATACATTTCAAAGTTTAGCTACAATTTAATTTTGCAGTGCTTTCTTTCATAACAGATTAAAATAAATCTGTCTTGCCTAAGATAGTGTATTTAGTATTTGTCGTTTGAATGCAGGTACACTCAAAAAGATTCGGATATATTATATTCTATGGATGACATACATTTAAAAACATTTTTAAAAATTTATATCATTAAGATTAACATCGTTATAATATGTCGCTTAGACACATAAAAATATACATCGGAGAAAACGTTAACTATATGAGATTTACACTTTGATTACAGGGCTCCGCAAAAATATTTGTTAACAACAACTAATGTGCCATATTTTCTATTTGCAGTATTATTATACATGAAATTTTAGGCTAATCCTATACAGTATAAAAATATGTCCTATTATTTAGAGAAAGTAATACGTATACCCATCGTCGCCAGAAGCGGAAAACATGTTATTTATGGGAAAAATTGTTTATAGAATTATACACATTACCTGGTTCATTTTCTAAAATTCTGTTTCCGTGTTCTAAAAAGTCACACGTTTTCAGTTTATACAGTCTAAGCTCGTTAACGTGAGCACAGTTAACTTGAATTACTTTTAACATGAACTGTGTCCACAGACTCCATGAAAAAGAAGAATAGTTTCTGAGTTACTAATAGCATGAACTACTGATAACATAAACCCATTTTTTTATCTCCTTGAGATTCCGTTAACAAGGTTCGACTGTACTGATTTTTTATTTTTTTTAATGATTTTTTTTTTCTCAATATTTTATTTTTGAGTTTTAAAATGCGAAAAATTAACTAAGTGCATTTTTCTTATGTTTTAATTGTAAAATGAAATGCAAAGAATTTAGACAATAAATCTTTGAATAACCAGTGCTAAATTAACGATTGTGAAATTTTCGAATTCGTAAACATAGTAAAGAAAATCTGGAGTGACTCCACTCGACTTTCCGAACATTGAGTAATTAACAGTTTTGTAGATAAAGTAAAGAAAGAGGAGTTGTTAAACAAACAAAAGAGAGAAAACCCTAATAGAGTGTAACTATTTTTCTACATATATTACACGATGTTTAGTTTTATTTAACGCCACTGAACTTTGAGCCCTTAGATCATAATGATAAAGAATTTTCCGTTGTGTCCCTGTAAAAACCTATAAATGCTAGATTCACGAAAATGCTGATATTTAGTGCTACAGTGATTTATAATATTCATATAAATTTTCAACTCAATTGGGCGTTTAGATGCGGCGTAGGATTAAGGCGTTTAGATGCTATCGCACTTTTAAAAATTTTGTCCCGTAGGCCATAATTATAAAGAATTTTTATTTGTCTCCCTGTAAAAAAACTGTAAGTGCTAAATTCACCAAAATCTATACAGTTGATGCAAGTGTGACCTTTAACATGTGTACAATTTTTTTTTCTCAGATTAATAAGGCGTTTAGACGCTATCACACTTTTAAAAATTTGGCCCCATAGGCCATAATGATAAAGAATATTTCTTTGTGCCTCTGTAAAAAACTGTAAGTGCTAAATTCACCAAAATGTATACAGTTCGTGCAACTGTGACCTATAACATGTGTACAAATTTTTTGCTCAGATTAATAAAGCATTTAGACGCTATCGCACTTTTAAAAATTTAGCCCCGTAGGCCATAATGATAAAGAATATTTCTTTGTGCCTCTGTAAAAAACTGTAAGTGCTAAATTCACCAAAATGTATACAGTTCGTGCAACTGTGACCTATAACAAGTGTACAAATTTTTTGCTCAGATTAATAAAGCATTTAGACGCTATCGAACTTTTAAAAATTTGGCCCCGTAGGCCATAATGATAAAGAATTTTTCCTGGTGTCCCTGTAAAAAAACTATAAGCCAACTATAAGTCAAAACTATAAGTCAAAAACTTCACCAAAATCTATAGGGTTCGTACTATGGTGACTTACAATATACGTACCAACTTTCAGCTTATTCGAACAAAGCGTTTAGACACTAGCGTGTTCACTCACAGACATACACACACACATACATACATCATCGTAAAAACAGTCGAAACGAACTCAGGGCACCTCGAAACGTATAGAAACATCAAAATCTCAAATTTGGATTTTTGACATGATTACAATACTTTCCTCACTATAGTGTTCGGAAAGTAAAAATACATTAGGTAATGAATAATACTATAAACAAATTGTGCTATACAGTTACAAGGGATTTGGTGACCGGAGATGGGGAAATAGCCTTAATATTTAAAATTACTTAAGATGTATTGTGTTAACTATGGTAGGATTAACTTCAATTATGTGAAAAGACTTTTTTAACGGCAAATAATTTTAGTGTGCTAAAAATTGGAAGGAAACTTTATTTTGTATGTAAGATTGAGTAATAAAAAAAAAGCCAGAAAAATTTTCCCTGCTGATCACATATATAAAACTCAAAAACGAGCTTAAGAGATATTGACTTACAAGAGTTTTGTTGGTAAAACATTTTTATGTGGAAATATGCAATTTGCGAATTGCCACCATTACTACCGCATTTTACCACCATAATTGTTATCATATTTTAATGTTGTTTATCTTCAATCTCCTTATATTATTAAAATCTGTACGTGTATGTGTGTGTGTGTGTGTGTCTGTGAGAAACGGATTGAAACAGCAAAGGCTCGGCCGCTAACGGTCGCACGGACTTCGAACAGGTACCGATGGACAGAGAATTTATCGCAGATCCAAGTTATCTAATTTGCTAAACGATGCGACCCTAATTAGCGGAGATATTAATTAAAATGTCGACCATTGTCTAACGAAAAAACGATTCAAAATGGCACGCGTTCATCATTTTCGACCGGGACCGCTTACCTTAAAAGAAGAAGCAGAAAGAGGAAATTTCGTGGGTTTTTCTAAACCCATCGCTACCGATCTGTTGGAGATATCGAAAATACACCTGTACCACGAGAAAGAGCATTTATTACCGATTCTTACGGTACAATTTAAAAAAAAAAAAATACGGATTTATTATATTTTTAAAAAAAGTTTTAAAAAGGGTCGAAAATTTCTCTTTTTCGCGGTCGTCTTTTTTGAAACGCCCTGTACGACCGAGTAACTCTTCCATTTCTTAACAGCTGATATATAAAGAAAGGCCATTTAATCCTCTTTCGAACCATATAAACATTTTTACAAAATGCGGATTAGCGATCCATATTTTTAGATTTTACGAAACATCGACTTTTTCGCAAAACATTTTATAACTCAAAAGCGTTTAGAGATAAATCATTTTTTTTTTTTTTTTTTTTTTTTTTTTGTATATAGATCTCGCTTTCATAATTTAATTCCCCAAAAAATGAGAGAAAATTTCAAAAACTGAATGAGTTATAAATTTTTTAATTTCACGCTTTAAACCCATTGAAATAGAATACGCGACCTTCCTTCCGTCAAATGAAGCAGCTTTCGGTTTTCATCACTATGGCAACCTGTTCAGAGAGTAAGCATTTCTCGAAACGATGTCTGATGGAAAGCAAAAAAAAAAAAAAAAAACTTGAACGGAAAGAGAGACATCTGGTATTTAATGAGGCACATGTTTTGCTACTGCGATTAAAAATTGCAATTTCAAAAAGGCTTCAGTTTTTCAATGCTGTACACTAAACTTGGTACAAAGAACTAACATCACAAGACAGCCTTGCAGTTCGAATTTCATCGACTTTGCAAAAAAATTACATTTTAATTGGAAATTAAATTTTATTCTAATACGCGTATTTCAATTTCTAATTACGATTAATTTATTTTTAATACATCATTCGAAAGACTTTTTAAAGTTCCTTTATATTATTTAAAGTTTTCAACAGATTTACACGTTTTGAGGTCTCCTGAATTAGTTTTCTTTTGTATCTCAGCTACTAATTAAAATAATTTCATAAGTAATACATCATTAGAAAGCTTTTTTGAATTGGAATCGAACAGTGGAATACAGAAATTTGTACCGCCAGATGGCGCTATAATATTTTCAAATTTCAATATTGCAATTTCTAATTATGATTAAATTATTTTTAATACATCATTCGAAAGATATTTTAAAGTTCTTTTATATTATCGAAAGTGGAATTCGAGATTTTACATGATTTACACGTTTTAAGGTTTCCTGATTAGGTTTCCTTTTTGTATCTAAGCTACTAATTAAAATATTTTCATAAGTAATACATCATTTGAAAGGTTTGTTAATTTAGAATTGAATAGTAGATTACAGAAATTTCTACCGCCAGATGATGCTGTAATATTTTAAAATTTCAATATTTTAAATTATATTGAGCGAGAAAGGTGTTGTATGTTCTAAAACGGGGATAAGGCGCCGCAGTCGCCACCGAGCAGGTCTTTGCTAAAGTCAGAAATTTGAAAAATCATAACATGGTGAACGAACAGACTGTTTCAGATATTGAAACTGGAAGAGGGCGCCGCATGCGCTACCGATCGGGAATTTACTGCGATTATGTTATCGAAAATTTTCACCAGATTTACACGTTTTGAGGTTTCCTGAATCAATTTTCTTTTATGGCGCTGTAATATTTTCAAATTTCAATATTTCAATTTCTAATTATGATTAAATTTTTTTTAATACATCATTCGAAAGATATTTTAAAGTTCTTTTATATTATTGAAAGTTTTCACCAGATTTACACGTTTTGAGGTCTCCTGAATTAGTTTTCTTTTGTATCTCAGCTACTAATTAAAATAATTTCATAAGTAATACATCATTAGAAAGCTTTTTTGAATTGGAATCGAACAGTGGAATACAGAAATTTCTACCGCCAGATGGCGCTGTAATATTTTCAAATTTCAATATTTCAATTTCTAATTATGATTAAATTACTTTTAATACATCATTCGAAATATATTTTAAAGTTCTTTTAAATTATCGAGAGTTTTCACCAGATTTACACGTTTTGAGGTGTCCTGAATCAGTTTTCTTTCATGGCGCTGTAATATTTTGAAATTTCAATATTTCAATTTCTAATTATGATTAAATTTTTTCTAATACATCATTCGAAAGATATTTTAGAGTTTTGTTATATTATCGAACGCGGTGCGAGTTTTTTCCCGATCAGAAATGATTTTTTTTTTAGGGGGCACGAAGGGTTAGGGAAGGAATACGCACGCGACTGCGCTGCCGAAGGCAGTGGGGACCCGGTGCGAGTTTTTTCCCGATCAGAAATGATTTTTTTAGGGGGCACGAAAGCTCAGGGAAGGAATACGCGCGCGCAGCGCACGTATCCCTGAAGTTGTGCGCGCGCACGGGACTGCGCTGCCGAGGGCAGTGGGGACCCGGTGCGAGTTTTTACCCGATCAGAAATGATTTTTTTTAGGGGGCATGAAGGGTCAGGGAAGGAATACGCGCGCGCAGCGCGTGTATCCCTTAAGTTGTGCGCGCGCAGCTCGCACGGGACTGCGCTGCCGAAGGCAGTGGGGACCCGGTGCGAGTTTTTACCCGATCAGAAATGATTTTTTTTTTAGTGGGCACGTAGGGTCAGGGAAGGAATACGCACGCGACTGCGCTGCCGAGAGCAGTGGGGACCCGGCCCGACTTTTTACCCATTCAGAAATGATTTTTTTTTTTTTTTTTTAATTTCTTTTCTTAACACTAAAAGTTTCTGTTAGTGATTAATTAATTTTAGTGATTCATTTGAAAATACTGACCCGCTAGCGGGCGAAGCCCGCTAGTATTACAATAATATCTGACATTGCAGAGATATTTATAAATATTATCATTTGGATAAAAAAATATAAAATGAACGAATTTAGTTTCGGCTATAAAATAAACATGACTAATATATAAAGAAATTCTTTAACCCTTAATTGATTAATTCAGTGAAAATCAGCACTTTTAAAATATATTGTTTTACTTTATTGTATATTTACTTTAACTTTGATTAATTTAATAATTAACTTTTTTCAATAATTATATGATAAATAAATTTGTAAAAATAATATTTTGCTTATTATTATCAATTATATGTGATATTCTCTCTCTCTCTCTCTCTCTCTCACTTTTTTTTTTTTTTTATATTTAGATCTGTATTTTCAAAGACATTTGAAAATTATATTACTTGTAGCAAAAAATATAATATAAATTAATTTAGTTTTGGTTATAAAATAAACCTGATTAATATATAAAGTAGCTGACCATTCAATCCGTAATTGGATTATGTCAGTAATAACCAGCACTTTTTAAAGCATGTGTTTGAACTTGAATTTTTACGATTAAAAATATTTTATTATTTATGATTTAATGTAAACTTTATTATTCTTGTAAGGAGATATTATTATTTAATGCACAAGTACTTATGTTCTCTCCTCTCTCTCTCCCTCTTTTTTTTTTTTTTTTTTTGAAACGCAGATTAATATTTAAACTATATTTTTTAAAATAATAATACATAAATAAAACTGTAAAAACTTTGTATAGCGTATTATTATCAATTATACGTCTTTTTTTTTTTAATATATATATATATTTTTTTGATTAGTAATTTCAAAGAGATTTCAAAATTACATTATTTGCAGAAGAAGATATACGATGATGTAATTAATTTTAGTTATAAAATAAACATGACTAATAAATAATGATTCGTCAATCTTTAACTGGATTATTTCTATGAAAACCAGCGTTTTTTATGTACGCATCTAAATATGAATATTTGTGTACGGTTTTTTTAATATATAAATTAATAAAAACTTTTATCTTTTCTAAGGAAGAAATATTATCCTTTTATCAATACTCTGTAAAAACTTCCCGTGGTAGATTACAGCAGAGTGTGCTGGTAAAATTATTGGCTACTCACTGTGCTGTATTTTTACAACATTCTGGAAAAAAAATTCGCTGCGATTTTTACGCACATGTGCTGTTATTTTAACAGTATGCTTTAAAATCATTTCCTGCAATGATTACACATGCGCGTAGTGCCTAATCGACAACACTATGTAATTTACTTATTCATTATAAACATAATTTACTTTTTTTTTTTTTTTTTTTTTTTGGGGGGGGGGGGGGGGGAATGAGCGGTCTTACATTACCAGGGATTCGAACTGCCAATTTTCTGTTTAAGAGGCCAGCACGGGGCCAACTATACCAAAGGGCTCGAACTGCTTTTTTGTTACAAAAACAGATAAGTTCAACATCTGTGTTCATTGGTTGAGAAGTAATGTGATACCCACCAAAAGGCTTCTGAGAAAATTTTGATACAGATATACAGCTCAATGTAAAATGCCCAGTGTTTTTTTTTTTTTTTTTTTTTTTTTTTTTACAGAACTAGCTGTAAAAATTTACCTATTATAATAATTTATTTTATTGTCTTTTTATTTAAAATCGCACATTAATAATTAAATTTTATTTTTATTTTTTATAATTATATAATAAATAAATCTGTGAAAACAATGTTTTGCATAATAATATCAATCATATTTCTTAAGTAAGACTAGATAGAAAGCATCTTTACTGCAATAATCAATATAACACAACCAAGAAAAAACAATAAAAATGAAAATTCAAAACATATTATTAACTTAAGCAAATAAGTTTCTTGGCCAACAGTAATTTTTCTTTTGATGTAAATGATTTCAATGAACGGTTTTCATGTGACCTTTCTTTCTAGAAATATCATGAAAAGGAAGTTTTACTTCCATTAATGCAGAAAGGATGATTTTGACAGTTATCTTGGGTTAAGGAAAAATTCAGTCAGATGCCAATAATTCCAATTTGTCTTATATATTTAGAATTGAAAGTGACAAGTGATGTATGTTCTCACTTCAGAGTATTTATGGTGAAACTTGATATCAATAATTTAAGGTTATAATCAAGATTAAATATATATATATATATATATATATAAAAGGGTGTATTTTTTCCTGCGGATCTTGTATATTACTTTCTTAATTATATATTTAAAAAAAAAAAAAGTATTATTTTTACAAATTTTATTTTATAAATTAATGAGTTTTCATACATTATTTGTGTCAGTTTATATATTCTTAAAGAATAAATAAATATTTAAAAGTAAAATATATATATATTCCAATAATCATAAGAAAAATTTAATTTTGGAATAAATAAAATAAGGAAGAGGGATTACTTATCAGGAAATAAAGAAATAATGTCCCAGTTGCAACAGTATATGGAGAAAAATTAATGCTGCCTGTCATTTGGAATAAATAATATAGAATAAAGAATAAATTAAAATAATTTATGTAATTTATGTAATTCTGTGTAAGGACTACCAAGTGGCTATTTGGTGACTTTCTGAATAGGACGCCGTTAAAGCACGTCAAATTATGGTGAAAATATTTAGCTAAATTAGAGGAAAATATAAAACAAAAATACTTCAAATACATGGATGGCAATATAAACTTTGTTCGTAGGAAATTCTCAACGAGATAAATAAATTAGAGTGCTGATTCAATGGATGAATGATTAGCTTTCCGTGGTTCAAGATGAATCACGTGACATGAACCAATAGGTTGCTATGTTTGGCCCTTTATCGCTATTTTGGCATTCAAAATGTCAGTTCGACAAATTATCATAATTATTAGGTAACATGACAGTCCTATGACCGAAACAAATTATTTTAAAAATAATTTTTCACATATTTTACATTTTAAGAAGTAATAAAATACCTTTTTTTTCATTGTTTCCTAACAAAGTTTTAAAGCTAAAACCCGAATAAGCTACTACGTCAGAAACGCCAAAGAAAAATATTGGAAATGCATACAGCTGTTTCGGTAGCCTTAAGCGTACCGTCTTCAGTGCAAAAAGGATTCTGAATCTGCAGAAGAGCTCGTATATATAGGAGAGGAGCCGAATTTAGTTCAACCAATAGGATTCCGGGAAAGGTGGGGAGAGTGGCCAAGGGAAGTTAGCTGTGTAAACAGTAGAAAAATTTTTAAAAATGTGGACTGAATATAAAATTTCCAACAGTCAGACAAATAGGGAATAGCGAAATCACAATTTACAAGGTTTTTGAAATTTTTATAAATATGAAAAGCTTCAAAGAAATCGAGTTCATGAATGGATTTAGGTCTGCAAATTATTTTAGCTGAATTAAATTTAAAATTATGATTATTCTCCCAGCAATGTTTAGAAGTAGCCGATTTATTGGTTTCATGTTTGCGGACGTTATTCATATGTTCTTTTAGACGAAATTTAAGACTGCGTTTAGTTTGGCCAATATATGATAAACCACACTGACAGGAAATTCTATAAATACCCCAAGAATTATGCATATCAATGGGATCTTTTAACTGAGAAAAGGTGAGTTTATTGGAAGGCGAAAATATTATTTTAAAATCATATTGTTCTCAGTTAAAAGATCCCATTGATATGCATAATTCTTGGGGTATTTATAGTATTTCCTGTCAGTGTGGTTTATCATATATTGGCCAAACTAAACGCAGTCTTAAATTTCATCTAAAAGAACATATGAATTACGTCCATTTTTAATTTGTATGTTTAGTGAAAGAACATTTGTTTAATTTACACTTTCGAAAGTATCCACAATTGTTTTCTCACATCCCAAAACCTAATAATACCATGGTGATACTATTCTTCATATACTATCTTCCAATATTTAGGTAGAGCCTACATCTCAACTTCTATTGAACATTACAGTATTAATAAAATGTATCTCTTGCTTTATTTTTGTTACTCAGTGTTTAAATTCATGTGAATGTTGCCTGAAAAGGGCTGTTGCCATGCTGTAATTTTCCTTGTTTCTGAAAAAGCGTTATCTCAAAATCTAATGTGCAGAACCACACCATTTTTTAATTACTGTTGTTTAAATTTATGTGAATATTGGCCAATAGGTGCTGCTGCTATGTTATAATTTTCTTTGTTTCTGAAAAGCTTTATCTCAAATTTTAATGTACACAACTACATCATTTCCCCCCTTACTCTTGTTAAAATTTGTGTGTATATTTGCCAAGAGATATTGCTGTTGTACTATAATTTTCATTGTTTCTGAAAATGCTTTATCTCAAAATCTAATGTTACTAATCACACTATATTTTTTTTCTAAGTCATGCTTAAATATGTCAGTATATCCCTATCGCCTAAAAAAGGTATAGCATAGAACCTAATGTGCATAAGTACACATTTTGTTTTTTTTTGTGTATATAGTGAGTGTAAGGTATTTTATTATAAATAATATAAAAGAAAATTCACTATCGAAAACAAAAAAGAAAAAAAAATTAAACAAGGAAAAAAAAAATCATGCAGTACGCATTGCTTAGTAACACTTTCCAACTGTACGTAATTGTTGTATCGAATAACTTTTAATATTCTTTGCCTACGTTATCACACAACAGACAGAAGGACTAAAAAATATACAGATAGACTAATTCATTTTAAAATTACTCTTAAGCATTTTGGAAAGTGTTAAAAAGGCTTAACGCAAAATAAAATGCTTACAGCTTTTGATCTCTCTGAATGTTTTAGTGTAGCCCTGTAAATCAGAAAGTTAATCATATCATATTCTATCCAAAACATTATTTCAGAGTATTAACAATAAATTTCAATATTTTTATGATTTTTACAATAGAAAGACTTTTAAATATAACTTTCAAAAAATTCTGTCCTAATACGTAATGCATTTTTATTTTATTTTATTTATTTATTTATTTATTTTTTGTCCCTGTAAACAAACTAGTTGTACAGGACCCATTAATGTCATTTTAAATGAGGCACATTCTATAGGAATAATGTTTATAAATATAACACTCATAGACGACAACGTTTTCGAATGCTTTTGGGTGTCCCTGTACACAAACCAGAAGAGATATTCACTCCATTTTCAATATCGAACATCCGATAGTGAACTTCAATAAAATATATCAGTTTAGAGAAATTCCATAAATATTTACAGGAGTTTTGTTTCTAGAAGGTTTAGGTGGCGGCCAAATAATTTTAAATTTGTTTGTTTGCTTCTGGTATTTGGAAATATTATTAGAAAATTATTTTAACATTTATGCATTTTTTACAGATATTCAATGACTATTCATATTCAAAACATAGAATAACTTTTTCAATTCTGGAGGTAATTATGAATCACCCTGCACTACATATGTATTTATCATAAAATTATAAGTATGCTTGAAATTGTTGGTTGATGATAAATTATACTTGAAAAGTTCAATTTATACATTAAACACCGAATTTATTTATGTTATGTCACGGGTTATTTTATTAAGGCCGTTTAGGTGTGTCTTTATAAACTTGAAATTCTTAAGAAGGGCACTTTCACAAAATTTCACTTTATAAAAAGAATCCCACTATAAATTTCTTCCTCCTCCCAAAACTGTTTTCAGCCCTTATACTAAATGTCCAACGGCCGTATTCACCATTAACTTCAACTCCGGTTTCAACGCAAAAACTTGAAAAGCATCTAATGGCAGGGTATAGCTTTAAAGCGAAATTTCGCAGGCTGTTTTTGCCATCTAGAGTCGAAGATTTCATATAATCTTTGATTGGTTACTTTCACCTAAAAAATCTAAAAGTAACTATACCGCTAGATGGCAGAAACAACACGGCAAAATTTGTTAAAAATTTGCACCCTGATTTTATACGCTTTTCAAATTTTCATCTTCAACCGGGAGTTGTAGTTATTGGTGAATACCAGCCTAAATAATTGGGGTTTGAATGAAATGTTATTTTGGTAATAAATGAACATTTTGATTGTTAAGTATAAAATATGGAAGGTAAATATTAGAAAAATACTAAAGGCAAGAACCCTACACAATTATTTTTTTAAGAAAAGGTTATAATTTATCATTCGAAAATACTAGTAAATCATTTTCCTTAAACACTTTGGTTGCTTTTCTGATTTACCTCTCCTGACCACACCACCACGTATTTGGATTCTAAGTTATGCTTATGAGTAAAGCCACTTGACTTTTTACACTAGTTACAAGATGTTTAAAAGAAATTTGAATCAGTAAATAAACACAGTAAAAATTATGATATGATTTTAAGTATTTTTTCCCAAGCTCGTATGTTTATGTGATGAACCGTTAATGCATTCGAATCATTATGTACAATTCTTGGAAAGAACTATAACATACAATGTCCAGCAATGTTTATGGTATAGCAACATATATGCATGATGCCATAGTATATTATCAGGATATAGTAAAACATATATCAGTTTCATTACACTATTTTTTAAGGAAGTAAAAATGATGAATTCACTTATCACACAATATAAGAAGCATATTCAAAACGTTTTGCAGATTTATATTAAAATGTATTAAAAATGTTAATACTGGTAAAGGGAATATAAGTGTATAAGCTAATATTTAACCATTAAAAGGAGGAATATACTAGACATACAATCATAATTTTACAAATGATAATTGAATAAATGCAAAAACAAATAAAATTTAAACTTACAAAATTAGACTTTCGTTGGTTTTCGTAAGCAATATTTGCATAGAAAGACAATCTAATGCATTGCCTAATACAAAAAAAAAAAAAAAAAAAAAAAAAGCACTGTACACAAGACTGTCCTACAAGCTTTTTGCATTTCTTCAAGGATTAATATTTATAACAGTACCTAGTATAAAGTATTTCTTCCGAAACAATGAATTCAGAAACTATCTATTCAATTATTTTTCGGGAACCTTTTAACTCTAAAAATTTTGTTGAAATGACAATAGCTCTTCTGCATCAAAAATAGTTCGTTGAAAAAAACTTACATGCAGTTCTTATAAATAATCAATGGAACAATTCGAATAAAAAAACATCGCAGGATACAAAATATGGTAATATAAATACTTTCAGTATAATTCGAAATATAAGAAAAATGACGAAGATTCTCTAAAATATAATTGGTGCGTGATATCTTTGCATTGATGTCATTTCAACATACATTGCTTCGTTGTCAGCCATTACTGTCAAACTGCTACTGTTTACTTAACAACATAGATATAGTAATATATATATAGATCTATCATCCCCATGTTAACGTGCAAAGATTTTTGATGCCGAAAAAGTTTTTTGGCATCAGCCATGAGAGAGTATAAAACTCGGAAACAATAATGGAATAGAATGTCGTTATATATTGAAAATGCCGAAATACTGCGTAGCTTTTCATTGTACAAATACATTTATGAAAGGAAGTGGAATAAGTTTCATAAGTAAGTTAAATTTAACTAATTTATGAAAAATATGATTTTTTATAATCAGTTGCTTTGTTATTATTATGGTTTAAATATTGTTTTGATTTTTAATGGCCCCTTTTTTCTAAAATTTTAATATTTTTTAAGTTTTTATATTAGTAAGTAATATCGAATTTTCAAAATTCTTTTGAATGTAGTTAGCAGCGGCAGAGGTAAAGCCCGCATGTTTTAATATATCACAACTCGTATTACCACAAGACTTTCTTCTATATATATAATCCAATACAAATTTACGCAATACAAATTATTTATGAAGTTATAATTTATTAAAGATATTTTCCATGATGAATGCAGACGATTTTTTTCTTAAAGAAGTATAATAATAAATGCTGAAAAAAATCATTTTTGTGCAGACATGAAAATATATTGTGAGGTATATTAGCGTAATGCTACAATTAAAATTCACACTTTACGAGTAACACATGAATACGAAGAATTTAGGATTCGGCTGATCAATAGAGTTAGTTCCTGGATTGAACGAAATTGTAATATGTTAATTTTATAAAGTATTTTGGAAAGAAACTGTATAAAAGGAGAAGGAAGATTGCTTTTGAGTGTTAGTTGGAGAGAGAGAGAGGATGGTAGTTAGTGAGTTGGAAGGAGAGTAGGAGAGTTAGTAGAAAGCTAGCTGTTAGCGGCTGGAGGATATAGTAGGGAGGTTAGCGGCTAGAAGTTAGTCGGAAGTAAGTCGAGTAGATAGTGGTGTCAGGGAATCCTCCCGCTATCGAAAAGTTACTGAGCCGCGAGGGTTAATGAAGTTAAATGTTGTAGTTAAAATTATTTATGGTTGATTAAGTAAAATTAAAAGTATTTAAGAAGGCTGCCCAACTAAGTTTACAAGTTATTAAATACAATTAAAGTCCAACGCCCACCTTTTTAATTAAGCTCAAAATAAAAGCATTATTTATTTTATATATCTGACTCTGTTGTTATTTCATTATCTATTCCAGTAAAGTTAAATAAGCAAGATTCATATTTCATGCTCATAAATTAATTAAGTTAACCTAAGTTCATATTTAAGATCTAGGAGTTAAGATCTAAAATTGAGAATATGTCATCCGCTTATTCTCTACACTGGCGCCCAACTTTACTCGAATCCCCCCCCCCCCCAACTAATGTTTCTTGATGGCACCACTAGCGTGCTTCAATTTTTTTGATGAGCTTGAGTACTTTTTTCATTTTTATAAAATTGATATGGGAAAAAAATATGCTTGGTTAGCATATTCCTTAAAAGGAGAACCAAGACAGTGGCATAAATTAATCGCCTGCCATTCACTTGAGCCAAATCCAACGTATGACGATTTAAAACGCAAAGTTATTGATCTCTTTGCCACTCGGTATGATAGATTACGATTGCAGCATGACCGCTCCCTCCCCCCTCACGAACATAGACCTTATATACTAGACCACGTCACCAATAAAACTGACTATTATAGCGAATGTCTTCAACATGAGGGTGTAATCCGATACCTTCATCCATTGTTCCGAGTCTCGGAAGTCACGTGAACTGGACTTAGGGGTGATTCCTCTGAAATCTGTAAGAAAGTTTTTTTTTTCCCCTTTCATTTGTATGCATGAACGATTTAAGATGGTTATGTCAATTCAAACGCAATTTTTTCGCTTGCAAAATGATTTATCATAATTTTTTTTTCTATGGAATTAATCTATGAAAGTTTAGCTTTCCATCCATGCGTAAATCTAAATGCAAAAATAAAAAGTGCGTGTACAATAAAAATATTAAAAAACACAAAATTCGTTCCTACAGAAAAATAACGCGGTGATCATTCTTCACTCTTCCTCCTGGCCAACATCACGTGACAATTTTGCTGGGGAAGGTCCTTCATGATGCAATCAGATAACGAGTGGGGAATGCGTGGTCTAGTATATAAGGTCTGTGCTCACGAACGTCAGTGGGAAGCGGTAATAAAGCCAGTGGAAAAACCGCAAGAAGTTATTAAGTCGCAGGAAGCAAGCTCAATTAATTTAAATCAACCTAAAACTGACGACAAAAACGTTGATCCTTGTGGCAAAAGTCAAACACACTTTAAACCAAATGAAC
Organism: Salticus scenicus; assembly: GCA_963930645.1. NCBI lineage: Eukaryota > Metazoa > Arthropoda > Arachnida > Araneae > Salticidae > Salticus > Salticus scenicus. Next base: position 58,141,656 of record OZ005654.1, on the reverse strand, counting down.
AAACTTCGCTTGCAAACAGCGATACAGACCAATCTAAGTCTGTTTTTCAGCCTTTGGATACGGATGAAAAATCCGTTAAAATATCTAGTATAGCGACGGCGGCTGAAAAGGAAAATACGATTGAATCTAATTGTGTAAATCACTCCCTTGCTTTAAGTGAAACGAATGTTCAGCTACATTCTACTGTTCAAGCTTCATATATCCCTCATTCGCATTTAAATGCTGAACCGGTTCAAGCCGAAATATCAAATGTAACTGAAGCTCGGGTAACAGAAATTGAAAGTAATACATTTCAAAATTCATCTCCTGATAATTCTCATTTAAAAACAGTCAAGTCGGCCGATTCTGTTATTTTCACAGAAACTGTGGTAAAAGAAAGTAAAAAGTTTATCCACTGTGCTTCTAAAGATCTCGTAACTAATTTTGAGGAAAATCTACTAGTTAATGTAAATGAAAGCAATACAGTTCAAAATGCAGTGTTAACTAACTCTAGTTCTGCACATCCAGTGCATAAATTAAATGATAAAGTCGTAAATCGAACGAAAAAGTCAGATAACTCGGTCGCTAGTTTAAATGATATGCCGCCTAAAGTAAAACAAAATGTTGCACTTTTCACTAGCGAAGTGAAAGGTTTGAAAGCTTGTAAGCCCTCCAGGACTTCGACCTCAACGAGTAGAGAGCGAGCGGACCCTTTTCCGGGAACTGTGGGCAGTAACAAGGTACCGGGCTCGAGTCCGTCCCAGAAAAATGCCTCTCCGATGCCGGACTCCGTTCTACAAGCCACCAGCACGGAAATTGCTACAACAACGCCACAGGCCAGTCTGACCCGTATCTCTGATTGAACTGATATCCAGGAATCAATCTGTTAGGTGCTATGGTTAATTATTTTTTCCATTGTAAAGTATATTTCTAGTAGAGCAGTTATGAAATCTACGACATGTAGTAAACCCATTTGGACTTTCAATCATTCTCTGAAAGAGATGAACTTTCTAAAAAATCAAAAGTCAAAATTTAAACTTTTAGCATGAACTTTCAAACTCCCGAAATTTCATGTATTGTTTTCATGTCATAATTTTTTTCTGTATATAATATATTCATGTATGTACTTAAATGTTTTCTGTTTTAGCCATCACCTGCAGTGATTAGTACGATAAATTTTCTTACCTTTTTGTATATAAATTTTCTCTAGTTTTTGACATGATCTTTATGTATATACTCTAATGCTTTTCTATTTCCTAGCCAACAACGGAAGTTTTGAAAAAACTTTTTCAACAATTTGTATATATTCATTATCTATATTTCTCTAAATGTCTTATAAATTGTATACAATGAAATTTTATATGTGTATAAACATTCTTCTCAATAGTTTTGAAAATGATCTATATGTATGTACGTGAATCTTTTTTATTTCTCAGCCATCAACTGCAGTTTTGAAAACTTTTTGAAATATTTTGTATCCTTATCTATGTTTTTCTAAATGTCGTAAATTGTATAAAATGAATATTTCTTATTTTTAAACTCTTGAATTTTCACTAAGAGTTCTATGTATGTATATATTAGTATGGGGTAAAAAGAGAATTTTTTTAAGCTATTTTGCATGTAAATTCGCGTTTAACAACTAACCTTAATAAAACTAACAATTTAGTTTTTTCCGTATGCAAATAGCTAGCTGAAATATTGCTTATCTATAAAATTATAACATTTATCTGTATACAAGTTGTAGTTCACGTCCTTTTTTTTAATTTATACTGTAAAAAGAGTTTTTGTATTGTAGAAGTTCTCTGATGATTCAAACCCGAAGTACAGACGTTAAATCTGAAAATCCAGGCTGATTTCTTCAAATTGTTTGTTTTCAAATGAAAAAGGACGTTTTGGACATCTGCCAGCTGTTTTCCTTTTCTGAAGTAAAAGATGCTTTCTTGGAAGCGTGCCAACAGTGGATTGACCTTTCAAGATAAATCATAGTGAATAACTGGACATTTTTTGGATAAAATCTTCTCATGGCTCAAGACATTTCACGATTTTCTGTTAAATTATTATGTTCCAAGGTGCTCAAGTCAAGACTTTAATGTTAGATGCTAAATTGACGAATGATCGCATTTTTGTGTTTCAGCGATCCCTTTTGTACTAATTTTTTTTTTTTTAATTAATGAAATTTTGCTCCTTTCCATTTAAGGAAAGATGACTGTAACCCCTATTGTAATACGTTGGACTTATAGTTAACTAATTATGAGTACAAACGGTTTTCCGGTGTAAAGCGACTTAGACGGAACATAATAAGAAACATTTTTAAAAAGGTATGTGTCCGGTTTTAAAGTCCTGTATTTTTTCCCACTATTAGATTTAAAAAAAAGCCATTAGTTATTGTTGGGCAGTTTAAATTTAAGTTTCCCCCCTCTTTTTCTAAAGTATTATGTAGTTGAATTTTAAACAGTAAGTCACTGCAGCTAAATTTTCTTTGCATAGTATTGCAATAATTTAAAATTTGCACGGGTAAAATCCCATTGGGGATTTTTCCGTGAAATTTTTTCTTTTGGGGAGGAACTGTGAGGTATATTAACGTAATGCTACAATTAAAATTCACACTTTACGAGTAACACATGAATACGAAGAATTTAGGATTCTGCTAATCAATAGAGTTAGTTCCTGGATTGAACGAAACTGTAATATGTTAACTTTATAAAGTATTTTGGAAAGAAACTGTATAAAAGGAGAAGGAAGATTGCTTTTGAGTGTTAGTTGGAGAGAGAGAGGATGGTAGTTAGTGAGTTGGAAGGAGAGTAAAAGAAGTTAGTTGGAAGGGAGTGAGTTAGTTGGAAGGAGAGTAGAAGAGTTAGTAGAAAGCTAGCTGTTAGCGGCTAGAGGATATAGTAGGGAGGTTAGCGGCTAGAAGTTAGTCGGAAGTAAGTCGAGTAGATAGTGGTGTCAGGGAATCCTCCCGCTATCGAAAAGTTACTGAGCCGCGAGGGTTAATGAAGTTAAAAGTTGTAGTTAAATTTATTTGTGGTTGATTAAGTAAAATTAAAAGTATTTAAGAAGGCTGTCCAAATAAGTTTACAAGTTATTACTTATAATTAAAGTCCAACGTCCACCTTTTTAATTAAGCTCAAAATAAAAGCATTATTTATTTTATATATCTGACTCTGTTGTTATTTCATTATCTATTCCAGTAAAGTTAAATAAGCAAGATTCAAGTTTCATGCTCATAAATTAATTAAGTTAACCTAAGTTCATATTTAAGATCTAGTAAAATCTGAGATCTAGGATTTAAGATCTAAAATTGAGAATATGTCATCCGCTTATTCTCTACAATATACAGTCGAACTTCGTTAACGTGATTCTTAAGGTAGAACAAAAATCTGTAATTGTTATCAGTAGTTCATGCTATCAATAACTGATCGTCATATAACTAAACTTCATTTTGACGTGGATTGTGGTAACATTTCATGTTAAAAGGAATTCACGTTAGCAGTGTTCACGTTAACGAGGTTGGACTGTATATATATATATATATATATATATATATATATATAACATTAAAAATAAAAGAAATCGGTTGCTTCGTTTTAAATTAATACAGATCTATGGTTCAACCATTCGTTTTAGAAATATTTACAAGTTCTTTATAAAATATCCACATTGAAAATTTGCACAGGCCCCGGGGGAAGGGAACTTCCCTCCCGGGAGGAAAACATGCACACATTTTTTTTTTTTTTCAAATCTCTTACTACTATTATCAATATTCATATAAATTTTACATTCATACGTTAAAAATAACTCATATTACGTACATTTATATGTAATTTTGTCCTATACTGTCATCTTAAGTGCTTAGAAAGAAAAAATAGGATGGCAGCACCACCTGTTGAGCGAATGATTCCCAAATCTAATCAGCACCAGTTTAGGTCAAGGTCCAACTGAATACAAGTTTCGTCGAATTTCGTTCATAATAGAGGCTATAATTCGAAATTGCTAGAATTGCATTTTTAGTTGTGTTAAGCGTTTCTTACAGTTTCGAATAAGGTTTAAGAAAATATTATGACATTAATTTGTTTTTCTTCCTGTCTGCTTGCCCACCTGTACGCGCTCCATTGCCGAGTAAACCCAATTTCTGCTATATGTTGTGACTGGCCGTTAAAGGTTTAATGCAAATTTTCTTGAAGATGAAAATATGTCGAATCGTTTTAGCTCTCTAAGAAAACACTTAACCCCAAAATTTAATCAAAATCATTACATTTATTCCCGAATAAACCTAATTTCTATTATATGTTGCGATTGGCAGTTAAAGGGTTATAACAAAATTTACTGAACATGAGAATATGTGCAATTGTTTTAGCTCTCTCTCTAAAAAAAAACACTTAACCCCAAAATTTAATCAAAATAGTCACGTTCACTTCCGAGTAAACTCATTTTATGCTATAAATTGCGATTGGCCGTTAAAGGGTTAACGCGATTTTTCCTGAAGATGACGATATGTCCATTCGTATTAGCTTTCTAAAGAACACTTAACCCCAAACTTTTATAAAAATCGTTATATTCATTTCCGAGTAAACCTAATTTCTATTATGTGTTGCGACTAGCCGTTAAAGGGTTAACACGAATTTTACTGAAGATGAGGATATGTCCATTCGTTTTAGCTCTCTAAAGAACACTTAATCCCAAACTTTTATAAAAATCGTTATATCCATTTCCGTGTAAACCTAATTTCTATTATATGTTGCGACTATCCGTTAAAGGGTTAACGCGAATTTTACTGAAGATGAGGATATGTCCATTCGTTTTAGCTCTCTAAAGAACACTTATTCCCAAACTTTTATAAAAATCGTTATATCCATTTCCGAGTGAACCCAATTTCTATTACATGTTGCGACTGGCCGTTAAAGGGTTAACGCGAATTTTGCTGAAGATGAGGATATGTCCATTTGTTTTAGCTCTTTAAAGAACATTTAACCCCAAACTTTTATAAAAATCGTTGCATTCATTTTCGTGTAAAACCAATTTCTATTATATATTGCGATTGTCAGTTAAAGGGTTAACGCAAATTTTCCTGAAGATGAAGATATGTCCAAACGTTTTAGTTCTGTAAAAAAAAAAAAAAAAAAAAAAAAGTCACTTAACTTTAAACTGTAATCAAAATCGTTATATCCATTTCTGACTAAACTCAATTTCTACTACATGTTGCGATTGGCAGTTAAAGGGTTAACACGACATGATTTTCTTCAAGCTAAGGATGTTCCAATTGTTTTAGGTCTCTAAAAAGCACTTATCTCAAACTTTTATTAATATCGTTATAACCGTTTCCGAGTAAACATAAATTTCTACTTTATATTGCGATTAGCAGTTAAAGGGTTAACTCGAATTTCTCAAACGATAAGGCTAAGTCCAATCGTGTTTTCGACCCAAAAAACTTCTAAACAGACAGAAATAGTTGATGGAAACGATAAATATCTTTAAATGTCGTTATTCCCTACAGAAAAAAAAAAAAAAAAAAAAAAAAAAAGAAGAAGAAGAAAAGAAAGAAAGAAAAATGAGTATCTGGAGTGTTTTCATTCATCTTTAGTGCATAAATTATTAATAAATTTTATTTGCGTAATAAATTTTATGTGTGTATTCCCGTGTATATTCATTTGGGAAAAGACATCCATAAGAGAGAAAAATGGTCGTCTTTCCCCGAGTAAAAAAGGCCTCCCTTTTTCGCCCTCGCTGATCAATCTATGTCTTATTGCTATATCTATGCTAAACAACATCATTTTGATGAAACTTTTCCATTGCTTATATCGGAATATCTGCTATCGTAATCGCTGAAAATGATTGACAGTTGGGAGGAGCAGTAACAACTAAGGCTCCTATATATACGAGCTGGCGCATCAGGCATTTTTTTGCCTTAGGGTTGCCACATGTACCCAGCGCGTTTCTCTGATAAACAAACCACAAACATTTTTTTTATCGTCTTACGTTACTTTGCAGTAACTTATTTTATTATATTTCATAATTTTAGCTAAGTAAACTATGATATGGAAGTTTGTTTAGCGATAAACTGCTATAATCATTCAAGAAATGAATATAAAGTGTTCACAGACCTTCTCTTACAGTGTATTTGAGTTTTAGCGATATTTTGTAAAAGAAACAGGAACCGCCCTAACAACACATCTTACCCCAGAACATCCATAGGATATCCTCAGAATAAAATGACATCCTGAGAATGTACTGTGAAAAAATGTGTTTTTAGGAATATTATTGTTGCTTATTGCTCTTATCTTGACGGGATTAGCTTCAGATAAGATTTCTTGAAATCATTAGGGAAGCGATAACGACGCCAAGCGGGAATGCTGTCCTCTTCGGAGGCAAAAAAAAAAAAATGGCGGTGATGCGCCGGCCTATTATTTTATTTAGCGGCTCTAGTAACAACAATATCGCATGCTAACTATCGCACTCTGGCTTGTCGAACGTGCGAAAATGGTGGTCCAAAAATAGCTCTTTTGGTTGCATGCGACTATAGCATACGATGTGATTATGTGATAACAGATTTCAGTGACGTCACAAATCACTGACTTATCGCAACGTAAGTACACAGAACATAGAATAATAATAAAGGAAGAAGGAGCACGTCAATAGTCTAATGTTTACAAAACACTTCTAGTGAATTGCCAGCGAAAGCTATTTTTGCTACTCAAAGCCTTAAAGTAGGGCACCCATGCTCGGCACATTTATCGCTGTTTCTTGCGGGTGCTGCCTCGCTGACTGATTGACAGAGAGATGAGACAATTCAAAAATCACGCCAACAAGTCGCCAACCAATCAGATTGAAGCATTTTTACAACCATATACCCGGCATTCCTGGATTTTACAAACCGAAACCAAAACATATACGCTCCTTCTTTCTTTATTATTATTCTATGACTCATAATTGACCCATGTATTACAATTAATTAGTTGAGTTGAGAAAACAGAGAATTTAAAGTTCAATTCTACAACAAACTATAAACAAATTAACGTTTAGAAAAAAAAAAAAAAAAAAAAAAACGTATTTTTTTTCTAGAACCTGTTAGAGTGTCTGGATTATTAGAGTGACGACAATACCTACTGCGCATGCTCTGTGGATGTCTCTGAACCCATCCAGGGTTGCTTAGAGAGGATCTCTTAGGGCGACGTAATCCACTTTGGCGAAAAATTGCCCGTTTGACATTTTACAAATATTCATTTTTCGTCGAGATTCTTCCATTCATTGAAACAGGCAAAATTATTTATCCCTACAATAAAATCACATTCAGATGTAAAACAATTTCTATAAACATTATCAAATGCAATATGAAGTTTTAATATTTTAATATATAAATAGATTGATTATTTTTCAAATTAACTTAGCATTATTTAATTAAAGAAAAAAAAAATTTAAAGAAGACTGATTTTTTCAGACAGAAAAAAAAAAAAAAAAAAAATCACCATTTTTGTATTGATTACTCTCTTAAAAGTAAAAGTAAGAGAAATAGGCTAAGTTTAAATACATCATTGGACAAAATACAAATAATAATAAAAGAAATATGACGAATAATAAAGAAAAGAATGGAATAATAATAGAGAATTTAAAATAAATTAAGCGCATGGGGAACGGCATTTTATGTTCACAATATACTTAATGCACATTTATTATTATTATTATTATTATTATTATTTACCTACGTTAGTGAAAGTTGTGTTATCATTATTATTATTTTGTTTAAAATTGCTTTGATAATTAGTGATAACATTGATTATATATATATATACATACATATAAACCTCCAATTATTGTAGCTTTTAGAGATATTTAGACTGTTTTTCACCGTAACAAAATTTCTTATATATGTATATATACATATTATAAACCTTTTAGAACATTTCACGGAATGGAAAACAGAAGAAATGGAATATTAATTAAAGACATTTCTTAATGAAAGCATACATTATATAACAATAATTCATTGATGAATTCCCCCTATAATCCATCAAAAACCAAAAATATAATACATATGTTTGATTTAGTTTTTATAAATATGGTTTATAAATTTCAATAATTATAAAATATTTTCACCTAATATGTAGTATAAAAACAACTAATTTAATGTAGTCGAATACCCTAAATAATATTATATAGTTTTGACAAGCATTATTTTAAAAGTATGATTTCAATTAATAATGTATTTACTTGCAGTAATACTCGGTATACCATTCTAGGCACCTTACTCCACATGCACCTAATAAAGATAGAAGTTATTTTGGGGAGGATTATCAAAATTATTTTTCTACATTTTTAGTTTGTCAATATCTTTTTCTTTGTTCAAAGCTTCATTTTTGTGTATAATTGTTTATTAATTAATTCAAGTCTTCCTTTCCGGTGTTTAATCATTGTAATGACAAATTATTATTATATATATCATAAAAATGATTGTAAAATCCAAGTAAACAAACGATGAACCGGCATAAACCAAAAATAAAAATAATTAATTAAATAAATAAAAAAAATGAGCAGTATTATAGTTTTAATAAAAATATGGAAAAAAATACACACTTAAATACTCCCCCCCCCCCCCCACCCCCCACCCCCAAAAAATAAAATAAAATAAAATAATAAATAAATAAAAAGAGAAGAAAAAAAAAGCGGGAAAAAAAAAAAAAAACATATCAAAGGAAGATCTGATTTAAATGGAAGTTGATTTAAAAAATAGAGTAAGAAATTATTATATATTATTAATTTTTATTTTAAACGGAATAACAATTTCTCTACAGTATAGTTATATAAATACTTTGTTAATTAATTAAATCGTTCTTGGCCTTCTCGTTAAGTTTTAATTTTTTCTTGTTATATTTCAACAACTATAAGGTATAAGTGCACGAAATAATATCTGTGATAGCTGTTATGATGTTTGGTTGTGTGGGTTAAAGCCGAATGACTAACTAGGGTCCTAGGTCTACAGTAAAATACCCTTCTTGGGGGGTCTTTCTAAGGAGTTCTAAACCGTATCTATGTTAGTTTCAAAGAAAACTATGGAAAACTATGAATGTCTATGTCGACTAGTGCGACAAGGCTCGAACCCAGCACCTTCCATTTTCAAGCTGAGAAAACAGAACCTCTCGGCTACTGATGGAGCGATAGCTAATATGAAAATAAATAAAATATAACAATTGAAGGAATTAAATGTATTATCTTATTAATGCATTTAAATTTGTGAGTTTTTGATTATAATATTTGGTTTTACACTAAAGAAAAAAATATATACTTCTGGAGACTACAATTATAATCAGAAGAAAAAATATGCATGCAAATTTTTCTAATTTAAAAACACTTTTTAAGTACAATTAAGCGATATAATAAATAAATAAATAGAACATGGATACAAAATTTCTGAAATCCATTAATATTATATATACATTTATTTATATATACTACATAACAAATAATTAAAATAATGATTTATGCGTTAACAAAAATGTCTCTCTATTAAAGAAAAACCATGCAAGATTGCTTTTTTAGTAGCCTGTATATCGGCTAAAAACAAAAAGGCTTCAAAAATGTACTGCATATCCTAAAATGATTGTAATGCGGCGTTTAAAAATAATAAGTACGAAACTTTGAATAAACACCATAAAAGGCAAGAATTCTCAACAATTGTTTCGGATCGAATGAAGACACGACCCTTCGTCAGGCGAAAAAAGTAGGCACAGGCACGTGTGCTGCAAACAAAACAACAACGCTTACTTTTTATTGTGTTTATTCAAAATTTTGTACTTATTAGGAAAAAAGACTACATAAAAAAAAAAAATAATAATAATAAAAAGAAAAATATATATCCGTCTATTAATTTTCGAAAAGCGCCACTTGTTGGGCAATATGCACCATAAGCTGATATGCGCCCGTTTATGCCATGGTCCAACTAATTCTAAACTTACAATCATAAAGAATTACTTCTTCCATGTATATAGAAAAAAGTAGTAAATTATTCTGTGAAATTTTCTTACATCATTTTATTCTAAATCTAAAATAGTATGAAAGTTTCAAAGTAAGTTTGTTAATTAATAATATTACAACATTTATTTGCATAACACAGGTACGTTATTAAGAAATTCCTTTTTTAACATAATATTTTACAAATATTCACCTTATTTTAAATCAAAAATTTATTTCTTTCATTCAAAATATAAAATTATAACTCATAATTATAAAATTTTTATTAGATAAGGAAAAATAAAAATAACAAAATAATTTTTAGAAGGTCAAATATAAATTAGAAAGTATACATAAGAATATAAAAATTTTATAATAAATTGCTACGATTTCGATTTAGAGCATTAAATATCCATAATTTACGTATTCGATTCATAGTTCAAAATGTATTAAAATTTTTATATGTGCAATACATATTGCAGTTAACAGATAGGTAAAGAAGAGCACAAAAGAGTCTTTACACACAGATATTCATTTCAAAGGTTATAATTTCCCTTTAAAATAACCACGAAATACGGAGAAAACATTGGCGAAGAAATTCATGCCAAATACTACGTAGAATATCGCCAAAAGCTTCTAATTACATTTGATGATAAAAACTCTTTTTTTTTTTTTACTGAAAAATCGCACAAGTTTAAGTCAAAAGCGAAATTTTTAACTGTGTAGAGACTATACAGTTTAGATATACCAAAAAGTACGATTCATATATAATCTCTATATTAAATTTAAAGCTAAAAAACAAGTTCGACCCTGAATCTACATGTAAAGATCACGATTAATTTCAATATAACAGATTAATAATTAGCATTATTCAGCTAAATATGCTTTCAGGTTTACAGTTAACCTTCCTTAATATATTTATGAAAACGTAAAATTAAATTTATCTTTTATCCAATTACATGTAACACTTTAATTAAAGAGCGCAAAAATCCCAATGTAATCTCTATGGGAAAGAAATCCAAAATTGCCTCTGGCGGATGTCTTCCCCGCTTGACCAATCGGATGCTGTGACAAATTGTCGTCACTCTCCATTCTAGGCACAGAAGGTAACGCTGAAATTTTGTGATGTTGTTTTCTAATGTTTACAGATGGCGTCAGAGTGCAATCCTTCCTTCTCTCCAGCTTCCGCAATGTTATTCAATGGGGAAATGTCTCGTTTTAATTATTTTTTTAAAAATAATATCAAGCTGAAAAAATTTCGATTGAAAGCAAATTTCATTAAATAGAGTATTCTAACCAACATGTTTTTTTTAAGAGCCATTTTATACTAATTTTACTTTGAAAGAAAGCTTTTAAAAAATGACGATTCTTATGAACCGAAGCTAGCTAAAACAGACAATTGGGAGGAAGGAGAATGGATGAAATTTTGTAAAGGAAAAAAATAAACTTACTTTAGGTGCAGAAAACACGAACTCGGACTTTATTTTTCTCCTAGGGCTTTTTTTTGTTTTTCTTATCACTATCATAGCCTGTTTTACAACTAGGAACGAAGCATTTATTTGAAACATCTGAATTATGCAGTTTTAAGAACTTACAAACAAATTAAATTGCTTAAAATAAAAAATTTTGAATGTACTTCAGCAAAATTCTATTGAAAACAACAGTATATCCGCGCCGAAGTAGGGAGGAATGACAAGTGGCGCCCTCAACATTTACCAAAAATTTAGATCACAGTTTCGTAACTTTTTCCCATTGGACCTTCAACTCCTATTAATATTACTCCGTGCTAGGCACCCTAGAACCTGCGTCCTTTTTTTTTTTTTTTTTTTTTTTTTTCCATAAAAGTCGTCAAAAAGGAAGCGATAAACTGCGAAATATGATAGTATCCGCGATTGTAATGAAATGCTCGCCTTCTGGTTTATGTGGGCTAAGGTGAAACTACAATTGACATGATAGCTTTCGGCTTTCGAATAGACGCCATTGCTTGTCGATGTTTAGTTTCACATATATTTATTGAATAAAAATGAAGAAATCCGGTAAAAAAGATAACACTTACTGTTGTGTGCCACAGTGTAACTCCAAGAAATCCAGAATTAAGGTTCCATTTATTTCCAAATGACAAATTTAAAATTTCAGCTGCTTCGGCTAATGGAAGTAAAGAATTAATCAGATGATTTGGAACTAATATTTGTTCAGCTTCAGTTAAATATCGACTTCCGATCGAGCTTTGAATAAACTGAAATATATTTTCCAAAAGCAACCAATTTTCCATGATGTAATGGCGGAGAAATTATAGCACGAATATTCAGTAGTAACACGTGTAGAACAAAAATAAATACACGTGGCTATTATATTTACTAACAACAAAAGCTGAAAAAGCGGAATCTATCGATCCATACAAACGCGGATATGAAAACAGGTTACTAGAATTAAGTTGTAGTTTGATGCTCCCCGTTGGAGGGCGATAGTAGTGTGCAC